>CM032328.1:65386801-65986801 GCA_019022515.1 Quercus aquifolioides | reverse complement strand
ACACTTGGTAATTCTTCCGGCCATATACCCTTTGTCCCCTCGAACCGAGTCTTAATGACTTTGAGTAAGGATCGGTTCGTGACCTCAACTTGTCCATTGGCCTGAGGATGGGTGGACGATGAGTAGTGATTCTTGATCCCTAGCTGTGAGCAAAAGTCTCTGAACGCATCGTTGTCAAACTACTTCCCATTGTCTGAGACTAATACTCTAAGTATACCATACCTGCAAATGACGTTTTTCCATACAAAGTTTCGCACTTTCTTCTCCATGATGGTAGTTAGGGCTTCGGCTTCTACCCACTTGGAGAAGTAGTCTATGCTGACCACTAGGAATTTTAGCTATCGAATTGCTATTGGGAACGGACCCATGATGTCCAATCCCCATTGAGTGAAAGGCCATAGGGCCGTCATTGGAGTGAGTTCCTTTGTTGGTTGCCGAATGAGGTTGCCAAACTTTTGACACTTGTCACAAGCTTTGACATATGCAATGACATCTTTCTGCATGGTAGGCCAATAGTACCCCGCCCAGATTAGTTTGTGCACTAAGGACCGTGATCCAGAATGGTTTCCGCAGACTCCTTCATGTACTTCTTGCATGACATAGTTTGCTTCTTCGGGGATAAGACACCTCAGGTACGGGTTGGAGAAGCCCTTTTTGTATAGGACGTCTTTAATCAGCACAAACCGTGTTGCTTGAACCTTCAGCTTCCTTGCAGCCTTCTTGCCGTCAAGTAGCACGCCGTCTTTTAGATAGGAGGTTATTGGTGTCGTCCAATCGTTCTCGGAACCTATCTTATGCACATTGATATTGTCTATTAATGGTGAGATTTGAACGAAGGACAATACCGAATTAGGAATGAGCATATGTTCTGCTGATGTAGCCTTGGCAAGACAGTTGGCATGCTTGTTCTCCTCCCTTGGGATTTGAACAAACTTTGCTTAAAGGTCGTTTATTTGATTCTTCACTTGCTCAAGGTACTTCTTCATCCGTTTTCCCTTGCACTCATAGTCGCTGTTAACCTGACTGGTGACTACTTGAGAGTTGCGATATACTACCACATTCGCTTCTCCTGCTGCTTTGGCGAGATCCAGCCCTGCTATCAAGGCTTCGTACTCAGCCTCATTATTAGTCGTGGGGAAATTTAGTCGAACCATGCATTTGACCTCGTCCCCGCTGGGCTATGGCGTACCACACCAGCTCCGCTTGCCAGCCTATTGGACAATCCGTTTGTGTAGACACTCCACCTTGGACACTCTTTTACCCCCTGTCCTTCCATGTTGGTGAACTCTATGATGCAGTCAACAATAACTTGTCCCTTGATGGCCATGTGTGGGCAATACTATATGTCGAATTTGCTCAACTTGATTGCTCGTAGCACTATCTGTCCGGTGGCTTCAGGGCTGCTCATCGCTTTCCGTAGAGGTTTGTCCATTAGAACAACCACCGAGTGTGCCTAAAAGTAAGGTTTGAGCTATTAGGCTGTGGTTACCAGAGTGAAAGCTAGTTTTTCCATTGGAGGGTACCTCTCTTCTGTGCCTCGGAGTGCTCGGCTTGTGAAGTATACTGGTTTCTGTACCCCGCTCTCCTCTCTGATTAAGGCAGCACTGATAGCAACTGGGGAGACGGCTAGGTAGAGGAATAATTCTTCTCCCAGCTTGGATGGGCTCAGCAACAACGGAGAAGAAAGATATGCCTTCAGGTCTTCGAAAGCTTGCTGACATTCAGCCATCCATTCGAAGGACTTCTTTAATGTGTGAAAGAAAGGTAGGCACTTATCTGTTACTCTTGAGACGAACCTATTCAGTGTAGCTACCTTATTGTTTAGGCTCTGTACCTCCTTAACGTTCTTTGGCGGAGTCAACTCTATGATGGCCTGTATTTTATCTGGGTTAACCTCAATACTTCTCTAAGACACCATGAATCCCAGGAATTTTCCTGCCATCACCCCGAATGCACATTTGTTCAGATTCAACTTCATGTTATAAGAACAAAGGGTGTTGAAAGTTTCCTTGAGGTCGTCCAGATGGTCATCCTCCTGAATGCTTTTTACCAACATGTCGTCTACGTAGACTTGAATGTTCCTCCCAATCTGATGTGCGAACATCTTGTTCATCAGCCTTTGATACGTAGCACCTGTGTTCTTGAGTCCGAACGACATTATTTTGTAGCAGAAGAGACCCAGGCTGGTGACGAATGAAGTCTTCTCTTGGTCAGCCTCGTCTAGGTTGATTAGGTTGTAACTAGAAAATGCATCCATGAAACTCAGCAACTGGTGTCTTGCTGTCGAATCCACCAAGATGTTAATTTGTGGAAGAGAGTAATTTTCCTTGGGGCATGCCTTGTTTAAGTCCGTGAAGTCTACGCACATCCTCCACTTCCCATTGGCCTTTATGACCATCACTACGTTGGCCAACCAGTCGGGGTAGTATACTTCTCGTATGAACTCCACTTTTTGTAACTTGCGAACCTCTTCCGCTATGGCCTTGTCTCACTCCTGCGCGAATACCTGTTTCTTCTAACAGATGGGAGGAAAAGTGGGCGAGACATTCAACTCGTGGTCAATGACTGAAGGATCAATTCCAAGCATGTCTTCATGGCTCCAGGCAAAGACGTCTTGGTTCTCCCTCAGAAATGTTATGAGCGCCTGTCGTACTGGTGGGCTGGCAAGAGTGCCGATCCTGGTTTTTCGCTCGGGCCTAGAATTATCAAGGATTACCTCTTCCAACCCTTCCATGGGTTCTGCCACCGTTCGATGTTCTTCTATACACATTGTTTGTAAACGATCATCCATCTTCAACATGGCAATATAGCACTCACGCGTCGCTACTTGGTCTCCTCGTACCTCTCCCACTCTGTACTCAGTGAGAAATTTGATCATTAGATGGTAAGTTGAAGTTACGGCCTTCCACGAGTTAAGGGTAGGACGGCCCAAGATGGCGTTGTAAGCGGACGAACAGTCAACAACCAGGAATGAGACATCCTTGGTAATCTGCTGAGGGTAATCACCGACTACTACAGGCAAAGTGACCGCACTGAGGGGGTATACTTTTGTTCCTCCGAATCCAACGAGCGGTGCGTTGGTTGGAACCAACCATTCTCTTTTAATCATCATTTACTGAAATGTCGGGTAGTAAAGGATATCAGCAAAGCTTCCATTGTCCACAAGGACCCGGTGGGTGTTATAGTCCCCCACTCGTATGCTAATTACGAGCGCATCGTCGTGTGGGTGGTGAAGACGCCAAGCATCTTCTTCTATGAACCCAATTACAGGGTTGTCAATTCATGCCATCTTTGGGATGAAGCCTGTCAACTGGACGTTCTACACCATCCGTAGGTAGGTTTTGCATGCCTTCCTGGATGAATTGGAAGCTGTGATTCCCTCAACGATCATCCTTATATCTCCTAAGGGGGGCCTAGGACGCTCGTTTTCCCTCCAGGCAGCTTGCTCTTGTGGTGGGTCCATTCTCTCTTTTCTGACAAACCTTTGCAGCTTTCCTTGTCTGATAAGAGCTTCTATGTGCTGCTTTAAGTCATAGCAGTCGGACGTATCATGGCCGTGATCACGGTGAAAATGGCAGTACTTGTCTCTAGACCACTTATTAGGATCTCCTTTCAGCTTGCCGGGGAATGTCAAAGCTCATTCGTCCTTGATTTGCATCAGGACTTGGTCTATCAGGGCAGTTAGCAGGGTGAAGCTTGTGAACCTCACAATGAGGGGTTTGGAAAGTCTTTCCACTCGTCGTTCTCCAGTCCTAGCCATTTTTCGTCCCTTATCTTGCCATGCATCCTCTTGTCTTTCCCTCTTCTTGGGCTTCTCTTCTCGGGCTAGCAGTGCGTCTTCCGCATCCATATACTTAGTAGCCCTGTAAAGTACATTCGACATGGTTTTTAGGTCATTTTTGTATAAGGAAAATAGAAACTTCCCCTTCCATAACCCATTGGTAAAGGCAGCCATTAGTATCTTGTAGTCAGTTTCGTCAATCGAGAGGGCCTCCTTGTTAAAACGGGTTATGTAGGATCTCAGCGTTTCCTCCTCCCGTTGCTTGATGCTCATTAGGCACGCAGTAGACTTCTTATACCTGTGCCCCCTATAAAGTGCGAGGCAAACTGCACGCTTAGCTCCTTGAAGGTACTGATGGAGTTGGGCGTCAGTCTGCTGAACCATACTCTTGCAGGACCTTTCAGCGTAGTCAAGAAGGCTCGGCACATGATTTCATCTGCCACGCCTTGCAAATGCATGAGGGTTTTGAACGACTCCAGATGATCTAAGGGATCCTTTGACCCATCATAGGATTCTACCTATGGCATACAGAACTTCGGCGAAAAGGGGAATGACGTGACGAGTGTGGTAAAAGGCGAGTCCGTTTGATGGACTAATTCGTTAAGGTTGCTTGACACCCATCCTCTGAGGGATTTCATCATGAAGTTCATCCTTTCCTTCATCATCTACATCTCTACAACCATGTATGGTGGAGCAGTATCCACGGTGGATGGACAGCTTGTATCATGTCTGCTTGGGGCGTTGCTACCTTCCTGCCCCTCTTGGTTCCTTCTCTCAGCGCTGGTACCTTCCTGGTCTTTCTCTTAGGTGTTAAGTGTTACATTCTTTTGTCACAGCTACTCCTTTAGGTCATGATTTTGCTTGGTGAGGCATTCTATTGCTGTTGCAAAAGTCTAAACCTATCTCTCAAGGGCGGTGGTGCGTGGTTCGTCCCCTTGATTGTTATTGGTGGTCACCATCGAGCGAGTAAGTACCATGCAGCTTTTTTTCGAGAAGCGGTAGTATGGCTTACTTCCTATCTTTCCCACAAACGACGCCAACTGATGATGTCGAAAACCCTCAGTAAGTTGCATAGTCTTCATGTGCTCTAGAAAAAACCTGCATAACAAAGAAGAAGAAAAACCCTACCGAGAGCACCAGTGTGGTACCGGCCAAAAACCCTCCGAATGTTAAGTTAGAGAACTTTCACAACTCTAGAGTGCCAAAGCTAGGGTAAATTATGCGTACCTTATTTTTTATGGGCTTGGGGTTTTTATAGTGGCATAGAACCTGATAGATCCTTAGAAATCAGTGGGTTGAAAGTCTCTGGGCTCGATGATCTTGAAGGCTAAGTCCTGTAAAATCAAATGAAATCAGAGAAAGACCGGTGGAGGCCGGTCTAGAATCCTCCGATGGTAAAGTCAGTGGGTTGAAGTAGAAAGGGAAATACTTCTCAAGACTTCACTATTTTGTTAGAAAATTGTCTGAATATGTTACCTTCCACGTAGAAGAAAGCTTATATAGGGCACCTGGAGCAGTTATTTATTGTAATAACCGCTCCTATTGTTGAGGAGTCCAGAGAATTCAGAGATAACTTCCATAACTTCCGTGGAAGTTACTTACTTGAACCGATGCTTCGTTGCGGTTAATAGGGGCTTTGGTTCGTTTGGCACGTTCAGTTCAAAGTGATCGTCCGTCCGTTATAATGGACGGACGAGGTTACCCCGTCACCATCAGGGAAGGATAAGGTCACGTCCATCCTTTATTAAGGAGGGACGAGATCATGCTTTTTGGAAGAGTGAATCGTTAGTCCCAAAGCTTTGTGGACCTCGTCCGTCCATTACTAAGGATGGACGAGATTTACCTCTAGGACCAGCATATGATGGACGAATAAAAGAGGGACGAGTGTAAGAGACTCGTCCCTTCCTTTACACTTTGTCACGGGCGGCCCATATGGACGATACGAAACTGGCGCATTTTCCTTGCACCATCAGAACCGACTTCTATTTCTTGGGCAAGAATGTATTCCCCTATGGGGAATATCCTAATAAATGTATGTATTTTACGGGATTCTTCCCATATAAGGATTCCATTGACCAGGGTCAATCATAAGGCGCAAGATATTTTCATTTAGGATTCCTTGGAGCTCACTTAAGCCGCGTGGGTGCCAGTTGGCCTTGATACCCGTCAGCTTGTGCCCGTGTACCTAAAATCCATCCACCATGGATGATCATCCGTCTACTACGGGGACCATCCGTCATGTGATCTCTCCGTTCAGTACCTCAATCTGTCGTCTTGTTTTTTATTACCCAATATCACAGTACTGTCGCCTATGGCAGGTTTGTTTGAACGGATCTGTCAGCCTTAACTTTTATCCTCTTTATCTATTATGAATAATTGTTTCAATAAGTTATCCCAAGGATATAAACTAAGCTGCTTTGATAACAGGATATTAAGGTATTTTTATTATATCTTAGAGAAAGCTTCCATGAGATTGCTTTGTTTATGTGATTTTCATCTTAATTTTTTCTTTCACCATTACAGATTTAGTGAATAATTCATTGGGCTCACTTTTATTTATTTGTGGGAGTGAGCCTTGATGCTACTTAAAAATATTCCAACTATTGATACTCACCAATTTTAAAGGTCTATTGTGGGTGTATGTCCAATTATTGGAAGGCAAAGAATATGCATTTTTTGCCAATGAACTTAATGGTCTAATGGCGGTCTTAGGTTCGAGACCCCCTGGGAGCAGGGGTGGGGGTATATTTAACATATATCTAACCATGGTAAAAAAAATTTAGAATAATATACATTTGTAATGCATTTTACTATTATTGTTGGCCCCATTACCTTTTAACCATCTGTGATAAATAAGTATATGAATACGGGGAAACTTTCATAGACTAGCTATAGTAGATAATGATATATTGCTCAAATGAAGATGTAGCATTTAATTGAAGTGGCCCAGTGTGCACTTGCATAGTCCTTCTAGAATTTTTTTTATTCCTATGTAGTCATTAATGTAATTTCTTTATGATGAGGATAATCTTTGATTGATTGACACGGGGTGCCGAACCTTCCTCGCCTGATCATCGGCCTTACACCTAAACTGATCCTAAAGGGATGACCGACCCCATGGGTTGTCGGGTCGGGTTACGATCCAACCCTCAATCCCAATGATCCAACACCTTAGGGTTTCTCGTGGAACTTGTGTGGGGTCCACTCATATGTCCTTACATGGAAATTATTTGCACATCACGACCAAAGATCCGACCTCACAATCAGATCTCTTATATGTGGGAAGGTGATCCCAATTATCTTGGAATCCTTCTCTCTTTAAGGAAATTCCCCCGTATCAAGGGATTTGGGTCAGCTCTCCACCACTATATGAACCACAAACCCTAACCTTCTTGAGGTACATGAATTCTCCTTGGCTCTGGCGCCCTTGAGTTCTTGGAGATTCTTCTATCACTAACTTAACATTTGGAGAGTCTTTGGCCGGTACCCCATCGGTGCTCTCTGATTGGTTCTTCTCTTTTGTTCTTCAGGTACACCCATTGGCATTAGTGTGGACGATTAACTCACTGACGATTTTTGTGCATAATCACTTTAAAAAAAAAATTGTAGAGCATAGTTTTTGTTAACTGTAGTTATATATATATATATATATATAATTTGATATTTGTATTAGTGTAGGTCAATTGGGATTGCAGGTGCTGATTTTCTTATTGATAACTTGGAGAGGACTCTCCTCAATGTGGGTGTGGATTGAATTGCAATGATAGGATGCAGGAAAAGGAGGTTAGAAGTAGACAAACCCATTCTTCTCTTCTTATTAAATATATTTGAGGAAAAGATTGTTGAATTGAGAATTTCTATATTATGTATATTAGTGGCTAACCCGTGCGATACATTGAAAAATTTTAGGTTAGTTATTAATATGTACATGTCTAAATATTTTTTTAATTCTAGTATTTGAAAGTTGAACTAGCTCCAATATACTAGAATTTGAGACTTAGCTGCTTTTTAGCTATCTGTGGGGTGATCCTGGGTTATGCATCAAAAAGATTTCCCCCGGTATCCTCCCTCTTCTTCTTGGTTACGTAAGTACTGAACTGGGTACATTAGGCAATATTTTATTTGTCCCAGCTCATGAATCTTGGCAGGCTCTTTTTTTTTTATCAAGTACTGGGCTAGGTATCCTCAGTATATGCCTGGGATCCTAGACCATGTATTTAAACTTAACTGTTTGTGATTATCTGTGGGGTGGTCCTGGGTTATGCAAGAAGATTTCTTCAGGCATCCTCCCCTGATTTCGTCCGTGTTAGGACTTTGTGATACTTAGGATTTAATAACTGAGAAAAAGAAGAAATTTCATTGACTTTAAAACATAAATGTCATTCAAGGAATACAGCAAATTTAACAAAGATAGTAAGGATCATGTAATGTCCTTCTACCTCGAGTCTTGAGCAAAATTACTTAAACAATAATATATAAAAAAGACAGAAACACTTAGCAGGTTGGAGAGCTTGGCAAAAGGGTTCCAGTGTACTGAGACCTCTCTCTTCTCATGCGTAGTATTGTTTCAGCCACTTCCCATTTATGGGCTCTGTCAGGATTGTCCCATCTTCCTTTGTAAGGTAGTAGTACCCACTATCATGGGCCTCCCTGATGATGTAGGGGCCTTCCCACTTTGGGGCAAATTTGGAGGGTCCCGGTAGGTTTCTTCTTACATGTTCTGTTGTCCTTAGTACTAACTGCCCTTTAGTGAAAGTCCTCGGGCGTACTGCTTGTGCATATGCTCTTGTCATCCTTTGTTGGTACCTCTGGCTTCTTCTCCTGGCTAGCTCTCTTTCTTCCTCTACTCCTTCCAGGTCTGCTAATCTCCTCTCATTGTTTGTGTCCTCGGTGTCCTCCTGACTTTCCTCGAGTACTACTCTTGGTGTTGGAACAATTAATTCTATTGGGCTGATGGCTTCTGTCCCATAGACCAGGGAAAATGGTGAGAATCCTGTGGCTGTTTTCACAGAGCTCCTGCATGCCCAAAGTACATATGCCAGGTGGTCGCTCCATTTTCCCCCATACTCTTGCTTCATTTTCTTAAGGATCTTCAATATCACCCTATTAATGGCCTCTGCCTGGCCATTTCCTTGCAGGTAGTAGGGTGTAGACCTTCCATGCTTGATGTAGTAAGCCTCAGTTAACCCCTTCATGTCTTTATTTATGAATGGGGTTCCGTTGTCACTGATCAACCTCTTGGGGATCCCAAACCTTGTAATGATATGGCCTCGAATGAAATTTGCTACAGCTGCTCCAGTGGCCTTTTTCAAGGGGATGGCCTCTACCCACTTTGTAAAGTATTCAGTGGCTGCTAAGATCCATATGTAACCACCAGATGGAGGATTTATAGGCCCTATAAGATCAAGCCCCCAAGTGTGGAAAGGCCATGGGGTTGTCATATCCTGTAACGTGTTTGGGTGAGTATGGATGGCATCCCCGAGGACTTGGCATGCGTGGCAGGTTTTGACTATCTCCTCGGAGTCCTTTTTCATTGTTGGCCAGTAGTACCCCAACAGTAGTAACTGTTTATAGAGCCTCCTCTTTCCTGGGTGGCTTCCACAATCACCAGAATGGACTTCCCTGGCTTCCTTTGGCCCCAGGCATCTTAGGGGATCTCCGTTGTATCCCCTTTTGAATAGGATCCTGTTTTGTAAGAAATATCTGACCGTGAGCTTCTTGAGCTGGTGGGCCAGTGTCCTGTCAGTTGGTAGGATCCTTTGAGCCAAGTATTCCATGAAGGGAGTCCTCCAATCTTCTGTAACAAATACAGCATAGCTTTCTTCCTTGTCCACCGAGGATTGGCATTCTTGACATTTTTCCTGTATAGTTGATGCTTCTTTGTTCATGTTTGGCCAGTAGTACCCCATGCGCTGCATCCTCCTATATAGACTGATCTTTTCTAAGGTCCCACAGACTTGGGCATGTAGCTCTTCCAATCTTAGCTTCCCCTCTTTCTCATTGATACATCTGGATAGGATTCCTCCGGGCAGTCTTCTATATAGTTCTCCTTCTATCAGAGCGTAGTCCCTCAGCTCCTTGACACTCCCTCCGGATCCTGTTTCTTTCATTTTTTCTTTTACCTCTCTCCTCCAGTCCCATTGCTTGGACTCTCCGGGGGATATCTGTTGGAGGATTTTTAAGATGGAATGCTCCTGCCTTCCTATTCTGACCAGGGTGTCTTTTCCTTTGAATGGTACTTGGGATCCCAGGGTGGCAAGCGCATCTGCAAACCTGTTTTCACTCCTCTGCGTATATTCTATGCTAAAGGTCAAGAATTCCTGCTCCAGCCTCGTGCCCATGTCCTGTAAGCTGCCAAACTTTGTTCTCTTAGTGCAAAGTCACTTTTCACCTGCGAGACTACAAGATTGGAATCTTCCAGTATTCTCATGTGTTTCACCCCAATACTGAGTGCTATAGTTAGCCCGGTTAAGTACGCCTCGTACTCAGCTGCATTATTGGAGCAGGAAAAACCAAGCTTGAAAGATAAAGGTATGGTGTCCCATTTTCACAGCTCAGTACAATTCCCACCCCATTTGAGGTTGCTGTAGCTGACCCATCGAATCTCATTGTCCATTTCTTTCCTGGGATTTCTGCTACTGCCGCCTCACCCGGGATCTCTTCACTTAGTGAGCTTTCCTCCTTCCCTGGGAACTGTGACAGGAGGTCAGTTATGGCTTGACTCTTGACAGCCTTGGGGGTCCTCAGGCCTATGTCATATTGAGAAAGCAGGACCAGCCACTGTGCGATTCTTCCCGTTAGGAGGGGCTGATGCAGGAGTGCTTTTATGGGGTGTGACTTAGTCACCAAAAGGATTTGGTGAGCTGAGAAATATCTCTTCAACCTCTGTGATGTGTAGATAACTACTAGGCAAGCTTTTTCTATCCTGAGATACCTGGTCTCGGCATCCTTGAGTGTTCTGCTTACATAGTAAACAGGTTGCTCGTTCCCATCATCATCCTTTTGGGCCAGCAGGGCTCCTATTGCTTGGGCATTTGATGCCAAGTACAATAGCAGGGGTCGTCCACATACTGGTGCCTGGAGAGTGGGCAGATGATTCATGATCTGCTGGACCCTTTGGAAGGCTTCCTGTTGTTCTGCTCCCCAAGTGAACTCAGTTCCTTTCTTTAATAGCTTAGATAAGCCCCCTGTGGCCGAAGCCAATCCTGGCACGAATCTCCTGATGTAGGAGACCCTTCCCAGGAAGCTCTTGAGTTCCTTCACTGTTGTTGGTCTTTTCATTGTGGCAATGGCTGCGGCTTTGGCTGGATCTACACTTATTCCTTTGTGATGTACCAGGAACCCAAGGAACTTTCCTGCAGATACTCCGAAGGCACATTTCATGGGGTTCATGCGTAGCTTGTATTCTCTGCATCTTTTGAAAACTCGTTCAAGTACCTGAAGGTGTCCTGTCCTAGTTTTTGACTTGACCACAATATCATCCACATAGTCTTCCATTTCCTCATGCATCATATCATGGAAGATGGCTGTCATGGTTCGCTGGTATGTGGCTCCTACATTTTTGAGGCCAAAAGGCATCACAGTGTAATAAAAATTTCCAATTGGTGTCCTGAATGCTGTCTTCTCGGCATCCTTGGCAGCCATACGAATCTGGTTGTACCCACTATACCCGTCCATGAATGAGAACATAGAACTTCCCGCAGCTGAATCCACAAGGAGGTCAATATTAGGGAGAGGGAACTCATCTTTAGGACACGCTTTATTCAGGTTGCGGAAGTCTACACAACAACGGATCTGGCCATTCTTTTTCTTCACAGGTACTATGTTAGAAAGCCATCTGGGGTGCTGAATGGGCTTAATAAAACCAGCTGCTAGCAGCTTCTTGACCTCTTGAGTTATCTGGGCTTCTATATCAGTGTGAAAGACCCTGGCTGGTTGGATTACTGGTCTAACTCCTGGGTCCACATTGAGGGCATGGACCACTAGCCCAGGATCCAGACCAGGCATCTCATCATAGGTCCATGCAAACACATCTGTGTATTCTTTAAGCAAAGCCACCAGTGGCCCCCTTTCTTGTGTTGCCAATTGACTACTGATGAAAACAGGCTTCTGGGATCTCAGCTCAGCCCCCAAGTTTACTTCCTGCAATTCTTCCTCAGGCTGGATTTGTGTCTCTTTAACTGGTTCCTCTGGGACTTCCTCTTGGGCTATCATACATTCTGGTGGTCCGGGACCTTCCTGCACGATGCACTCAGGCCCCGCGCACCTTCACAAGCGGTATATTAATCTTCCCCCGGGTTCCCGTACTACTACACACTCCCGGGATCCTGAGGTGCTGGGCTCCTTCTTTTGCCTTTTTCTCTTCAGGAGGCCCCTCAAGTCATGGGTACCTCCTCCTTCTTCCTTTTCCAAGACAGGTGTTCCTGGGGTCCCTGGCATGGGACTCTCATCATCAGGTTCTAGCTCATCATAGAACATTGTTTCTACAAAGTTTACTTCTCCTTGGCTGAAAGGGTTATGATTGGCAGGGATCCTTACAGGCCTCCCATTCAATCTCCCTTTAACACACTGATGGTGCGTGGATGGTATAAGGCGGTGCTTATGGAGCCATGGCCATCCCAGCAGTACATGGTAGGACACCTCTGAGTTGATTACATGAAATCTGGTCAAGGCTACTATTGGCCCCACCCTTAGAGCTAGCTGTATATATCCTTCGGTTGATTCTGCTGATCCACCAAATCCGGTTATCTCCATGGGAGCCCCCAGGATCCTCCTTCCAGCTAAACCCATGGCTTCCAAGGTACTCAGGGATATGAGGTTGAGTGATGCCCCTGTGTCTACCAATGCTCTCCTGATTTGGACACCATTTATGGTGGCCATTAGGTAGAGAGGTCTGCGATGGTCTGGATGCTCAACCTCCATGTCTTCATCAGTGAAAGTTATGGCATTGGTTGTCTCCAGGAAAGCTCGACTGGCATGTGATTCTGCTGTGAAACATTCAATTCCTGAATCTGTTGCTATGGTCATGAGAGATTCTGTGGCCACCCTCCTTGCTTCTGGTCCAAATCCCAGCTGATTGAATAGTGATCTGAATTTGGGATTCTTCTGGAGGGTCCTGACTGTGTTTGGGTGGAAGGATCCTTCTGGCTCTTCTGCTTCTGCCGGGTTCCCATGGATTACCACAGCTACCACCCCCTTTCCTTTGTGATTGGGCAGGGGGTTCCTTTGTACTTCTGGTTCCTTCTGGGTGAACTCCAGGGTTCCTTCTCTCAGCTTCCTGTGAAAAAGCCTGCGGAGGGTCCAGCAATCCTTGGTGGAATGCTTAACATAGTTATGAATCCTGCAAAACAAAGGATTTTTTCTTTCTTCCTCGGTTGGTGGCCTGGACACAGTGAATGGCCTAACCACTCCATCCCCAATCCATTTGTCCAAGACGTGGTTTAATTCTTCTTCAGTACATGGGATCACTGGTGGTTCCTCGAATGTTTTTCCATCAGGCCTCTTCCTTTTTTCTCCTACCGATGCTGTCATGGCTTGGGACGCTGGCACTCTCTTTGCCCTCATAGTTTGTGCTGTCCTTCTTGTTCTTTGTAACAGGTCAGCGAACTGTGTAATACATAAATTTTCGAGGTTGAGTCTGTAATCGAAAAGCATGTTAGAGATGCAAGTCTCCACGAGCTCTTTTTCTTCATGGTCCCCATAACAGTCTAGGGACACATCTTCAAATCTTTTGATGAACTGGACAGGATCCTCTCCAGGCCTCTGCCTTACCATCTGAAGGCTTTGGAAAGTGACCTTGTCCTCACTAGGGTAATATTTTGCACAAAATCTTTCCATCATTTCGTCCCAGGTCTTAATGGACCCAGGTCTTAGTGTGGTGTACCAAGTGTATGCTCTGTCCACTAGGGACTTAGCAAACTCTCTTAGACACAGCTCCCGGTCTCCTGCGTAGGGACCCATAGTGTGGACAAACCTACTCACGTGTTCTACTGCACTTCCATTCCTTCCATCAAAAGGATGGAACTTTGGTGGCTCAAATCCCTTGGGGTATGGCTTGCCAAGGAGTTCTGGTGGGAATGGGGGATCCCGAGAAAATTGCTTGGGGGTCCCAAAAAGTTTTTCCCTTTCTTGCTCCAGGAGGGCACTGACATCTGCCAGTGTTAGGTATTGGGGGTTAGTTCCTCCTTCCACTGCTGACCCTCCCTCTGGCTGGGTTCCATCTTGGTTGCCCACATGGGGGGCATTGTCTCTAACTTCCTGTGTCTTGCCTTCTTTAAGAAGGCGAACTTCTTGTTGTAAATCTTTCAACATTGCAGTCATCTGAGCTACAGGGTCTAGCTCCTGCCTTGCATTCCTCTGTTCTGATACTGCTTCGTGCTCTACTAGGGGCACCTCGCCTCTTTGTCTGGAGGCCACTTCATTTTCTCCCACGGGCTCAGAGGCCGTGGGTGGCATATTAGCACCCTTACTGTTCCTTTGTCTTGGAGGCATGTTCTGCGAAGGGATTGCTTCTTCCCTTTTCTTTACCCAGTCCCCAGCGGAGTCGCCAAAATGTGAGAGTGCTTTTTCTTTAGCACTATGGCCCAAGGATCCTGGGCCGTGTAAGATGTTTTTGGTGGACTGGGATCGATTCTCCGCAGCTAAAGGGGCTGGTTTAAGAATCGATTGGTGCACAGAACAAACTTCCTACAATAGAAAACAGCTAACAAAAAAAAGCATATTCGTATTGAATGACAATTTAACAGTAAGGAAATGCACAATAAGTGAAATATAATGTAAAGAACACGTTGGGGATCCTCTGATTAGTGAGGTGTATTTCATTAGTTTCCTTTAATTGTGATTACAATTGCTCACTAGGACATGATGCAAGGTTCAACTGGGTTCAAAAGTCACGGACTTTGATAGCCATTCAAGCTTCAAAGACTTGCAAAGTTTGAACTTGTTGAATCCGAGCGTGTACTGTAGTGGCTATCTCTGGGATACCGGGAACAAATTCCCCTGTTTTCTCCTCAGTTTACAGAGTCTCTTTTACAGTTTTTATGAGACTTCAGGAAAGCACTTGTGAATGCCTTAAAATGCTCTAAACGTAAATGAATTCTCAATTCTTTCTCTCTGAATTCGGATCCCCTGTAGCATGGATCCCTCCCTCCTTTTATAGCACAGTTTCGGGCCCCCGGGGTACTGAGATTTCTCCCTTTTGCCCCTTAAAGTCTGTCCCGTGCCTGCTTGTTTCAGGATCATGTCTTTTCCTTTTCTTCATAGTTTCTCTCTTTTTGTTGCGACCAGATGAAAGTCTCCCAGCTAGCTTCCTATTTCCAGATTTTCCCGTTGGCTGTCCTGAGGCTTTTTGGCTTTTGCTCCAGCTTTTCCAGTCGTACTCTCCCTTGTCTTTTTTCTCCAAATGGTTGGAACCAAGTTTCTGCGTTTTGCCTTGTACTTTCACTACGCATCTGGGTCATAAGGCCCGCGTGCCTTTTGTCTCCTTTCTCTTTTCAAATCTATTTTAATTTCAATTCGCGCGTCCAGGGATCCTCTGCCTCTGGGGAGCTGCTGGACGTCCTGACCCAATTCTGCTTTCTGGGCTTTTTGGCTTGCTGACTTTATTTGTTTTCTTGGGCCTTTTTTTCGTGGACCTCCAGATCAGATCTTTCTGGGCTTCCCCTTTTTTTTTATCTTTTCTTCTCTCTTTTCTTTATTGTGAGAGCCCACCCTTTATTTTTTTCTCTCTTTTTTTGTGTGAAATGGGCCCAATGTCTTTTCCATCTCTTTGGGCCTATTTGTGGATATTTAATTATTTTGAACCTCAACAACCCCTTTTTTTGTAGTGAAGATACAAATATTATAAAGTAATATATTATAGTTATTATAACATGCTTTTACATTTGGTTTAATAGTATTGCAAAAAAAAAAAATTAGAAAACAAAATACATATACAATTTTGCTTACATTTGCAATCTTTATACAATACTTTTCAAGAATCTATTTCTTCTCTTAGGTTCTTCTCTTTCCTCAACTTCTTCAAATTGCTTAATTTTTCACCAAATTTGTATAACACCAAATTATACCAATTGATCTAAAAGATTACAAATGTAAAGCCAAACTATTAGGTAACACGTTAACTGCCCTTCTTTGTCCACAAAATTCTGGATTTTGTCATATTTCGCTATTCAAATACAATTTCGCACATTTTATTAGGGAATTAACAAAACAAAAAAGCCTAGTCATTATTATCGATCACCTACCTAATTTAGAGGAAGAATAGCATCAAATTTGTGCACTCCAACCATGCGCAAAATTGGATAGAGTAGAGGTCCTAAAAATAATTCAAGCGTAGCTAAGTGTTATATGTTCTAAAAGTTCAACAACATCGTTACAAAGATTTTGCGACCTCAAGTTTTAATTTTTCTTGATTTCTTTCTTTTTCCCAAAATGGATTTCAAGATTTCTCTTAGAACTAGGAAGCACCCAATCGTTAGCTCTGCCACGCAAGCTGCCGTAGTTGTTGTCGGATCCTACTTTTCGCGATCTCAAGATTTATTTCTCTTGATTTATTTATTTTTTTCCCAAAATGGATTTCGAGATACTGATTTTTCATGTAATTTTGAAAATTTTCTTTTAACTCTTGTCATTTAGATTTATGTATCTACTCTGTTGCATGATGAGAGAAGTAGATAGATCTTCATAAAGTTGTACTAGTTTAATGGACATAGTTTTGTACTGTAAAATGCTATTTTGTTTTTTCAACTTGATTATTTGAGTTCTTCTAATCTTTTCATTTGTTGTGTGTATATTGTTGTTGATCTATTGCAATTTCGAGGTCTGTGAAGCATGTATTAGTATGGAACAAGAGACAAACTAAGGATGGTAAAATCTTACTTTTTGGACAAAGATAGATTGAACATTGCCAAGAATCAGTGTTCTTTGAAACAATGAACCCATTCACACCTTAGTGCATGAATTTTAATATCAGTCAAAAGATAAGCTAGTAAAGAAGCCAAATTTATTACATAGTTGAGATGACAATGAGCATGCCTCTTACCAAACTGGTCTAGCTTTGAGCATTGTGAGTCTCTTATGGAACTTAGGATTGGCCTTAGGTCTATTGATTAATTGGAGCTATTATTTAGGATCCAAAGTTCAAGAATTGGCCATATAATCTTACTTTGTGTCAATGCCCTTACCAAACTCATTGAAAAGTTGTACTAGCATTTTTAGCATGTGCAATGATCTTTTTGTAATTTATAACATCATGTTTATTGTGGGTAAAGAAAATGCAATAGATATGTTGAAAACTGACAGAGTTTGAAAATTTTGAAAAATTTTCCCTTTCATCTCTTTTCCTTGGAAACCCAAATTTATGGATAAGTAACATAGAAGACATTATTTTTATTTTTCCACTCAACCATATATGACTCATTCTTTTTTTTTTTTCATTTTTTGGTAATTCAGGTATTTTTATGAAAAACACACAGAGTCTTAAAATTCATGTTAGGACATTACACCCTTTTCTACAACTCACCAACCAATCTAATGAACACGATTCAAAGGGGACAAGACCTGATGTAGGACAGAATCTACAATTAGACTTTTGTTATTTATTAATTTTGGTATTTAATTTCTAATTTTCAGAATTTTAGGTTCAGGGTTATTATTTCCTTATTTTTAGGTGTTTTTAATGCTTTTTAGGTCAAATTTGATTCCTATTATAGTTATGTATTAATTAGTATTTATTTTAGAATAAATTTTCTTATCTGTCAAGCTTTATGGAACCCTTAAATAAGCCTCTAAGTCTATAAACGTTTTTTAGTATTATTGATTTTAATAAAAATATAGACTTTTGTCTATTGTTTTTCTAGTGAATTCCAGAACCCTTTTCTTTGTGAATTCAAGGAACCCTAATAAATTCGAGGTTATTTTTCTTCTTGTTTACACTTGTTACAAATCTAAACTAAAAAGACGATTTTAACTCGTAACAATTTAGTTTATGAGAAGATGTAATATACAACCTGTCACAATTCAATATATTGTAACTTTGGAATTTTCAACACATATCAAAAAGCTTTTAATACACGTCTTCCATGTAATATAAAACCTGCCACCTTTTTTTCTAAAAGTTTCTAATCTAAAATGCATTCATGTAAAATAAAACCAATCACAATTCAAAATACAGGAAGATTATTTTTTTCCACCACAATTAAACTATTATATAACCAAAAAAATGTTGCTAGGTAATCCATTTTCTCTAAACAAATTTTGTTGGTAGTTCACTTTTCTTGGAATTGATGGTGAGTGACATCTAACAATTCTGTGTAAAAGAACGTATAACCAAATTGTAAAAACATATTAGAATGAACACAATTAAAAAGAAAAAGAAGAAGAAGAAGACAATTTATAATGTAAAATATGAAAAGTGGGGACCTTGAGGCATAAAAATTGACGTTGTATAAGATGAAGAGTGGGGATCTTGAGGCATAGAAGATGACGTCATAGGAGGATAACAAATGGATGGCAAAGAGTCCTAAGAGCATTAGCATCCGATTTCTACAATTATCCCATTTTACCATCTCAAAAGTTACTTTATCTATTACACCATACCATTTTACAATACACCTAACATCTTATTTTTTATTTATACCATTTATTCATTCAAATATTAATTTCACCACATCTTCCTCTCTCTTCCTCTCCTCTTTCTCTCTTTTCACAATCATTCTCTCTTTTCTCTCTTAGTCTCTTTTCCTTTTCATTTACAACCACCACAGAGAAAAACAAAACACAAAGACACCGCCAAAAACCACCAACAATAACCACAACCACAACCACAAGAAATAGCTACCACAAGAATCACCGAGAGGAAACAAAAAAAAAACACAGAGAAACTGCAGTTCTCGCCGACAACAACCACAATGCCGAAACCCAAAAACCTACCACCGCTAATCTCACCAATTCTAGAAACCCTCCACACCGATCTCCACCTCACCATGCCACCACGCCGATCAGCAAACCCATTACCCATAGCAGCAAACCCAATACTAAAATCCACCAACCCACGACCAAAACCGACCCATGTCAGCAAACCCACCCATGGTGGCAACTAGAGAGAGATAGCCACAGAGAAGAGAGGCAAACCACCCCAAAACCACCAACCCAGACCCACTTCGCCACCACCGCCACATCAACAAAACTCCTATACCATGCCTACCTCTGCTGCTACTACCACCACACGAGGTTTCAGGTTTGAGAAAAGGAAGTTTCGAGTTTGAGGAGAGGAGAGGGCAAAACAAGAACAAGGGAGAGAAGAAGAGAAGGAACATGGAGAGAAATGAAAGAAAGAGAGAGAAAAGTAATAAATATAGACGGTACTATAGCAAGAGAGAGAGAATAAAATATAATAAAAATTATACAAGCTTGCTACAGTAACATCATATATGTAAGATGGAACTGTAGCAAGATTGTAAACTTTTTTAGAATTAGAAGACCGGGCAATGGGCTTTTTTGTGCTTTATTGATGCTAAAATATAGTAACATATACCCTATGCAAGACGGGGTACTAATGCTCTGAGTAAGAATAATTAACAAAAAAAGGAATGAATAAATATTGATTATAACTATCTAGTTGAAAAAATATATATTAATTATAAAATCAAACACATCTTGTACTTGTACATAACTTGTGGATGGACAAGTGCTTCTTACATGGTTCGTTTCCTTACAAATGCTGCATTTTCTTTTCTTTGTTGGTTCGTTTTCTTTTGGATTCTTTGGTCTTAAAGATTTGGGTCTTCTCTTAGAAGGAACATACAGAGGGTCTTGTAAAGCACCTAGAAGATTTGATAATACTTGGCTGTTAAGTACATAATATTATCAGAACTTGCTAAATCATCAACATCACGTATGACTAGAAGCTCCACATGAACCTTTTGCAGAGCTAGGTCAAGATGTTCATATTTCTTCACTAACTGTGACCCTACCTCTGCAACTTCCAAAAAATGAAGCATTAAACTATTTTCTCATCAAAATGGAAGAAATTTGTGGCTTCACTTGTATGACATAACTAGATGTTCCGTGTATAATATGATTATTGGCCTTGATTGTTCATCTTTCTAAAATATAATGCAGAGGAAGAAGCCCACAAGAGATTTTTTTCACAAAATCTTGTACTCATGGTTTTAAAAACCGAGCTGGTCAATGAATCATTTTTGCACTTGGTTCTCGGTTTTGGCTAGTTTTGGGTGGTTTTGGCTGGACCGAATTGGTACCCGGTTGAACCGGCCAATCCAGTCTGGTATTTAAAACCATGCTTGTACTCTTAGGAGTAAGAAGCTCATGCTTATGATTGTTCACAAACTTACATACAATCCATATTTCTTCTTTTTTTTGTAAACTCATCATTACTTTGTGATGAAGCCAAAAATGTTCGTCAATTAAGGCCCTGCAAAGATGAGGGAGAAAGGCACAAGAGTGGCATTAGCCAATGGTTCTCTGATGACTACTTCAGTAGAATTCTCAATATCTCTCAGAGAATTAGAATGTAATTTTGTATGTTTGAATGTGCATACCTTTCTCCTGGTGCTTGATGGCTTATTTATAGCCCATTAGGAGCCTTATTATGAGTGTAGTTGTTGGGAGCCTCATTATGGCTCTCTTGGCTGTTTTGAGTAATGTATATCTGCTTAAATGGAGACTTAATTGGCTCATAATTGCTCTTTTTGACTGTTGTGGCTTGTCGGTTACGAAATCATTTATTGTTGTGTAATCAATGTCGTATGGTCGCTTAGAATAAGTATGGTTGTCTAGACAATGGAAGGCCCTAGATTTTAGCCCTCATCACTTTGCATCCCACTCTAGTTTTTGTGGGTTATGGACCTTTTCTTTCTTTATCTTTACAACTTTCATGACGAAACGTTTCCCTCCAACAAACATATTCCACTCTAACCAATGATTTATCTTCTTTGGATAACCGTTTATGATTTATTTGAATGATGAAACCTTTTTCCTTGCATATGCATTGTAACATGCATGACCTAGCATCTTTTGAGTTGTCAAATACCATATCAGGACATGGTTCCAAAGGCCATATAGAAGCAAAAGATTGATTCAAATCATTCTTAGGTAAGTTTGCATCGTTTTGATCTTCTACTATTTCTAGCTCAACATACACTAAGTCTTCTACCAAATCATCACAAAGAGAGATTATTTTAGGTTCTTCATTGTTCACATTCATACTTGCAATTCGAATAAATACTTAATTTCAAGTTTTGTTCAATTACAAAACCAAAATCTTAAACATAATAAACTTCCCCAATTTCACAAACTAGTTTTATTACACCAAAATCTAATTGGAAACTTTTAGGCTTATAATAAAATTATCAAAGAAAAAAGAAAAGTAATTTACTTGATATACTATAGAACACTTGCTCTAATAATTAAGGGATAAAGCTCAATAACACAAGAGACACAAATGGAAACACAATAAACCATATAGGAGGCACTCTTACTCTCATTGTTATTGTTCTTTATCTTTTGCTTTGCAAAATCCCACTGGGAGTTAATGTTAGCAACACCTCTTAGTCAAAATTAAAAAAAAAATTAATTAATTTTTTTAATTTTTTAGAAGTCCGATCCTATTGGAGTAATTGTGCAAAACGAACAAAATAAGAAAGGGAATCTAGAAATAAGTGGCTTAGAGCATCTCCAATGGCTTCTTTAAAGCCAAATTTAGAGTATCAACCCCTCCAAAACCCACTCCAACAGCTTCTCTATCTCTATTTTTTAGAGTAGAGTTGCTACAGTGCTTCTCTATAAGTAGAGAACACTGTAGCTTTTACTATTCATCCTTCAAATATTTTTTATTATTATAATAATCAGGTATTGAATAAAAAAAATGTTGGAAGATGTGTAGTTGTTAAAAAAAGAATAAAGAATGAATAAAGAAATAATATTTAAATGAGATAGAGAATGAGATAGAGAATCTGTTGGAAAGTATATTTGAAAAAGTGGGTAGTTAAAGGTAAAAGTCACTGTTCATTTTCCAAACAGTACAAAAATTTGGAGAATCTGTTGGAGATGCTCTTAGTCAACAATAAAAGATTACAACTCTACAAGAGTCTTTCTCTTGGAATAAGCATAAAGCTCTAATCTCAATGCACATATAAAAACTGACTTACCCTTACAAACTGATTAATGTTGTTGGACAATTATTGTTGCTAATGCATTTGTTATTTTACATATAGCTGTAACTGATTCATATTTCTTGGCACAAACTGATACTAATTGAATTACATCATTAAGCCTATTCAATTACACATTGGAACTTCATATTGATGTTGCTGGACACTTGGGGTCGTTTGGTATAGGAGTTCAAACACATGTTTTCAGTTCTTAAACAATATTATATGCATTTTTACACATTTTTTCACCCACACGTATTTCCAAAAAATACAAACAGCGTTACTAAAACAACGTTACCAAACAGCCCCCTGATGCATTTGTTACTGCATCAAATACTTTTTATGCTAAAGAGGCCAATAACAAAAATACCCATTAAATAATATATATATATATATATGTATGTATGTATAAACAAGATTCAATGATAACAACAACTCAAATTCAGATTCGTTTCTATGTTATAGCAACAAAAAAACAAAATTCAATGATCAAGATAATCCATATCTATCAATATTTCAAAAAAGTAAAACCCATACCCATCAAGATGTCAAAATATAGCAAAACCCATTAATATTTCGAAATTCAAATTGAGAAAAAGAACAAATCACCTAGTAAACAAAACTTGAAGTCACAAAACAACGTCATATCAAGGTTTCAACAGTGACTCCGGCAAGTTGATGTGGTGGAAAACAGAGGTCCGACGAGGTCTGTGGCAGGAAATGTTAGAAACTGAGAAGAATATGGATAGACACCCAAAGTGAGCATGTCCCTCTCTTTGCCTCAGTCAGATTGTAACATCCAAGAGTTAAGGAGTAATGGTATTGGACCGTTACTCTACCCCACTAAGTCCATTATCCCACTCAATATTAATGGAGTGGTGTATATATAAACACCAAGAATGGTACCCATTGAACAGTGGAACGAATTCTGCATTTCTCATAGTGTTTACAGAGTGTTGTGAGACTCTTAGATTGTGGGTTATGTTTGCATCACTTTAGTAGTGTGCAACACCGTTGGAGAAACGTTTTTGGTTTGTGGGTTACACACACTGGAATTCAAAACATGTTTAGATAGCTGGTCTGCGTGGAGGCTGGCTCTAGACAGCGTAGAACAATCTCAAAACTCCTGTGTGATCATCGGTTTAGGCCAAGAGAGGTATGCCGAAAAACCGATTACTTATATTCCGCTGCAAGTTTCTATTTCTTACAGGAAATAAAAGAGTTTAGGAAGGAGATGAGATTTTAGGGACTTTTTTTCAAATCTGGTTTGAAAACATGAAATATGGTATTTTTTGAGATGTTACCGGATGTATTGATTTTACAATGATTTTTAAGTAAAAGGCTAATGTGACATGTCCTTATTGGTTTACATCATGTCCTTATTGAATTTATTCTTATAATTAAATCTCACATGATGCACCCTACATTGTTGTATTTTATTTTTTTCAATTTTTTTCCCAAGATGCAACTAACGCTTATGTTTTAATCTAATAAATTCATCTTACTTACTATTCTTTGCCTCTGAATTTGCGTGTAGGATATTATACCAAATGAAGTTTATTATAAAGAAGCAAAAAAATGAACACCCATTTAAGTTAAAGTCCAAACTCTAAACAATCAAAACTTAATTAAAATCATTTACTTATTTTATAATTTATCATTACTATTTATTTAATAATTTATTTAATTATTTTTAAAAAAATTAGCTTACATATGAATCTTCATCAAGTCATGCATGAAAGGGAATAATACTAATATTTTTATAAACTTATGCTTTAAATGCTCCTAAAATTAAAGAAAAGGTCAATACTAAAAGAAAAATAAAGGAGACAACAAAAAATTAATGTATATATATATATACATACACACATACACTAGCCTTTAAGCACGTGCTCACGCGTGTACTCAGAGGCTCTTTTATTTTTTGGGTAAAATTTAATAATTTACATCAATTATAATTTTAATATTTGGTACAAACGCATAACACTCATTGCACCTCTAGGTTTTTTTGTGATTGGAAAATATAGTAATCCCAAATTATAATTGATGCAAATTATTAAATTTTACCCAAAAAAATAGTAACTTTTTGACGTGGGTTTCTAATATTAAAAAAAAAAAAACTTTTTAACATGGGTTTAAAAAAAAAATAAAAATATTTTCGGCCAATTAAAAAAAATAAAGAAAGAGAAAAGTTTAAACATGAAGTTTGTTTCTAAATAAGTGGGAGAGTAATCCTATTTTGTAGGTAATGTTTTAGTGGGAGTTAAAGATGTATTTTTACTTTGTTGTCCTTTAGTTCTGTCTCTACTTAAATTTAGGGAAATAAGAGTATTTTGGACAAAAAAAAAAAAAATCCGGTCCAAATAGGAGAAGCCTCTTAAATAGTAGTATAGATATAATAAAAATAAGCTATTATCTATAATTTATTAATATTTTTAAATTTTTAACAATAAAATAGAGGGGGAATGACATTTTTGGAAAAGCCTGGGGCCCTTAGCCCACCCCTCCCTGTGGATGTCCCTAAAAAGATTTGGATTTTTTTTTTTTTTTTGGGGATTTGTAGCACGTTAGGTTCTTGGCGAGGTGACTCTTGTGTGCTTGTATATCTAGAGTGGGGTGTATATGTATGAGTCCCTTTTTCTTATTTTTATTTTAGGAGTCGTTACCAATCATTGGTTTTGTATTACGTGTGATTAATCACCTAGGTGTCTAATTTATTTTAAGTTACCTAATCAACTAAACCAAATTTTAAAGGTTCATTAATTGAGGTAAATCAAAAGTTTTTGAATCAAAGATCTTGAACTCATAAGTTTGGTTATGTGTTTTAAAAAGGTTTTTGCAAACAATATACATACATACATACATATATATGTGTGTGTGTGCGCGCGCGCGCGTTTGTGTGTGTATACATGTGAGTAAATATTTATGTATAGCTAGCATGTAAATATTAACTTCAACAACATATACAATTAAAACATGTAAGATATATACATAAGTAACATGTGAATAAGCATACAAATATACTATTCACATGTTACTTATGTATATATCTTATGTATATATTAGCGACTAGTATATTTGTATATACTAGCGACTAGCCTGATACACCAATGCTAGCCTCCTACAATTCTGTCCTCATTCGATTTGGAGTCACGGTCATCAAGATATCGCTCTCAGAAGGAAGGTGACGCAAAGCTGAAAATTTCTGAATGTTTTTTTCTTGAAAAAATCATATCTTTTGATCCAAAGCAGATATCGTTGAGCCTTTTTGGTAAAAATTAACTAAGACTTTGTTCTTCAAGATGGTCCAGCCTACTTGTTCTAGTTCTCGCCCAATTGGTATAGTTTATTGCGCGAAGTTAGGTAAAAAACTGCTTGTTTTTCCCAAAAAAAGTGTAGATTTTATTAGGGTTTTCGGTATTTTGGTGATATCTCGTTTGTTTTAACTCCGATTTTGGTCCATAAACTATCATTTCAAAGGGAAAAATATGCCCTATGAGACGATCCAAAATTCAACACGATCCAACAGTCGGATAAAAAAGTCAAAGTTTTGACCATACCTAGTTTGGGTTTTGGCCTTAATCGCTGTAAAATGACTTTTTCAAATGTTGTGACTTTTTGATCAACCGCCCAATCATATTGTATTTATTTTTACCCTTTATGGCTTTGAAATTCATGATTTTGCAATTTTTTTTTAAATTTTTTTTGGTTTTTGTTTTGACGTGTGAATCGGGGCTGGACAAAATACGGTATCTATACTCTCCTTCCCTCCACCCCTGATTGCGCATGCACACACACACAATAATAATAATAAGAGTAAAATACTATTTTGGTCTCTAAATTTTAATAAAAGTTTGTTTTTCGTCCCTAAACTTAAAAAAAAAAAAATTCTTTTCTCATCCCTAAACTTTGTAAAAACTTTTTTTTCAATGGTTTAGAAAAATAATGATGAAAAATAAAAAATTTTCAATAATTTCTGAATGAAAAACAAACTTTTAAGTTTAAGTACATAAATAAAACATTTTCAATAAATTTGGGATGAAAAATGAACTTTTTAAAGTTTAAGAATGAAAAAAAAAATATTTGCAAAGTTTAAGAATTAAAATAGTATTTTACCCTAATAATCTTTCGTTTTCATTTTAGTTATCATGCAACTAAGTACTAAATGAACTTCTTCTAAAAAAACAAAAGTACTAAATGAACATGTTGGAAATTTAAAAAAAAAAAAGTATGAGCAATGTTATGTCACGTGAATATATATATATATATATATATAGTTGATAAGTACTATCCACTACAATAAAATATTATAAAGATTCACTATATACGACCTAATCTATTCATCAAATATATTCTACCTAATCTTACATGTGAGAAGATGCATGGAACGTGTTAAAACTTATAGGATAAAACATATCTAAACTATACATATGCAAAATTGCAAATCGAATAAAATATAACATTTAACATATTGATTTATTAAACATTTTGAGTTATGCTTACATAAATTCTCCATCTAGTGAATAAAAATATTAGTATAAGCGGCAAATTCAAAGTGGCTGATGGCAAAAACTCCAAATTACAAATCTTATGGCCCGTTTGGATTGAAGGGGGGAAGGAGGGAGAGTAGAGTAGAGTAGAGTTAGCTAAAAATAGACTAATTTTGGGCCAAATTTACTCCACTCTACTCTACTTCATCTCCCTCCCCCCTTAATCCCAACAGACCATTAGTCCACATTAATTTCTAAATAAAAGAAAGTCTACTTTCGAGTCTTTAACATTTAGCATTTTTTTTTACCCAAAAAATAATAAAGAAGTACATTAACCAACCCCCAATCACCACCATGCATGTGTCATGGTTAGAAAAAAAAACTCAATCACCACCATGAGATAAGATGGTTGGAGGTTTGCATCCGCGGTCACCGTTGGTTTTTTTTTTTTTTTTTTCCTTTCAAATTGGGAAGAAAATGACATTGGGAATAAAATTACAAAATTAATCTTCACCATTTCACTTCTCAATCATCAATATCAAATGCTCTGAATACTCTCCCTGGACTATTGCCAATTTAACTTGCAACACTCATGTCTAGAAGATATTTTCTTTAACTATTTTTCCTGTTGGGTTAATAGAGAATGTACTTTAGTTGCTTGTGCCGCCGCTTAATTCTCCTTTAATTTGGTTGAGGTTTTATATTTTAACAAAAAGAAATGCTACGTCCACAATATTTTCACAACAAATCATAGGTGATAGTTTGTTATTGGTTGTTATTAAGTGGGCAAAAAAGTAATTTCAGTGGTGGGTTCAAATTAGAACCAATAACAATTTACTATCTATAGTTTGTTGTGAACGTGTTGTGAAAATATTATGGATATAACATTTATCTTTTTAATAAACTAAGTATGATAGAAATCTTAAGAACTGCTTGTGAGGTTGACTGTAGTTCCTGCTTTCCAATTTGAATAATATTGAAGATTATATAAAAAAAAAAATCTATATCAAACACAAACTAAGGAAAACCTTATATATATATATTCTTTTTATTATCCTACTTTTCTATGATTCCAATAAAAAAAAAAGTCTAAATCTCTTATTTGAGGTAAAGATTTGCCCCTTTATTTTTTTTTATTTTATCAATAATAAATAAAGTAAAAAAATAATTAATAGATATATTAAGAATATTAGTTTAAAATATATTTTTTAATTTTTTATAACAAAAAAAATAAAGTAACTAACTTTTAAAATAATTTTTTATTTTTTTTTATAAAAATAGTATTAAAACTTTCATAAGAGTGCATGTTTAGTGACCCATAAAGTAAAGTTACATTTATATACATATTTAAAATTTTTATGATTTTCTATCATTTCGGTCAAAATTTTTTTTTTTATGATGAACTTTTTAACCTTATAGGCTTATTCTAAGAACAAACATGATTAAAAAAAAAAAAAAATCGACATTCTCATTTATCCAACTTTGTCAGTCTTCCTACTCTTTTTTCCCACCCTTTGATAATCATTTGCAATTAGTATTTATTTATTTTATTTACACATTTTTCAAAACTTTCCTAATTATAAGGGTTATGTCAAGTCCTAAGTCCTAACTCCAAGCCAAACCCAGGTTTTGTTTACAACTGATGTGACGTTTGCATTGGAGTTCCTCTCCTTTTCCTTTCCATTGCGGGCTCAAATTTCAAACTTATCCTACACACTCTCTCTCTCTCTCTCCACTCTACACCACTTTTAAACTCCCTGCGGACCAGCCTCTGTTTCCGCCAATCTCCCTTGTCGTCAAATTATTCAACACTATTTTAATAATTTCTTTTTTTATTTTATTTATCCAGATTCCACAACACCCCTATGTATTTTAAAATTTTAATAATAATCTCCATTCCCCCATTGGCCTTTTGCTACTTTTCCCATCTTTTTCCTTAGCAGCTCATCAACAATACTGCTTCTCAACACACTCTCATTCTCACTATTCTCACTCACACTTCACTCTCTCTTTCTTCTCTCACACTCTCTCTTTCTCACTTTTGCTTTTTTCTTTTGGTTTCACGCCGCGAAATTTCCAATGATTTCTCCGTTAAAGCCCTAACTTCTTCTTCCCTCACCAGATCTGAAACTCTCTCTCTCTCTATTCAGGTACTCTCTCTTCTCTCTCTCTCTCTCTCTCTCTCTCTCTCACAGTTCTTCAAATTTGCTCTCACATTGTTGTGCTTCTTTCTCTCAATTAAGATCGACTAAGAAAAGAAGCTTGAAATTTAAGCTTAACAACCTGCATTTTTTTTGGCAGATCCTACTGTAATTTTCACTTCCAATTACGGACGTGTCGGTTCTCAAAGCTTTTCTACATCTTCCAAATTTTCTGCTTTGTAAGTATTTCTTACTTTATTTTCTCAAAAAAACAATTTTTTTTTTGAAGTATTATTTTTTTGAAAGTGTAGTTTAAGCTGAAATGCGGTTTCTTTCAGTGGAGAAATAAATATTGGAATTTTATTCTTTTTGGTACCCAACAAATGAAAACGACAGCTCGGCTAACTAAATTATTTTACTTTACAGGCTTTAGTTTAGTCCTTTTCTTTTTAGCTTTCCTGTATTTTCCAGCAAGCCAAACAGAGCGTCGGTGACAAATTCACTTCATTTTCCTAACTCTTTTTGTTTGTTTGTTTATTTGTTTGGCTGTCGTTGTTATCAGATTGTTTGATTTCCATTTCACAATGGAGGAGCCATTAACACAACCTGACGAAGATCCAGTACAAAAGCCCCAAATTCCAACAAAAAAAACTACTACTACTACTACTGCTACTTCATCAGAAGCTGTGAAAAAGGTTGCGAAAACTGTGAAACCTGCTGCAGCAACTGGTTCCGTTAGGAAGAGATTGGACTTGAAAACGGGTCCGGGTCTGGGTCCCCGTGCTGGTTCGGGCTTGGGCTCTACTTCGAGTGTGATGAAGCCAACTTTGAGTGCGTCGTTGAAAACTGCGAATGCTGTGCCGGCCGCCGCGAGGCGAAACAGCACCGGAGGGTTGCCGGAGAAGCGGCAGAGCAATGCCGGTTCGGTTGCAGGCAGAAAGACTAGCATTGTGTCGGGTTCGGAACCAGTGCGGCAGCCTGTACCGGAACCTAGAAGGAGTTCGTTGCCTTCGGTTGTTAACAGGGCTTCTTCGACTCGAAGTAGTGTTCCGGAGACTAGAAAGTCGATTCCAGTGTCGCCAGCGAGCCGGGTTTCGAAAACAACACCAACTGGGTCCAATGTGAGTAAGCAGGAGAGTGTGAGGAGGTCTTTGGTTAAGCCGGCATTGTCGGCTTCCTCCACTTCTTCTGCTTCTAGGAGGATTCCTTCTACTTCATTGGACAGTAGTGGCAGCAGTGGGATTAGGAGGTCGGTTTCGAAGCTATCCTCGCCAGCATCATCTCGGTCGCCTTCAGTTTCGAGTGGATTGAGAGGTGGGTCTTTGTCGATGTCTCTGGACAGGAGTGCTAGTTTGTCTGGACGGAGAAAAGTGGGGACTCGGACTCCTGAAAGCCGGGACTCTAGGTTCATTGTTCTTCCACAGGTGGAGATTAAAGCTGGTGATGATGTGGTAAGCACTGTCTCTGCAAACCTTTTAATTGTTAATGATGGTACAAGGATACTTTAAATTTTGTTTTTGTTATTTAGAAATCTAGTTGGCTTTGAAGGGCTTTAAAATTTATTCGTTGAAGCAAGTAAAGGTGGTTGCCATTAGTTTGCTGTGGTTTAGTGACATTGCTATGTTCTCCTTTTCGTTGTGCCTATCAATGAACACCATTGAAGATATGCCTTTAGACGTTTTCCTCTTGATGATAATCACAAAGCTTCTGAATTTCTATGGACATGAGTTCGAGTTAGGTACCTAACGAGGGTGTGTCTGTTGCCAAAGTGTTTTCTTATTGCCCATCATTATTTTTACAAGTAATAATGCAAAGGAGTGTACACTAGATGTATACAACTTACCTATAAAAAAAAAAAAAAAAACTCGGACACCAAGTAAAAGTACAACTATCACGCATATCAAGAGAATTGGCAAGTCATCATAGCATGTATCAACTCAAATAGAAATTTGAAGAAAGAAAGTTTTAGGTCAGTAACACTTTCTTTTTTGAATAAGCCAGTAATACTTCTCACCCCCTTCAAAAGTTCTACCATTCTTCTCTCTTCAAAGCACTTATCCAGTTTTCACTGTTACAACTCCTTCCATATATGTCTTGCCAACTCTCTTACAGCTCCAGGACACCTTTGGCATGACCCAGTAAACCCTTAAAAGAGAAAATATGATATACCTAGGCTCTCGAGCAGCAATGTAGTAGAGAAATAGGTTATCTATTGTTTCCCCGCCATTTTACACATACAACACCAAATTATCATGATTAACTTCCATTTCCTGATCAACAGTTAGGATTTTACCTGAAACTACTGTGCAAATAAAGAAAGCCACCTTAGATGGCATTTTAGACTTCCATAAATTCTTCCAAGGAAAACACGAGGAAGTTTTTGGGTGCAACCCATGTACACAGAAAGTGTACCATGGTATGCCAAAATTAAATGCTAAAAGTATGTTGATCAATCAAATCAGGCAAAACAGTAAATGGAAACAGTCCAAAACCATTTATTCTCTCAAATAGAGTGTTAAGAAATAATAGCTTTAGGTCATAAATAGATTTCTCACAACCCTCAAAAGTCCAAGCATTCCTCTCTTGCCAAAGACCCCACCTAAGGCAATGGGGAATCATGCTCCAAATCTTTGCATTGCAACAAGTGCTCAACTTGCCTCTCTAGCTAGCTAAAAGCTCCACAACACCTTTTGGCATAACCCAATACACCACAAACCATGAGAAATCCATGGCCCAAAGCTCTCTAGCTACCGCGCAATGGAGAAGTAGATGGTCAATAGTTTCCCCTTCCCTCTTGCACGCGCAGCACCAATCAAGTGCAACTATTCTCTACTTACGAAGATTATCTCTATTGGCATAACCCAATACACCACAAACCATGAGAGATACATCCCTCTTGCACGCGCAGCACCAATCAAGTGCAACTATTCTCTACTTTCGAAGGCTATCAGTATTGGGAACTTTATGAGAATACTCATAATCTAAACGAATTTTAAAAAGAATGAAAATTGGTAAGACCCCTCACACTAGCCCATTCAAACAAGGTTCTACTTAGCAATAATTTCAATTGGGCCCTTGATCTTTTTGCATCTTCAAAAATCCAATGATTTTGCTCAATCCACAATAGCCACATCAAACATTTATCGTTGAACGATCCCCAAAACAATTCCTTGACCCAAACAAAATATTTGCAATTCCTTGGTAACACCCATTGAATCCCAAACAATTGAAATACTCAATTGCATAAATCATATGCGACCTCACAATGCATCAACAAATGATTAACCATTTTCCCATTGCACCGGCACATGCTACACCAATAACTAGAGTGAAACCTCATTTGATAAGGATATCACAGGTAAGTATCTTCTCCCTAGCATGCCTTCTCATCATCAATGGCTGAAAAGTGTAGTCCATCCAACATAGGTCATCTCAGTCCTTTGGCATATAAATTCCAATTGAAAAATAAAGTACAAAACTATTTTGCACCAATGTCCACCTGGTCAGTCACCAGTGAACACCTCCCCTTCCATAGATAAATGACCTATGGTGTTACTTCTATGATGTTGGTTTGCAAGTTGATGAAAGAACTTTGTGTTCTTTTCCCCTCCCTTAGGCCAAAGTGCTCAAGATTTTTGCCTCCAACTAATTTTCTCTGTGAGAATTATCTTCTCAAGTTCAGCAGTTGCCTATTCTCATTGCGCCTTTTCTCGTTGCGCCTTTTCAGCATTTAAAAAAGGGATTATTCTCCTTAGGCCTCAATCACATCCAGCACCCAGATGCTTTCTTATAAACAAGTCTTCCTTTATTATTGTTGTTGTTATATATTATTATTATTATCATCATCATTATTAGTTGTTTCTTTTAAGAAAAGTTCACTAACCATAAAAGATGGATAACTTCAGTTTAGCTGCAGGAAATAAGAATTTGGGATCTGATATTAGTGAATATAAAAGAGGTGCTGACATTACTTATAAAAAAAAAAGAGGTGCTGACGTTGAAGGGAAATAATGGTTTGGTTTATCATCAATCAGAGCAACTGACAAATTTCCTTCAATCGCCAGTCTCCTATGGGGATGTGCCAATGCAATTTTTCTTGCATGTGCTTTATGGAGCAAATAAGAATATGTTTATAAATTCTTTTCAATTAATAAGAAAAACAATAGAATATTCATGTTATATTGCTCCTACTTCAGTATATGCGGTTCTTTCTCATACTGTTGAAATGAATCACTCCTTAAAAATTATTATATTGGAGGCAATGAGCTTTTAATTTATTACTTATTAGTGCTTCATTTATTTATTTATTTATTTTTATAAATTTTTTGTTATTAGAGGTTGGATCTACGGGGTCACAGAGTTCGCAGTCTCAATGCTAGTAGCTTGAACTTGTCAGCAAATTTAGAGGTAAACTGATGTTATGTCTGATGCATCATTAGTTATATATGGTCAACTTTTTATTGGAGAAACATTTTACCCTTCTGTTTTCAATTAGATTCCATGTTAATATCATTATCTTTAAATTCCTTGTTAAGTTCTTGTGGACGAACTTCTATATCCCGAAGGTTTGATGAATGAAGTAGCTTTCCAATTAATAATAAACTTATTCAAAATAGAAGTTTAAATGTGATAGGGTATTCATGATGTCCAGTGGTATGTTTTGGTTTCAATCAACCATTAGCGTTAATGGTAGCTGGTTTCTTGTGATAGAGTAGGAGCTTTACCATCAAGATAAGGTTCCTTTGAAGCTGATTGTAATTATTTCTTTGTTGACCGGAAAGACTGATTTTAAGATATAGATAGGGAAACGGGATGCATATAGAGTGGAGAAAGCGTTCGTTCATAACTTTCAAAAACATGTCTAGAATCTTCATTTTTTATAATGGAAATTCTTCACTAATCTGTAGAAGTATATCAGATGATGGCTCTTATGTTAATTTCAGAAATTGAGCATTTGATAATTGTTTCCTGGAACCCTTGCTTAATCTTTATTAAGTGCTATCATATTTTGTTTTCAGTGTTATATGAAAAAAACCTGAAACTATTTCAAAATTCAAAACTCAGAACTCTCTGAACTAAACTGATTGTCGATAACTTCTGGATCATGGTTCTGTAGCTTGCAATTGTAAGTTTTAATAGCAATATTTGAAAATTAAGGAACTGATGATCCTCTTTGTCAGTTTGTTTATCTCAGAGACAACCTCTTGTCTACATTGGAAGGAGTTGAGATACTGAAGCGGGTGAAGGTTTGTTGTTTCATGTTATGCATACCAATTTCATTCATCATTCACTTCAATGGCAATTCTTCTGGAAGCTAGATTAATAGACGTGTAAGGTTATTTGTAGATCTGCAAAAGAATAGCTTGCTGATATACTGGTTGTACTGTTTCTTGCTAGGTTCTTGATTTGAGCTTCAATGACTTTAAAGGGCCTGGATTTGAACCTCTTGAGAATTGCAAAGCTCTACAGGTATGTGTCTTATGCGCATTGATTGCTGAATTGCAATGACTTGGCACATGTTGGAGTTATCAATGCAATAGGGCCCTGAAATTTTTATTACTTGTGTAGCAACTATATCTTGCTGGAAATCAAATCACATCGCTTGCAAGCCTTCCACAGCTTCCTAATTTAGAGGTACAGCTTTGAAAAGCAGTGTCAGCTTTGCTGATCATCAATGAAGATTCACATTTCTGGTGCTTAAAATGTATTCTCCTCCATAACCCCCTCCTCTTCTGCAGTTTCTTTCTGTTGCTCAGAATAAGCTGAAGTCTCTTTCGATGGCAAGTCAACCTCGACTGCAGGTATGTTGTTACTTTTATGCAGCTTATTTCTTCATCATAAATGCATAAATTTCTTATTTTCCCCCTAAACTTCATGTAGGTATTAGCTGCCAGCAAAAACAAAATTTCCACTCTAAAGGGCTTCCCATATTTACCAGTTCTTGAGGTTAGTAATTTAATTCTGTTTGTTAGACTCACTGCATGCTAAATAGTTTCTCAAGTAGTCTCATGTGATTCATTATGACTATTGTTCATCACATAGCGGATTTAATTTGGTATGAACTTACTGTACTAATTTTGTAGGTTAAAATCATTGTCATTTAGTTTGCCTTATTTACAACATGACGAATAATATTCAAGAAATTTGAATTGTTCAATTTGCAATTTTCAGAAATACAGTTACAGATTTAAAGTAACTGATCATGATTTTGGGATAGAGCTTAGTTGGGTTGGTGAATGAAAGTTAGATGATCTGAAGTATCTTGATTGCCCAACTTTCAACCATGTAGAGTTTGACATAAAGCCATCAAATCTTTTGAAATTAAATCAATTTTTTTTAATAATTACTATGTGCAAGGGGATCTTTATAGCGTTATGAATACAAATTGTATTAAAATTCTGATGCTTTGACTTGTAACAAGAAAGCCAGTAACTATCTGATTCAGTTTACTTTCTTTCAAGCTTGATTTTTCGGATTAATTAATTTATTTTTTGATAGGTAAGAAAAAATATTATTGAAGCTGGAAAAGCATAAAAAATACATAAGGTTCACGATAGTGAACAAAGAGGAAAAAGAAGTAGAAACAAACGAACTGACACTAAACTATTCTAAGAGGCAAAAGAAAATCCATAAGTGTAGAACAATTTGAGAGACCCCAACACCAAGACCAATCAAAAAGGGTCTGATGACATAAATCTAACAACTGAGCCAAAGATTTTCCAGTATCCTCAAATGAATGCCGATTCCGTTCAGTCTAAATAGTCCACATTAAGCAACCCGGAACCAAATTTCAAATGTAAGAATTATGTTTCCCAAGCCAATGATACCAACAAAAAAATAAGTTTGCAACTGAAATTGGCATGACCCAATCAATCCCAAACAACCGAAGCATATACATCCACAAAGAATGAGTTACTGGATAGGAAATCAGTAGGTGATCCACAGATTCCTCATTACAACAACACATACAACAACGATTCGCCAAAGTGTGACCACGGAGCATAAGATTATCCAAAGTTAGAATCTGGCCATGAGTTGCTGTCCACATAAAGAATGCCACCCTTTGGAACCTTTACTTTCCAAATGCCCTTCCAAGGGAAAGTAGAAAGAGTTACATTTCAAATCTTATGATAGAAAGACTGAATGTCAAACATCCCACTTCCATTGAGTCGCCAACAAAGTCTGTCACTACCTCCACCTCTAGGAATCTAAGTTTGAATGAAGTGAAGAAGGGAGTAGGAAGCCGCTAATTCCCAATCATACACCAACTCTATCATTATCACAAACTGGAGGACTTAACACTTCAGAAATACAAGCTTCCTTATTGGCTGAACACACAAATAACTATGGATAAAGATTTTTAAGAGAATTTTCCCTAGTCCACTTATCATGCCAAAAAAGAATATGGGAACCATCCCCCACCACAAAGGACAAATGCTTAGAAAAACTTTCCCACCCTTCACTAATACTTCGCCATAAACCACAACCATGAACCCTTCTACAAACTCTAGTGCTACAAACTTTTTAGATTAATTTATGCACTCAATTTGTAACATATTTCACTTTATATGGTCCTTACTTGGTGTAAAAAATATGGATAAAATGTGAGGAATTAATGATTTGCAGATATGTTACTAAATTATCTAACTACTTAATATAAAAGTACATACTTATATATGCTTATAATTTTGTGATTATTATGTTGTGCTGCAGCATTTAAGAGTGGAGGAGAATCCTATTCTTAAGATGCCTCATTTAGAAGCAGCTTCCATTTTGCTTGTTGGTCCTACTTTGAAAAAGTTCAATGATAGAGGTATCTTGTAATATATTTCACTTCCCATTTATTTTTATTTTTGATAAATTACCAATTCTTCCAAAATTTTAAATTATTAGGAAATGGTGAATTTAATTATTTAACTATTGTTCTAACATTCCCCCTCATGTATGGGCCCACTCCCCCTTAATAAGTGGAGCCCAACAGGTGGGTTGTTAAACTTTTAATGGGAGGTATAGTTAAGAAAGGGTTTGAACATTCTCTTGAAAACCTAAGTTATTAGGGAAATAACGAATTTAATCATTTGACCATTGTTCTAACAATGTTAAAAGTATTTTTAATGAGTTGCTGCTCAGTATATTGTGCTTTTTCCCCTTCACGTTGTTGTGCTTCTTACTTCAAAATATCTTTACAACTTACGATTGGTCTTATGGTTTAATTTCCTTTTGTTTTTTTGTTTTTTTTTTCTTTTATACTATATCTGGAAAGATCTTTCTCGGGAGGAGTTGGCGATAGCAAAGCGTTATCCTGCACAAACGGCTTTGTGCATTAGAGATGGTTGGGAATTTTGCCGTTCAGATCAAGCAGCAGGTGCATAATCTGAATATCCTTTTTTTTTAGGTAGTAGCTGATTTCTATTATCATATAGGTCTGTATTGTTCTTTGCATCTTAGTGAATATGTATATGTATGATGAATGATGGATGGTATGGTCATGCCATTGATGAACTCATAGATTGCCATAAATAGTAAGATGAAGGCAATATGTTTTTGTGAGTTTTTTAAAAAAAAAATATTAAATATTAAATATTCATAGTTGGTTGGATGTTAGTGAGTCTACATATGTGTGTATATCCACAGTTTTATTGTTATAGTTTTTAACAAACAACTCCTGTCATCATTAATTCAATTGAAAAATTTAGCATTGCTTCTATATAACAGCAGCAATGCTTTCTCCAAATGTTAATCTGGTGAGGATGTGAGGCAGTTTTTATCTTGCTATTTTCTATTTTTGATAAATTATTTGGTTTTACATTCATGATGAGTGGTACCTGCAAAATTTACGTATACATGTTGTTGACATTTACGGGAGTTTTTCTGACAACAAGAGGCTGGAGATGAAATTTGATTACTCAATACTTAATCAACTGATGTATTTGTGGTATTATTCCTGTGGGTCTCTTTTGAAAGATTCATTTATTCCACTGTCTTTTTTGGAGTAAATTTTTAGCTTTAAATCTAGCATAGGGTTTGAGTTTGGTAATGCTCTATGCAACTGGAACTTATGCAAGCAAGGATAACTGTGCATGATGGTAGTTATAATTATGTTTTTAAATTCAATCTGAGACGCTATTTTATATGTGTGGTGTCATGTACAGAGTCAACTTTTCGTTTTCTTGTTGAGCAATGGAAAGATAAATTGCCTTCTGGGTACCTGCTCAAGGAAGCCTCAGTGGATCAGCCTTCTGAAGAAGATGCTTGTCGATGCCACTTTACTTTTGTCCAAGACGGCACATTGAGCACTGATCCGCCATTAGTATTAAACTATCAATGGTTTATGGGAGAGAGAATGCTTTCAAATTTTGCTGCTATTCCTGATGCTACTGGAGAGGTACCGGAATTTTGCATTCTTATTTGTGTGTTTGAAGTTTTGAGTCGCTATTAATGCTTCTTTGTTTATTTCATGCTGCTCGATGATGTAATGATCAGGTTTACTGGCCAAAGCATGAAGACATTGGTAAAATCTTGAAAGTGGAATGTACTCCTCTACTAGGAGAAACCAATTATCCTTCCATTTTTGTCATATCCTCACCAGTTTCACCAGGTATACATTTTTCTTATTTTCTTTGGGATTGATAAGTTGATTTTAGATGTTCCTTTTAGTAAATTCAGCATGAACTTGAAAATTTCTCATGTATGTTAGCTGGGTTAATGTGAAACTTGCAGTTGTAGCTCTACATCAATGCATTTCTTGCTAGAATAGAATGTTCATAATATGAAATATTTGTAAAGTCTCCCTTATGCACTTAATTTATTTCATATTTCATGCCTTTCATCTGTAATATACTTAATATTTAATAATAGGAGGAACTGTAATCTCTAAACTAAAATTCCTTCATATGTTTTAAAAGTTTTAAAATTCCTTCAGGCTGATGGTCTCTAGCATAGAATCAAAGCTTAGTTGTCTCTGATGTCCTTCGTTCAATTCTATGTAATCTCTATTTATTAGTTCATTTGTGCTGCGCATGCAAAGCCCGTATTATTTGAGACAGTTGTCTTTGAGTTTCACCTTTTTTGGAAGGAACTATCAGTCCAAGTTTTATCTTGTAGATTCATACCATTGTTATTGAAATAATTTCCATATGCACAGCTTGTATCATGCCATTATTGAATTTTTCCTTTTTAACTTTCTTTTTTTTCATTGCAAAGGAAGTGGAATTCCAAAGGTTGTGAACCTTGAAATCCAAGGGGAACTGGTAGAGGGAAATGTCATCAGGGGTTATGCTGAGGTTGCATGGTGTGGTGGGACTCCAGGGAAAGGTGTTGCTAGGTGAGTTGCATTTTTAAGATGCAACTACATATGTTTATGTTTCTTATTTATATTCGTGCATGAATCATGTATGTATACGTGCGTATAAATTGTTGCAATAGAATGATACAATCTAACTTTGCAATTCACATTTTTCAGTTGGTTGAGGAGAAAATGGAACAGCAGCCCTGTGGTTATTGCTGGTGCAGAAGATGAGGAGTACCGGTTGGCTATAGATGACATTGATTCAAGTCTGGTTTTTATGTACACACCAGTAACAGAAGAAGGTGCCAAAGGAGAACCTCAATATAAATATACAGATTTTATAAAAGCAGGTGTGTTTTGGGGGAACGTAAATCTTCTTATTTCCTTTTCATTAAAGTTTACCTTATTCAGCATCTTTCTTTATGTGGATGTTTTAACTTTCCTTTGCAAATATGCTTGCTTGTGATTGCAGCTGTTTCTAATCTGCATTTAGTCCTTCTATTACTAGTTGTATATGCTTGTCAGAGTTGAAGATCACATAATGCTTATGCTATGGTTTGAAACATGAGATATACCAGATCAACTTATTAGTTCAAGTGCTGCCTGTACATCAGTGGATGCTTATTCCAGGGTTGGGTTGGGCCGTTGGGGACAAGTATATTTTTCTTATTAATAAAGCCACTGACAGAAAGTTTTGCTAGAAGCCTAGGAAAGACAGCAGGAAGAGACCGAAACCAGTACTCTGGATTTGTGAGTGTTAAATTACCGATTGTCTCAAAAGCTTAAGCTGTTAGGCAGTGTAGTCAAAAGCGTTTCAGGCGAGCGCCTAGGCGCTTAGGCGAGGCGAGGTGGCATAAAAGCGCCTCAAGGTCACTGAGGCGAGGCGCCTTTAGTGAGGCGAGCGCCTCTGTCGACTAGTCGCTTGCTTTGAACACTTTTTCCAGGCGCTAGGCGAGAGCCTCTGTCGCCTTTGTTTTCTTTCCGTTGGTTATGTTTTCTTTCTGGTGCAGAGGACTTGGCTTCGTTAAAAACAAGATGACTGGCTTTTTTATTATTATTTTTATTACTCAGTTTTGTCTTTTAGTAAGTGGGGTTTGAGTTGGCAACCACTTAAAAAGCACATCAGACTTAACTTTTTAGAACCACAAATAAATAATAAAATAATTCATATAAGTACATGGACCTTCTCACTATGACAGTTGCCCAACAGCACCCTATCTCACCGGATTTTATTTCTACTTTTAAATTTTATAACATTATTTTATTCCTATTTCCTACATGTAATTTTAATTTAAAAAGCTCTCTTTTTTTACTCTTACTTCTCATTCTCCAGACCTCTTTTCTCTCTTTTCTTTTTTGTTTTTGTCTTTCTTCTTTTTTTCTACTCCTTTCTTACTCAGAGCAGCTCTCTCTGTTCTTTTCTTCCCCTCGTAGCTCCTCCCTGTCAGTTTTTTCCCCTCTACTCTCTAATAGCAACTCTCCTCTTTTTATTTTTATTCCTATACTCTTTCTCTGCTTCTTCTTTTTTTGAGCTCTATTGGATTCAACACAAAAACTGGTTTTATAGACTAAATCCTATGCATTAGGAACAAAGTAAGAGAGGCTTGATTATAATTTTCAGTACATTAATATATATGATTTAAGCTCTATATATGTAAAAAAACTATATTTAATATTTAGCGCCTTGCTTCACTCGGGCTAGTGCCTTTTTGGTGCCTCGTTGCCTTGGGCGATACAAGGCCTTAGCGCCTCAAGGTCGCCTAATGCCTTTGACTACCTTACTGTTAGGAAATGGTGAGTTTAATCACTTAACCGTAATTCTAACACTCCCCCTCACTTGTGGGAAGTTTAAAACATTTTTAAAATGGGAGGTAGAGTGAAGACAGGGATCGAACTCAGGATCTCCTACTCTGATACCATGTTAAATTACCGATTGTCTCAAAAGTTTAAGCTGTTAGGAAATGTTGAGTTTAATCACTTAACCATAATTCTAACAGTGAGTATGACCTGCATATTAATAACAAGTCCAACTTGATACTAACACAAACCAAAACAAACTTGAAGACAAGGAATCCAACCTTTCTTGATAAAAAAAGAAATGAAAAGAGAATCTAAAATTTTACATTTTTTACTTGACAGAAAAGCATTATGTGCCATAATGCCATATGCATCTAGCCTATAATTATCTCATGTAACCAGAAAATTTTCCTTCAAAACCTAAACATTTAGCAACAGGATTCTAACTCAAGGATACCCAAAATCATCACATGAAAACAATATCAACTTTCCAACCTCTTTATAAATACTCACCCATAAAATGACAGCAAAACAAAGCCAGGGATTTAACAGGCTCTAACAAACTAGAGTTATCCAAAATGCAACTATGCTCAAAAAGGGATCAAATACATCTTGCTTGTTACACAAAAAAACTCACCAGTGTAATAGACACGCCAAAAAGAAATTACAGCTCCTCTTGTCACCTTTAACACATTTGTTGCTTCCAAGAAAAGAACTTGCGTACAATAATAAATGATAACAGTGCTGCAAGGGCCAATAAGGGTTAAGTGACATGGGAATTTGGTAAGAATGTTTAACAGTGGAAGCGTGTGATCTAGTTCTTGAGAACAACATAGTAATTTGATGAGAATGTTACACATTAGCAGTATTATCATTACATCCTTGCTTATTTATTTTCAGAATAATTTTCTCATGCTTATAATAACAATACACTCACCCTTTTTAGGGTTCCAGAATTCTTTTAGATCTTCCATTTGTTATTCTTGTAATTTTATGATACTTTGTGTTCATCATTGTGAAAATAAGTTATTTTTCATTTTCAATAAAATTTTCATTACTTAAAAAAAAAAAAAAAAATACACATGGTATAATATTTTTGTTTAGCCTAGCTCTATGGGTGTCGCGTGTATTAGCATAACACAACTTTATAGGACGTGAGCATCATCAACTATTGGGGTGGTTGGCATCTACCACACGTTGACCTTTCCCAACAAAGTTTGGGTACAAGATTCATCTCACTAATTTGGCGGCCAAAAATGTCATTATTCATGGAAAACCATTAATTTAATTTGTACTGGCCAAGTTTAGAAGATACTATAGGACTTAACCATAAATCACACCATATTTCTCAATCCATACTTCTTCATCCCATTTAATATATAACATAGCATGAGAAACTTTGGATTTCAAAAAATTAAGAATATACATTTGTTTGAAACATGATTTTATGCAACATTTCTTATCAAAACATTTGAATGCATAATAAGCTTTTCTAATAAATATCATGACTTACCAAAATTTTACATCACAAGTCCGTTACTTGATAGTAGAATTGAGAGCTAAGGCTTGTAGGAACTCAAGTCTTATTACTAAAAGTTCTATTTTAGCAGAAATTTGCACATAAATCTCACAACCTGTACTAGGAAGCACGGACATGGTACGACATGGCGATATGGCAATTTTTGAAAAATTAGGACATGACATGGCGGGGATACATATGTTAATTAATTATTAAATATACCTTTATTTATATATTTTTATATATTGTTAAACATTTATTTATTTTATTTAATGTTAAACATATATCAATTTAAGAGCAATAACAGGTGATACTATAACAAAATCCAAAAACCAAAATGCACCTTGGCTGTGTCCTGTCATATTTTTAAACAAAGGGCTGGGACCCTGTCTGCAGCCATGTCCCAGAGGTGTCCAGTGTCCCAGAGTTGCCGGACATGGACACAGACACAGACATGGCCATGGCCGCCCATCCAAATGAGTGTCTGTGCTTCCTAGCAACCTAACTCATATAATTAAGGAACGCCTAATCCTACCTTAAAGAGGTTCCCAATATATATATATATATATATATATTGATAGGTAAGAGGTTCCCAAAATATAACTTACATACATCAAACATGTCAATGCACCGCTTCAAAGAGCTTGCATTTAATAAAAAAAAAAACGTAAATCATTTATGGAATCAAGAAATATGAAAAACAATAATAGCAAGGCTTAGGTCTTCCTTTTAGGTACTAAACATTACAGTCAAGCCATGATAAAATTCATCCAAGCAGTCTTCTTTAATGGGTTGGAGAAAATACCTTTAACCGCTACAATCCCTTAAACAAGAGAAACAAAATTTCATAATTTGCTTTGCCTAAAAAATTCCACACACAAACATGCAACCCAAAACATTAAGCTGAACCACTAAGAAACCATGCAAACCTTTCAGATTTTTGCATTACCTTTTCAATTCTATGGCTTGCATCTCTGAGGTTTTGTGGCTTTCGGAAGGTGGTACTGTTAGAGTGTGGGATTTAAGGTTTTTTAGAGCTTTTGAAGATTGGGAGCTAGTTGCCTCTTATTCTCTATTTCAGTTTATCCAACCTCGTATTCCTCGGGGTGATAGGAGTGATACTCTTTGTTGGCGGTTAAAAGGTGATGGTATGTTTGACACCCAGTCTTACTACCATGCGATTCGGGGTGACTCAAATTCTTTGTTTCCTTGGAAGGGTGTTTGGAAACCAAAGATACCTAGGCTAGTGGCATTTTTTGTGTGGACTGTTGCTCATGATCGGATCCTCACTTTGGATAATCTAATGCTTAGGGGTCGCCCGTTGGCTACTTGGTGCTGTATGTGTTGTTGTGATGGGGAGTTGATAGACCTCCTTCTTCTTCATTGTCTTGTTACTTATTCCCTATGACCTTTATGCTTCAGGCTTTTGGTATTCATTGGGTTATGCCAGGATCAGTGGCGGGTTTGTTATCTTGTTGGCATCAGTGGCTTGGGAAACATAATTCGGACATTTGGAATTTGGTTCCAGGGTACTTAATGTGGAGTGTGTGGTTGGAATGAAATTGCCGTTCCTTTGAGGATAATGAGAAGACGTTGGATGAGTTAAAGGGTTTATGCCAACAAAGTCTTTTGGAGTGGTCTCGTTGTTGGGGTTTTACTGATTGTTCTTTTCTCTTTGAGTTTATGTCTTCCCTTAGCTTAGTTTCTTGATTGCTTCTTTTGCTGTGCCGTTTGTTCTTTTTTTCCCCGTTGTTCATCATCATGAACAACTTGTACTCTTCCTAATTTTTTCATTAATAATAGTTTTCTGTTTACCTATCAAAAAAAAAAAAAAAAAAACTTGACAAAGAGAGAAAGAGAAAAAGAATGACTATAGGAGATATGCAAAAAGATGGGAGAATGGCTGGCTATAAGAAGTGGAGGTGCGTATAAGGGGAGAAAGGTTTCAACCAAAAAGGAAAAAAGGGTGACTACTCACTCATATTTCTGAGTAAAATTACCCAAGTACTCGTTACTTCTTGATTTCCATAGGACCAACCAACAATTTTCAACTATGCCTATTTACCTTTCAAAAGTTCCTACAAGTTTGTATGGTCTTTTTAAGAGTCAGGCTGTGTTAATGTCTCTCTAATGATAAAAGAAAGATACAATTACAGCTAACCAAGTACATAGATTAACAATTGTGACAAGGATGACATTAGTATCACTATAAATAAATGAAAAATAATATAAATAGTTATTAGACTTATAGGTATGGGATATCACAATAAGAATGCTAATTGATAGAACCTAAACAAACAATGGAAATTACAGAATTAAAATGAGCAGAGGGAGGAATCTTGAGAAATGATGATCTGAAGTTTACCTTTCTTATTGGTTTATTCTTATCTGTAGTTCAGAAAATTACTTTGTTTTAAACTTCAGCAGTGCCTGAAAGATGTTATAAAATGGGAATGTAAATTCTCATTAATTCTGTAGAGTGTAAATACTGGCAGACTGCACTATTGTGAAACTGAAATGTACCGTCTGATTACGTGATCTGCCGAAGATTTAGTTTGAGCTCTATTTATGCAAAAAGGGTGCAAGTGTGCAACTTTAGAGTGTTCTGAAGAATTTTAGGTTGCCTTTGTTGAGGAGGCCTCGCATTTATGCTCTACGATCTGCAAAAGATGAGCTAATTGAGGGCCCATTCTTGAGCTACCTCCCCACAGCATCACATTTTCCGCTCTTCACTGCTCAACCTTAAAAAAAAGGGTGACCAGCATGAAAAAGGAATGATTTCTTCTATCTAATACTAAAAATATTGTTATGGAATTGAATTAAGGGTTTGTGTTTTTTTGTCCTATATTTAGAAATGGTGATGGAACTGGTAGTCTGGCCTTTTCTTGGGTGAGTTAAGCATCCTGGTTGATCTTGAACCTATGACCACATCCTCCATTCCATTCTTAGGGAGGGGGAGGTTCCATTTGAGCTAGAACTCATTGTCTATGACTGTGGTTTTATCCAGAAAGTTCTTGCCAGCATGCTTTGGAATTGTCTTAGAGAACTTTGTACTTCCACGTTAGCATAGTCATAAACTTTAATTAGATTTCACAGAGCACATGCTGTCTAAAGTCTAAACTTATTCTTTGTTTGTTTACCTTCTATAGCTGTTGTCCTTTCTTCTTTTATTCCTGCCCCAAAGTGCTTGGTAACAAATACTGTTGGTTCTTGTCTCATGATGGCAGCTCATCCATCAGTCAGTAATGTCCGAATTATTGGAGATGCTATTGAAGGATGTACAATCAAAGGAGTTGGTGATTACCTTGGAGGAAGAGAGGGTCCCAGCAAGTTTGAATGGTTACGTGAGAAGGATACAGGGTTAGTATACACATATTTTGTCTTGCCAAAATTTTCCTCATGCTGTGGTTTTCTTGCTTCATGATTGAGGAGTGAAGTTTCATTTATTTATTTATTTTTCTAGTTTCTTAAATTTTTTTTTTTTTTGGCCTTGATCATTTTTAATATTGGGCTTTTTTTGTTTCATAATATCCTCATTAAATCTGTTTTATTTTGTCTTATTGTTGTAGGGATAGACTACTTTGTATGCTTTCAGTTCTAAAATTTAAAACCATTGTCAAGAGCATTTTTAAAACACTGAGATAGACCTTTTATTTCCCTGAGAGAGATTGGTTTTCCCTTAGGTTGTTCTGTTTTACAATTCAGCTATCTCCACCTGAGTTTTTATGGCTTTTGCTGGCAGAGACTTTTTACTAGTGTCAACTGGTACTTCTGAGTTTACCTTGACCAAAGAAGATGTTGGGCGACGCTTGGCTTTTGTATATATTCCTACCAATTTTGAGGGTTTGTCCATTGCCCTTTTGTGTTGTGGATCTTTTCTATATATTCTTACTGCATAAATTTCTTAGAGATCATTATTTAAAATAATAAATGGTGTATCTTTCAGGGCAGGAAGGCGAATCTGTATCAATAATGACTGATGTAGTGAAGCAAGGTACTTCTTGATACCAAATAAATTTTTAGCTTATAGTTGCTCTATATGTGTGTAGAGAGTTTTTGATAATTTAATAGTTGGGGGAGGGTGGATTTGAACCTTGGACATCTCTATTGGAAACACCAAGAGGTGCAAATTGAGTTACAAGTAATAATATACAGAGGAGCCAGCCACACTGGTAGACTTCACAATTTTATCTTGTTCCACCTAGATACAATTTGTTCTTTAAGATAAGTTTGGTGTTTCAAATATGGTAATGCAGTGTGGTCTTATAAGACCCACCCATGAGCAAGATGGAGGGTGTGATTGTGGGCTCTAGATCCACTAGTTATGCATGTAACTACAATTAAAAAAAGAAAGAAGTGTGGTCTAATTTCAGCAGGCAATTCTTTGGCAATTTATTTAGGTGGATCAATTCATTCCTTTGAAAAATTTTAGTTTATGTATATCCAGATTTGCCAGTGGATGGTCAATGTAATTGACAATTCTTTCTGATTTGATAGTTAGCAATTTATTGAAAGAGTTTAGGGTGCAACCCATGTACATGAGAAGTATACTAGAGATACACCAACAACTGTAAATAAAAATTCTACAGGTCTATAAATTCAATCAAATTTCCGAAGTAAACTGTTTGGTGGCAGACATCCACTCATACAAGGACCTCAGGAATTAAAGCTTTATGGTCTGTTTGGTTGGGGTTATTTTAGCGGGGATGGAAAAGGGTGGAGTGAAAATGGTTTTTGTGGGTGTTTGGTAAGAGAGATTTCTTCCAAAATATCCAACACATATTTCCTCTATAACATACTAATTTTCTTGTTGCCATCCTACCTGTCTTCTTGTCATCTTCCATATCAAATATGATCTTGAGATCTGGACGTCCCAATGAAATTCCCAAATGGGAGACTTCGTTGGGACGTCCTGTTCTTGAAATCAGTCCAAGATTGGGAGTTGGAGCCTTTAATGGCTTTTATGGATTTGATATATTCCTCCTCAGTTAAAGGTTTGATACACTCAATTGGAAGCCAGCTAAGAGCCGAGGTTTTGAAGTGCGTGGGTACTATCTTTCCCTTTACTTGAGTACTGGCACGTCTTTTCTTGGGAAGTTGGTGTAGCAATTGAAGGTTCCTCCTAGGGTAGCTTCTTCTCATGGATTGCAGCCTTAGGGAGGATTTTGTCCTCTGATAATTTAAGGAAGAGAGCTATTATCATTGTAGATTGGTGCTAAAAGTGTAAACAGAGTGGGGAGTTAGTGGACCATCTCCTTCTTCACTGTCCTGTAGCGTATGACCTATGGACAATGGTGTGGAATTTGTTTGGTCTTTGTTGGGTTATGCCACAGAGGGTTCTTGATCTGTTAGCAGCTTGGCAAGCACCGTATTATAGCTTTTTGGAGGGCGGTGCTAAATTGCATCTTGCAGTGTCTTTGGTGGGAACAAAATGAGGGATGCTTTGAGGGATGTGAATGGTCTATGCTTGAGATCAAATCTCTCTTTTTTCATACTTTGTTGGTTAATTGGTTTGGAGAGTAGCCTTTAAATCTCTTCCCTGCTCTAACATACTAGATATGCTTGAGCATTGTAATTTGAAAGATTGATTGTACTGCTCCCGGAGTACACCTTCGGTGTACATGGGTGTTTCCTTTTTGTTCAATAAAATTTCGTTACTTATCCCCAAAAAAAAAAAAAAAATCATTATTGACTTCCTGTTTTTGTGATGCTTGTCTTTGCCAAATTCCAGCACCACCAAAGGTAAAAAATGTAAAGATAATTGGTGAATTGAGGGAGAACAGCAAGATCACTGTAACTGGTATTGTTACTGGAGGAACTGAGGGCTCTAGCAGAGTACAGTGGTTTAAAACAAGATCATCCATATTGGATGGTGAGAAAGATCTTGAAGCAATGAGCACTTCCAAGATTGCAAAGGTAGGTGACGTTAATTGTTTTTAGCATGTGTGTGTAGTTGTCCAACTGTTGGGCATAATCTTTTTGCTTTAGTATTTTGATGGGAATTCTTAGTGGAGTTTGCTCTTTGTTTAGGCGTTCCGCATACCCTTAGGAGCTGTTGGCTATCGCATTGTTGCCAAATTTACTCCTACTACTCAAGATGGTGAATCTGGTGAACCAGCATATGCTATATCGGATAAAGCAGTTGAGAGTAAGAAAATCTCTTTCTTCTTCTATCAACACATTGTCTAATCAATTAACAAGCCTCTTGATTTGCTGCAGAGTCATGTCTGAAACCTTAATGTTATTGTAATATTTGTTACTAATTCATATTTTACATTCTTGCAGCTCTTCCCCCTAGCTTGAATTTCTTATCTATTACTGGTGATTACACTGAAGATGGAATATTGACAGCATCATATGGCTACATAGGTGGCCATGAGGGTAAAAGTATCTACAATTGGTATCTTCATGAGGTATACACTTTTAGCAAGATGGTGTAATCACTGTAATGCTTTATGTGCACTTTCCTTTTCCAATAACCAATGCTCTATGTACAGTTTAGGTTTACTGGTTTCCATGATATGTAAATGTTAAACGGTTCTAAACTATTTTCTTTACTAAAAAAAGAATAAGAGCTTCTTTGTTGGGCCATAACTATATACTGTGTGGCTCATCAATAGTAATCACATTGCGTTGCAAATCATTAGAAATGCCATCTCACCACCCTAACATTGGTAGGATTCATTTTACAACTTCAAACATCTGCACTAGATCCTAGACTCCTAGTAAATAATGCAGATATAAGGGACTTGATATACATTGGTTCTTGATGCTGGTAGAAAAATTCTAAGAGTGGGGAGGGAACAAAAGAAGAACAAATCCAAGGGAAAGGACTTAGGAATCGACACCTAGGGTTTGCATGAAATCAACATCAAGTGATGAAAACAGGAAAATAGATGATTCTAAGCATTAGAACCTAGAGATGCTTTGAATCAGCATCAAGCTTGATAGGAGCCCAGCGTTAGCTCCTAGAGCTTGCTAGGAGTTAGCACCAAGCCCAGGAAGAAAGAACAAAGTTTCTCTCCAAACTAGTTTGGAGAGAAACTCTTCATATTTCTCATATATCTCTTTTTTGGGTGTGAATTTTGAAAATTTAACCGTTGAATTTCATGTTCCTTATGTTCTCAACATGCATATTAAATTTCGTTCAAATCGGATGTTATTTACTATTCGATCAATAAACTTATTTTTTATACACAATTTTAAATGACAAAAACTTGAAATTTTAACATTTGTTTGATGACATAGCAATTGATCTTTGAACTTCTTGAAATTTTGCAAGCATGAAGGAAAAATAAGAACATACAATCCAGCGGTTAGATTTTCAAAATTCACACTCAATATAAAAATATACAAGGAGTTTGAAGGGTTTCTCTACAAACTAGTTTGGAGAGAAACTTTGTTTAGGAATAAAACCTCCACTCTGAATTTTATAAATCTATAATCAACTACTTACAAAACAATAGTTAACTTTTGGCTCTTTAAATAGAGTCCTTAAATTACTCAAAACATAGAAAGAAAATAAGGTAGTAATAGGATTACATAATGTATGTATATAAAATTCAAATAACAATCAAATCTATCTAATAGCATCAATGAAGTAACAAGACCTTGCATTGTGGCTGGGCTTTGTAAGCAATGGTGTTGGTGGTTTGAGACTTTGATGAGTTTGCTTTGGTGATGGGCTGGAGAAATTTTGGGTTTTGTGCTTGTGTTTGTTTTGTTTATTGGGTAGTGATCTATGGCGTTGGGTGGTTTGGGCCCAATGACAGTTTGGTTTTTGGCTGAATTTGTTTTATTTTTTTAGACAGCTGGTGGTTGTGGGGTACATGGGGTTTTGGTTCATTATGATGGTTGGGGTTGTTGAACTGACAAGTTTGGGCAGTGTAGAGGGTGGTAGGTTTTGGTGGCTTTGTTGGAAAATATTGACAGGGTTTGCTCTGTTACCAAATTCAATGCAGGATGAAAAAATCTAAGAGGGGAACATGTGTTTTGGGAAACTAAAGAAGCACAAAGCAAAGGTATAGGACCTAAGAATTGACGCTTATGGATGCTTAAAATCTCATTAAGCATTGAAAACAGAAAAATAGATAGAATTTAGGCATCAACACCAAGCATAAAATTTGGGGTGGTGGTTTTCTTCCATGCATGGTGCTGTGCAAAATTCCATTATTTCTGATTAAACATACTGCTTGCGTGCACACACACACTACATTCAACAGATTATTAAACTTATATTAACTTGCACTTTCTTGGGAATCTGCAGGTTGAAACTGATTCTGGTTCACTTATACCCGAGGGTTCAGGACTTCTTCAGTATCGTATTACCAAGGACGCGATTGGTAAATTCATTTCCTTCCAATGTGCTCCTATACGTGATGATGGGATTGTGGGTGAGCCAAGAAGTTGCATGGGGCAGGAACGTGTTCGCCCTGGTAAATACATTCTATTTGGTTTTGAAATTTTATTTGCGTTTCAAAATATATTAATAATTAGGTTCTTACATAAGAGTGATACATGGAAGGATTTAAAATTTTTATTTTTTAAAGATATGTAATGTCAGTGGTTGGAATTTTATTATGGTTAGGGAAAAGTGTAGTAAAAATGTTCCATATATAGCTATCAGAAACTTGTGAGTGGAGAATTTTTTCTTAATCAGCAGAAATTTACTCTTATATTATTTCTTGATTTTCAATTAAGCATATCTTGCTAAAACAAAGGTATGCTACTGATGTATAAGTATGCATGTTACTTAAGTATTAGTTTAATCTAATTCAACGAGCTTGCGGTTTGTTGAAAATATTTACCTCTTACTCTTAACTGGACTTCCTGAGCTGCGTGCATTTTAGAGCATTGTGTGAGGTGCATATCTCATAACCGTGCTGTTTATCTCATGTGAGCACTAATGAATTTTAGAGTTATTGGTTGGTAGATTCTATGTGGAAGTTTCTGTTACCTAGATTTGCACTCAGTGATTGTGATTTTGTTTTCGTGGTGGGGGATATGGATTTGGGGTAAATGTCTGTGTATGACGCGTGTATATGTTCATCATGTGAGTGCAATATGCATATTTGGTGGACATATTTGAACTAGTCATCATGTATAAATCCTCAGTTGTGATTTTTGTGTATAGTTGTTGCTAGAAATTCGCTTCATATGCTTATTGCTTCTTGATGATTAGGAAGCCCAAGGTTGCTGTCTCTACAAATAGTTGGAAATGCTATTGAAGGAGCAACGCTAAGTGTTGACAAAAAATATTGGGGAGGTGAAGAGGGAGATTCGGTGTTCCGCTGGTTCCGGGTATTTCCACTTAACATTGTGTATTAGTAATTTTCTTGTATCCTCATCTTGCAAGCTATTACTGGATTGAGAACAACTTTAGGAGACTGCTCCTGGTACAGGAACTGTACTCATTGCTGCAATGTGTGTTGTCAATTAATTGACGTCCTTTGTTTCCCCCTTACTCTTGCTGTTATAAAAGTTTGTTAACTAGTGGTAGGTTTGATTAACCAATGTAATGTATATGCAGACCAGTTCTGATGGCATGCAAGGCGAAATTTGGGGTGCAACTACTGCATCATATATGCTCTCAGTTGAGGACATTGGCTTCTTTGTTTCGGTTTCTTGTGAGCCTGTGAGAAGTGACTGGGCTCGTGGTCCAATTGTTCTTTCTGAACAAATTGGACCTATAATACCTGGTAGAAAGTTAATTTCTTCTAATCTATATTTTCAATCTACTTTATTTTCATTTTGCTTAATGGGTTATTGAGCTGGAATCTAGTTATTTAAAGTTCTGTACATGCATGACAATGATGATAAATAAATTTATCTCTGCAGGAGCATGAAACTTAATAGATATGATAATCATTTTGAATTTATCTTGCAATGCAGGTCCCCCCACTTGCCAGTCTTTGGAGTTTCTTGGATCAATGATAGAAGGGCAACGTGTGAGCTTTATTGCATCTTATAGCGGAGGGTGAGAAATTTGATTTGACACCTTTTATATTTGATAAGGGCTGTAATTCCTAGTCTTAATGTTTTGACATTTACCCCTGAAATTGAAGTAATTGTTTATGATTCAGGGAGAGAGGTAACTGCTTCCATGAATGGTTTAGAGTGAAAAGTAATGGCGTACGAGAGAAACTAAGTACTTTTGGTGAGTTTTTTTTTTTTTTTTTGAATTATGGGTTGAGATCTTTTTGCTGATACATTTGGATTTGCAATAATAATGGTTTAAAACTTTTCTATAGCAGATTTTCTGGATTTGACTCTTGAGGATGTTGGAAGATGCATTGAACTTGTTTACACTCCTGTGCGCCAAGATGGAATGAAGGGGAGTCCTAGTAGCATATCATCTGACATAATTGCTCCGGGTTAGTTGAACATTTCTGTCATTTGTTTGTCTGTTAGGGCAGTGCAAAGAAACTATTGTCTATTGACTGCGAAGTTCATGTAAAATTATGATAGAAATAAATGAAACAGATGGTGTAGGTTTTGTTTAGTCTAAAAACTTCAATGTGGTGCATGCTTGTGTAAAAAAGTTTTGACTACCTAAATAGCAAAGATGATGGTGTTGAGTTCTGCCACCGCCAGGATGTTTTCATTGGGATATTATGACCATTGAATTTGTTGTTTCATTTTCTTTTGTACAATTCAGTGCAGTTATATCCTATTTCACTGTTTGCATAAGTCTATTTTGTTTCCAAATCATTCTATAATACTTGTTGTACTCATGCAAATGACCTATTCCGTGTAATTTTTATTTTAAACAGCGGATCCCATAGGAGTGGACCTAGAAATTCCTGATTGCTTTGAGGATGAGGAGGTAATCCCGCAAAAAACGTATTTTGGTGGACAAGAAGGTGCTGGGCAATATATGTGGTACAGAACAAAAAATAAGCTGCATGGATCTGCATTAATAGATATATCTAATGCTTGTGAAGATGTTGTTATATGTGGTAAAACACTGTAAGTTCTGAGTATTGTTATTATTTTGAGATTTAGGAATTCATGTTGCCATCTCTAAAAAGAATGTTGAGTAAATTGCGTGCAACTGTGGCAGAACTTACACTCCATCACTTGAAGATGTGGGGTCTTATTTGGCCTTATATTGGCTGCCGTCTCGTGCTGATGGCAAATGTGGGAAGCCATTGGTTGCAATATCCAACTCTCCAGTTGTCCCAGGTACAACTCTAGTTCTTAGTCTTTAGTTTGGAATTGAGTATCTATTTCTTATTTTAGTGGATAACTTGATGACCTACCATTGAGATTCCCTTGTCTAGGTATAATATCAATATAATTTTGATTCAGTGATTGGAACTCTCTTCCATAAATTAATTCTGTAGAATGTGATAAATTACTAATTGTCCCAAAAGCTTAAGTTTTTTGGAAATGGTAAATTTAATCATTTTACCATAATTCTAACAGTACGCACAGATTCTGTTATAAATCTAAGCAAGTGATAGGCTTAAGTGGTTGTTGTCATTCATTCTAACTAGCTTTTTTCCCCAAGCAATTACCTCCTTTTCATGAGCCTGTAAATGGTAGATCCTATGTAAGTCATGTGCTCTGTCTTCTATCTGTAGTTGACTTTTGGCCTTTGTCATACTAGGCATTTGTTATGTTATTTCTTTTTAGTCTTGTTATTTGATACATTAAATAAATAATGTGGCAGCTCTTCCAGTAGTTTCTAATGTTCGTGTGAAGGAGTTGTCTGCGGGTGTTTATTCTGGGGAAGGTGAATATTTTGGTGGATATGAGGGATCAAGCCTTTTCAGCTGGTACAGAGAAACTAATGAGGGAACTATTATTCTTATCAATGATGCTAGCTCAAGTACTTATGAGGTTACTGATTCAGATTACACTTGCCGTTTGTTGTTTGGGTAACTGTTCTACCTTTTAGTCTTTTTTTCTGTCATTTGTTGGCAAGAAGAAATTCGCTTTCAAAATTCCAGAATAATTCATATCTGAAGCCTATCATGTGATGCAATGAGATTAGCATATGCATCTTTAATTGGATAAAATATTTTTTTTCTCTATTTGGAAAGCCTGTTGTAATGAACTTTTTTTAATGCATCTCAAAAGCAGCTATACTCCAGTCCATTCAGAATAATTCATATCTGAAACCTATCATGTGATCTAATGAATATGCATCTTTAATTGGATAATATATGTATATATATATATATATATTTTTTTTTTTCCCCTATTCGGGAAGCCTGTTGTAATGAACTTTTTTTAATGCATCTTACAGCTATACTCCAGTCCGTTCAGATTCAGTTGTGGGAGAACTCAGATTGTCTGAGCCGACTGATATTATTCTCCCAGGTAAAATTTACATTTTGTTATACTGAAGCTTGGGCCCTTTGATATGGAAATTATTTCATAAATAACATGAACATTTGTCATTCATGATGTTGGACTTGCATCAGTGCAATCCTTAGCTGGTATATGTATTTAATAGAATAAGAAGACTATTTAGTTTAACTTTTTGTATATATAGTGAACTTGAACTATTTAATTCAAATGTGGGTGTTGCATTTCCCTACAGAGCTTCCAAAAGTGGAGATGCTTGCTCTCACTGGAAAGGCAGTTGAAGGTGATGTACTCACTGCCGTTGAAGTGATTCCAAAGAGTGAGACTCAACAACGTGTTTGGAGCAAGTACAAGAAAGATGTCAGATACCAATGGTATGGTACTACTTTTGACTACCACAAAGAATATTGAATTGTAGTTGTAGGTCTCTTAGGCATTCACTAATTGTTTGCCTTTCAGTAGCAATAAGAAATTGCATATTATTGAAGGGAAATAAGACAATAGAATCACATTATCTGGATTGCCATTTTGTTGTTTTCATTTTCCTGATTTATTTAAATATATTCTTTAGAAAGTTGTCTTTTACGCTAGTTTATTAACTTTTGAAATAGCATTGTGCTCCATATATGACACAAGGGATACTGCAGGTTCTGTTCATCAGAAATGGAAGATAGAAAATCCTATGAACCATTACCTACACAACGGTCTTGCTCCTACAAGGTGCGGCTTGAGGACATTGGTCGATGTCTGAGATGTGAGTGCATTGTGACTGATGTGTTTGGAAGATCAACTGAGCCAGTATATGCTGAGACTGCACCTATATTGCCAGGTTTTTTTCTATACGGGGGCTGTAAATTGACTCATGAACTTCTTTCTTACTCAATTAGTGGCATGTGGTCATTTTTCTTCTTTCACCCTTTTTAGAAAAATATTGTAAGGTGGTGAGGTTAGTACTTAGTAATATGATTTACGAGTTAAATACAGTAGGGCTGGAAAAAGCTGAGCTTTTGGGCTTCTTGAGCTAAGGTCAATGATGATTTAAGAAGGTTTTAGCTCAGCTCATTTGCAGTAGTAATCTTAACATTATTTAATTGAAATGTGGCTTATCGCCTTGGTTGTTCCTGATAGAACTCCTTTGGGGAAATTTTTTTGAACACTTTCTTCCTTAAACATTCTATAACAATGCTGCCACTTCATTTCTTGCATCTAATATCTTATAATGATTTCAGTTTTTCTCTGTTTATATATAATTATTGTATTGCTTCGGACCGCATCTGGGTGCTTCAAGAATTAATTTTAAAATTTTCATAAACTTTGAAAATGGTGACATAGTCAATTCCCTGGTCATTGTTTTTTATTATGATATGTTCTTGTTTGAAGATATCTGGATATTTAAAACATGGGAATATTTCTTTCTTTGTGGAGTACATTAGCTCTTTTAGGTAGATTGATCACCATTTTAAAATTTTTCTTGGAGTATTGGTGTCTACATAGTCTTTAGGAGGGGCATAGGTATAAAACATATAAATTGGATGTTGTGTTGGAAGTATTTGAACCAGCTTCTGCTGAATTAATGTGGGAGTGTGAACCTTTTGTATTGATTTGATTTGACTGCTTCCAGCTAAATTGCTTTTATTAATAATCAGTGTCAATATTATTGTTAATTTTGTGTATCAGGAAGCATCTTTCCTCTTGTCCTTCATCTTCTTTCTTTCCCCTCAAAATTATTTGTTTATCTGTAGGGATGCCTAAAATAGATAAGCTGGAGATTGAGGGGAGAGGTTTCCACACCAACTTATATGCTGTTCGTGGCATTTATAGTGGAGGAAAGGAAGGCAAAAGTAGAATTCAATGGCTTAGATCAATGGTTGGAAGTCCTGATCTCATCTCTATTCCAGGTATGCTAAAATTTTAAGTTACAATTAAGAAGTTCAGATCTCGTGTCTTTTGAGATAATGTGTTGTTTGTTTATTTATTTATACTTTTATCTTTTTGAAAAGAAAAAAAAAGGGATAATGAGTGGAAAAGATGAAAACAACTTTTAGGTGAAAATGTGTGAAAAGCTTGTGTATTTTATAAATTAGGGGACTCCATGTGAATTTCTCAATTGCATGCGTTGGATTTTCTTTACTATTTATCCCTTCTTGAGTCACATTAGCAATAGGGAAGAGAGGAGACAAGGGAATGTTTGGTTGAGGAATAACATGAGAAAAATCATCATTGGATTGATTGTAATTCATTTGGATCTCTGTACAAGTCTTTGTCATTGCAGCTCATTGTTAGATAGGAATATTTTAAAAGTAAATAGCTTGTCTAAAAACCTGATATTTGGCCACCTGTGTTGAGCTTAAATCCATGAGCAGTTGTTCCTTTGGTCACGATAAATGCAAGTCAGTCATAAATTTGTGTTATAAATTATTAAATTTTGTTATTGTTATTATTATTATTTCATCTGGCTAGAGAGAGATGTGCTTTTTGCTGTACTGGCTAGACAGTTTAATCATTTGACATCCAAAATTAATAACTTCAATTTTGGTTTTTTTTTTTTTTTTTTTTGGTAATCTGTGTTGATTATTTTATGGCATCTGTAAATAAGATAAATTGAAAAGTGTTTTTACCTAAATTAATTAACCATAATACACGGAATATTTTTAAGTTAAGCACAGAAATACACTGAATTACCCATCAATTCACTCATACTATTTTACTCGTAACACTCACTGGAGCATCTGTATCATTTAACCCCAGATTGTTATGACAGATCCCAATGAGCCTTGTCCAGTGGTATGTGAACATATCAACAACTTGGACTTCTGTTGAGAAATATGGGTAGCAATTACACTACTTTCCTCTTTCTTGGACAAGATGACAATCCATTTATGTAGATAAATTGTGTTGCCATGTATGGGCTCACAACACTAATTGCAAAATATACATTTGGGGGAGTAATGGTGAAGTAATTCAACTTACCAACCAGGGCTCACAACACTAATTGCAAAATAGACATTTGGGGAAGTAATGGTGAAGTAATTCAACTTACCAACCAAGAGACAAGTATCTTTCAGGATTTAATAATGATTCCCCCTCATTTGTATAAAGTTTGTCATTGGGTTTTATAGGGGTCGTTATAGGTTTTGAACCTAACAAACCGGACCCATTTCATTCAAAATATCCAACACTTATTTCCTCTGCGACAGAATAGCTCCTTGGATCATGCTATCTCGATACCCAAGAAGTAACATAGCTTTCCCAAATCCTTAGTCTGTAACAAGTTTTGAAGTAACAGCTTCAACTTAGCAATGCCCTTTTTTTGTGATCACCAAGAATAATGATGTCATCAATGTAAACTATTAAGAGAATTTCCTCTCTATCAGAGGTATAATTGAAAATAGAGTGGTCAGGTGGCGATGACGCATCCCAAATTTGACAACTGCTTCATTGAATTTACCAAACCAAACCTTAGGAGATTGCTTTGCATAGCCTACATACCTCTCCAGGCCACCCTGTTGGTTGCTTTACGTAGAATTTTTCTCATAAATCATCTGTACACAACTAGAATGTCTGAGGAATGCCTAAAGTTCCAATGTTAAGAGCTTGAGGTTTCTTAAATGTTTTGGGAAGGATTTTTTTTATAAAAATTCTAAACAAATTTTGATTGTTAAAACTTATCATTGCGTGCTCCCAATGATCTCTCTTTCTAGATCTAAATTGATCTTAAAAACTAGCATAGTTTTATTATTATTATTATTATGTGATGGTAAACAGTGCAGTTTTTTTTTGTTTTGGCTTCCCTTTCATTTCTGCTTTGCCAGATACATTTTTAGATAATCTAAGTTTCCTTTCTTCCAAATTCTGATTGCTAAAGATTAATTGCAGGAGAAATAGGAAGGATGTATGAAGCTAATGTTGATGACGTGAGCTACAGGTTAGTGGCCATTTATACTCCTGTTAGAGAGGATGGAGTTGAGGGGCAGCCTGTTTCTGCATCAACTGATCCGATTGCAGTTGGTAATTTTTGGAATCCCATCTTTCATGGCTATTCAAGTTCAATGATTTTGCAAATAACTTTGCTATTACACTCTTCCTTTTTTAGTTTTTTTTACATTTTATATTTACTGATGTTAGTTGAAGCTGTCTTCTTTTTGGGTGTCCTCTTGTAGTGCAAGTATGTACCCTACTTTGTGAGCTTTTTGTATGAAAATTTGAACATGGTGCTTTTTTTTTTCCCCTTTTATTCCCCTTTTATCAATTAAAGTTTATAAGCTACCTTGTTACATGCTGATTGCTTTTAAAAAGTTGAACTTTATTAGGTTTTGAAAGAGTTTATTGAACTGAACCTTTTTCTTGTAATGTTGTTACCTGCCGTGATTCAATGTTGCCATCTTTTGCTATGCATTCCTTGATTTGTAGCATTCAATTTCGCAACTGAAGCTTTGCAAGGTATCTTTACCTAAGTGAGATTATATGTTTATGTTTCACAATGACACACTTATATGTTCTTGTCATTGTTCAAGGAACCTGAAGTATGTGTTGTTTTGTAAATAAGAAAAATCCATTTGGATATATATCACTTGATTTGTTAATGGACAAAGTTTGGTTACAAACTTGGTTGTAGCCAATGACTACAACTCTCACAAAAAAATTAACATGGCAACATATTTTGAAAATCTAATTGTTGGATTGCCTGTTCTTTATGTTCTTAACACGTGTCAATTTTGTGTCAATAGGATGTTTACTATTCGATCCATAGACTTATTTTTTATTCATTATTTTATACTACATGTTAGAAGTATGTAGTTAAATGATTAAATTTATTATATCCCAATAGCTTAAACTTTTGGGAGAATCGGTAATTTAACATTACAAAAACTTGAAATTTAAATATTTGATTGATGCCATAACATTGATCTTTAATTTTTTGGAAATTTTGTAAGCATGGAGGATATAAGAAGAAAATGTAATCTAATGGAGGATTTGTCAAAATTCACGTGCAATAACTTTTGTCCTCTGTTCATCTATTATAACAGATTTTTTATTTTTAAATTAACATTTTAACATAAATTTTTATGACACAAAGATATTAAAAAGTTAATGATAAGCAGGATTTTATTTTTACTCTTTTTTCTTTTTTTGAGGGCCGCGTTCTGTATTCTCTCATTGTACTTGGATGCCCCATTTTGCACCTTATTAGTAAATCTGTCACTTATTATTAAAGGTGGAAAAAAGAAGAAGAAAGAAACCTTAGTACAACTTCGAGTGCCTGAGGTTGAGAATTGCAACTCTCTCTCTCTCTCTCTCAATGGGATTTTCTAGTGAAGAGTTATTATATCGTGTTGAGGAGGGCAGACAAAGTTTCGGTGGAAAAGCATTTAGAAAGTGCGTGTACTTGTTGGTTAATGAAATAGTTTACTCATGTACTTGATGGCGAATGAAAATTTAACTCATGTACTTGTTGGTTAATGAATAATTTCATTTTTGTTCTTTTTTTTTTGGTTGAAATATTTACTTATTTAAAAAAAAAAAAAGATATTTGTTGCAATGGTAATCATTAATATCAGAAATGCTGGTTAATCAATTCATGAGGGCTTAAAACCATTTACTCTTGGAGCAAAGATCATTATTGCAAGGTTCTGATTTTGGTTCTCATTGTACCTTTATTGTATTCTCCGGTTCTTGAAAATTTTTTTATTTTTTATTTTCATAAATTCCTCTGGTGTCTAACTTTTGGGGGGGGTAGATCTCTTCTACCAATTTTGATCTATGTTTGTTGGTTTCTGTAAAGAATTCTATAGGAAATGATCAGATCTTATCTTCCTCCTATTTGTGTTTTCATTTTGTATAGCATTGATTTTCTTGCAGAGCCTGATGTTTATAAAGAAGTGAAGCAGAAGCTTGATCTTGGATCTGTGAAGTTTGAGGTGTGGCTATAATTCAACTCTTTTGTTGGCGTTATTTTCCTATCAACTTGCTCATATATACTGAAATGTTTGTTGCAGTTATGGAATATACATATCGTTGCATTACGTGATCTTTTTCTACCTTTTATTATTATTATAATAATAAAGAATGCAGATATACATAACACACATTCCCAAGGTTTTATTTATTTATTTATTTTTTTTTTTAAATACAGCTTTAAAAAAGAAGAGAGGACGGAAGGTGTTTTTGTGAGGTTTTTGTATGAATCTTTGAACATTTTGCTCCATTTCTTTTTTCTTTTTTCTTTTTTTCCCCCTTATTGATACTCAAAATACTTTGTGAAGACTTTCTAAAGAAGGGGACAGACAGAACCCAAGTAACATCAGTGATTAGGAATGTTGTTCTCCTCTGTCAAATGTGGTGCATTTGGTGGCAAAGAAGTAGATGGATTTACCATAACCTAAAAGTTAGAAAAAAATCTATTTGATTTGGAAGTAGAGCCTAATAGTAATCTTTGTTTTCCTGTGACCTTGTTTTCCTCGTTCAAAATTAATATTGCTTGCAATTGATTTCTCATTTGTTTCATTTTAAAATCCAATGACAAAACAAAGACATGGCCCTATATTGGTTGAGTGGAGTGGCGTAAAAGGGTCCATGTAGTCAACCATATTTTTCTTTATTACTTCGACCCACGTAACTTTTAGCCGATGATATTAAAATATTACCGATTGTTCCAAAAGTTTAAATTATTAGGAAATGGTGAATTTTAATCCCTCTCCATGTGGGCCCAAACTTCCCTTTAATAAGTGGGGCCCAACATGTGAGATTTTTAACATTTAAACAGGAGATAGAGTAGAGACATGGATCGAACTTAGGGTCTTTTGCTTTGATACCATGATAATATTACCGATTGTTTCAAAGCTTAAGCTATTAGGAAAAATGGTGAATCACTTAACCATAATTCTAACATTAGCCTCCCTTTCATCCTTTGGATCCTTCCACATTAATAAACTCACCTTTTGAGTCTGTTGCATGTCTAAACCAGCTCAATTGACTCCCAAATTCTATCCTCGGTGCCACTCGCACCTGCTTACGCTTACAAATAATTTCGTTCCTTATCTTTTTTGGTGTAAGGTTTATCTATCTAATGAAGAGTAAAAGAGATTTCATGTCCCGTATTTGCTCTGTAATCTTTGTTTCTAATTAAACCAATGCAAATTGGGTACTAAAATCAACTAGGTTATAAAGCAGACACGAGTCTATGATTAAAACATGGGGGGCACATTGATTTCTTGTCTAGTAATATTTCAAGAAACATTTTCCCTGTATTGGTAATATGTTTGGAAAACATTTTTACAATCTTGTCCTTTTAAAAAAAAATTAATTAATTTTTTTCCAATTCTGGAAACAGAACATGTTTTTATATAAATTCACTGAAAGCAAGTTGTTTAAAGAATTTCAGGACAGTTCAAAGAAATTCAAACAAAATTTCTTGGGCCTTTTCATGTTGTTACTAGTTTAAACTAATATGCCTATGAAACCTTTGTCTATTGCTAGTGGAAACTCGCTTGTCTTTGGAAGCAGTATTTCCTATATATTAAGATTGCCAGCATTGTGCTCCGTAGTCTAACTGTTACCTATTTGAAACAGGCACTATGTGACAAGGACCGATCTAAAAAGGTTACGTTTGATATTCTGTTTGTACATTTCTTTTCTGTTAATGTACTACACTGAGAAGATTGATATAGGAAATAAATAAACTCTTTTTGTTGTAATTTTGCAGGATCCTTCAATGGGGAGTCTTGAAAAAAGAGTCCTAGAAGTTAATAGAAAAAGAGTCAAGGTTGTAAAGCCGGGTTCTAAAACTTCATTTCCAACTACTGAAATTCGAGGAAGTTATGCACCTCCTTTTCATGTAAGTTTCTGCATTTACCCTAGGTTTTTAAATTTCTCATCCTGTGTTTGTCAATTGTGGAAGACATTTGTTTAATTCTCTTATTCTCTTTTTTTGTTTGATAACCTTTAGGCATTAAATCTAATATTTTTATTAAAAAAATGTCTGACATAGGATATTAAAAAAAAGAAGGGTGCATTTGGCCAAGCCTCAATTAATTGAGAAAGGAGCCATGATGTTAACCCCAATTTAAAATTGGGATTAAGGCTTAATTGACTTGAGTTGTAGGGACTCAATACTTTTTGCATGATGTGTTTTGGAGCATTAATCTAATTAGTCAGGAAATCTTTGGGTAAACTATGAAACAGGTGGAGCTTTTCCGAAATGACCAACATCGGCTTAGAATTGTGGTGGACAGCGAGAATGAGGTTGACTTGATGGTGCAGTCCCGGCACCTGCGTGACGTTACCGTGCTTGTGATCCGAGGCCTTGCCCAGCGATTCAATAGTACATCACTCAATTCTCTCCTCAAAATAGAAACATAAGTCTGTTTAAGAAGTGTAAAGTAAATTCATTTTAAAATATATCATCTTATAGGTGTTGAGGCATCCTTGTCATCACCTCTCTCCATTTTTTTCCCATTGTGCTTTTAGCACCATCATCAGTGTTGGTTTCATTGCAATGTTTATTATTATTTTTTTTGTGTAAGAAATGTTGTGCAGTGGTCAAACTATAGGTGAGGTCACAATCATTGTATATTATTGTATTAATGATAATATTTTCAAAGCTAGTTGTACTAGATGTTTCTACTTTTTCTGTTGTGTGTGCGCACCAGTGCACATGTTTTACGAGGTAGGGTGTAGAGGCTTAATAGGATCAGCACAATCATATGGCTTGGGCAAGTTTGATGGATTGGCTTTAAACTTTATACCACCATAACTGACAAATGAAATGAAAGTTGTTAATTCTTTGCATCAAATATACACAACAACAACAAGCTTTAAACCCAAATTTATAGCGTCACTATGGATCATCAACAGATTAGTTAAAGTTAGTTACATCAATAGATTAGTTAAAGTTACATGTATTAATAAAACACACAACTCTATATATATATATATATATATATATATATATATATATAGATAGATAGATACAGGGAAAGAATACCCTCTAATTAAGTCCTCTAATTTTCTCGTCCGCCTAACTAAGGTGGCTAGGTCAAAACAAAATTGTGCCGCACATGTACCATTCGGGTATGGGATATAATATAAATTATATGGGATGGCATATAAATTATAATCCATATAATTGCACTATGGTATACTTTGTGCACCTTTCTTTAAATTCCAAAGCGTATGTACTATTCGTGTATCAAAAAAGAAAAGAAAAGCATATGTACTATTATTCGGGCAGTGGTCCTTTTCCTATTAATAAGTCAACTTCTAATTTTAGTCATTGAATCAAAAAAGTTTTTAGTTTTGAACTTTTTTTATTTTATTCAAGGGTTAAGATTAAAAAAGTAAAATTTTTAACGTTTAATATCAGCCCTTAAAACCAATTGTGCCCGATGTAATTCTCAACCTCTAGTAAGAAGAGGTTTGCTAGCGGCATGAGATAAAATCATCATTAATTGGGTTATATTCCTATGTGATGCTAACCAATGAGCACCAATTTAAGGCATTGTCTAACAGTCGGTAACTTTGTATCATCTTTTATCGAACTAGAGGATAAAATTGCACCTAAACAGGTTGAACCATTACGTTTCTCCACTACTGCATTTGTATGACAAATAATGAATATGAAATAACTCCAATAAAAGGAAAAGAAATATGAACTAAAATTCAAGCAAAACAACTAGTATTCATAACAACTCACATGCAAATCTACTAAATTATGTTTCTGCTATTTGGTAGTCCCAGCCTCAATGTTTGTTGCTTGAGTTGCCTCAGCTTTCCTTTCAATCTCCTTAGCTGCATCATATGAAGCATGCAGCGCCACAAGCAAATAGTAGATGAGCAAAAATGATGTCCATACACTGAATCTAACAAATGATGGTCCATCAATGGAACCCATGATGAAGACATTGATAGCAATGCTAGCAGATGGCAACCAAGGAACTAATGGCACTCCCCACAATTGAGGTTTCTTTGCTTGCTTCACTGTGAAATTTAGCCCAAGCGTGGCCAAAAACCAAACTGTTACTGTCACTATGTACCCTATCCAATGATCCTTGCTAGCTGCCCAACATGCAGCTGTAGCAATTGAGGATCCAATAATCAACAGCAAGAACCCAATGAGCTTGTTTCGGTCAGCATTTGATGTCTCACCCGAAGCGTAGTATCGTCTCACAATTAGAGCAATTGCAACCAGGGTAAAGATGAATAGGGTGGCTATGGAAAGAAGGTTTGCCAAAACATCAAGGCTTGTGAAGAATGCTACAATGGAGTTTGCAACAGTCATAATGATTGTGGCATTCATTGGCGTCCCAGTTTTCTCATTGATAACTGCAAGAAGTGGTGGTGCCATGTGGGTACGTGCAATATGAGTGAAATATCGAGCTTGACCAATAACATTAGCTAGCAGAACTGTGGTCATGCCCTTTAATGCTCCGAATGCAACAAAGTACTTGGCCCATTTCATCCCCACTGCTTCGAATGCAATGGTGAATGGTGCATCAGCATCAATTTGTGTGTATGGCTGCATTAAGCACAATGTTGCTGCTAGAAGGCAATAAGTTACTATGGTAATTGCCATGGAACCAATTAGCCCAATTGGGATGTCTCTACCTGGGTTCTTGGTCTCTTCACCCAAGGTTGCCACTCCATCGAACCCAACGTAAGCAAAGAAGAGCACTGCAGAAGCTGTAAAAACACCAGGAATACCATGAGGCACAAAGGTTTCATAATTAGCAGGGTTAGCTTTAGTAAGACCTGCAACCACGATGAAAATCATGACTATAATGTGGAGGATGGTAGCAATAGAATTGAATCTCGAGGACCCCTTAATGCTTAGGCATGCACCAAGAGCAACTGCAATTGAGATACCAATGGCAATTGGGTCTAAATGGTTGTAGCCTTCAGCTATGGATGACACATTTATGCGAAAATCATCAGGATTGTGGTTGCACAAGGTAGCAAAATATGAAGTCCAGGATCGTGCTACACTAGCACCAGATACTATATACTGGAAAAGAATGTTTCCAGCAGCAATGTAAGCCACAAAGTCACCAAGCTCCACTCTAAGATAGGCAAATGATCCTCCTGCCACAGGGAGTTCAACTGCAAACTCAGTGTAGCACAGCACAGAGAGCAATGCAGATATGCCTGCTATGAGGTATGAAATTACAACTGCAGGACCAGCATTATTTCTGGCAGCCTGACCAGTGAGGACAAAGATTCCGGCGCCCATGACGGCTCCAATGCCAAACCAAAGTAGATCCCACCAATTCAGATTTTTCTTCATCTCATGCCCGCTCTGGGCACGCATTTCATGTAGCTCAATGCAGTCTTGGGAGCGTGTCAGCAGGCGATCTTTGAGCCTGGTTTTTATACTACTCAATGCCTTGACATAGTTTCCCCAGTTCTGGAATGACTCCTCTGGCAAAAAATCCTCTTTTTTCCAAAAAGAGCCTCTCTTCTTGAGCCCATCAATGCCGAGTGCACCAATACCATTTTCTGTGCCACTCGCCATTGTATTTCTGAAAAAGAATTACAGAAAGAAGATTAGATAAATCATGCACCTGTAGTATTAAATACTGCTTTTATTGAACATGGAGAATCTATGAAAAAAAAAATAAAAAAATTTGGATTTAAGGCATAACATATTTGAAATATGCCTAAAACATGGGAGTTGGGACCTCTGACTCACAAGAAACTTATTATGTCAGCTCAGTGGTAATGGTAAAAATACACTTACATTCCTATTGCAATAAGTACTATACTGCACAAACAACTCTGTGGAACTGGTTGAGTAAGTTAAGATAAGCCAGATGGAACTTTTAGCATAATCCTCTCTGCTTTTGAAACAATAAAGGAAGTCAACATGGGAAAAATTCTAGGATAAAGATCAGATTCCTAATGCCAAATAGACGGGATTATGTTGAACCAGGATAAGGATCAGATTCCTCCACCGGTTTTTACATTACATTCAAAAAAGAAAAAAAAAAAAAAAAAAAAAAGAAAAGAAAAGAAAAAGAGGAAGTTTTAAAACATTTGACTAATAAAGCGCATGTTCATCTTCTGGTCTTTTACCTCTTCACTTCATGACTGGAAAATGGTAAATAACTGTTCATTTTCATTTTTATTTATTGTTTACAAAATATTTTGATGACCCATTTTTCTCTTTTTAATTTTTGAGATACTATAAATTTTAGGAAATACTAACGGATGCACTTAGGGCAATGATTAATAATCTATTTAAAGAAGGTTTTTATGGGAAAAGAAAAAAAAAATTAATGTTTTGACAGTTTTTTTCATTTTCCATAAAAGTGGTGTCAAAACTTTCCTAAAATGGATGGTTAACCATTGTTTTAAGTGCACTTGTTAGCATGACCCATAAATTTTATTAAATAAACTTTACCAATTGAAGCCATCCTAAATAAGTAACTAGATTTTTATTTATTATGTTGTTAAAGTGACATTAATCATTTATCGTTATATCAGATGGTAGATTTTTGTAATAAAATTGATATTTATTATGTTGTTAAAGTGACATTAATTACATTTATTGTTATATCAGATGGTATATTTTTGTAATTGGTAGTAATTTTAGGCTTCTTTTGTTGAAGGGAAGCTACAATTCCAAAAGTCATTCATCCTTTTATTTTCATTTTTAAATAAATAATGCATAAGTATAAATTATTTTGAAAACATAAACGAATCAAGGGAATGAAATAATTTTACTTTACCTATTGTCTTACCCCTTGATGCATTTATCCGTTGTAATACATATTCAATATACATCCATCATAGGTTTCAAACTCAATCAAAAAAAAGAAAAAAAGAAAAAAACCCAAATATAACACCTAAAAAATTCTACTTTTGGGAAGTAATTATTTAGTACTCCCAGAACACGGAAAATTATGCTTACTCTTCTCACATTTATGGTAGGGTCTACTTATTAAATTCATGGTGAGACCCATCATAAACGTGAGAAAATGGAGCACAATTTCTTCGTACTCTAAAAGTACCTAAGATTTTTCTATTTTTTGTTTAAAAAAATTATACTTTTATTATCAACCAAAAAAATTAAAAGCTTAGGTAGAGTAAAAAGGGGTTTAATTACTTAATTAAATCTTGCCCATCACTAGAGTCTATGTTAGGGAGAAGAAATTATAAGATCCACGTGGTGGACAAGTGACGTGGTCCACCATTTCACTAAAAAACTTCTACTTATTTAAAATTGTTAGTTATAAAATTTTTTTAAACAAAAATTAATTACTGACTCAAGCAATTTTAAACAAGTGAAAGTTTTTTAGTAGAATGGTGGACCACATCATTTGTCCACCAGATGACTCTATAATTTCTCGTTAGGGAGGGAGTAGAGTGGTTATAGTTTTATATACATCCGTAACATAATATTCTTTTTGTTGTGTTGGGTGATGGATCTTGGGCTAGATCCACAAACATTAAGAGTTTATTATTTTTATCTTCTATTTTAAAGATTCGAGTTCTCATTTTTATTTTGCAGTAATAAATATAAGGTTCTTTTCATACTGGTTTCAAATTCTTAAAGCCTGAAACCGGACAAAATATAAACCATTAATTAAATTATTATAATGATTAGGGAATTTTAAACTTGTATAGTGTTGTCCTACTTTGAGTGATCTACTCTATACTTAAAATAATAAAAAAAGTAACGGGTAACCACATTATAATTATTTTCAAATAAAGTAATCAAAGGACTTAAAAAAAAAAAAAGATTCCTATAATATTGCTGTTAGTTGAGTATTTTTTTTTTAGAGAGTTTTAACCTATGACGTCCGCTTCTGATGATAGCTATTTATCATCAGACTGAGACACTAATCAGTTTTTAGTATAGGCAGGGATTGAACTTCAGATCTCTTATTCACCTATCAGAGACTTTACCAGTTGAGCCGTTAGTTGAGTATAAGTATTGAGTAGAGTACTCAAGTTGTGACTGAATGATATTTATTCCTAATTTTCATATCTACAATATCCTTAATCTTTGACATTTAAAAAAAAAAAAATAATGGAGAAGATCAAAGGCGAAATTTGCTCTCTATCTTCTGGCAAAAAAAGAAAAAAGAAAAGGAAAAGAAATAGAAACAGAGGGCTACATGCAGTTATCAGTTCTTTTTAAAGTTTTTGCACATTATCTGTCTAATCCAATCTAATACAAATCAAAGAAACCCGTATGCCATTCACATGTTTGAATTGATTGCTTATATAAATACTTCAATTCTTCAAAATTGGAGTACTGCCTTCATATTAGTCAACTAAAAAACCTTTAGCAGCATTGCAAAGGCAGATATATCACATATACTAATACCATACCCAGTTGTTTTACAATATTATTATAGCTGTAAGTGTGAATATTTTGTACTTTACATTGAAATTATAGAGGGTCCAATAACTTACAGTGAATACAAGAAAAGAAAGCAGTACAAGCACTCTAAGCCAACAAAGAAAAAGATTGACAATGAACGAACGAATGACTGCATATTTATGAAAATAGTTAAAAATAAATAATTTAAAGCTAGGCATGCATACCTTTTGAAGGAGACCAGCAAGAGCGAGGTGAGTTGAGGCAGATAAAAGCTTTTTGAAAAGACTAGACTACAGGTATTTCTTATATCGCGCAGAGAGAGAGAGAGAGAGAGAGAGAGAGAGGTTGGGCACTAGAGAAATTATAAGGGTTTTTATGGTGGACAAGTAATGTGGTTTATCATTCCACTAAAAGACTCTTACTTATTTAAAATTATTAAGTTAAACAGAAACTGATTACTGATATGGCAATTTTAAACAAATAAAAGTCTTTTAATTAAATAATAGATAAGTGACGTAATCCATTAAAAGACTATATAATTTCTCATGAGTAGAGGATACCTGCTGCTTCATAATTAATAGGAGTCTTCTGGAGCTAGGTTTGCATGCAACAAGTTTTATTTATAATTGATTTTTTTTGGGAAATAACACCTAATAATTAAAGTGCACGTGCACTGTGCACCTAATACCTTCCATTTATTCTGTTTTTCCCTAAAAAAATAAATAAAAATAAAAACAAGTTTGACGGCTTAAACCAAATTGCTGAACTGTCCACAGCTAGATAAAATTGCAGAACTAGTAGTAACCAGTGTTTTTATTTTATTTTATTTTTATAGAAAATAGTAGTAATCAGTTGGCTGTGAAGCAAAATAAATACAATTGCTGAATTGTCATTTATCAGGACCATCTGCCGGAAGCAAATTAATGACATGTAAAGACGTGAAGTTTTGACTATCTTTTGCTAACAAACAATGACCTCAAATGGTTTTCATATAAGTAGGGAATTAATCTCTCTCTCTCTCTATATATATATATATATATAATATAAAATCGAAGTTTCTAAAGCTTTTACAATTTTTCATGTCACTATTATTTTTTTTTCTTTTTATTTTAGATTCTTTTTATTCTAGGTTTATATCTTATATATTTATTATTTATCTTCAACGTATAATTATCTTTTCAGTGTTACAATAGTTTAGTTTAGGTAAAACTCTATTAAATATATTTTGTTGGCCTCTCCAGAGCTTATCACATTATTATTATTATTATTATTATTATTATTATTATATAATATAAAATTGAAGATTAAAAATTAATTATAATTTTTTAAGATACCTCACGTTAGAATTAAAAAAGATGACTCACTTTAGGTTTAAAAAAAAAACTCACATAACACGTTAGAATTAAAAAAAAAAAAAGGACTCACTTTAGGTTTCAAAAAAAAAAAAAGAAAAAAGAAAGAAAGAGAGACTCACATAAAAAAAAAAAAAAAAAAAAAAAAAAAAAACTTTAGGATTAAGAAAAAAAGAGAGAGACTCCTGGTAGGACTCTCTCTTCTCTCCTTTAAACCTTAGCAATTACCATTGTGGGGGCAATTTTTGCTTCAAAGGCCAAGGGCTAGACCATGTTGTAACCTTAGGCAATTTTGTTGTCCCACATAGGAAAGATTTGCTTCCCTTTCATGCCATATAAGGGATAATCAATGGTGATAGAGTACCACTAGTTTGAAAAATTGCCCCCACAACCATCTCAAAACCCTAAACTTAACTTTACTTTAAGATTAAAAAAAGAAGAAGAAAAGAGACTCATGTTAAAAAAAAAAAAGCGTAGGTTCTTTCTTTTTTATGTGCCTGAAATTTTCATTCTATCTTATTCTTTTGTTATGTTTAGAATTGATTTTCTTTTAAGTATTTGGGTTAATCTCTATATTTTGACAGTGTTTTTGTGGGTTTGGTTTTTGGGTTGAAATTTCTAATAATTATTTTATATTATATACGGCAGATGAAAGTCTCTATTTTTTGGAGAAAAATCAAAGCTGCAATCTATGTCTTCCAGCCCAAGGAGTGGTAAATTTTTATTTGTTATATTATATATGAATTTTTTGAATTTGAAGGGTTTTATTTGGTTTTGAAGTAGAATTTGGGGATTCTATAAAATTTGGAAGCTTTAAGTCTTGGGGTTTTTGGTATTTGCGTTTTAGTAGGTTGATCTTAATTCTTTACCTTATATGTTTTTGTTTTATTGAGAATTTTTATTTGGGTTCATGTGATTTTTTGTTTTCTTAATTAAAGCTATGATTTGTGGTTGATTAATTATTTGTTTGGATTAATTTCAATTAATTATTTGTTTGGATTCAACGTAAAAGATAATGGAATTAGGTGTTATAATTTTGATAATGTTCTATGTTTTGAATTGTTTATATTGTTATTATTATGACTAAGTAAGATTTATTTATATCTTTGTAGTTTATATCAGTTTTAAGTGTGTGTATATATATAACTTTTGGAAATTTTGCTTTATTAATTTAAGAATTGTTAATTACTTTGTAGGTTTTAGTAACTATGCACCTGCAGCGAGATGTTGACAATATAAGCATATATATATGGTATTAGCATTTTATAAAAATCTTTCTTACAACCCAATAACATTCTACGTTAGACAACACTTCTAAACTATAGAAAAGTATAGAAGTTAAATATTTCTTCCCATTGTATTTTATTTAATTATGACAAATCTAATTTTTTTTTTTAAATGCTAACTAGCAAAATGTCTATAATATGCATATTATTAACCAAATTTTCTATTTCTAAATTTCTTAGATTTTATTATATAAATAACTTTTCCGTGCATTGCACGGGTTAACGACTAGTTAACTTCTAAAAGAATGGCCTAGTGATTCACATTTTATTTGTTTATTTTTTTTCCTTTTTTTTAGAGAGAGAAATAGTTTAATTTGAATCATAGCTGTTTTTAAAACAATTTACAAACTAACTTGTAACTCTAGAATTTTTTTGGATTTCAGTTAATTCAATTATTAAAGTTTTTAATAGTTAAATAAGAAACTTGGAGTTCAATCTCCGCCTATATCAAAAACTGATTATTGTCTTGGTTTGATGATAAGAGCTATCATTAGGAGCAGACATTATAAGTTAAAATTTTTTCTAAAATAGAAAAAAAATTCTAATCAATTTATAAATTAAATGACCCGTTCCCTCTATAGTGTATTGAGGTTTAGATTTGACCCACCTACGTCAAGACTCGAGCGGGAGAGCGAGTTGAGATATTTAAAAAAAAAAAATTTATTAAGAAGACAATATTATGTAATTTTTTTAATATATATTATAATAGGACAATATTGTGTATAAATGATCTTAATCTTCTCAACATAAATTTACCTTCATATGAATTATTATCGAAAGTAACTCGGATTCTAATAAAATATGAATTGAACTATTAGTTAGCTTTATTAATAAGCATTGAATATAAGAGCTCTCTCCATTCAAATGATGACCCTTATCTTATGAAGAATTATAAGTCCATTTGCGGATTTCTTTCACTTTTCAAATGAGGGGTGATTGGTCAATGGTGAGCCTCACAACCCTCACTTAAGTGTGAGGGACAGAACTTACTCTCACAAGTGAAGTGACAAACAATCATAATTTTAAAGTGCACCAATGATGCGTTTGGATATTTGAACTTGAATTTAGAGTTGGATTTGAATTTGAATTTTAAATTAACGGATTTAAAATTCCTTGATTTGAAATTTATAAATTTTAAAATTCATTGTTTGGATCCGTTTTTATAAATAAAAGGATTTGGAACTATAAAATTTTAAATCTATTGAAGTATGGCTAAGGATTTCTAAAATTTAATGGGGTTGGATTATTTCAAATACAAGGATTTCAAGTTTTAAAATTCTTGGTGGATTTGACCAAATCTAAATTCTTGACATTTTTAATCTAACCAAAAAAGATAGTTAGATTTTAATCTCCAAAATCCTTTTGTCAAATTTATTGTATTCTTCTACTTCACTAATATAAATAAGGTGTACTTCAAAAAAATAAAATCTAAATAAGTTAATGAACCTTTGACAAATTGTGTTTGATTTATAATAAGGACAAAGTTTAGCTATAAAATTAGTTGTAACCTAAGGCTATAATATTACTTAATAAAATAAATATTACTACATATTTCGAATTCACCTCTAATAAAAAGATATTGAGTAAGGTTGTAGCCTTAAGTTATAACTAATTTTGTAGGTAAACTTTGTCCTTATAATAATTGTTGAGTACACATGTGTGAGTTGATGTTCAACATGAGAAAAAGTGAAGAAATTAATTGAGAAATTTTGACTCAAGTTACTAGACCTTATAGTTAGGCCTTAATTGGCCCTCCTTGCCTATACCATATATTAACATATAAAACACAACATTTTTTTTTTCTTTGTCCTTCCATTTTGTGATAAGTAGATAATGTCAAAGTTCAAATCACAAATATAGACATCACAAAAGATGTCATTACTACGAGGATATAAGGCCAACCCTAGGCCTAGGACCCCCCCCCCCCCCCCCCCCCCCGGAATAGAGAATGGCCCCCAAAAAATTCATTTTTTTTATATAAAAAAATTGTGATTTGTAAATTTTTTCCTTAAGTTTTAAGAAATTCCAAAATATTGAGTGATATTAGAAATGCAACAAAATTTATTACATAGGCCTTACAAATTGTTGTGTCACCAATCACACTAAATAATTCAAATACTCATTTATTATCTTGTAGTTGTTGAAGATGCCACCAATCGCATTTTTTTTCTTCACATCAGGGGTAAGTTTTTTGTAGTAAAATTTGCAGTAATTTTAGCATTTAAAAAAAAAGTATAGATTAATAGTAATCCAACCAAATACATTATATGACTTTCAAGGTCCAGGACATGGAGAAATTATTAGGTCTACCAAGAGGACTACTAATGTGGTCCTCCCAATCAATGAGACAAAGCCATCTATGCAAATGTGTGAGTGGGCTTCCTAATCAGTACAAGGAATAGAAAATAAAAATTAGAAGGTAATGTTACATTTACATAAATAATAACATTTTATTGGTTTGGAGGTCAGGGAGGACCACATCAGTTGTCCTCTTAGCAGACCTAATAATTTCTCCAGGACATGATTGTCTGCATACAAAAAACAAAAAACGTACTTAAGCAGCTGTAAAGTGTACTCATCCACATGTTGAAAGGAATATCTTCTGTTCTTGAGGAGTGCAAGGTCGTTATCCGAAGTTGATATATTCGTTGTCTTTGCCAAGAAGGGAAACTGGCCGGACTTGGCGATAAATGTGTTCCTTTATGCTTTAGAGAAAGGTTTCATGTTGATGCCAGCTGGTTAAGTATGTTGTATACAGACGAGCATGCATGTCCTGGGCCTTGTAAGTTGAAAGTTCAAAATGGGTATGAAACACCCTTGAACATTTAGACCCCCAAATACAAAAATACCAATTCAAGCTTTATATCAAACAATTAATGTGCGGAATATGATAACAAGGTTATAACAGAATTGATAAACAATCTAAGCCAAATATAAACACATCCACAACAGTAAATATAAGGCAAAGATAAAGGAAAGAAAGATGCAAACACATGGACAACACACGATGTGTTATCGAAGAGGAAACCGAAGTCCTCGGCGTAAAACCTCTTCGCCGCCCTCCAAGCGGTGATAAAATCCACTAAAGAATATAGTTGGGATACATGAACAGCAGAAGACCCTTCAAGCCTAATCTACCCAAGTACCTAAGCCCTCCAAGCTTCTTGCTCCAACGAGGTTACGCCGAACCTATTTCTTCTTTAGCTTCTCGGATTCCGCTACTTGACCATAGCATCAACCAATGTATATTGGTTCCTTCCCAAGCTGCTTCCCTAAGCACCAAATGGACCTTCTCACAGACGTGGGTGTGGTGAGATAAGGATTTGGTAAAAGACCTCTCAAGGGTATGACAATGGAGAGGAAGAGAGTAGAGGAATTTGTAGAGTCTCTAAGGTAAAGATTGGGGATGAAGCAATCTTATTTTTCTCTAGGGTTTTCTCTCACAAAATTCTCTCTGGAAGCTCTCTCAATATGATGGGTATAAGGGTGTATATATAGTAGGGTGAGAAGGGAATGCAAAACGTCAATTTTTGCCAAACAGGGCAAATTGGCGACTTGGTCTCACGGCTTGTCCAAGTCGCGAGTTCAAGTCGCGACGTAACGGCCTGGCCAGCCTGGGACTTTTGTCCTGTAGCGTGACAGCTGGCGCGACCCTTCAGCTTCCCAGTGTGCCTCTCACGTGCCAGCTTTTGGCGGCTTGCCAGTTGCGATCCACCCGCGAGCCCTAGCCGCGAACCTCTGTTTTTCTTGCACACTCTTGAGCTTTTCTTCACATTTTCTCACACACTACCCTTACAATTTTCCCACCTAAATACAGGGTTACTAAGTGCTAAATTACAAGCAAATTGGTCACGGAATAAAGCCAATTAGATGGTTGATTAAATTCATCCTTACATAAGTAATAGAATTCTTTTGGATGCTTAGACTTAATTTACCCAACTACAAAATTCCTCCTATATGCATGGTCCCAGCTGGAACACACTGGAGATGGAAAATGCTTCCCTTGGATGATTATTGGCTATGGAAGAAGAAGTACAGTTGGTATCGGATTCTTTTGGAACAATTCTTCAACATACTGTCTCTGTTTGTAGGGAAATATGAGACTAATTAACAAAACCAGTAGAGTAAAGAGATGAGAGGTAACTTATTGATTGATTGAGAGCCAAGGTGTGGAAATCATCAACTGTGTCTTAAGATAGAAGTGCTTTCTCCCTCACATTAAGGGCATGTTTGGTAGACTGTAATAGGCGCTGTAATGTAATAATTATTCCTATGCTTTAATTATTCTTTAGTTTGGTTATGTTTTTATTATAAGGAATAGTCATTTCTTATGAATAGTTATTCTTCAAAATGAGGAATAACTATTCCTCTTTAAAAGGTTGTATTAGCTATTCCTTAGTAAGTGCATTAATTTCAAAACTTAATATATTTCCAAATAAACAAATCTTCCATATACATCTAATAATTATAAAAATAAAAAATCATAAAAAATAACGCATATCTTTCTTAAATTTAAAAATAACAATTTTTAAAGAAATATAATTGTATGAGTAAGATATTTCCTAAAATAAATGTTAAGTTTCATTCTAATGTTATAACTTACAACCAAACTAATGAATAGATTTAGTTATTACATTACAACACATTTTATTACTAGTAATAAAGATTACAATTCCTGTTGTAATCCCCATTTAGTGTACCAAACGTACCCTAAGTGATTAATCCTTGGTGCAGTTTGGCTCCGGCAATCAACCCCAAGGATTCAATGGCAAGCTTCCGTTGTGTGCACTCACAGAGCAAAGCTTTAATTAAACTCGTATCAAATTATCAATGCCCAAGATTTAGAAACATGGAAGGAATAATTTGTGAATTATTGTTGCATTCTCGAGTGAGCCATTACCTCTGTGTATATATAGCATCACATATGAGAGTTTTTAAGGAAAATCTTAGACAAGGGCCTGCACATTTCCAAGCAAATGCCGTGATAGAAATTGGTTGAGATTTTTGCCTCAACTTTTTGTAACAATGTGGATGTGTTTGCTGGTGAATGTAACATTGTTGAGAAATAACACCATAAATTCATTTTTATCATGAATTAAAAGTTGTTTTGATGTAGATCTATGGGTTTCACATATGTGTTGGGGATATTTCTGGTTAGTTTAGGAATCCATAAAATTAAAGTAGATGCCTAATCTGTCGTGTGCTAGATATGTTTTAATTTATACCCATATGATGCCCTAATATAATAGTAATGTTGACATTAATGATTTTATTCCATTTCTTCTAATATTATTTCAGAACAAGATTACTTATATTTTATTCATTTCCATTCTTTTATTTTAGAACATCAAAATAAGATTACTTAATATCTTTCTATTAATTTCTTTCATTTCTATCTAAAAAAAATTTTCTTTCATTTCCTTTCCATTACTTGCGTTTGGATGGGGTGAAAAGAGGGAGGAAAGAAAATGGTGAGGTAGAGGACTTTTCATTCGGCCCACTGAAAATTTTTCTATCCTCCTCCACTTTTCCATCCTCCCAACTAAACATAGATACATTCAATTCTTTTTTATTCCTTTATGATTTACTCATTCCATTCCTTTATGAACTTCCAAACAAAGTGTTAGGTTATTATGCCTTATTTTAAGTTTTATTTTCAGTTTTGCCAATAAAAATAGAAAGGCTATTGTTCATTCTGTGCCAATTAGGCTTTATTGCATGTGATTGCGGCTAGCAAAATTAGATGAAAATAATTTTTGCAAAAAAGAAATGGTGATACCCTTAAAGGGGTAATGGGTTGGATGTTCATGGACTTTGCTACCTTACAAATGAAATTTGAATAGACTATTGAGCCATGCAGTATGAGTGACTATTGGTTTGATAGACTATTATCATAAGAGGACTTCCAAATTTCTAGGGTGTAGACATCAAAATTTTTTTTTGGACTTATTTTGTAATATTTTTCACTTTCTTAGAAGATGAGTAATTATTAGGTGCTCTTCCAGCACAATGTCATGTTACTCACTTCTCTTACATTCATGATGGATTCACATCAAGTAGTGTATAGATGTGCAAATATACAAGTTAGCTATAGTAACTGTGTGTATTTACACGATTACTGTATTTGTGTATATCTTTTTAAATTCATCTCCTTCTTTCTCTCCTCTTGAATCCCAACAACACTGCCATTTTAATCTTTTGCCATTTGAGATCCAATAATCGGCAAAAGCTCAAATCCTAAACTCAGATCCAAAATTCATCAAACTCATACAAATCAGCCCCCCTTGGTTCCAGATCGGGCCTTGCTCTGCAAATCAAGGGGTGATGCCCATTGTTCTTGATATGTTGTAGATCTCGTGATGACTGAAGATTGGAGGAAGTTAAGGCTTGGTGATAATTCTGTTATGGTGGTGGATGTGCTTGCTAAGATTACTACATTGGAGGCATATGGTAGTGGATTCTTGAATAAGTACAGGTGTTGAATAGTGGGAATTAGGTTGAAGAAGAGAGGGGATTGGGTTCTATGGTGGGAAAAAAGAAAAAGAAAAAGATTTGGATGTTTGTTTGCTTAGAAAACAAAGGAAAGACCATGAAAAAAACACAGAGAGACCAAAAAAAAAAAAAAAAAAGAATGAAAAATTATTATTTTAAGTAAAATAGAAAGTAGAATAGAAAATCTAATGTGAGGTGCTTTGAAAAGTGGGTATGTAAAATAGAAAAAATAGGTTCTTATGCTAAAATAGATAGAAAATTTTACACAAGCTGATGCGAATACTCTAATATTTCTATACTAAAGTAACTAAACCTAATTTGCCTTACTAAAGTAACTAAACCTAATTTGCCTTTGTCTTGTGAAAGGTTATGGCTTCATGAGACCCCACCTGTCAAACACCAATCTCCATAACTATATAGATGCTTATGTGTCAATAAATTTCATGGTATAATAATGATAGAGACTCATATTTTAACAACTTCACAACAAATTTTTAAATGACAAATTGTTAATGGTCAATAAACAAGTAATGTTAACAGTGGACTCAAATAAAAACCAATAACAAACTATCACCTAAATTTTTTGTGAACTTATTATGAAAATGTTGTGAATTTTGCACTCCTCTTTCACTATATTAGAACACACAAATGGATGCTCCAAGAATTTTGGACACAACCATCTCTACTATCAGAATTAGTTTGTTTGATTGTTAACACCCAAAAAAAAAAAAGTTTTGTTCCACCCCTATGAATGTCACCAACTATTTTGTTCCATCAACAATTTAGTTTGTTACAATAACTTATTGCAACAAACTAAATTGTTGCAATAACCTACCCAAAAAAAAAAAAAAAAGTTAATCATTCTTCCTCAATTGGCTCTGGATGCATCTTATGTGTTTTTGAGAAATAATTACAACATGACTCGAACTCTTTTCCCTTAGATCCCCAAGCACTTTGTGATGCATCCTCTGTGTTTGATACTTTATCTGAATAAAAATTTTCAAACTTATATTTAAAAAAAAGGAAATTATGCTACTATCGTTTACTTCTATTTATTAAATGGTGTATGAGACACGTGTCTTGTAGTCAGTGGTCAAGTAGAACTAGTAGGGCAGTTTGTTATTTTTGTTAGTAGATACTTTTTCTAATAAATATAGAAAAGTTGTCTAATTCGTTATAAGGGTGAATTGTCCTGGTAATAAAAATTGTTGGAATGATCTCATTCACTTTATGTACTACACCATAGTTTCAACTTTTATGTAATGTTGGACAATCCAATTTCCAAAAGTTGGAAAAATTATTACATCTACCCGGTGGAGTCCTCTCTCTCACAAGGGGTATGGGCCTCATTTGGGACCCATGAGTAAGGCCCACATCCCTGTGTGAGGAGGGAGAACTTCTCCCTAGGGATGACCATGGACCTCAAGCAGAGTATACCCAAACGCAACCCAAATAATTTACCTGTGAATACTTGATTTCAATACTCTATTTGCACCTGGATGGTTTACCCATGGATATATACATATTTGACTCGAACTTGATTTTTTGGGCCTTTAATTTTTTTTTTCAGTAATGAAATTTTAAACCGCCCCCCAAAAAAAAAAAAAAAAAATCTCAATTGGCAAATTTACAATGCTTATATGCTAATTTACAGTGTTCTGATTAAAACATCTATTTCTAGAACTCCATACAAGGCATACTCCTTTAATATCTGAAATATATGGCGTTGCCTGAATTATCAGAAATCCCATTAATATGGGAATTTGCCTTATTAGCAAATTTTACTTATAAAAATATCCTTAATATTACTAAGAAAACTTATCAAAATCACTATTCACTAATCACGAATCACTATTTGGCTAATAAGGAAAAGACTGGTGATTTCTTAGTAATCACTAATTGCTATAAGGAAAGTTTTCTTATTAATTACTAACAAAGGAAAAATATCCTCTACCCTTAAAAAACTGGGTAAACCCTGAAACTTTCGGGTAGGATAGGGTCAGGTACCCATTACCTAATAGATTTGGCCATCCTTACTATACCCAACACACAATAATTTCTCCAAAAGTTGGTCTTAAAGATCAAGGCGAGCAGTGTATAGAATTATGGGGCAATTAATCAACAAGAGATACTAGCTGGGCTTTTGAATCTTGATTACATCCTACGTTCCAAATAAGTTTTGATACACTCATACAAGGGCAATTTAATTTTCGCTTAGTACTTTCATATGTGAATGTAATCTACAAAAAAAAGGTGGAAATTTTTTTCTAGTAAGAGAATTACAATGCAACGGAACTGTTAGAAATTGAAAAACGTAACAAAAGCCTGGAAAGAGAATTTCTGTTCTCTTTCATGAACACATATATCCTCCCCTTCATAATATGCAGTGGCGATGCCACGTGCAGCTCAGGTGTTCCTAGGAACACCCTGACCTGAAAAAAACTTGAAAAAAAAATTTATATATAATAATTAATTTTTTTTTTATATATATTTGTTCTATATTAGGAACACCCTCAATTACAAAATTAAGAACACCCTCAAATTAAAAAAAAAAAAAAATTTATTTGCTCTACTTTCAAGCAAAAAAAAAAAAAAAACACCAAAAGAACAAATCACTAAATCAAACAAAAATCAAACTCATGGTCACGTTGCTCGCAGAGCAAACCAAACCAAGGGAGTCAATATCATACCGGAGGCTGTAACGGTTTGGCTAGTAGTACGATATATTTCGGATACCGGTCAATACCGGTGTACCGTTTCGGGTTTACCGCTATTTTTTATATTTATAAAAAATATAAAAGTTTACCATAAAACATTTCCTCAATTTAGAACTAATTATTCATGGTTTTAGACTTTAGTATCAATTAAAAAAAAAAAAAACACAATATAAAAAATAGAAAGCTTAAAAGTTACCATTGCATATTAAGAAAACAAATAATACTAATAAGTTAATGCAACTAAGTTAGCATTTTGTCTTAACAAAAATTCAAAAATTACAAAACTTAAAAAAAAAAAAAAAATTAACTTTTTTCTATACCGGCCGGTATGCCTGGTACCGGTCGATATTGCCTGAAATTGGCCGGTAAGGTCGGTATTTTTTCCGGTACGAAATAGGGGGGTTATATGTACCGGTTTGCTTGCCAGTACGGTACGGAATTGACTCCCTTGAACCAAACCCCAATACTGGCAATATAGAGCAAACCAAAACCAAACCCCAATACAGAGCAAACCAAACCCACGGTCACGTCGCTCGCAGCTCGTTTGTCATCACCGTAGCTCGCTCATCGTCGTCCTCGCCCCACGTCATCGTCGCTTGTCGCTCGCCCCTCATCGCAGACGACAGATCACAGATTGCAGATTGCAGATCGCTCGGCCGCGGGCTGCTCCGCTGCTCCGGTGCTCGGTGCTCCCTCCCTCAAGGTATTTCTCTCTCTTTTTCTCTCTAACTCTCTCTCTTTATCTCATTGAAATGAAAGCTATGAAATGAAATTAATGAATGAGAGTCTCTCTCTCTTTATTCTTTAAGAGTCTAATTCAGTAACTCTCTCTCTTTTGAACTGTGAGTCTGTGATTGGCTTTTTACTCTTTAGTTTTATTAATATTTTGCTTTTTGCCTGTTTTTTTTGACTTTTTGAATGCTTTATCTTATCCGTTGGTGTTGGTCAGTGTTTGTTGGTGTTGGTGGGATATTGATTGTCTTTTAGTGTAATGTGTATTATGATTTGTGATTGTGAAATTTTCTGATTGGCAGCTGGCTATTGTGATTGGGGCCATGGTTTTCAGACCCGGACCGTTCATTGAACCGTAAAAATGAGAGGTTCAAGGTTTTTAAGGTCGAACCGCGGTCGAACCGAGGTTGAACCGTGATGACGTCATAATTAATTTAATAATTATTTTAAATATATATAAAAATATTAAATTAATAAAAAAAGAAAAATTAATTAAATAGTACAAAACAAATATGAATAGTATTTTTTATAACATAATTTTCTTTTTTTTATTACAAGATTAGAAACATTATGGCAAAGTAAGTTTCCAACTAAACAAACAAAACCCAAAATGTGCCAAGGTAGAAACAAAATGGGAGAGTCACGAGGCAACTACTGGTTGGTCTAAGTGTCAAGTCTCAACAAGTGTGTTGAGTTGTGAAGTGACCACTTTTTTGCCAAATATTATTTTCAGGGGAATGCTTTTAAGAAATTGTCAGTTGGCTTTACAAAGTCACAAAGCCATATGGGAGAGCAATTAATAACACACAGCCTTTTAACTCTTTCTCCTCCACTTGACTCCTAGACGCGTGTATTGTCAGACTACCAATCACTTTTTTTTTTTTTTTTTTTTAGCTGAATCAGAATACCAATCACTTGATATTTTGATATAAATCCAAGCTGCGCGTGACTGTAGGACATTTGAAAAGAAAGAAAGCGTGTGGGGGTATTTTCCTTTTCTTTTTTTCTCTTGTTTTTTCTCCTCCACACACTGACACACGTATTCCTCATCCCCACTCCTCTAAAGTCTCATACTCTCACCTTCTTTTTATTTGTCTGGACTCTTCCTTCTCCACAGAGCATGTCCTCTGCTTCTATTTTTCTTTCTTTATCTTTAGCTCTCTGTTTCTCATACTCTCACCCTGTCACGCACACATTACCAGCGGAGAACAAAGCCAGTATTTAAAGCTTGCTTCGCCCAAGAGAAGAGTTTCTGAAGTGAGGGAGGTGCGTGATGTGCTCTGAAGAGAGAAGAAGAAGAAGCATAAAGACATGCTATGTTTCTCTGGAGATGGCAGTGGCAGAGTTTTTGAAGATATGATGTACTCCCAGTAGTTTGTTTCTTTTTCTTTTGTTTCTGTGTGTTTTTTTTTTTTTTTTTAAAAGGTTCAGATTCAAGGAACCGTAAGAAACGGTTTGATTACGGTTCTCAGAACCGTGCGGTTGAACCGCGGTTCAAACGGTTTCCGGAATTTTTGGCATTGAACGGTTTCTAAGCTTAAAAGAACCGTGATTGTAAGAGGTTCGCGATTTTTCCGGTCGAACGGGGTCGGATTCAAACATGATTGGGGCATCAGGCATTAAGCTTGTGCTTGTCTGTTGAGTGGGATGGGGGTAGATGGGCACATGAGGTCGGCTAAACAATAATTAAAAATTAAAGCAGTATAATTAACAACAAACAAATTAAATAGTTTATTGTTGCACTAAACAACAATAATTAAAACAGTATAATTAACCAATATATTATAAAAGACAAACAATTAAATTATGTTAGGCTAAACAACAATTAATAAGTTTATAATTAATAAAACAACAATATAACAAATTATAGTTTATAAAAGACAAACAAATTAATGAAATAACTAAACAACAATAATTAATAATTTTATTAATATTTCAAATGAACTTATAGTTTGTTGTATAGGTATCTTTGGTCATTTCTTTTCTTTTCATTTTTTTTCCTTTTGAGGTTTTTCCGTTTACAGAATGCAAATTTGTTTTGATTTTAAGAACATTTTTTTTTAAGCACAAACTTCATGCCGGCCAAATCTTGAATTTCAGTCGGTATTTACCGAAACACCCAAAATATACCGAAATGACCCGAAATTTTTTCAAAGTGAAATAGGAACACTCTAGACAAAATTTCTAGAATCACCACTGAATAATATGAACATAAACATACATCACATATTTCTTATTAACTTCTCTAATTCACGGCCCCCTCTTCAACATTTTTAATTGCTTTGGCACTGCTAGCTTCCTTGGCTGTGTCATAGGATGCATGTAACCCAAAAAGGAAATAGTAAACAATCATTACTAGAGTCCATATCCCGAACCTTTCGAACGATGCTTTATCTATAGAACCAAGAAGGAAAATGTTGACGGCAATTGATACTGATGGCAGCCATGGTACCAATGGTACACCCCAAACTTTTGGTTCCCTAGCCTGTGGAACAAAAAGCCAAAGCCCGAAAGTTGACAAGACCCAAATTGGTAGAGTTATTGTATACCCAATCCAACCATCAGTAGATGAGGCCCAATAAATAGCAGTGCCAATTGAAGATCCAAGAATAAGGGCAAGAAACACAATGAACTTGATAAGGTTTGCTATTGTTGTCACCCCACTAACATAGTATCGACGCACAAGAAGGCCAATAGCCACAAGCATGAAGATAAACAATGTGGAGATTGAGAGCAAGTTTGAGAGAATCCCAAGCGATGTGAAGAAGGCAATTACTGCCGTGGCTGCAAGCATAACCACTGTGGCATTGAGAGGAGTCCCAGTTTTCTCATTCACAATGGCGAGCCATGGGGGCATCATGTGTGTACGTGCAATATGTGTGAGATATCGAGCTTGACCCACTGCTGATACAAGCAAAACAGTTGTCATTCCCTTCAATGCACCAGCAGCAACTATGTACTTAGCCCATCCCCAACCTGCGGCTTCAAATGCCACAGAAAATGGTGCATCTACGTCAATATCTTTGTATGGTTGCATTAGGCATAGTGTCACGGCTAGTAAACAATATGCCAATGTAACAATCACCATTGAGGCAACAAGACCAATAGGAATGTTCCGACCGGGATTCTTTGTTTCCTCAGCCATGGTTGAGACAGCATCAAATCCAATATAGGCAAAGAAAAGCACAGCTGATGCTTGAAAGATGCCACGGACGCCAAATGGTGCAAAATCGCTGTAATTTTTGGTGTCAGCTTTTATAAGGCCTGCAATGATGATGAAGATAATGACAGCAACATGGATGATGGAAGCAATGTAATTGAAAATTGAGGAGCCCTTTGTGCTCATAACAGCCATAACACAAATGATAGCCAAGACAACAATGGCAATGGGGTCGAGGTATCTATAGTCTGGTGATAAACCATGGGCTACAATGCGGAAATCATTTGGATGGTGGTTCAATAGTGTGGCAAAGTAGGATGTCCAAGAACGGGCAACGGCTGCTCCACCAATCACGTACTCGAGTAGGATGTTCCCGGCAGCAATGAAGGCCATAAAATCACCCAGCTCTACTCTTAAATAGGCAAATGATCCACCTGAAAGGAAAGCAACTTGTTAGCTTTGCCATATTATTTAACCGTTAATTTGTTCAAATTATTGAAGGGCCAGTAACAATTTTGTTCAACCGTGTCTGCAGTCAAGGTAAAGGATGTTGTCGTGAATTCTCATTAACAAGCAATTAACAAATAAATTGGCAATATCTCGAGGATCAAGAAAGTATTAAATCAAAGCTATTTGTATTTCATCATTCTTTTTTTAACATTCAAGTAACACAAGATATGTAAAGCTCAACCTAGCACCTTTTTTTTTTTTTTTTTTTTTTTTTTAGAGTTTCAACCTATGACATCTGTTCCTGATAATATTTTTTTATCATCAAATCAAGACATTACTCGGTTTTTGATGTAGGTGGAGTTTGAATTCTAGATCTCTTATTTAACAATTAGACACTTTACCAGTTGAGCTAACTGGAACCCACCAACTAACACCTCTTAATATTTATAATTCGTTCAAATCTCCATTTTTCCATTATTATAACTATGGAATTATTAAAATGAATAACATAATATAATTTTAAAAAAAATACATACTATATTTTGAGCAATAGGAATGTGTAATGGAGAAGGTTATTATCCTGAATGTAACTTATTCACGTGAATTATGTATTTGTATAGGAATTTCTCTATTCTCTCTTTATATACACGTATACATGCTATATAAATATATGTAATTTTTTTTTTCAATTAATAAAAAACATTACATGTTAATTGTCTGAGGTGCCAAACTTCTATAGAAAAGGGGAGAAAAAAAAGTCAAACATATTATTAGTCCACAGATTGCTTTGTGTATCCCTGCTAAACTTTCTCGTTCTAATTACTATAACTTAATCAATTATAAGATTTTTTCAATCAAAAGGTTGAAAGCTTTTTCTTTCTTTACTTCTTTTGTTTTGGTTATACATGGCTAATTTCATATACAAGTATTTCACAATTAATTCACACCGCTTTGCTATTAATAAACCTATATTTTGTTTTGGTATTCATCACAACAACCCTCTTTACATGAATTATTTTCCTAAAAGCCAGCTTTATTCTCAAAACACATCCTTCTTTCCGTAAATTATTATATCAATATCAAGGTGTAATAGCATTCACAGTAAAGATGTTAAAGTAGATAAAAAAATTATTTTTAAATTTTTTTAGCTTTTGGCTATAGTGAGCTGCTATCTATAGCAGCTCACTATAGTATCAAGTTAAAAATAAAATTCAATTTTTTATTCACCTATCACTATTCATTTGGCTTGTGGTTGTGGGTCTCGGTGTTTCAACCGTATGTGGTTCTCGGTGCTTCACGGTGGTTGAAGTCATGGTGGAATGGATTTTGGAATGAATTTTGTGGTTGGGCTGATTTTGGAGTTGGTTCACGGTACTTGAGTTTTTTTTTTTGGTGGTGGTGGTGGCTGGCAGTGGCCAGTTGCGGGTTGCTGGGTTCTTGTTTGTGGTTGAAGTTTTATGGGTTTTTTTTTTTTTTTTTTTTTTTTTTTGACCTTCGGGGCGGTGGCTAGCCGTGGGTTGCGGGTTTTTGTTTTATGTTTTTTTAAACTGGTGGTGGTGACTGGTGGCAGTGGTTGAAGTGGTAAAAAATAAAACTTTTGATGTTGAGTATATATAAAGTGTTATATTAAAATAAATAAAGTAGGTTTTTAAGAAAGAGATATGTATCAACAAACGGCCAAATTTTTTCCAACTTTAAGAAAATGAACTTATTCACATGAGTCAAAACAAAAATCTAAAGAAATGCTAGTGTCACAAATTTTTTTACAACTTTTGCTACAACTTATCACGTGACGAATTATGAGTGACGGAAAAAAATTAGTAGGTCTATGGGATTTACATCTCCACTACTCACAACTTATCATGTGAGAGAAAAATTAGTGGGTTCATGAGAATCCACATCTTCACAACTCACAACTTAACACATAACGAGCTATGACGAAAATTGTGAAACATTTTTTTGTAACTATCATTTCTCTAAAAATAAAGAATAAGGTACCGTTGTGTAGAGCAAGTGAATGGATTTCTTCTTGTTCTATTGAAAACACCAATTGTGTGTGGACTTCACAAATTACGTCAATTTCATGAAGACAAACTAGGATTTCAAAATCAGCTTTTGGACCTTTTGTCCAAAGCATATTCACAATAATACGCGATTAAATATAATATATTGAGTGGTGACCGAATTAAAAAATATATGGTCCATAACTCGATGTTATATTATAAAAACAGCCACCAGTTTCTAGAGCTAGCTCTAACGTTGAGAAAGAAACAACTTAAACTAATATTTTATAAATTATACAAATTAGAGGGTGTATAATAGAAAAATGTGTAAAATTTACCATATCAGTCATTATATAATTGTGTAAATCTACACTAATACTACTGATTTTTTTTTTAAATTTTTTATTTCTTCTTTAAGTACCCGAGGATGAAGGAAGAGAGTGGATGATGGTTATTGTGTGTGAAGAAATATAAATAATTAAAAAAATCAAGAAAATTGATATTTTAATGAAATATAATGTAAAATAGATGATTTTTGTTGTGAGATGTTTTGAAAGTGAGTATAAAAAATAAAAAAAGTAAGTTTTTATTCTAATATAGATAATGATTTTTGCACAAGTTTATACGAATGTTCTAAAAAGTCACCAGAAAATTCTAACTTATCAATATGAAAAGGACACTCTTAAATTTAATAACCATTAGGAAAAAGGAAAAAAGAAAACAAAAGTTGTAAAAACTCAAAGTTAAGTTTACTTTCATCGGGCAGAAAAACCGAAAAACAACAATATCCAAAATTAAGTCTAAAAAGTTAGTTCGAACACTCAATTATTAGTTCAATATTTTCAAATTGGTTCTTTTATAAAAAGTGGTTTCAATAATAATAATGATAATAAATAAAGGAAAAAAATTAATGGATATTTTAAAAGCATTAGTTTATGAATTATTTTTAGAAACTTTTTATGAAAGTTTTTTATAAAAGAGAAAAAAGTATCTGAATATATATATATATATTTTACAGTTTTTTATACTCTCCATAAAAGTAGTATAAAAAAGTTCCTAAAATAGTTATTAACAAATATCCTAAGGGGCCTATTAATAAGACACATAATTTTTTTTTTTTTAGAGATTATTACAACATGCTACTAACCCGTAGCTTGAACCTTTAAACCTTTAGATCCCCAAGTAGTTTGTGTATAGGGAGGTGCCAATTCAACTCCAAGACCCTTGACAACTAGACACATAATTAAAAATGAGATTCAAGTGATGACTTAATGGAATGTGCATAAAGTTTTCCTTCAAAGCGATTAGAATGAATCTTATCTAATGGTAATTTATAGAATCATCCATTTGTATTATTTAAATAAGCCACGTGAGTTATTAAATAAGTCATATAACTAAAAGTACACCTAAATAGTTTTATCAATTGCCACACATAAATTGGAAGAATTTTCCTCCAATCCAATTAAGTCAAAAAAATTCGGTAAATAATGCATTTCCAAATACTTGACAATTGACACCCCTTAAAATAAACAAATAAATAAAGCTCTATCAAAGCCTAAACATATTAAAATAATTACTCCATCCTTAATCCTTAAGGGTACGTTTGGTATACTGAATGTAGATTACATTAGGAATAGTAATCTTTATTACTGGGAATAAAAGACATTGTAATGGAATAATTATTACTATTCATAAGTTTGGTTGTTACATATGGAAAACTTGTAAAAGATGATTTATAAGGAAATTTTATATTTTTGGAAATATATTAATTTTAAAACCTATTATATACACTAAGGAATAACTATTACATCCATTTTAAAGAGGAATAACTATTCTTCAATTTAAAGAATAGTTATTCCAATGTAATAACTAATCCATGTAATAAAGATGCAACAATTAAAATCAAGGCCAACAATTAAAATCAAGGCCAACAATTAAAATCAAGGTCCTATGCCAGGTGGGTTCAAGTTATATTTGGTGTAATTTTAAGTAATGTTATACTACTTAATATTAAAGAGGAATAACTATTCTTCAATTTAAAGAATAGTTATTCCAATGTAATAACTAATCCATGTAATAAAGATGCAACCAAATGACCGAATTGATATTACACATGAATAACTATTCCATTACAGGAGCTATTACAGCGTACCAAACGTACCCTAACTTAAAAAACCATTTCTTCAAGGCCAACAATTAAAATCAAGGTCAACAATTAAAATCAAGGTCCTATGCCAGGTGGGTTCAAGTTATATTTGGTGTAATTTTAAGTAATGTTATACTACTTAATATTTTTTAATTGAAACCGAATTTTGACAAATTTATCATTAGATTATATTATCTTCATATATTCTTTATGTTTACAAAATTTTAAAGTGATCAAAGATTAATAATCATGTTATCAATCAGTTGTTTAAATTTAAGTTTTTGTAGTTTAAAATAATGTATAAAACAAGAACTTATGGATCAAATGACAAATAACATCTAATTGACATGACCATTAAAACTTCCTAATTAAATAACCATTAAAACTTTTTTTTGAGGAAAAATAACCATTAAAACTTGATAGATAGATTACTACAAAAATTAAAAATTAACCAAAAAAAAAAAAAAAATGCTAGAAAATAAGGATGGTACGTACCTGCGCTTGGGATCTCAACGCCGAATTCGGTGTAGCAAAAAACAGAGAGCAATGCAGAGATACCCGAAATGACGTAGGACAATACAACCGCAGGTCCTGCATGTTCTCGAGCCTCAAGCCCCGTGAGGACGAAGATCCCAGCTCCAATCACAGCTCCTATACCGAACCACATTAGGTCCCACCACGTCAGCGTTTTCTTCATCTCGTGCTGGCTCTGTGCCTTCACGTCCACTAGCTCCGTCTCGTCCGACGACCGAGTCAGCACTCGATCTTTCAGCCTATGTGGTGTGTCCTTCAACGCCCTCACATAATTTCCCCAGCTCCGAAACGATTCATCGGGGAGAAAATCGTCTTTTGTGCATGAGCACCCTCTTCTCCGAACACTTTCGTCTCCTCTGTATTCTCCCATTCTGATTCAAACTCTACTCTCTCTCTCTCTCTCTCTGTGTTTGTTTCCCAAGAATATAGAGAGAGATGAAAGGAGTATAATGAATCTATTTTTGAAGGACACAGGTAGGGTATAAATAAATTTTGTGTATATATATATTGTTTGTATATATATATATATATATCAGCTCTAAACGGCAATTCTGGCCACAATTATAGATACATTTATCTAGCTGTATTCTTTTTTATTACTATTATTATAATTTGATTATATACTGTCTAAATTAGGTTCTTTAATGGAATTCAAATATTTAATTTCCTTTAAAATAGATATCATTATTCTTCTGTTTTTGATCGATGCAGCCAAGTATTGAAATTTAATTAGAAAACCTAATGTACTTCTACCTAAAGTAACGTATTTAAGTTTTATCCAACTCATAATTACAACGGAGAGATGCAATTTGAACATGTACATTCCTACTATTGGAAAAATTAAAATGTGTCACTTAGTAAAGCACCTATGTCACTACGTGTATATTTAGTTGGCCTATTAATGAGTAATATGTTAATTTTATGAATCACCACATGTAATGAGTTGGAGAAAACTTTTTAAACCTATTTTAGAAAAAAAAAAAAAAAACTTTGTCCTTTAAAATCTATCTTTGAAAGCTACTTTAAAAATGACATAGTTTTTTTAAAGTTTTTTTTTTAAAAAAAATTTTTATTAATAAGATTTTTAAAGGAAATTTGAAGGATGATTTCTTCAACTTACTAAATAATAACTTAAAATTTTTTTCCCAAAAATTTTGTCAAATAATAATTCTTAAAAAGAAAACAAAGAGTAATTATGTTCGTGCATTCAAATCAAGGAAAGCAATTGGCTTGAATTAAATGCTAATTCTTAGGAACAATTATTTTTCAAGAAATGTTACTTTAAATAAGTACACTCATATATGGTATGGTTACGAGATTTGTTAACATGAAACTTGAAAGTCAAAGATTCAAGAAATGTGAAAAGAAGAAATAGAAAAAAAAAAAAAAAAAAAAAATTTAAGGTGACTTGAATGATCCGAGAGTTTCTCTAATGATCATTGATCAGCGGAAAAGAAGCGGGTTAAAGAGAGATATTCTGATATGAGCTATTTGTCTGTGGTGTTAAAAAAAGAAAAAGAAAAAGAAAAAGCTCATTCAAGCACGGTAATTTATAGCATTATTTTTATTAATTAGCATAGTCTTTGTAGTAATTAACTTGGTCTAGAATTTTTTTTTTTTTTTTTTGAGAATCAAGAACTAGAATTTTATTTGGATGAAAACAAATCAGCCATAATCGGCACATAGTACATGAGAAAGGTGTGGAGGGAGATTCTCCATCCATACTGAAAAACCCCTAACATGTCTAGCATGTTGTAGTAGGTTGTGTGCTACCATATTACCCGTTCGACCAATGTGAGAGAATCTAATAATTCCATCTGTCATCATGGCTTTCGCTGAGCTGAGAATATGACCAAAGGAGGATAGAGATGCCTCTTCAGACTTCAGAGTTTTTATTATGTTTGCGGAATCGCCTTCTAGTATGAATGAAGTGAAACCGAGCCCCTGTGCAAAAGAAATAGCTCTGCTAGCAGCAGCCAAAGCTTCTGTGATATCTGGCGAGAAAGGAAGAGGTGCTTGCTCTGATAGAGAGGCTAGAGCTTGTCCTCTGCTGTTTCGGATAACAGCCCCTAATCCTGCTTTGCCCATGTCTTTAAACTGAGCTCCATCAAAGTTAACTTTGATTTCCCCTTCTCGCTGGTGGTGACCATCGAACCCGAGGATGAGGAGAGTCTCTGAAGTGTGTAGCATCCACTGAATTTGATTGTTGAAAGTCTTCCAAGGCCTGAATCGTTGAAGGTGCAACCTGTACTAGTGGGAAATCCGTTGAAGACGTACGAACCCAGTTACGATGATGCCAAAGGGTCCACATCACTGAGGCCAGCAGTTTTGGATTTTTCTGTTCTTTGTTCACATAAGTGAGCACTTCCTGAATTGATGAAAATGTCCTCGTCTGCCTGAACGAAAAAGTAGGCAATGTTCCCTGCACCTGTGAAAGCTGTTCGCAACCCCATAGTGCATGGAACACCGACTCTGTCTCGTGTTTGCACAGATCGCATACGTCTTCATTTATGATGTGCCTCCGTCTCAGATTTTGTTTTACCGGTAAAGCATTATGACAAGTCCTCCATAAGAAATTTCGGACTTTGCTTTGTACATTGAGACTCCATATTAACTTCCACACTACAACATTACTCGGTCTAGATAGTCGTACTTATACATCAAAGTAAATTAGGTAGTAATTATAGTAGTATTTTTATTAATTAGCTTGGTTTAGATGCAGTAGTTATAAATTGAAGAAAATAAATTAAAGTATTAGTATATATTAAGAAGATTCAAAAAGTTATTAGTTATTATTATTATTTTTTCTATCAAAAATACTCCTAAATTAATTAACCAACAACTTAAAAATTGGGTTAAAATAGTAAATTGGCAAAAGAGAGTTAGTTATTTTTTTTACTGTAAAAAATACCCATACCTAAAACTTAAAAATGAGGTTAAAATAGTAAATTGACAAAAATAATAAATTCCTACTTCTACGTTGAAATGTCTTCTTGCTTCTAATAAACTCCTACTTTTACGTTGATTTAAATTCCTATTTCTACTCACTAACTTCCTACAAAATAGGATCACTTTTTTGTTAGTTTTAAATCTCCTCCAATCTACAAAACTCACCCCACGTATCCATTTTTTTTTTTTATAACTTCATCACAATGTATTTGTTTCTTCTGTTCCCCCTTTTTTTTCAATTTTTTTTTTAAATCTCATTACTCTAATCTCACGTTTTTATTTTCCCAAATCTCTTCTTTTTTATTAAAAAAAAAAAAGACTCTTATTATAAAACCAGTACTATAACTTATGTCCATCCTTATCATCCCAACATCCCTACTAAAAAGTAGTTACTACTATATAATTTCTCACACTTTTATTTTTGTTTTTCACTTTCTCTCTCACGATCTCCTTATTATCACTAACCTCCATGTTTGTTAGTCAGTTTTATATTTATCTTATATTTGTGAAGGCCAAGTTTCATTCTTATCAATCTCATGTTTCTGTAAATTCTTTTTTGACAATTTGTTCAATTTGTGCTTTTCAATGGTTATTTTTTAAAATTAAGCCAAACTTTAGCAACTAATTGATGACTTCAATGGATTTGATGTTAGGGACACATTTTACGGGGCCTGGAATTGAAATTGGCAAATACAATCAAGACTCAAACCATTCGTTGAGCAAACAGGTATCTTCTAAAATTTTTAGTAGTATTGATTTATGCATTTATGGTAGAAATAATTTCTTAATCAAACCCTTAGGTTTTTTTTTTTTTTTTTTGGTGATTGGAAAAAGTAGAAATCCCAAATTATAATAGATGCATTATTAATCTTTACTCAGAGGCTAGTAATTATTAAAGCAGTGTTTTTCATAACTGCCAAAAGATTCGCATTTATATAGAATCTTTCAAATGAAGAATCTAGGTGGGGTTTGGATACACTTCCATGTCCACGTTTTGGGTTATAGCGCGTTTTCAGTTTTTTTTTTATTTTAGCAACCGCATGTTTTGACTTTTCAGCAGTGAACAGTGCATGTGTGCACTATTCACGGGTCTCACAAACTTCACTTTTCAGCAACTTTTTCATTAAAAATGGGTCCCACGGTACTATTTACATATTTAAAAATTATTTTGCTACAGTGTTTTCAGTTTTCAGATTTCAGTTTCAGCAAAATAAGTTCTATTCAAACGTACCTCTAGTTGGATGACTGGGATTGGGTTCATGAGAGGATCATGAGATTGATACACTCTCATCATGAGTTCGATGAAATTACACATCATCGTGTTTCACATAGTATCTCAACTCTCAAGTACACTTGGACTCATGTTTCACATAATTATATCCCAAAACACACACCAAAATAAATAAATAATTAAAAGATAGTTTATTGAGAATATCAATTTAAAAGCTTCCTTCTCAAAAAAATAAAAATCAAAAGCTGGCAAATATATATATATATATATATATATATTTCTGTTTTTTTGTTTTTTGTTTTTTGCTGAATATATTTTGACCAATTATGATACTGCTTTTTTTTTTTTGGCTTCAAATTATGATACTACTTTCATACTTTGCTTGAGAGGTATAGGAGCTGAGATGATTTTGAGAATGAGCAAAAACTAGTTGTAATTAATAAGAAAGTCATTATGGGATTTGGATTATTGGAATTCTTATTCTTGAGGCTTCTCAAAATGGAAATTCCGAGGAAAGTTTTAGGCTTTTGAGAGGGACAAAATTGCTTTTTGCCCCTTTCAAAAACAAAATCCAGCATTTTGCTATATTTTTCAAATTAATTAGGGAAATGCCTCTTTTTTGAAAATCGAGTTTTTGAAAATCGATTTAGGCCCTATAGCGGCGTTTTTAAGGACCCTATAGTGACGTTTTAAGGACCTATAGTGACGTTTTGTAACTCGATTTTCATAAAGTCGAGTTATAGGTAAAAAAAAGAAAAAAAATTGCATGTAACTCGACTTTATGAAAATCGAGTTACAAAACATCACTATAGGTCCTTAAAACGTCACTATAGGGTCCTTAAAAACGCCGCTATAGGGCTTAAATCGATTTTCAGAAACTCGATTTTCAAAAGAGGGGCATTTCCCTAATTAGTTTGAGAAAAATGGCAAAATGCTGGATTTTTTCTTTGAAAGGGGCAAAAAGCAATTTTCTCCCTTTTGAGAGTATTAAAGGAAGTTAATATTGAAGAAGAAAGATGCTGCTTAACTTTACAACGACATTACTACGACTTGCAGTTTAGCATTAGAGTTATAGAAGACACGTGGTCAAGTAGAATTAGTGTAGTAGTTTGTTACTTCTGTTAGTCGATGCTGCTCCTAATGAATACTGAAAATCTGTCTAATTTACTACAACGGTGAAATTATCCTAGTAAAAAAAGTTGCTAGAATTATATTATTCACTTAATGTACTACACACCTCCTTTCGTGCAATGATAGACCTTCCAAAAATTGGGAAAATTATTATATCTGTTGGTGGAGTCCTTTCTTCCCTCACAAGAGGATGTGGGTCTCATTTGGGACCCATAAGTAGAGCCCACACCTCTTATGAGAGGAGTAATAATTCCTTCCGTGATAATTTCTCCTAAAATTGGTCCAAAAATCAAAGTAAACATGGTCATATTTTTTGGATGATGGAACACAATCACTGTATAGAATTATGGGGTAATTGATAGGCAAAATATATATACTAACATGGGCTTTTGGTTAGCTAGAAGACATCCTACTTCCTACATTCTAAATAAGTTTTGACATAAAATACTTTTTTCATACAAGGGAAATTTAATTTGTTCTTGTTACTTTCATGTGTGAATGAAATTTACAAAAAAGTGTAATTTTTTCAACATTATTACAAACGAATTACATTGCAACGAAACCAGTAGGGGAAAAAAAAAAAACGTAACAAAAGCCTAGAAAGAAAATTTATTTTTTCTTTCATGAACACACATCATCTCCTTCATAATATGAACATAAACTTTTTTTTTTTTTTTTGGGGATAAACTATATGAACAGAAATTACATAAACATATGCATCACACATTTCTTATTAACTTCTCTAATTCCTCTTCAACATTTTTCATCTGTTTGGCACTGCTAGCTTCCTTAGCTGCGTCATAGGACGCATGTAATCCATAAAGGAAATAGTAAACAATCATTACTAGCGTAAATATCCCGAACTTTTCGAACGATTTTTTATCTATCGACCCAAGAAGGAAAATGTTGATGGCAATTGATAATGATGGCAGCCATGGTACCAATGGTACACCCCAAAATTTTGGTTCCCTGGCCTGTGGAACAAAAAGCCGAAGCCCGAAAGTTGACAAAAGCCAAATTGGTAGAGTTATTGCGTACCCAATCCAACCATCATTAGATGAGGCCCAATAGATAGCAATACCAATTGAAGATCCAAGAATAAGGGCAAGAAACACAATGAACTTGATACGGTTTGCTTTTGTTGTCACCCCACTAACATAGTATCGACGCACAAGAAGGCCAATAGCCACAAGCACGAGGACAAACAGTGAGGAGAGTGAGAGCAACTTTGAGAGAATCCCAAGCGATGTGAAGAAGGCAATTACTGCCGTGGCTGAAAGCATGACCACTGTGGCATTGAGAGGAGTCCCAGTTTTCTCATTCACAATGGCGAGGCATGGGGGCATCATGTGTGTACGTGCAATATGTGTGAGATATCGAGCTTGACTCACTGCTGCTCCAAGCAAAACTGTTGTCATTCCCTTCAATGCACCAGCAGCAACTATGTACTTAGCCCATCCCAAATCTACGGCTTCAAATGCCACAGAAAATGGTGCATCTACATCAATATCTTTGTATGGTTGCATTAGGCATAGTGCCATAGCTAGTAAACAATATACCAAAGTAACAATCACCATTGAGCCAACAAGACCAATAGGAATGTCCCGACCGGGATTCTTTGTTTCCTCAACCACAGTTGAGATAAGATCAAATCCAAGATAGGCAAAGAAAAGCACTGCTGATGCTTGAAAGATGCCATGGACGCCAAATGGTGCAAAATCACTGTAATTGTTGGTGTCAGCTTTTGTAAGGCCTGCAATGATGATGAAGAGAAGGACAACAATATGGATGATGGTGGCAATGTAATTGAATATTGAGGAGCCCTTTGTGCTCACAACAGCCATAACACAAATGATAGCCAAGACAGCAATGGCAATGGGGTCGAGGTATCTGTAGTCTGTTGATAAACTATGGGCTACAATGCGGAAATCATTTGGGTCGTGGTTCAAGAGTGTGGCAAAGTAGGATGTCCAAGAACGGGAAACCGCTGCTCCACCAATCACGCACTGGAGTAGGATGTTTCCGGCCACGATGAAGCCCACGAAATCACCCAGCTCAACCCTTAAATAGGCAAATGATCCACCTGAAGGGGAAGCAACTTGTTAGCTTAGCCATATTATTTAACCATATATGTTAATTTGTTCTGATTATTGAAGGGCCGGACACATAATTTTTGTACAACCGTGCATGTGTCAAGGTAAAGGATGTTGTTATGAATTCCCATTAACAAGCAATTAACAAATAAATCGACAATATTTCTAAGATCAAGAAAGTATTAAATCAAAACTATTTGTATTTTTTTTTTAGCACTCAAGTAACACAAGACATGTTAAGTTCAATTAAAACTTCCTGATATTTATAACACGTTCAGATCTCCATTTTCCAATTATTATAACTATGGAATAATTCAAATGAATTACATAAAACAATTTTTAAAATATATAATATGTTTTGAGCAATAAAAGTGTGTTATAAACATGATTATCTTGAATGGAATTTATCCATGTGAATTATGTATTTGAAAAGGAATTTTCTCTATTCTCACGTTATATATATATATATATATATACACACACATGCATATATTAATATGTATAATTTTTTTCAATTAATAAAAAACATTACATTTAATTGTCTGAGGAGCCAAACTTCCATAGAAAAGGGAGAAGAAAAAAAAGTCAAACATATTATTAGTCTACAGATTGCTTTGTGTGTCCCTAAACTTTCTCGTTCTAATTACCTACTTAATTTAATTATTAGATTTGGTCAATCAAAAGGTTGAAAGCTTTTTCTTTCTCCACTTCTTTTGTTTTGGTTATACATGGCTAATTGCAGACACAAGCATTTCACACTATTAAAGTATTAATAAATCTGAATTACACCTTATTTTGTTTTGGTATTCATCCCAAAAACCCTCTTTACGAGAGTCATTTACGTGAAAGCCAGCTTTATCTACAGGACACATCCTTCTTTTCGTCTAAATTATTATTTCCATATTCACCCTGGCTTGCCAAAAAAAAAAAAGTATATATACACTTGCTAAAAATATATTATATACTAAACTAACCTATTGTGATCACCCTAATAAAAATATTGAACACTTTAACTTGAGAATTACAAAAATTTGGGTTCAATAAAAATAAGAGTAACGCTACATTTACAATATTTTCATAATAATTTCACAGCAAATCTATTGTGATAAGTTGTTACTGGTTCTAATTTGGGCCCAATACTGATATTATTTTTTTTACCTATCAATAATAGCTTTTTGAGATTTATTGTAAAAATATTGTGAATGTAACATTATTCCAAAATTAGTGATGTCCCTCAAACATAATCCTTAATCACTTTTATAAAATTAAAAAAAAAAAACTTAAATAACAACAATAAATATTAGCCCAAATAATAACAAATATAAACCAAACAAAAACAAGATAAGATCAAACAACAAGAGAAGTGAACATATTATTCAACAAAAAGATAAAAATTGCTAAGTATTTAAATTTGTAGCTCATTTAACCTATTCAATAAAAATAATCTCTAATTTCATTTTTCTTTAAAAAATGGTACCAAGAAAAGTATTGTGAGTTCTTCTTGATGGTGACGATAGTTATACTCTTTATTTTTGACTTTACAGTTGCAACAATTTTGCTCTTCTTATCAACTTGACTCGCAATTGTATCAAATATTCAAATTATCTCTTTATTAGATTTTGTATAATTTAAATTTCTTAGTGACCATTGAAATTCCTAGAGCCATCACTGAAAAAATCAAGGTGTATTAACAAACTTACGGGCATATTTTTCTTCAACTTTTAAGAAAATGAACTTAATCACATGAGCCGAAACAAAAGACTAGCAGGGTTAAAATAAGAGCATGTGCATGGATTTCTTCCGATTCTTGTGAAAAAGACCAATTGTGTGTGGACTTCTAAAAATTACTTCAATTTCATAATGACAATCTAGGATTTCAAAATTGGCTTTTGGACCTTTATCCAAAGCATATTCACAATTATATGCGAATAAATATAATATATCGAGTGGCGACAGAATTCATAAATATATGGTCCAAAACTCCAAATTATATTATAAAAAAAAAAAATAATAAAAAAAGCCACTATTTTTTCTCAAAAAAAAAAAAAAAAAAAAACTGTTACCAGTTTCTTGAGCTAGCTCTCACGTTGAGAAAGGAACAACTTAAACTAATATTTTATAAATTATACAAATTAGAGCAACCAAATTTAAAAGTCGACAGAAAATTCTAACTAATCGTTCCAATTTTATCGGATGTCCCCGAAGGAACAAATTCTAACTAATCAATCATAAAAAGGACACTCTTAAATTCTTTATTTTTTCTTGAGAAACTGACACTCTTAAATTCAAGAACCATATAAATTATGCATTAAGACAAAATATAAAAAGAAAAAAAAAATTTGTACACTCAAAGTTTAGGCGGGTTGGTACGTCCCTGGTTAAAGGAGGTGTCTTAGGTGATAGCTTCAGGGGAAGCATATCTAATAATTAATATTTCTAAGTGAGTGAGTAAAAAAAAAAAGTTTTCTTTCATCCAAAAGAAAAACTAAAGAACAACGACATCCAAAATTCACTCTAAAAAGTTAGTTTGAGACTTTGAGCACTCAATTATTATTACTTTAAAAAAAAAAAAATTTCATAAAAGTGGTATCAAAATTTTTTTAAAAACAACATCCAAAATTCAGTCTAAAAACTTAGTTTGAGCACTCAATTATTGTTAAATTTTTATTTTTATTTTCCATAAAATTGATATTAAAACTTTCTTAAAATAACATATTAACAAATTTCCTAAGAGCACCCGTTAACTAGATTCATAATTAAAAAGAAAGCTCAAGTGAATATTATTACTTTTTTATATTTTCTATAAAAGTGGTATCAAAACTTTTTTAAAATGACATATTAACAAATTTCATAAGGTCATCCATTAATCGGGTCTATAATTAAAAAAGGGACTCAAGTTGATGACTTAATGGAAATGTGTATAAAGTTTTCCTTCAAATCAATTAGAAGAACTCTTATCTAATGGTAGTTTATAAAATCATCTACATGTATTATTTAAATAAGTCACATAAGTTTTTTTTTTTTTTTTTGAAAACCACATAAGTTATTAAATAGGTTATATAATATTAAAAAAAAAATTCATGTATATAACCGAAAATAAACCTTGATGATTTTATCAATTGTCACAAAAAAATTCTCAAAAAAAAAAAAAATGTCACAAAATGGGTTAGAAATTTTTTTCTCCAATCATTAAGTTAAAAAAAAAAAAAAAATCGACAAATAAATGCATTTCCAAATACTTGACACCCCCTAAAATAAATAAATAAAGCTCTATCTGTAGAGCATTGAACTGGCCTACAATAGATACGGCTAAAGCTTAAACATATCAAAAAATATACTCCCCTCCTTGACTTAAAAAAAAGCCATTTCTCTAAGTCCAACAATTAAAATCGAAGCCGTACGGCCAAATCTTTTTTTTTTTTTTTACAAGATAAAATTCTACTCTAGCCTAATCTAAATGTATATGTGTGTGAAGCTCTCTCCTGAATACTTAAACCCTAGCCTTTACCCCTAACACCTTACAAGCACTTATACTTGTGGAGTGACTATCGCACCAAGAGTGTGCAGTGGTGGTCAAATCTTTAATTTCCTACGTATTAGTCAATTATATATGGAAGTTAATGCTCGCAATATTTTAACAATACTTTAATAATAAAATGGGTCATGATGCTTAGGGCAATTATTAATAAATCATATTAGAAAAGTTTTAACAACACTTTTGTGGGAAATATATAAAAGATGTCAACAAAATTAATTATTTATCATTTCCCCATAAAATATTTCTAAAAACAGTTCCAAAATCAATGTCTTTAGGGCATTATTTAACATTTTCCTAATAATAAAAAAATAGGTGATAGATTGTTACTAGTTCAAATTTGATCCTACTAGTGAAATTATATTTTTGCTCACCAATAATAGTCAATAACAATCTACTACTTAGAATTTGTTGTGAAAAAGTTGAGGACGTAAATTTTTTTTTTTTTAATAATATATACGGCAATCACCTATGTTGACTGCCCCTTCTCACCAAAAAAAAAAAAAAAAAAAACCAATGTTGACTGCCTGACCATTAAAACTTTTTTTTTTGAAAAAAAATAAAGACCATTAAAACTTGATAGATAATTATGATACTAGTAATATAAATAAGAGTGTGGCTTACTTCCAATAGTTTTTTAACTCGATATCTTCTTTTGTTTTAATGAGAAACTGTTACATCAATTATTGGCTAAACCTTTGTTTTAATGAGAACTAACAAAATGTCAAATTCAAAAACTAACAAGAAGTAAACCAAACCCTAAATTAAATATATTAAAGCAAAATTTAAAAATGGAAAAAGAAAATAATGAGCTAGATAATAAGGATGGAATTAGTACCTGCAACTGGGATCTCAACGGCGAATTCAGTGTAGCAAAAAACTGAGAGTAATGCAGAGATACCCGAAACGACGTAGGACAATACAACAGCAGGTCCTGCATGTTGTTGAGCCTCAAGCCCTGTAAGGACGAAGATCCCAGCTCCAATCACAGCTCCTATGCCGAACCAAATGAGGTCCCACCACGTCAACGTCTTCTTCATCTCGTGCTGGCTCCGTGCCTTCATATCCACAAGCTCCGTCTCGTCCAACGACCGACTCAGCACTCGATCTTTCAGCCTATGTGGTGTGTCCTTCAGCGCCCTCACATAGTTTCCCCAGCTGCGAAAAGATTCATCGGGGAGAAATTTGTGTGTTGCGAAGGAGCACCCTCGTTTCCAAACACCTTCTTGCCTTCCGTATTCTCCCATCCTGATTCAACCTCTACTGTCTCTCTCTCTGTTTGGCTCCTAAGAATATAAAGAGAGAGAGAGAGAGAGAGAGAGAGATGAAAGTAATGGTATAATGAATCTTTTTATGAACCACACAGCTAGCGTATTAATCAATATTGTTTACATATATATAGCTCTATAAAGCACGATTTTAGAATTATCAATACAGTTATCTATTTGAATTCTTTTTTCTTTCTCCCAAAAAAAAAAAAAAAAAACTTGAATTCTTTTTTTTAGTACTATGATTATAATTTGATTCTATACTATTTAAATTATGTTCTCCAATTGGATTCAAATATTTGATATTTTAATTAAATAATTTTTTTAAAAAAGATAGCACTAGTCTTACCTTATTGATCAATGCAGTCCAGTGTTGAAATTTAATTGGAAAACCTAATATACTCCATCTAAGATAATGTATCTAAGTTTCTTATCTAACCTATAATTACAATAGTGAGAGGCAATTTGAACCTGGACATCCATATTGGAAAGATTAAAAAGTGTCACTTAACAATGTACCTACATCACTACATATATTTTTAGTTGGCCTATTAATAAATAATAACGTGTTGATTGTTGAGTTTATGAATCACCGTGAGTTGGAGCTACTTTAAAAAAGGATATAATTTTTCTTAAAGTTAATTTGAAGGAAAATTCCTTCAACTTACTATATAATAACTTATATTATTGTTATAAATTAAAATGAATATTAAGAAGATAAAGAAATGCATAGAGAAGGTAGTATATAAACTTTATTTTTTAAGTGGTCATCCACATAAATTATTATCTATCTTGAATACAAATGTGTCTTCCTTTGTAATTAGTTCACATATACATATATATACAAGTTAAGAATCAGATGGAGAGAACTCTTAAGAATGCAACGCCATGCATTAAAGAATATAACTCCATCCCTTTATGAAAGTAACATCACACACTCTTGTAACTTCATACATTTACAACACTCCCCCTTGGATGACCACTCACTAAGAATATGTCTTGTTAAAACCTTATCAAGGAAAAACCCCATGGGAAAAAACCAATGGCGAAGGAAAAAGAGTACAGTATTCTTGTGTCACCTTGAGTGCCTTAGGATTGCCTCATTAAAACATTTTAAAGGAAAACCCAGTGGGAAAAAACCTTAGCATAGGAAAAAGAGTACAATCAACACATATGCTTTAAAAAATTTACTCCTCCTTATGAGATCATAGAGCTTCCAATGTCCATGATAAAAAGATTCTTGAGTTGATGCACGCCAATGTTGTGCACCATCTTCTTAAAAGTCACAGTTGGTGATGACTTAGTGAACATATCGGCCAAATTATCACATGATCATACCTGCTTGACATCAATATCATCGCTCTTCTGGTGCTCATGTGTATAAAATAATTTTGGTGCAATGTGCTTGGTTCGTTCTATTACCTTTTATATAGCCTCCTCTAATTTGAGTGATACAAGCAGCATTATCTTCATATAATATCATTGGACTATTTTTTATTGATGATAATTCACAATTTTCACGAAGATGTTGAATTATTGATCTAAACCAAACACATTCACGACTTGTTTCATGAATTGCAATAATCTCTGCATGATTTGAGGAAGTAGCAAAAATTGTTTGCTTAACAAATCTCTATGAAATAGCAGTATTTCCATAAGTAAATAAATATCATGTTTGTGATCGATCTTTGTGTGGATCAGAAAGATAACCTGCATTAGCATATCCAACTGAATGTGGATTTGATCTATTTGGATAAAATAATCCCAAATTAGTCGTCTCATGAAGATAACGTAATATACGCTTAATTCCATTCCAATGTCTTCGAGTTGGTGCAAAACTATACTTTTCTAGTAAGTTAACTGCAAATGTTATATCAGGTCGTGTTTAATTTGTAAGATACATCAAAGCACCAATTGCACTAAGATATAGTACTTTAGGACCAAAAGTTTCTTTATCATCTTCTTGTGATCCAAATGGGTCTCTCTTGAAATCAATTGACCGACCGTCCCTTGGAGTGCTCAAAGATTGAGCTTTATCCATGTAAAAGTGCTTTAGGACTTTTTCTGTGTATATTGATTAGTGAACAAGAATTCCATTTGGAAGATATTCAATTTGTAAGCCAAGAAAAAATTGTCTTTCCAAGATCTTTCATCCCAAATTCATTTTTTTTAACAATTTGCTGTTTCTGCTAACTCTTCTAGAGTCCCCACAAGATTTAAATCATTAACATATACTATGACAATAGCAAATCCAAATTCTGATTTTTTGATAAAAACGCACAAACAAATTGGATTATTCTCAAATCCTTCTTTCAAAAGATATTCACTAAGGCGATTATACCACATGCGTCCAGATTGCTTTAACCCATATAAGGAACTTTGTAGCTTGATAGAATACATACTTTGGGATGTAGGATTATATGTTTCAGGCATTTTATATCATTTTGGGATTTTCATGTATATATCATTATTATATATCATTATTTAATGATCCATATAGATATGCTGTAACAACATCCATTAATTGCATATCCAAATTGCATATCATTTTTCTCATTTTGTTTATGCACAAATACCCATTTGTATCCAACAAACATTACACCTTCAGGTGTTCAGACTATTGGTCCAAAAACTTCACGTTTAATTAGTGAATTTAATTCTGCTTGAATTGTCTCTTTCCACATTGGCAAATCATTTCTACATCGACATTCATTGATGGTTTGTGGTTCATATTCATTATCATTACTTCTGGAATATCAAGGGAAACTTTATATGAAAATATGTTGTCGACAACAATTTTATTTCTATCCCATATTTCTCTTGTATATACATAATGTATCGAGATCTCGTTGTTTTTAGATACCTAATCCTCTTCAGGGGATAACTCATCTGCTGGTTCATTTCCAGGAGATTTTTTTTCATAAATTTTGGACAGATTAATTATTTCTATGACTTGTTTCCTGGGTATAGCCTCTTTAGTGGTTGCGACTTATTTTTCTTGTACTTTTCTCTTCCGAGGAATTTTATCTTTAACATCGACAGGTCTTCCACACTTCAAGTGTGGCTTTGATTTATTTGTTGCTGTATTAATTGATTGTCCTACAAGGACTTCAATTCATGCTGGAGTATTAGTAGCTGGAATGTGAGGTTTCACTATTTTCTTATTGTTGGTGAATACATCCGGTAATTGATTTGCAATTCCTTGTAAATGAATAATCCTTTGAACTTATAGTTCACATTGATTTGTACGAGGATCAAGATGAGATAACATCGAAACATTCCAAGTAATCTCACGCCGTGCTTTAGGTAACGACTTTTCTTTCCCTAATGGTGGGAAGATTGTTTCATTAAAATGAAAATCCTCTAAACGTGCCTTAAAAACATCACCAGTTAGAGGGACAAGATATCTAATGATAGATAGGGAATCAAAACCCATATAAATTCCAAGTCTACGTTGAGGACCCATCTTAGTGTGTTATGGGGTGCAATAGGTACATATACAACACAACCAAATGTGCGCAAGTAAAAAATATTTGGTTGTTGGCCAAGTACAAGTTGCAATGGTGAGAATTTATGATAAGCAATTGACCTAATGCGAACTAATGATGTAGCATGTAATATAGCATGTCCCTAAGCATAAATAGGCAATATTGATTTCATAAGAAAAGGTCGAGCAATAATTTGAAGTATTTTGATAAGTGATTTAGCTAAACCATTTTGAGTGTGTGTATGGGCAACATGATGTTCAACATCAATTCCAATTGACATGCAATAGTCATCAAAAGCTTGAGATGTAAATTCACTAGTATTATGTAAACAAATTTTTCTAATTGGATAATCAGGAAATTGTGCTCTCAACCTAATTATTTGAGCAAGAAGCCTAGCAAATGCAACATTTCTAGCAGAAAGTAGAAACACATGTGACGGTCTGGTTGATGCATCAATTAAAGCCATAAAATACCTGAATGGATCACAGTGTGGGTGTATAGGTCCACAAATATCACCTTAAATTCTTTTTAAGAAAGATGGACATTCAACAACAATCTTTGAAGGTGATGGTTTGATAATTAATTTACTTTGAGAATATACAGTACATGGATAGTCACTTGGTAAAAGAATCTTTTGGTTCTTTAGGGGATGCCCATGAGAATTTTCAATAATTCAACGCATCATCATTGATCCTGAATGTCCAAGATGATCATGCCAAAGCATAAAAACCTTTGGCTCCGAACACTTCCAGTGTATTGCAACATTTGTTTCAACTATTCTCATTGTAGTATAATATAACCCAAAAAAGAAAATAGACTATTTTTCTAATATGAGCTTCTGGCCCAATACTGTTGAAGTAGTATAAAGAAATTCTTCACTACCTTCGTTATTGGTTTCAATATGATAACCATTATAACGTATATCCTTCAAGCTGAGTAAATTTCTTTTAGATTTAGAAGAATACAAAGCATCGTTAATACAAAGTTTTGTGCCATTTGGTAATATAATAATAGCTCTTCCAGAGTTTTCAATCAAGTTCGATGAACCAAATATGGTATTGACATTGGCTTTGCATAATATTAAATTTTGAAAATATTTCTTATCTTTAAGAATCGTATGAGTTGTTGCACTATCTACTAGACAAAATTCTTTACTCGTCATCTTGGAATTGATTTTTACCTATAAGACCCATGCCACTTCATATATGCAAAACATAAATTAAACTTTATTACTTTAAACGTAAATAAAACATATCAAAATAAAAATACTTATTATAATGAGATAATATAGAAAAGAATTAATTGGTATGGACATTTCCATCACCAATCAAGTTATCAATTTTTCCATCATCCTTAAAGAAATCAGAGACATCAAGATGAGTCATATCAACTCCATTTGGAAGATCAAGATAATTCATAAGATCTTCAAAATCATTATAATCAACAAAGTTTGTTTCAATTCCTTTTCCTTTTTCTTTTATGGAGGCTTGGTACACATCTACCAAATGTTTAGGAGTACGACAGGTATGTGACCAATGACCTTCCATACCACACCTATAACAATTATTTTCATGGCCCTTTGATGATTTATTCTGTAAACCCTTGCCATTTTTATTCTTCTGATGGTAAGGCGTGTTATTCCTTTTTGAAGAATTATGATTACTACACTCTTTATATTGGTTGTTCCAACCACGTCCACATTCACACCCACGATCATTATTTCCTCTATGTTTTTCAAATGAGGTTTCATTCGCTTTAGGGAATTGGATAGAATTGATTGGGTGAGATTGATGTGTTTTTATTTTTTATTTTTACTATTTTTTTTTTTATAGCAAAAGCTCATTGTCTTGTTCAACCACTAGAAGACTATTAGTTCATAATACTTTTTTGAACTTATGCTCTCAAAATCGCTGCTGTAAAAGCACATTTGAGGCATGATATATGTGTCTTCTATCACATAATTTAATTATGGGCTAATTTTAAATTGCCAAATTATTAATCACTTGCACTTTTGGATTATTGCAACTTCAAGTACATATCATATTGAGCTTTTACCATGATCAAGTTCTTCTGGAACTTGTATTTCTCCCACAAATTTATGGGATTTTTTATTATAAAGTACTCACTTTTCATGGAGATGATAGCGAATAAAAATCATTGTTTTTACATGATCCTGCTAGGATTCATGGTTGCCATCCATAATAATATCTCCATGATTTATTATATCAACATGGATCTCATCAAGGATCCTTGATAGACAATTAGTTTATTAATTTATATCCAAAATTAATAGACATGCGTCACATATAAATTAAATATGCTTAAGATAAAAATAAAAATAATCTTATATTTAGCAAGAAACTAGTATGATTATAATCCATTAAATAAACACTAAAAAATTTAAGCATAAATAATGTGATGACAAATAAATAGGATAATTATTAATTCTTAGAAAGAAAACTTACAATGAGTTAAGAGAACCACATAAATAATCTTTGATGTTTGAAAAACAATTGAAATACAACTTCCTTTTCAAAATTGGGTAGAGACTCGTGCTAATAACGTGTTATAAATTAAAATGAATATTAAGAAGATAAAGAAATGCACCACCAGAGATTGTATTCTGGGCTGTTCTAATGATGGCAACGAAGCATCATTCCATATGGTCACTTCTGTTCCATTTCTCACCCTCCAACATGCTCCCCTCATAATGACAGCACGCCCTTTTAAGATGCTTTTCCAATCATAAGATCCAAATTGAGAATTAGTAGCTTCCATGATCAAACAGTTTGGGAAAAATTTAGCTTTGAAAATATGGTAATAGAGTGACTATTTATTACGGAGAAGACGCCAAACTTGTTTAGCCAAAAGCGTGTCGTTAAAAAGACTAAGATCTTTAAAACCCATCCCTCCTCTGATTTTGGTTGACAAAGATTCTTCCACTTAACCCAATGAATTTTTCAACGGTCTTCTCGTTGTCCCCACCAAAATTTTTGGACTAAACATTCAATCTCAGAGCAAGCTCTAAAGGTAACTTAAAGCAGCTCATGGTGTAGGTTGGAATTGTCACACCCCAAACCCGATACCCGGATTTGTGACTATGGCCGGCATGCTAATATCAAGTTTAAACCTGATATTAACAAGAACCAACTAAAATTTTTTTCGAAACTTTTAAAAACTTCTCTTTTTCTTTTCATTCTTGTTTCTTTACTTAAATAATATAACCTTTCAAAATGACATTCAGAGCATCTACACTGTACTCGAAGAATAATATAATCCACCAGTTACTCAGATTCTGAATCTCACATAATACATCTCTTAATCCTATAAAGTACACAACTTTCTTTAGATCCTCAAATACACAATACTACGAAACCAAACATCGAATTGCTAATTTAGGATCTATACTTTTAAAACTAAAACCAGCTCATTCCAAAACTCGACTAAGGCTCCCTCTGCTCCAAAATAAAACCTGCTAACTGAAAGAGTGGAAGGGGTGAGCTACACAGCTCAGTAAAGGTAAGATATATGAGAATTTAATAAGGATGCATGTAAATCCATTCATTTCATTTTATCAACGTTCAGATAGGAGAACATCTTTTCATGCATAGTATTTTATACTATTTATAATAATAACTTATACGCTTTTCGTAAGAAAATAGTTGTTCTCTCTTTCCTTATCAGAATAATACTACAAAATATTTTAGGCTGTATTCCTTTCATTTCTTACAAAGTCACCATATATATTTTTATTACAAAATAATCATTTAACTTAAATCGGATAATTGGTAACTTTGTCTTAAATTGGAAGCATCTTAAAGAATAATAAAACTTTCCTTCATAAACTTCTTCTTATAAAATATTATAACTTTCATAATCATAAAACTTAACGTTTCATAAAGAAAAACAGATATCAGATAACTTCTTAACATAACTTGTACTTTCATAATAACTTTATCTTTATAGCATAACAGAACTTCAGAACTTTTATCTTTAATGAACAGCTTTCTTTTCATTCAAAACTTCTTCTTTTCATGAGAGCTTTTAACTTTTTCCCAATGCATTTAAATAAAATAATTCTCTCATGATTAATAACATAACATAGCTGTTCATAAATAACTTATTGGTTAGTCCATATCTGATAAATCTGTACAGAGAAGGCCTCATCACATTTGGGTGCCCTCGTGTGTATGATATTGTCCCCTTTGGGAGGCCTGATGGCACATCCCCTCCAGGTTTTGTTCCTCCCCGCCGTCCGTACACATTGGGGAGAAGGCCTTAGAGTTACGGGCAACCCCATTTCCTCTACTTTAAATGGCCTAGAGTTACGGGCAGCCCCATTTCCTCTACTTTAAATGGCCAAACATATAACATTTTTCCATGGAAAGCCAGTAATTAACCCCTACTGACCGAGTTCAGATCACTAGAGGACATAATCCGAAAACATTTCATACTTATACATCATACTGAAATTTCTTATTTTTGCATAACATTTCACAATAAAAGCATTTCCATTGTTTTCTTCATCATGTTCGTGAAATTAGTAATAGCATCAATATGGTTAAATCATATACATAAAGTTTCGAAAACTCACGAACATATCTTTATCTGATAATGCTTACATGCCATATCTCTAATAAAACATTTTAATGCATAATATACTTTAAAATAACCTCATGACTTACCAAACGCTCATATAACTTATCCCTTACCTGAAAGCAGAGGAACCGAGAGCCTAAAGTCGAAGGAGCTTAGACCTGGCAGCTGGTAATACCTAAACCAAAATCAAAGCTTATTACTATCCATTATTCCTTAACATAAACTTACACATTCTTCTCAAAGCCTATCTCTTAGAATCAAGGAAATCCTAATCCCACCTCAAAGAGGTTCCCACAAATACAAAATACATTCATCAGACAACATGATGTACTAAATCACAGAGAAACCAATTCATAAAATTTAGATATGATTCTAAAATATCAAAGGATGAGCATATTAAATTATAGCTCAAAACATTCACCCTAACTTGAGAATTAAATCCACAAAGTTAGGCATGTCCCTTGCTGTTCACTGTTTTATTCCAGCAGCATATACTTCAATTATAAAATACAAACGGACCATCAAATCACATCAAAACCTCATACAATTTTACAGAGAAACTCCTCTGTATGTCCAGTATATACCATAAAAATTTCATAGTCAAAGCATAAAATCATAATTTACTAAAAATCATACAATCCAGAATACTCAAATCTGCCCTGACAGAATTTCTTGCAACTTCAAAATTAATTCATTATTTTTCTACTCATCCAAATACTGTGAGACCAATTCCATAACAACCGTATATGTCTTAGATTTCATAGAAAATAACCCTAGCATCCAAATTCACTATATATAATTTAATACATAATTTATAATGCATGAACACGGAATCTGTCACAGAGGCAGTTTTGAAACATTTTCTTATAAATTCACAAACAATGATATTTTCATATGGGGATTTTTATGCACTCATTAAACATGTTATAAAACACTTATATACAGTCATTTAACCATTTAGAGCAAAATTACATACAACCAAAAATCCCAGCAGTAACATCAAAAGTACATGTCCTAACTTTTCTTAATTCCTTAGTCATACACAATCCTTACTTAGTAAAAACCCTAATCTACCTTCAACAAATCACTAACACAATTTCAAAACTTCTTAAAACAGCATATATATATATATATATAGACTCACAAGCTTCCCAATTTTACAAAACACAAAAACCAACTTCTCACAATCATATTAGAGAAACATAGAAGTGAAATTAAAGCAAACCATACCACCATTAAAATACCCATGATAAGATGAGATTTTTATTTACTTACCCACAACTTTGAAGCTGAAATCTTAGGGCTAAACTTTTAATTTCTTCCTTAGAGTGAGGTATATGATTTCAATGAGAAAGGGAGGGAAAAGTTGAGAGTTTTCTTTCTTTGAGGTTGGACCCGTAGGTGTGAGAGGTAGAGCTTGAGAGAGTTTTTCTTTATTTTGGTGTTGGAGCCGTGGCATGAGAGGGAGGGAGTTTCTTGATTGTTCTAGCTTCTTTGAGAAAGTGTGAATGAGAGATGAGATAAGTCTTGTCTTTCTTTTAAGGTGTGGACCGTGGACTTGAGGGAAGACTCAAAGAGAGCTTCTAGCTCTTTCCTTAAGAGAAAAGAGTGTCAAGTGAGTGAGGAAATTCTGATTTTGTGTTTACCCGTGGGAATAGAGAGGCTCCTTGCATGTTCTAGTTGCTTTGACAAAGTCAAAGAAGTGATTAGGTGGAGCTTGGTGATTGCATAGCCAAGACTTGGTCTTGGGAGTTTGTCATCATGTATGAAACTTTGGCTTAATGTGTTGAATTTCCATTGGTTGCATGTGGGTGAAATTCTACTATACTATCCCATGCATCATGCTTAATTAAAACACTTACAACTATATATATATATATGTATATATCATAACTTAACCACTTAATATAGTTTTGTACATACTTATACTTAGTATATATATACATAATAAAATTAAGCATTCAATTATTTATAATCTTTACCATTCTTATTCAAAGATATTATAAAATAATATGCTAATTAAATACTCTTATATTAATTATAAAAAGAAAGTGGATTAAAATAGTAATTAACCACTTAAACACCTAGTTTAATTATAAAATTGGGTCGGAGTGTTATAGGAATAGCTTGCACCACAGCATTAATAAGTACCTCTCTTCTAGCTTGGGACAATAACTTCTCTTCCTAACCTTAGAGTTTCTTCCACACGCTGTTTTATATAATTGAAACTTGTTTTTTTCTTTCTTCCTATCAATGATGGTAACCCTAGATATTTTTCATATTGTCTAATCTCGATTACTCCCATTGCATATTTGATAAGTTGTCTGGTAGTGTCAAATGTGGCTTTACTAAAGAAAATAGTTGTCTTGCTTCTATTAATTTGTTGTCTAGAGCAATTGCCATAAATCTCCAAGATATTAATCACCTTTTCACACTCTAGTTGATTGGCTCTGTAAAAAAGAAGACTGTCACCTTCTATGCAAAGCAGAAATAGGAATGGTGAAAGAGGATCTCCCTGTTGAATACCACAGGTTGGATGGATCATACCCTTGTGCTCCCCATTAACTAGGATAGAATAGGAGACTTTTTTTAATGCACACCATCATGAGTTTAATCCATCTCTCCATAAATCTCATTCTCCTCATCACTGCTTCAAGATAGGACCACTCCACCCTATCATAAGCTTTGCTCATATGAAGTTTAATTGCCATAAAATCATCTTTCCCCTTATGTCTCTCCAAGTTATGTAAAGTCTCAAAAGTTACCAAAATATTATCAGAAATGAGTCTACTTTTTGTGAAAGCACTCTGATGTTCCGTAATAATTTTTGGAAGAACTTTCTTAAGCCTATTAGCCAAAACTTTCGAAAATTTTTTATACAAAACACTACATAAAATTAATAGGTCGAAATTTAGAGACTAACTCCAGGCTTTTAACCTTAGGAATAAGAGTTACAAAAGTATGATTTAAATTTTTTTTGGGGGGGGGGGGGGGGGGGGGGGGGTAGCAGAATTTAAATAACTAAGAATGGATTGAGTTACATCATTACCAACAAGCTGCCAATAGTTTTGATAGAAGAGTGGGATCTGGAGCATACCATTTGGACTTGGGGCCTTCAACGAAGCAATCTAATTAATTGCTGCTTGAATCTCTGATTCCATAAAATCTTCTAACAGTAGGGAATTCATATCATCACTTATCACTCTCTCAATTGAATCTGTGGTAGTGCCTAATTGGTTTGGGTTGGATGATGTAAAAAGATCCTGGTAATAAGCAATAATGGTGGCTGCCACCTCATCATTAGAACTACACCAAGCTCCATTAGAATTTCGAATTTTAGAAATCAGATTTTTCTGGTGACATTGTGTTGCTCTGCTATGAAAATATCTAGAATTCTTATCTCCATGAGTTGTCCAAAAAGATTTTGTTCATTGAACCCACATCTGAGTTTACTTATCAAGCAAATCCTTTATCTCATCTTTTATCTCCAAGACCCGAAAATTTGAACCTAAGATCATTGCTTCTCATTCGGCCTGGGTAAGTAAGTCCCTCTTTAATTTCAACTCATGTTTAACATTACAAAAATACTTGAACTGCTTCAATTGTGTTTGAACAACCCTTAACAGATAACCACATCTCCTCAAAACGAAAAGGTTTTTGAAATCTAGGTGATTCCAACTCAGCAAGGAAAATCCAAAGTGGACAATGATTAGAAGTATCTGTGTGGAGATGGTGAACTATGGTCTCTCCAAATTTTAATAACCAATCATTCCTGGCAAGCCCCCGATCTAGTCGTTCCCAAATTGAATGCCCATCACTAAAATGCTTCTGCAAAGTAAATTTTGAGCCAACATAGCCTAGGTCTAAAAAACCATATTCATCCATCGAAACTTTGAAAAACTGCATTTGAGATTGATTTCTATTATCCCCCCCGAGCTTCTCAGATAAGCTAACCAATTTAGTAAAATCTCTGGAGCATAGCCAAGGAAGGTTCATGTGATTACTAAGATCACACAGTAAACTCCATGATTCCTGTCGTAAATGAGTTATTGGTTCCTCGTAAAAACCAGTGAATCTCCAAGCATCATTTGTACCTTTATTGATCATAGCAACAATATGATTTTTAGTACTAGTATCTACTTGTACATCCATAATATCCTTCCAAAATAGAACTAGTTTGCCCCCTTTATTGTTTCTAGGGACAAAAAACATATTTTCAAAATCAATATTCCTCTGTACTTCTTTATGAAGAAATCTGTGTTGTTTTATCTAATACAACCATAGAGTTAAAACCTAGATTTAGAGCAAGATAAGATTTGTTTGTGAAGTAAGAAAGATTGATAGAATGGAATGGAAAATGAGAAGAAGAGAAAGAATGAGAGAGAGAGATATTTGATAAAAGAGAAAATCTGTATCTTTTGCATAATAATAAAATTGGGAGTACAAGAATATTTATAGTACACTGAGCCTATCTAATTGCATAACCACCAATCCAAACTATGCGGATCTATAACAGAATCTACACCAGAATCACAATTGAATTTGGTGCCAGAATCAACAGCTCTAATCCACAATCAAGACGACATCATTTCTTCCTTCAGAAGCTTAAATAACTATCACTTAAAAAGGTGCACTACGTGTTAAGTGAAACGGTGTGTTGCACTGTATGTTGGAAACTCATCTTCAACCTCGCGCCCACTGTGTGTAATTCAACCTGTCATCCTCCTTTGGTTTCTTTGAATTCGAACTACCGTGAACATTAATATCCCCCCTCAAACAACTGGGGGAGGTATCCAACAGGAGTTTGCGACGTTGAAGAAGAAAAGAGGGAGAAGGCAAGGGCTTGGTGAACATGTCAGCGAGGTTATCCTTGCCTGAGACAAAACGCACACATAAATCACGACGCAACACCTTTTCACAAACATAGTGATAGTCAACTTCAATATGTTTCGTGCGAGAATGAAACACAAGATTTGCAGAGAGGGCAATTGTTGAAGCATTATCACACCACAGAACAGGAACATGTGAGAGAAAAATGTGCAATTCTTTGAAGAGAATGCACAACCAAGATACCTCTGCAGCAGAAGTAGCCAGAGCATGGTACTCAGCTTCAGTGGAAGAGTGAGCAACAGTGGTCTGTTTCTTGGAAGACCAAGAAATAGGCGAAGGACCAAGGAACACAAGAAGACCTGTTGTGGAACGACGATTAGAAGGATCACCAGCCTAGTCCATGTCAGAGAATGCAGTGAGAGTAAGAGGACCTGGAGTAAATGAAATGCCATGAGAAATAGTACCCCTGATATATCTGAGAACCCTCTTAGTAGCCTCCAGATGCACTGTGGTAGGACTGCTCATAAACTGGCATAATTGATGCACACTAAAGGCAAGGTCTGGGTGTGTGAAAGTGAGCTACTGAAGAGCACCAACCATGATGCAAAACTCTGAAGGATCAAAAGGGCAACACCATCATTAGAAAGTAAGCATGAGGAAGGGTAGCAAGGAGTCTTGGTGGGCTTGGATGTGAAAACGATGTAGGACCTCTGAAGCATACTTTGATTGAGAAAGGGTAAGCCCAAACTGAATTCTAGAAATCTGAACCCCCAAAAAGTAATTGAGATCGCCTAAGTCTTTGAGTTCGAACACTGAACTGAGGGCAGCAATCAGAGAAGAAACATGTTGAGAATTGTTGCTTGTGATGATGATATCATCCACATAAAGAAGGAGATAGATGATGGTGCTCTTGGATTGGAAGATGAACAATGAGCTATCAGCAAAGGAAGCTTGAAACCCAAGATGAATTAAGTGGAAGGTAAACCTCTCAAACCAGGCCTTGGGAGCCTGTTTGAGACCATAGAGAGACTTATAGAGCTTACATAGGAAGGATGGGCTGCATCAACATAACTAGGAGGCTATTGCATGTAAACCTCTTCTTTAAGATAGCCATGGAGAAAGGCAATTGACACATCAAGTTGCTTCAAAGGCCAATTACAGCTAACAGCAATGGCAAGAACCAATCTAACTATGGCAGGCTTGATAACAGGACTGAAAGTCTCTGAATAATTAATGCCAGCTTGTTGGTGAAACCCCTTAGCCACAAGTCTGGCTTTGTAACAAGCAATAGACCCATTACTGTGTAGTTTGATCTTAAATACCCATTTACAGCCTACCAAATTGGCATGAGGAGGTGCAAGAACCAATGTCCAGGTCTATTGCCTTTGTAATGCCTGAAACTCTGCATCCATAGCAGTACACAACACAGGATATTTGGAAGCCACTTTATAAGAAGGCGGTTTAGTTTTGGTGTAATCCAAGATGGCTTTATAGCAAAGTTTAGGCTTGACAATACCAATCTTGGACCTAGATTGCATTGGATGCTGATTAGCCACAGTAACAGGAGGAAGTGTAGGTGGTAATGGTGGTGAAGGATCATTTGATGATGCAGGTAAAGGGACAGGAGCAATAGGAAGGAGAGAAGGTCGTGAATGATTAGTACTTGGATGGTTAGTGTTGGTATGAGCAGCAGAAAGTGATGGTATATCTGTGGAAGGAGTGACAGGAAGTAAAGGTGTAGTGTTGGAGGAATAAGGACCTAATAGTGAGGGTTGATTTGAAGCATGAAGATAAAGAAGGTTAGACAACTAGAGAGCATTAGACAGATGTGAAACTGAAGAAGGTGAGGTAGAGTGGGAAGAAGATGTAAGTGTGGGAAATTTGGATTCATTAAACAAAACATGCCTAGAAACATAGAGATTATGAGTTGAAAGATCAAGACAGAGATACCCTTTAGATCTAGGAGAGTAGCCTAAAAACAAACACTCCTTGGTTCTAGAATCAAGTTTATAAGAGGTGTAAGGCCTAAGGAGAGGGTAATAAGCACAACCAAATACTTTTAGCTGAGACAGATCTGGTGAGGAAGAGTATAACTTGGACCAAGGTGATGTAAAGCCAAGAACAGAAGTTGGAAGTAGGTTGATCAAGAAAACAGTGGTAAGAATGGCATAAGACCAGTAAACAGCGGGCATTGAAGCTTGAGACAAAAGAGTAATGGTTGTCTCAACAAGGTGCCTATGCTTCCTCTCAATAAGACCATTTTGTTGTGGAGTGTAAGGGTAGGAAATTTGATGAGTAATACCATGTTGAAGTAAATAAGACTTAAAGGCAGAAGAGGTGTATTCACCACCACCATCAGACCTTAAAGTCTTAATCTTAGTAGAAAATTGGGTTTCAACCATAGCCTTAGACTCAATAAATTTTGAAAAGACTTCAGATTTGGACTTAAGAAGATATAGCCAAGTAAACCTTGTAAAATGATCAACAAATAGAACATAATAACAAAAATCGTCAATAGACATCATAGGGGCAAGACCCCACACATCAGAATGCACAAGCTTAAAAGGAGAAGAAGCAACAAAATGAGAATTTGGAAAAGGTAACCTGTGCATTTTACCATATAAGCAATGAGTACAAGATTAAAAAAAGGAGTACACTTATGCATTACAAATTTTGCATTAAGAAAGACAAACTGAAGAACTTGATCATTTGGATGACCAAGCCTCCTATGCCACAAGGTTTTATTAAAAACAACAGACTTGGCAACATTGTTGCAGACTTTAGAAGACAAAGCTAGATGTGAGGCTTGATGAGGATAGATGAGATAAACTCCATCTTCACTCTTGCCTTGGTAGAGGACCTTCCCTGTGTCCAAAGCCTGAATGAATAAAAGATTTTCATCAAAATAACACCAGCAGTGGTTGTCATGACATATTTTATGGATAGAGGCCAAATTAGAAGAAATAGAAGGGACTCTAAGGGCATTATTTAATTGAAGAGTGGAATAAGGTGAAGGAAGAAAAGTTTTACCTATGTGAGTGATGGGTAGATTCTGTCCATTACCAACTGTCAAATGATCTTGACCACCATAGGGCTGAGGAAAGCTGAGTTGATTTAGATTGGCAGTGACATGATCAGTGGCTACACTATCTGCCAGCCAAGGTTGCTTCTGTGCAAGACAAGCATTGGAAGTAGTGGCCATGGCAGCAAGTTTAGTAGGTGGATGTTTGTCTTGATAGGCATAATCCATCCTATGATAGCAATCAATGGCTATATGACCAAGTTTACCAAAGATTTGGCAAGGTCTGTCTGATCTAGGAGCTGAGGAACCAAAATTTGACTGATCTGGTTGAAAGGGAGTGAAAGGATTGTACTGATTGTACTGAGGTGAGTGATGACCACCTCTGCCTCCTCTTCCACCTCTATTGTTGAAATTCCTTCTGCCCCTTCCTTTATTGAACTGATTCTGATTGAAATTTCCACTTGGTTTTGGAGTAGCAGTTGCAGCCATTGCAAAGATTGAGTCTTTAATATCCAATCCTTCATATAAAGACTCCTCTTCTGCATTAAGCATGGTTGACAATTCATCAAAACTCAGCTTAGTATTCCTAGTTCGTATTGCTAACCTAAAAGCATTGAAATCTTTGGGAAGCCCTTTAAGGGTTATATGAAGCAATTCCTCATCATCAATTGCTACACCAATTGCTAGTAGCTTATCTCTCACCACTTTAATCTTCTGCAAGTAAACATCAACATAATTTGCTCCCTTCTTAAGGTTACAAAGTTCACCCTTAAGATTCATCACATGAGACCTAGAAATTGAAGAAAATCTGTTCTCCAATACCTTCCAGACCTCCAAAGCAGAAGTACACCCAACTGTGAGTGCTAAAATTGATGGTGAGAGAGTGAAACTGATAACCTCCTTTAACCTCTAGAGTGTGTAATTTCGATTAAAAATTGTAGTATAAGCACCACTTTGATCTTTGAGAAACTTCTCTAGAATCAATTGTGGTTCTTCAAGCAACTCAAACAAAGAGTAGGTTTCCAAAATTATTGAAATTTGGTGTTTCCAAACAATATAGTTGGAATTGTCTAGTTTGACTGTCATCATGTTTGACATATTTGAAAGAAGAAGAAGTGGTTGATTCATTACATTCATTGTAGAACCAGAGGTTATTGAAGAAGTAACAGCACTTGAACTTGAAGATGCCACAGAAGAGTTCTGTATAGGAATTTCAGAAATCTTAGGCTTTGATACCATGAAGAAATCTGTGTTGTTTTATGTAATACAACCACAGAGTTAAAACCTAGATTTAGAGCATGATAAGATCTGTTTATGAAGTAAGAGAGATTGATAGAAACGAATGGAAAATGAGAGAAAGAGAAAGAACGAGAGAGAGAAAGAGAGACATTTGATAAAAGAGAAAATCTGTATCTTTTGCATAATAATAAAATTGGCAGTACAAGAATATTTATAGTACATTGAGCCTATCTAACTACATAACCACCAATCCAAACTATGCGGATCTATAACAGAATCTACACCAGAATCACAACTGAATTTGGCGTCAAACCCAACAGCTCTAATCCACAATCAAGACGACTTCGTTTCTTCCTTCAAAATCTTAAATAACTATCACTTAAAAACGGAGCACTGCGTGTTTAAGTAAAACGGTGCATTCGTGCTTTTAACTTTAAGTGAAACGGTATGTTGCACTGTATGTAGGAAACTCATTTTCAACCTCGCGCCCACTGTGTGTAATTCAACCATTGTCATCCTCCTTTGGTTTCTTTGAATTTGAACTACCATGAACATTAACACTTTAAGCCTTGCTTCTTCCGCCTATGTTTCAGTATTGAACATGACGGAGGGATATTTTGCCCGGATTAATTATCCAAGCTTTTTCCTTGAACGCAAGTTCCCAAGCTCATGACAATTCCAAGCAAGGCAACTCATTGTGTTTAGCGAGGCTGGATACCAGCCTCCAATTCAAAAGGGGTCTTGCCATCAACCGTAGAAACCTGTTTTTGCTTACAAGGTAACTGTGGTTGCTCTTCTTCCATTTGGTCTTCCATACGCTTACCTAGAGCGATTGCATGCATAATAGAGTCCTCAGAACAATTCGTCCTTGCCAATTTTTTCAACCTCGGGTGTTTGGTTTTTCTGGCTCCATGGCACTTGACTCTGACTTTGAAGGGATATTGTGATCAGTTGGAGCTAAATTAGGAATCTCAGAGATATCAGTGTTATCACTTCCTGAAAAAAACTCTGTTAGCAATATTAATAGAGGGAGGAATGGATTCCGAAAATACCTCTTTCTGTGGTGAAAGTCGTGGATTGTCAAATTTGTTCAACTCTAAAACAATCAGTTCAATTTGAGATTCAAAAGAATCCTTTGGAGAATGGGAAGCCAATATTTTAGGAATATTGGAGATATCCATAGTCTTAGGAATAATCTCAAGATGGGAACTCTGCATGATATTCTCCCCGTCTCTAGTGATTTCCATATGAGAAACCTATGGAAATTCAACGCTTCTATCATGTTTAATTAGGGTGCCGGGATGACTCACCGGTGTGATGAGTAGGCCTAGGTTCACCGTCTAGACCCACTGCCTTCCGCTTGTCTTTTTTCCTAGCTTCATAGAATCCTGGAACAATAATCACATTTTCCTGAACATAGGATTGGCTAGTGCTCGAATCCAAGGGCCGTATTCCTGATCTTCTGTAGATAAAGAACTATTACTGTTAATCCAAAGTACGCAGTCTTTGTTGCTGTGACTTAGGCAGCCACACCAGTAGCACAGGTTTGGTGATCTCTTGTATTTGAAAGATACCCAACTTTCTGAGCCTTCATCCAAAGAAATCACACGACCACGACAGAGAGGGAGATTCACGTCTACTTCCACTCTGACTTGCATAAATCCTCCCCCTTCCACTTCAGAATTATCCATAGACTTATTAACCTTACCAATGGCTTCACATAAGTCTTCGGCCCCTCCACGATTCAAAAAGCGAATAGGAATATCATGGACCTGAACCCATAATGAAACAATGTCAAAATTCAAGGCACTAATAGGATTGTTATTCTCATACCTTTCAAGCGCAACCAGATGTTTACCAAAGCTCCAAGATTAACCCAAGAAAATTTTCTCAACCACCTCTTTATTATCAAATACGAAGAGGAAAATATGATCGCCTACGTTCTTTGCTTTAAAGCCCCTCACTGATCTCTAGAGCGGATTGAAAGTCAAGCTATAGCTTCAGTGTTCAGAGCGCGTTTGGTAAAAAAGAATTTCTGCTATAATATACTCCTTCATACTTCTTTCTTTGTTAAAACGAAAATCACCCCCTTCTAGATCATTCAACGAGAGTTTGCTCCAATGTTTCGTTAGACTATCCATGATGCACTCAGGAAAACCACTCGTGTTTCCCTAAACTCACAAAAAGGAAAATCACAAACCCTACTGGTAACTGAGTTACCTAGGGACAGAAAACCTTACAAGAAGGTACAAAAATTCTACTGCCTAAGTGACGTAACGAGCGCTCTACGTACTTAGCGACAGAGAAATGGCTAGTTGTTACTTCTGTTTGTAGATGCTTCTTCTAATGAATATTGAAAATTTGTCTAATTTACTACAACGGTGAAACTATCCTAGTAAAAAAAGTTGCTAGAATTATCTTATTCAGTTAATGTACTATACACCTCTTTTCATGCATGGACTTTCCAAATGTTGGAAAAATTATTATATATGTCAGTGGAGTCCTTTCTTTCCTATCAGTCGAGTCCTTTTTTCCCTCGAATGTGCAATGTGGGTCTTATATGGGACTCAGGAGTGGAGCTCACACCTCTTGTGAGAGGATAAATAAACTACTCACGGCATGATAAGTTCTCCAAAAATTGGTCCAAAAATCAAGGTTAAAAAAAAAAAAAAAACATGGTTAGATTTTTGGGTGATGGAAGACAAACCATTGTATAGAATTATGGGGTAATTAATAGGCAAGATATACTAACTGGGCTTTTGATTAGCTAGAAGACATCCAACATTCCAAATAAGTTTTGACATATAATACTTTCTCCATACAAGGGTAATTTAATTTGTTCTTGTTACTTTCATTTGTGAATGTAATCTACAAAAAAATTGGAAATTTTTTACATGTAAAAGAATTACATTGCAACGAAATTGGTAGAAATTAAAAAACGTAACAAAAGCCTAGAAAGAGAATTTCTTTTTTCTTTTATGAACACACACATCATCTCCTTCATAATATGAACAGAAACGTTTTGTTTTTTGTTTTTATAAACAATATGAACAGAACCCACTTAAACATATGCTTCACATATTTCTTATTTACATCTCTAATTCAAGGCCCCCTCTTCAACATTTTTCATCTGTTTGGCACTGCTAGCTTCCTTGGCTGTGTCATAGGACGCATGTAATCCAAAAAAGAAATAGTAAACAATAATTATTAGAGTAAATATCCCGAACCTTTCGAACGATGCTTTATCTAAAGACCCAAGAAGGAACATGTTGATGGCAATTGATAATGATGGCAGCCATGGTACCAATGGTACACCCCAAACTTTTGGTACCCTGGCCTGTGGAACAAAAAGCCAAAGCCCAATAGTTGACAAGAGCCAAATTGGTAGAGTTATTGCGTACCCAATCCAACCATCAGTAGATGAGGCCCAATAAATAGCAGTGCCAATTGAAGATCCAAGAATAAGGGCAAGAAACACAACGAACTTGATATGGTTTGCTGTTGTTGTCACCCCACTAACATAGTATCGACGCACAAGAAGGCCAATAGCCACAAGCATGAAGATAAACAGTGTGGAGATTGAGAGCAAGTTTGAGAGAATCCCCAGCGATGTGAAGAAGGCAATTACTGCAGTGGCTGCAAGCATGACCACTGTGGCATTGACAGGAGTCCCAGTTTTCTCATTCACAATGGCGAGCCATGGGGGCAACATGTGTGTACGCCCAATATGTGTGAGATATCGAGCTTGACCCACTGCTGCTACAAGCAAAACTGTTGTCATTCCCTTCAATGCACCAGCAGCAACTATGTACTTAGCCCATCCCATACCTACGGCTTCAAATGCCACAGAAAATGGTGCATCTACATCAATATCTTTGTATGATTGCATTAGGCATAGTGTCATAGCTAGTAAACAATATATCACTGTAGTAATCACCATTGAACCAACAAGACCAATAGGAATGTCCCGACCGGGATTCTTTGTTTCCTCAGCCATGGTTGCGACAGCATCAAATCCAATATAGGCAAAGAAAAGCACTGCTGATGCTTGAAAGATGCCACGGACGCCAAATGGTGCAAAATCGCTGTAATTTTTGGTGTCAGCTTTCGTAAGGCCAGCAATGATGATGAAGAGAAGGACAGCAATATGGATGATGGTGGCAATGTAATTGAATATTGAGGAGCCCTTTGTGCTTATAACAGCCATCACACAAATGATAGCCAAGACAGCAATGGCAATGGGGTCGAGGTATCTGTAGTCTGGTGATAAACTATGGGCTACAATGCGGAAATCATTTGGGTCGTGGTTCAAGAGTGTGGCAAAGTAGGATGTCCAAGAACGGGCAACCGCTGCGCCACCAATCACGTACTCGAGTAGGATGTTTCCGGCAGCAATGAAGCCCACGAAATCACCCAGCTCAACCCTTAAATAGGCAAATGATCCACCTGAAAGGAAAGCAACTTGTTAGCTTAGCCATATTATTTAACCATATATGTTAATTTGTTCTGATTATTGAGGGGCCGGAACATAATTTTTGTTCAACCGTGCATGTCAAGGTAAAGGGTGTTGTCATGGCAATTAACAAATAAATCGACAATATCTCTAAGATCAATAAAGTCTTAAATCAAAACTATCTGTATTTCATCCTACTTTTTTAACATTCAAGTGATACGAGACATGTTAACCTCAACCAAAACTTCCTGATATTTATAATACGTTTAAATCTCCATCTTTTCAATTATAAAAATGACATGACACAAATTTTTTTTAATATATAATATATTCTGAGCGATAAGAATGTATAATAAACAAGGTTATCCTGAATGAAACTTATTCATGTGAATATATTTGTATAGGAATTTCTTATATTATCTATTTATACCAGTGTGTAGCCCCGTGAATATGCACAAGTACAATTTTTAAAAAAATCACAATTATACAGTTCAAATTATTCATGATATTACCTTATACTTTTTTAAAATCATATATTTCTAAAATATGTAATGATTTCTTATATATATATATATAATTTAGAATTTAATTACTTTTAGACTTTTCAGTTTTTGCACATAATAATTCACTTGTCACAAAAATTAAAAACTTAGATGGACATGTGGTAAAAAATTGGACTCCAATTGAAATCCAATTTAGAATCTAATTGGATTTGGACTCTTCGATTTTTACACTCAATAATTCACTTGGTAAAAAATTAAAAATTTAATAGGACACGTGGTGCAAAATTAAGAATCCAATTAAAATATAATTGGATTTTCTCTAAGTTTTGACTATATATATATATATATATATATATACACATACTAGTGTGTAGTCTCATGCATATATGCTAATAAAATTAAAAATAATCACAATTATACATTTTTTTTATAGAAGAGATTCAAATTATACATAGTATTAGCTTACATTTTTTTAAATCATACATTTCTAAAATATGTAATGATTTTTCATTATATATATATATATATATATAATTTAGAATTTAATTGGATTTAGACTCTTCGGTTTTTTTACTCAATAATTTACTTACCATAAAAATTATAATAAAAAAATGAACACGTAGCAAAAAATTGGACTCCAATTAAAATCCAATTTAGAATCTAATTAGATTTGGACTCTTCAATTTTTACACTCAATAATTTACTTGGCACAAAATTAAAAATTAAATGGGACACATGGATTTAAGGTGAACCATATTCAAATGAAAGAAACCGTACATCATTTGAAAGAGTGTGTTTGGCTATATATATATATATATGTGTGTGTGTGTGTGTGTGCGCGCGCGCGCGCACTTATTTTTTCAATTAATAAAAACATTACATATTAATTGTCTGAGGTGCCAAACATATTACTAACCTACATATTGCCTTGTGTGTCCCTAAACTTTCTAGTTCTAATTACTAACTTAATCAATTATTGGATTTAAATTTGTCAATCAAATGGCTGAAAGCTTTTTCTTTCTTTACTTCTTTTGTTTGGTTATACATGGCTAATTGCCGACACAAGCATTTCCCAATTCACACCGCTTTGCTGTTAATAAACCTAAATTACACCTTATTTTGTTTTGGTATTTATCACAAAAACCCTCTTTACATGAATTATTTACCTAAAAGCCAGCTTTATTTTCAGGATACATCCTTCTTTTCGTATAAATTATTAGTATATCAATATCAAGGTTATATTAACAAACTTACAGGCAGATTTTTCTTTAGCTTTTAAGAAAATGAACTTATTCACATGAGCCGAAACACAAACCTGGCAGGATTAAAATAAAGAATAACGCACCTTTGTAAAGAGAATTGTGCATGAATTTCTTCCGGTTCTAGTGAAAAAAGACCAATTGTGTGTGGACTTCTAAAAATTACTTCAATTTCATAATGACAAACTAGGATTTTAAAATCTGCTTTTGGATTCTAAAACTAGGATTGTCCAAAGCATATTCACAATTATACGCGATTAAATATAATATATTCATAAGTGGTGACCGAATTCAAAAATATATGGTCCATAACTCCATATTTTATTATAAAAAAACAGCCACCAGTTTCTTGAGCTCACTCTCACGTTGAGAAAGGAACAACTTAAACTAATATTTTATAAATTATACAAATTAGAGCAACCAAACTAAAAATTCTGACAGAAAATTCTAACTAATCAATCATAAAAAGACACCCTTAAATTTAATGCCCTTAAAATGTCTATTAACTTTTCTCTTTAATTATTATTATTTTTGTTGAAACCGCTTTTTATAAGTGAATCAATTTGAAAATATTGAAAGGTAATAATAATTAAGTGTTCAAACTAACTTTTTATACTGAATTTTGGATGTTGTTGATAATCGGTTTTTCTTACCGATGAAATAACCTATTAACAAATTTTCTAAGAGCACCCGTTAACTGGATTCATATATAATTAAAAAGGTAATTCAAGTGATGACTTACTGGAAATGTGCATAAAGCTTTCTTATAAAGCGATTAGAAGGAATCTTATCTAACGGTAATTTATAAAATTATCCATATATATTATTTAAACAAGTCATGTGATTTATTAAATAAGTTATATAATTTTTTTTTAAAAGGTCATATAACTAAAAATACACCTAGATAGTTTTATCCATTGCCATACAATGGGTTGGAAGAATTTTTCTCCAATCATTAAGTTAATTATATATATATATATATATAATGCATTTCCAAATACTTGACACCCCTTAAAATAGATAAATAAAGCTCTATTTGTAGAGCATTGAACTGGCCTCCAACAGATACAGCTAAAGAATATTAAATATATCAAAAAATATACTCCATCCTTGACTTAAAAAACCAATTTCTCTAAGTCCAACCATTAAAATCGAAGCCCTACGGCCAAATCTTTAATTTCATACGTATTAGCCAATTATATACGAGAAGATTATATCCAAAACATTTTCACACTATTTTAATAATAAAAATTTTCTTTAAAAAAATAATGAAGAGAATAATGTTAACAGGTACCCTTAGAGCAATTGTTAATAAATCATATTAAGAAAATTTTGACATCACTTTTGTAGAAAATATAAAAAGATGTCAACAAAATTAATTACTTTATCATTTTTCCATAAAATATTTTTATAAATAGTTCCTAAACTAATGCCCTTAGGGCATTTTTTAACATTTTTCTGATAAAAAATAGATGGTATGTAGTTACTGGTTCCAATTTGAACCTACCATTAAAATTACATTTCTGCCCACTAGTAATAGTCAATAACATGTTACTTAGGATTTTTTGTGAGGATATATATCCTTTTTTTAATATATATGGCATCACCTAGTTGACTGCCTAATTAAATGACCATTAAAACTTGATAGATAATCATAGTACTAGGAATATAAATAAAGGTGTGGTTTACCTTAAGTAGTTTTTTAAATTGACATCTTCTTTCATTTTAATGAGAAATTGTGATTTTGTCACCCACTAACAACACATTTGTTTTAACAAGAACTAACAAAATGTCAAATTCAAAAACTACTGAAAGTAAGTTATACCTAAATTAAATAGATTACTACAAAATTTAAAGAAGCAAAAAGAAAAGAATGAGCTAGATAATATAAGGATGGAATTGGTACCTGCAACTGGGATCTCAACGGCGAATTCAGTGTAGCAAAAAACAGAGAGCAATGCAGAGATACCCGAAATCACGTAAGACAATACAACAGCAGGTCCTGCATGTTGTTGAGCCTCAAGCCCTGTAAGGACGAAGATCCCAGCTCCAATCACAGCTCCTATACCAAACCATATTAGGTCCCACCACGACAGTGTCTTCTTCATCTCGTGCTGGCTCCGTGCCTTCATATCCACAAGCTCCGTCTCGTCCAACGACCGAGTCAGCACTCGATCTTTCAGCCTATGTGGTGTGTCCTTCAATGCCCTCACATAGTTTCCCCAGCTACGAAAAGATTCATCTGGGAGAAATTTGTTTTTAGCGAACGAGCACCCTCGTTTCCAAAAGCCTTCCTCCCTTCCGTTTTCTCCCATCCTGATTCAACCTCTCTCTCTCTCTGTGTTTGGTTCCCAAGAATATAGAGCGAAAGAGAGAGATGAATGTAATAGTAAAATGAATCTTTTGATGAAGCACACAGCTAGCGTATAAATAATATTGTTTACATATACATAGCTGTAAACAGCACGATTTTAGAATCATAAATACAATTATCTACTTGAATTCTTTTTTTTTTTTTAGTACTATTATTATAATCTGATTGTATACTATTTAAATTAGGTTCTCCAATTTGATTCAAATATTTGATATTTTAATTTAAATATTTCTTTAGAAAGATAGTAATCTTTTTTTTTTCTTTTTTTTTTTGAGAAATAGAAAGATGGTAATCTTATTGTTCAATATAGTCAAGTGTCAAAATTTAATTGGGAAACCTAATATACTCCATCTAAGATAATGTATCTAAATTTCTTACCCAACTTATAATTACAATAAAGAGAGGCAATTTGAATGTGGATACCCTTATTGGAAAGATTAAAAAGTGTCTCTTAACAATGCATCTACATCACTACATATATTTTTAGTTGGCCTATTAATAAGTAATAATGTGTTGACTGTTGATTTTATGAATCACTGTGAGTTGGAGCTACTTTAAAAAAGGATAAAATTTTTCTTAAAGTTAGTTTGAAGGAAGATTTCTTCAACTTACTAGATAATAACTTAAATTTTTTTTTTCAAAACTTTTTTCAAATAATCATTTTTAGAAAGAAAATGAAGAGTAATTATGTTTCCCAACCAAAAAAAAAAAAGGTGATTATTTTCATGCATTAAAATCAAGGAAATCAATTAGCTTGAATTAAATACCAACTCTAAGGATTAATTACTTTTCAAGAAAGGTTATTTAAATAAGTAAACTCAGATTTGATTACGGGATCTCTAATAGTTAAAAAGAAATGTTCGGATCATAACTTTTGACACAACTTGCCACATAGTGAGTTGTGAGTAGTGGAGAAAAAGTGGTGTTCGTACTTCTACCCAACTTGTCACATGACAAGTTGTGGTAGAAATTGTATAATAAGTTGTAGTCCTAGTATTGCATAGTTAAAATGAAAATTAAAAAGTCAAAGATTTGAGAAATGTGAAAAAAAAAAAAAAAATACAATGAAAAGGAATCGAAGAGTTTCTCTAATGATTGGTGGAAGAGAAGTGGGTTAAAGAGAGAGATTCTAGTATGAACTATTCACTACAAAAAAGCTACCTATAGTAGCGTTTTTTTTAGTGGCATTTAGAAAAAACGCCACTATAGGTATCCTATAATGGCGTTTTCTAAAAATGTTGCTATAGGCATATCTATAGCTGTGTTTAGGGGGCTCTAAAGTGGTGTTTTAAAAGACTGGGCCTATAGCAGCGTTTTAAAAATGCCATTATAGGTCCTGGTCATACAAGAGCCTATAGTGGCGTTGGTAAAATGCTGCTATATGTCTTTTGAAAAAAAATAAAAATAAAAATAAAAAGGACCTATCGCAGCGTTTCATAAACACTACTATAGGTTCTAGTCTTACAAGGTCCTATAGTGTCGTTTGTAAAATATTGCTATATCCCAACCAAAAAAAATAATAATTTGAGGGACTTATAGCAGTGTTTAATAAACGCTACTATAGGCCCTTGTCTTATAAGGGCCACAATAGACCAACCACAAACAAAAAAATTTGAGGGACCTATAGTAGCATTTCATAAATACCACTATATGTCCTTTTAAAAAAAAAAAAAAAAAAAAAAAAAAAACCAACCGAAATTTTTTTTTTAAAGTTCCCTCATATATATATATATATATATATATGTTTTTAAATATATGCATATATATGAGGGACTTATAGTGGCAATTGTAAAACACTGCTATAGCCCGACCTCAAAAAAAAATTGAGAGACCTATAGCAGCATTTAATAAACGTCACTATAGGCCCTTTGTCTTACCAGGGCCTATAGTGGCATTTGTGAAATGCTGCTATAGCCCAACCAAAAAAAAAAAATTTGAAGGGCCTATAGCAGCGTTTATTAAACGCTGCTATAGGCCCTTTATCTTACAAGAACTTATAGTGGCCTTTGTGAAACGCTACTATAGCCGAACCCAAGAAAAAAAATACAAAATTTTGGGGACCTGTAACGGCATTTTAGAAACGCCACCATAACTCTTGGTCTCACAAGGGCCTATAGTGGCATTATAGCCCAACCAAAAAAAAAAAAAAAAAAAAAATTTAGGGACCTATAACTAGGGGTAGAAATTTGTGTTCACATGTCGGGTTCGTATCGTGTTAACTTATGAGTATTTATATGAGTCAACACAAATTCAACATGTTTATTAAACGGGTCAAGATTTCTCAACCTTAATATGACCCATTTATTAAACGGGTCAGTTATATTGAACTGTTTATCAGATTTTATCAAAACGGAAAAAAAAAAAAAAGTTTAAACTAAGTTGATATGATTTATGAAAAACCAAAAAAATATAAATATTTTTAATATAAAATTCAGAACTAATGAGTAACTGCATCACAAATAATTATTCAAAACTAAAGCATATCTCAATATCACAAATAATTAATCATATTATGTCAAAGAAAATAAACCATAACAATTAATAAGTTTATAAACATAGGGTTTAAAGGGTATATTGGTAAAATGTCATTTAATTTAATGGGTAAAACAGGTCAAACAGGTTCCATAGTCTATAGGGGCGTTTGTAAAACGCTGCTATAGTCCAACATGAAAAAAAAACAAAAACAAAAATAAAACAAAAAACAAAACTTAAGGACCTATAGCAGCGTTTTAGAAACACCACTATAGGTCCTAATCTTACAAGAGCCTATAGTGGCGTTTGTAAAACGCTGCCCAACCCAAAAAAATAAAAAAATCACAACCATGTATGTACATTTACTCAAACTTTTGAATTTTTTTCCTTTTTGTTTTTCCCACCTACCTCATTAAGACCATCTGCATTAGTGGATGTAAAATTTTTGTTTATTTTGCAAAAAAAATCCTACTTTTTCTATTTTGCACACTCATTTTTACAAAACACCCACAACAATTTGTTTATTCTACACCCTCTTTTATTTAAATAATATTTTTCTCACAATTTTTTAATCATTTCACAGCTACCCATGGCCCTACTAGCTTTAACACACACGGCAACTCCAATAATATATCTGATCTCTATCTCTCTTTCTTTTTCTTTTTCTTTTTCTCTTTCTTCTTTCTTCTGTTTTCTTTTCCTTCTCCTTCTTTCTTCTTCTACATTGTTTCTTCTTCAGCATCTTTTTTCTTCTTCTTCTACTAACACTGACACAAGAATTTAAAGAGAGAAAACTCTTGGTGGGTAAGCTTTTTTTTTTTTTTTTGAGAAGATGGTGGGTAAGCTTAAAAAGAACAGAAATTTAATGTTTTGGTCTGGGTGCATTGAAGAGGCTGTGATGAAGTACTTAGAGGCTTTGAGTTGCTGCTGAGGAACACTTAAGCCGCCATTAGTGACACTTGTTCTTCTGCATTTTCTTCTTCTTCTTTTGCAATTTGGGTTTGATTATTTATATGAGTTTGATGATTTTATTTTATTTTTTGAGGAGAGGTTTGATGAATTTGGGATCTTGATTTAGATTAAGTTTGAAGATTTTTATGATTTGTTGTTGGATTTAAGAGAAGAAAAAAGGAGAAGAGGGTAGAGGAAGAGAGAGATCGGATGAGAGAGGAGAGATAATCAGATGATAGATGAGAGAGAAAAAATAATAAAAATATAAAATAGAAAGTTAAATAACCATGTAAATAAGCACAGTTACTGCAGCAACTTTGGATATTTAGACAATTTTGTCTTGACTTATGTGGAAGATTTTTGGGGCAAAATGTGTAAAATTTGTTGTTTTTTGTATTTTGTAAAGTTTTACATCCACTGAAGTGGATGCTTTAACTCTCCCACCTTCCTACCTATCTCCATTATTTCTTTGGCAATAAATTTTCCCCACCTACCTCACCTACCCCCATTCTTCTCCTTTTGTTTTTCCTTCTTTTGCTTTTTGGAATACTACAACCCATTCAAATTTCAAAATAACAATTTTTGCTATGATTTATTCTCACTTCTCTCTCACATTTACTCTCTCATCTCTTTCACTCTCTCCATCTCTCCTCTCTCTCAGTTCTCCCTCTCATTCTCTTCTCCCTTCCATGGACGAAACTCACATGCTCTTCCACCCACGGCCACCAACACCACTCTCTTCTCCATTCCATGGCTAGATTGTCTCTCTCTATCTCTTCAAACCCAAAAAAAAGATCTCTCAAACCCATTTTTGGGGTGGGTTGAGGTTGTGGAGGCGTGGAGATTATGAAGCCGTGGTGGAACCATAGTTGTGGCTAGGTAACGGTGGTGGTAGGGTTAGGTTTTGATGCTGGGTTTTGTTTTTTTGTTTTTTATTTTTATTTTGGTTTTTGATTCCAAAGGGATTTTGGTGGGCAGAGGGCAATGGGCATGGTGGTGTCGGGTTTATGGTTGGTTTGGTGTCATGGTGGTTGCTATGTGATAGTGACTGGGTTTTTTTTATAGTTTTTTTAATGGGTTGTTGATTTTTGGTTGTTTTGTGGGTTGGTATTTGCTCGGTTTGTGGGGGGGTTTGGGGACACGGTGGTTGTTGTGTGGAGGTGTGGTTGAGAGAGTGACAGAGAGACAGAAATTAAAGAGGAGAGATATATTTTTTTGAGTTATTCATCATTTTTGTTTGATGTTTCTGGGTTGTTTATTGTGTTTATCATGTTTGTGTTTGATTTTTCTAGTTCTTCAAATTTTTGTCTATTTAGATTTGTTTTTGTTGTTTTATTTTTTTATGAGTTGTTGTTTTATTTTTATTTTTACTTGTATATGGATATTTTAAAATTTTATAGCATTTATATCTGTTATTGTCGCTTTATTTATTTATTTATTTTTTTGAATGGATTGTTGTTATATTTTTATTTTTATCTGTTTATGGAATCTTTAAAATTTTAGAGCATTTAATTTTATGTTTCATAAATTTTATAATCTATTTGATCTATATGAAATTATGAAAAAGGTGTAATAAAAAAAAATCCAATTTTATGTTTCATAATTTTATGCTTTCAAATTTTAAAAATTAAATAAAAAAAAAACTTCTAATTATCAAAAATTATAAGGGTAATTAAAAAAAAAAAATTGTTGGTGCTTTTTGGCTATAGTGGCGTTTTAAAATGTTGCTATAGCCATTTTTAAAAAATGCCACTATAGCTCCATAGTCATGGTACAATAGTGATGTATGTAACTTCTACTGTAGAAAACGCCGCTATAGCCCAAATGGGCCTATAGCGGCATATCACAAACACTACTATAGATCCAGTTTTTTGTAGTGATTTGACTATGCTGTTAAAACTTTGAAAAGAGAAAATTATTCAAGACGGGTAATTTATAGCATTATTTTTATTAATTAACATGGTCTTTATAGTAGGGGTAATTAACTTGGTCCAGATAGTAGTAATTATACACTAATGTAAATTTTGGTAGTAACTATAACAGTATTTTTATTAATTGCATGATATTTGTAGGAATTAACTTGGCCTAGATAGCAGTAATTCTTCTCTTTCTTCTTCTCAAAAAAGATAGTAGTAATTATACAGTAAATTATCTATACTACTATTTAAAGAGTTTTTCTCTGTTTGGGATGAACATTTCGTTGGTTCAAAAATACCCCTACACCCTAGGCAAAACTTAGGAACAATTTGGTAAAAATACTTCTTTAACTCCAACTAAAACAATAAAATATTGCCTACAAAACAGGACCACTCTCATGTTAGTTTTCAAATTATTTGATCCATTTATAAAATTAAATTCTAAAAAAAATATTTATAAAATTAAAACAAAACATTTACGTAAAAATAAATAAATTAATTAAATATCATTATCTCATTTTTTTTAAAAAAAAATCCTAAAATTACTAAAAAAATTTATGTTTTGGTTTTTTTTTTTTTTTATAATTTTTTTATTGCTTATTAATCTATATATATATATCCTATTCACTTATTACAATAAGTTTGTATTTGTTAATTTTTAAAAGGGAAAAAAGAGAAAAGAAAAAAGAAGAGCCTATGATCAACCGCGAATGAGTGTGTGCTCAGAAGCTAATAATTATTAAAGCAATGTTTTTCATAACCATGGAAAGATTCGCAGTTATATAGAATCTTTCAAATGAAGAATTTAGTTGGATGGCTGGGATTGGATTCATGAAAGGATCATATGGTGGGTCCATAAGGACTGGAACCCACTTGATATCATATGTGTCATGTGTGAAATCTAGAAAAATCGTAAGAGATGTTATAGCTAGAAGCCGCTTCCTCCTTGCTATTACAGAATACAGATAACACGGAAAATCACTATAATACTTTTTCATTAAATTATAATTTTATGTTTCGATTATATGATAGTAGTACGGATTAGAATAGGGTGCAATACTTAGGGTATTGCATAGACATGGCAAAACGGGTCAGATCCGTTTGACCTGCAACTGACCCGTTTAAAAATGACCCGTTTTGACCCGCGACCCGACCCGAATCCGACCTGACCCAACCCGCCCGTTTTGCCACGTTTACCAACGTTGAGTAGATTGAGATTGAGGTGTAATTCTTATGAAATATTTACTTATTCTTCTTCACTTAATATGTTATATACTATATTATAGTTTGTCATTCTTTACTTGCCACCTTCATTTTCTCTTTAAACTTTAAACAGATCGAAAATTATACCAAGATTAGCTTCTAGAAAGCTGGAACAAGAGTTGCACCAAATTTGGGTATCAAGTGTTTAGTGGTAATTGGTAAGTGGTAACAGTATTACCAGTGAGAATCTAATCATAGTTAAGGAACTCAGAAACAATTGACAAATTGCATCTATTTTCCAAAAAAAAAAAACCTTGTTTGAAAAATACAGGTCAACTCGACCCGTCTCGCGACCCGACTTGACCCGCGACCCATTTGACCCGCAACCCGTTTGACCCGTTTAAAAATGACCCGTTTTGACCCGTGACCCGAACCCGACCCGACCCGCCCGTTTTGCCATGTCTAGTATTGCATACTTTGCGATTGATCCTTCTTACACAATTTTTTTTACAACTTTAACTTTTTTACATCTTTTTAATTTTTTTTTATGCAAGAATTGATATTGAAAGTTTCTTTTTTTAATTATCAATCTTAACTCTTGATAGCAATTGCATCAGGTAGTGCACCCTATCTTAATCCATATATTTCAATAGCTTTAATAATAAATAAATTATTGATGTGATAGTAGTCATAGTATTATCTTTTTGAACCTTTGAAGTTTATATTGGTCACACTTAGACCGTGGGAATGTTTTGTCTTAATTTCTGGTCAACATTTGAGAGGCCCACAATAATGGTGTATAATAATTTGAGTGTATGCCTAGGATAGTCGGATTCATACTTATTATTATTATGGACCATGATCCCGTGCAATACTTAAGATTTTGCATTAGTTGCAAATACTCAGACTTCTTTCATAAAAAAATTTTATTTCTTTGTTTTTAACCTTGCACTTTTTATTTTTTATTTTTAATATTTTTTATTCAAGGATTGAGAATGAAATTTGCGTTCTGAATTCTCAATCTCAACCATGGATAACTAATGCACATAGTGGTTCAAGATATTGCACCTTATCTCAATCTTATTATCATTAAGAGAAATACTATGTTCACAATATTTTCACAACAAATCTTAAGTGATAAGATGTTATTGGTTGTTATAAGTGGAAAAAAAAGTAATTTAAGTCGTTGCTTCAAATTAGAACTGATAACAACTTACGACATATGAAAGATACCTTAATCCGCAGTTAAACCTATCAAAAAAAACCACCATCACATGCATGCTCTCACGACCAATATCACCTAATAGTGTCTCTGTCAACCCCAGCCATGTCTCCACCGTTCCAACTCTTCACGCCATTCCCTCTTCCCCGGTTTGGCCCTTTCCCTCTCTCACTCCACCGGTGCCAACTCCAACCCTCTTCTCTCTTGTTTCCATTCCCATCCCCCACCCACCTCTTTGCCACCAAGGACCACTGCTCTTACCCCTGCTTTTCCAGCTCTGAATTTTTCCAAGATTGTTAACAAATCCCCATGTCTCTCTTGCTAATTTTTGTCCATTTTTTTTTTTATAATTTACAAAATATTAGGAGGACCACATTTTATATTATTTTGGTTTGTTTTGTGCGATATTTTGGATGATTTAATTTTGGATTCTTATTGTTGTGATAATTAGATCTTGAAAACTAAATTAAGTTTGTAATTTTTTAAAAGATTAACATTCTGACTAACTCTTCTTGATTTTTTGTCTTTTTGAAAAAAGTTTTAGCTTGAGCTTATGTCAGTAGGTTTTGCTTTGAGGTTGTGTTGTGTTTTCCCTGTTCTTGTGCAGGGGTTATTTTGCTATAGGTTGGCTTTTGTGATTTAGAGGGGTGTTGTTTTGGTTGTTTCATTTGTGAGGTTTAATTGTGTTTCTTAAGAACATATACATTGGGTTTAAAGCTTTCCAGCTTGACAATTATGAAGCAACATCTTGACAATTATGAACATTCACCTTGGATTTGTTTTAGAGGCAGATTGGTTAGCCATATTTTGCTAGTAGGCATGTGGTTCTGCATGTAGGCACTGTGTAGAATCACTATGTAATTCCTAGGAGCATGTCTTGTGGACCACTGTGCATTTAAGTTTTCTTGTCTTTAAAAAGCTAATGGTATCAACTTGCCGCCATTGTGGTAATTGGACTAGCGTTCTGCTTGCCATTGTCAACTGTACTTCCTTACTTCCCCTGTTGCTTTTGATTCTTGAACACATGTATATATAGTCTACAACAAATGAAGGCAATTGCTCTCTGGAAAATTAGAAGTGAGATTCTTTGGCGTCAAAATTCTAGGGAATTATGGTTGAAGCATGGAGACAAAAATTCCAAGTTCTTTCACCTCTCTACCGCCATTCAAAGAAGGCGAAACAATATCGATGCTATAAAAACAGGGGATGGAAATTGGATTTCAAAGTCTAACCATATTCAACATTTATTCCTAGAGGGCTTCAAAAATATATTTGAAGAAGAAGTTTCATTCCCAGTTGATTTGGAAGGGCTAATTAACCCGACAATCACCCAACAACAAAATGACTTCCTCTGTATCATCCCCTCCTAGAGCAAATCAAGAATACTCTTTTCCAAATGCAAGACTTGAAGGCACTGGGCCCAGATGGATTTCCTGTTCTGTTCTACAAGCATCACTGGCCTATTGTTGGGGAAGCAGTAACCAAAGCAGTTACATCATTCTTTGAATGTGGGAGGATGCCAAAAGAGGTAAATAGCTCTCTAATTGTCTTAATCCCAAAAACACATTATCCATCTTCTTTTAATAATTTTAGACCTATAAGCATGTGCAATGTTGTCTATAAAATTATTTCGAAGCTTCTTGTGTCTAAGCTTAGGCCTCTACTCCATAACCTTGTATCTCTCTGCCAATCTGCGTTTTCCTCTGGAAGATGGATTGTTGAAAATCAAGTGATCGTCCAAGAGCTACTGCATAGTTTCAAGTTAAATCCAGACTTATGGCCATCAAGCTTGACCTCCAAAAGGCCTACGACAGGGTTAATTGGAGCTTCTTGAAAGTAGTTCTCACAAGATTTGGGTTCAATGACACTTTCATCAATTGGATCATGACGTGTATATCCATAGTATCCTTCAATGTGTTCGTGAATGGAGGAAAATCCGAGCAGTTTGAACTGGGTAGAGGACTGAGATAGGGAGATCCCCTGTCCTCATATCTGTTCATTATTGGGCAAGAGGTCCTCTCAAGAATGCTGGAGCGTGACATGGCAAGGAAAAGGATAAGTCAAAGCAAGCTTAGGGGGACCTGCAATTTCTCATGTAATGTACACTGATGACATAGTTCTCTTCTCTAAAGTTTCCAGAAAAGAAGCTACCTCTCTTGTGGAATGCTTAGAAAAATACTACAGCTGGTCCGGTCAAAGTTTAAACAGATGAAAATCAGGGGTGTTCTTCTCCGAGCACACTCACTCTCAAGCCCAAAGGGAAATAAAGCACGCCCTCCAAATGAGAAAGCTAAATAAAGATGCAGTTTATCTCAATGCACCCATGTTTCTCTCAAGAGCTCCAGTCAAAGATTTTAAATATATTCAAGAGAGACTTGAATCCAAACTCATGGGTTGGAGAAGCAAATGCCTTTCATGGGAAGGACGATGCACTCTCATCAACTCTGTTGCCCAAACCATCCCAAACTACATAATGTCCTCATTCAAAATCCCCTCTAAGATTTGTGACAACCTCGATACAACAATTAGAAGGTTTTGGTGGAAACCCAAAGAAGTAGATGGCAAATTTCTTGCTTGGAAAGAGTGGGACAAACTATGTCTACCCAAAAGTAAGGGTGGGCTTGGGTTCAAAAAAGCCAAGGATACTAACGACGCTTTACCTGCAAAGTTAGAGCGTGACAGTTTATGCATGGAAATCTTGAGGTCGAAGTATAAAGTGCGACAAGATTGGCTACATAAACCCCCTCCAAAATCTGCCTCACCAATTTGGAGAGCTATCGAAGGGGCTAAAAGCTTCATTGTCAAGGGTGCGTGCTACCTCATGGGCGATGAAGCATCAGTTAATATTTGGCAAGATCCACGGATCCAAGGTTTTATCCCCAAGCCCAGAATTGCACCCACAGCGCAAACTCCTCTCTTTGTTACTCAACTCATTGATCATGCTAGCAATGAGTGGAATATCAATCTTGTTCACGCAATATTCGAACCAGAATCAGCCCAAGCAATTCTCTCAATACCTCTGCCAACCCGAGCCAAGCCAGACAAACTCATTTGGTCACCTAGTCCTAATGGAAACTTCTCAGTTCACTCAGCTTATGGAATAACTTCAAACCAATCAAGCACTCCTATAAATACAGAAGTACAGTGGAAAAGACTATGGAAGCTTAGAGCACCTGAGAGGATCAAGATGCTTATGTGGAGGATAAGCATCAACGCACTTCCAACCAAAGACAACATGTCCAAAAGGATAGAATCAATCCACCCAATGTGCGTCCTATGCAGCCAAGAAGAAGAAACATGCTGTCACCTGTTCCTCCACTGCCCAGTGGCAAAAGCAATTTGGTTCGCTAGCTGTTGGGGATTCAAACCAGCCTGTCAAAATATCCAAACTTATGGAGGCTTACCAATATAGTTCTAGATCCCCCCAATGTTCCTTTACCCAAAGAGGATTAATGGATAGTATCCTTAAATATGGCCTTTATCCTGGATGAAATTTGGAACTGCAAAAACCAAAAGATTTTTCAAGGAGAGCAAGTGGACATTCAAAAAGCAATAGCTCATGTCCAACACAAGCTCATTGAATACTCAGTGCTTGAACCAATGCCCACCCCTCCACCCTCTCAATCCCAGCATCTATTGGAACACCACACCCCCCCCCCCCCCCCCTCTCCTAACCACATCAAAATCAACATTGATGTAGCCATCGCCAAGTCTCACACAGCTCTAGCAGCCATCACAAGAGATAGTAGAGGTGATGTGCTAAAACTCTGGGCAAAAACATTTGGAAAAAGTTCCCCTATCCTAGTCAAAGCCCACGCAATTCTATGGGGTGTCCAGCTAGCTCGAGAGGAAGGTTGGAATCATATTATTCTTGAGGGAGATGCCAAAAGCTGTTTTGATCTGCTAACTTCTGAAAACATCTCCCCAACACGGACCGTTAGCAATGTTATCAATAATGTGTTATGTCTTAAGCATTTATTTTCAGTTTGTTGCTTTTGTTGGGTCAAAAGGGATTGCAATGCTGCTGCCAATGCAGCTGCAAAGCTTTGCTTTTATTGTACCGATGTCTATGTTGAACTATCTCTTAAATTTTATTTTCATTTATATTTATGCATAATTATTGCACCAAACTATGGTAATTTTCTAGTATAAGTTGAATCAAGAAATAAAGGAATTCCCTTTTCATCCATTTGACGAAAATTGCACCCAAAGAACAAAATTCCTTCGAATGTTGTGTGGCTAAGAAAAACTTCAAGCATAGGCCATAGGAATATAGATTGATTTTAAATGCAACAAAATGGTTTAAGGGATCTGTTAGGAATATTGATAATCATAATGAGAAGGTTTCACTTTCCTGTTAGAAATATCTCCTTTATCGATTAAAGACTTCCTAGTCGTTAGGAAGATTTAGCAGGTGGTTCAACTTGTATTTTGGTTTATTAGTAGTTAAGTTTATTTGTTTTTATCAGTTGAGCTGGTAATTTTATAGTGAAGAATGTAAGCTGTGAAGTATGAGTAATAAAAACAAGTTGATTTTTGAAGAAATTGCCTTTCACTTCTTTCTTATAAATTGGACTGGTGCTGCATCTAAATTTCTGGGTTGTTTATTATCTTCCGAAAACCAATCAGGTGGTTTTCTTTGGAACTCATTCTCTTGCAAATCACAACCTCCTGGTTTCCCACTGTTGATTTATTGTCTCAATGCTTGGAAATGAGAGAAGCGATGTGCACATATCTCAGCTCACCACATGACACTTACCCTCCAAATTCAATGCAACAAAATAAGGGATCAAAGAAAAAAAAGATAAAACAATATTATTTTTCTGCTCCTCTGCACTACAAGATTACTACTATCGAAACCATACCTAAAACTTCATCAAAGGCTCATTATTTCTCATTTTTCCTTCTTACAAATAAAAGCCTTTTTTATCATCTATTCAAATGCCTCATCTAGTTAACACACCCAAAAAGGGGTAAAAGAAAATCCAGTTGTATGCGGAAAGCAAATTGCTTTCAAACAACTACGCCATTGAATTCAAACCATTATTGTGCCTAAAAGGATCGGTTCTTTTGACTAGAGCTTAGGCTAAAAAGAATGACCTTTAGCTAAATTCAGAAACTTTGCTGCAATGACATTAAATCTTTATGTACAAACCAACAATGCTGCATAACATAACACTGCCAATAAACAAGAGCTCTATTGACATATAGACTTCGATTACAAGGCATAATTTTTCAAGAGCAATTATTTCCATCAAAATACATAATTCAAGCAAAGAAGGTGGGGAAAAAGTGTGTTTCAAGATCAAATTCTTTGACAATGTCAAGTGGCATAACACTGTGGCAGCCCTTCCATTATCGTCACTACCAATTTAGAAAAAGCAAGTTGGCTACTTAACTGTATCCAAAAAAAGCTTTGTTCTAGAAAATGCATTTGTTAGAAGCACCCTTGTCCAACTCAACATGAAGGCACTCTTTAGCCTCTCTACATATTTCATTGTAAAGTGGAGTGCCATAAAACAAGTACTGCTTATCCCATATTGGCTCGACACATCTGCAAAAAAATTGTGGAAGAAGACAAGATTAAACAAAACAAATTTGATAACGAAAGAATAAAGAATTTCTATGATACCTATCAATAAAGACACCACAAGAAAATAAGTATATAGACTTATAGAATTGTGTGGTTAAATGATTAAATGTACCATATCATAATAGTTTAAACTTTTGAGACAATCGGTAATTTAGAAATTTAGAAGGAAGATATCTTTAACAAAAAACTAGTGTCTGCAAATTGCTCATATTTGCTAGTTGCAGCTTATTATCAGTTAAATAGTTACACCACTTTGGAAGATATAGATGTCTCAACTTTTTCATCTTCCATATCACTGTCGGTATTAGTACAGTTGATTCCCAACTCACTTCTTCAATGGTTTCCAAATTTAGGGTCTCTAAATATACCAAATTGACTATTGATAGGCCACAAACTGAATGACCCCTTGTGATTAAACCAATTAATTAATTATCCAAGTTATTAATTAATAAATTTATCATGCAAACACGTGGAAGCACAAACAAATTACTAATAAACTAATTAAGCAGCGGAAATTAAATAACACGGTGATTTGTTTACGAATGGGGAAAACTCTAACGGCAAAAACCCCACCGGGTGATTTTCAGGTCACCACTTCCAAAACTCCATTATTATCAAATCAAGTGGTTACAAGTAAAGGAATCCCAAGTACCTTACCAACCTACAGTTGAACACTTACCCCAATACCCAAATGGACTTGATCTGTAGTGACAGTTCCCCCTTTTGATGCACGGCTCCTAAGTACGTGACTAACCAATGCACGGATCCCAGTACGCGACTTTAAACACCAACTTAGAAGGAGAGGTTGGCTACAAAGTTCTTCAGTTCATCCTACACGATGAAGATCAGGAAGATGCTTGGTCACAAAGCCATTTTGTGCAAATACACAGCAACTTCTTCAGAGAAGATGAACTAGGTCAAGAACTTCGTCTTTAATCACAAATTGCTTGAACAGAGTTTGCTTAATGTTTGTGCAACTTGTGTCCTTTATGACGACTCTTAAAACAATCATTTTATATGTCTAGGGTTAGAAGAAAAGAATGCCCAAAGACACATTCACGGATCCCAAGAAATCAGATCAGAATTCTGATTTTCTTAAATCTCGACAGATAGTAGGTGTCGAGGAGCTATCGAGCAGGTGTCGAGCTTTAATGATTTTGCACTTTAGCTTGTTTTTCTTGGACAGACTTGATGACTTCAACACTTGATTTTGAACCTTGTTTCTTGAAGTATTAAAAACACCTAGAACTACCCAATTACAAGTAGAGTGCGTTTTGTCAAAAGGATTAACCAATTTACATAAATAAGTGACATACTTTCTTAACAAGTGAAAACACATATGTCCTAACAATCTCTCCCTTTGGCAATCTGTGACAAAACCACAACAAACAAATGAACATATGAGAGAAGTCATAAATCACTCAACTCATACTCACTTGTTGAATACAATAAAATCTATCCTATCACAAACCCTTGAAAAACTTTGCAAGAAAAGAGTTTATGGCAAGTAGACTTTGATAACCTGTATTTTTGAAACACTTTAAACAAAACTCATCAAGGCATCTTGTGTGAAACAAAAATAATAGATTGCATACAAGTATAAGAATCATGTGTATAAAGATAGAAAAGAAACAACACATGTAGAGAAAGGTGAAAGAAACATACATCCATATATAATGAATATAAGTACAATGTATGTAAAATTTGTCATAAGACCTCATATACAAGAACAATGTATCTAAAAAGAATATAAAAGAAAATATACATCAAAACCTCACTACATCCCTCAAATATCAACACTCCCCCTAGCAAAAATGTCCTATACTAACTCTCCCCCTAAGATGACTACTCTCATTACCCAAAACTACTCCCCCTTTTTGTCATGAGTGACATAGGGTAGAGTGTCATGTAGACATCTCATCAGTAGAGCTAGCATCTCCATCATCATCCGAAGCGTCATTGTTATCACCATCATCATCATTATCATCATCCTCAGAGTCAGAAGCCGTTGGAGGAGGTGGTGAAGGAGTAGCCTCAGAAGCAAAACCACCCATGGTCGCCTGTCGTCGTGCAATATGACCAACATGAACATTCACCTAATACAACTCAATAGAGAGTGTATCAAGGCGAGCATCCATGCGCTGCAGTTGCGCCATAATGTCTCCAAGAGATACATCGCCTGTAGAGGAAGAATGAGCAGATCTGGATGGAGCAGAACGGGAGGGAGGAGTGGAATATGTCTGTCTCGACCTAAACTGAGCCTCACTACATTTTACGGTAGTGGCATCTATGGCACAAATGTGTGTGAAGTGGTCAGACACAGGAAAGGGGATAGAAAAATGGCGTAAGATCCTCGTGATAGCGGAAGGAAAGATGAGCTTATCACGGGACGCCGAATCTAAATGAACATCTATGATAGAAAGAATGAAATGAGAAGTAAAATCTATAGTCAGATGCTTAAGAAGAGATAACAAAAATCGAGCACGAGGCTCTGTGATGGAGTTGTAGTGAGAGAGTGGATGGAGTACAAAAGTCATCACCATGTTTAAGAATCTAGGACCTTTAGCAAAAGGTCTACATGATGTATACTGATGTTCACCCCAATCAGCGGGGCGCTCACAGAAAGCAGAGATGAGCTCATCTTTGGACACAGTCCTCAGATGCTCACAAGAAGGATAGTTAGGAAACTCTATCCTAGGAACCCTAAGCACATCCACAACTAGCTGCAGTGTGACAGGGATGCGCATATCTCGAACACGAGTGAAAAAGAGAGGTACTGAACGATCGATCCCGTGCATGTTGGAGTAGAACTCCTGAATGAGCACGAGAGGACATGTGACCGGGACGTCACACAGTGACTCCCATCCCCTACTGTGAATGACAGAGGGAAGGTCAGTGTCGGCGAAGTCCGCCAAAATGACTTGGCGTTCCGAATGAACACCTCGTCTAGAAAAGTTCTCCGAAAATGCCTTGTGGGCATCTCCATCACGGAACCGAAGATTTAGAGGAGCAGAATCAGAAGATGAAGAAGCTCCAGAACGCAGAGGGTTCCGAGCCGGAGTGGATTTACGCTTAGGTGCCATAGACACTACTAACGTAAACAGAATGAGAAAGAGATAAAGAAAGAGACAATTAGAAAAGTCCCAAAACAGTTCACATATATCAAATATATTGAACAATGAGTATGTATGCATGAGGAATGCATGAACATGTGACATGCAAAGAAAAAGCATCATGGGCTCAACCCAATCCAATCCTAGCAGCACACAAACATAGAACACACATCTAAATGCATGTAAATACCATTCTAATGCACATGAAATGCAATGTATGACATTTTGAACACATTTAAGTGAAAACCCAACCCAAAATTTCAAGAAAAACTCATTAATTTTGAAAAACCCCAAAAATTTTCAAAAACCCCAAAACCTAAGATTCAAAACATGAAATGCATGAATAATGAGGGAAAAAGAGATCATACCAAGTGATTTGAAGCAAGGAAGGGCCGAAAATCACGTGGATTAAGGATTTGGAGTGAGAAAAAGGAGTTTGGGAGATGAACAGCCGCGGACAGATCGAGAGAGATCGAGAAAATGAAGTTCAGATTGCGACAGAAGCTTATGTAGGAGCTTCAGTAAATCTCGACAGCTGAGGTGTCGAGGACTCTGTCAAGGAAGGTATCGAGAAAAGCACGTCGACAGTTAACGGTGTCGAGGAATGAACACCAGAACCAAGAACAGAAGCTCGATCGATAGACAAGGTATCGAGAAGGTATCGAGGAGACAGGAGATTTCTTGATCGATCCATCAGGTGTCGAAGAGGTGTCGAGATTGCGATAAGAAAAGGCTTAAGAAGCTCGACAGATAACAAGGTATCGAGGAGGTGTCGAGCCAACAGTTAAAAGCAGTTTTTTGAGAAGTGAAAAACACAGACATGGATGCAATCCAACATACACCTCAACCAATGATCCAATCAACATATTAAGCTCTCAAAAACATCTCTCATCAAACATTTTAAGCACATGGATCCTCAGAAACACACACACACACACACACTAAATAAGTCTAACCAATTTTATTTTTCAAAAACAAGTCAAGACAGTTTAGTGAACATACATTAGCACATGTAAACACTCGTGATGGCCAAATCACATTGTACTTGCACATGTATCAATAGTAGCAAAGAATATTGCATGTTGTGTGTGAAAAACATCGCAAGATTGCATATGTGTATACATGTTACGACGATCTGCGATATGAGAAAATAACTTTAACTCACACACAATCATAATTGTTTGATGGGGACTATCGCCTTTGAGGTACATCCTATGACTCCCACATCTCCTAGAAAACACGCTTGCAATCATATTTAAAACATTTTAATCTTTTTGCTTTTTATTTTCTTTGCATATTTTCTTTTAAGCATATCATGCATGGGCATATAAAGAGAGAAAAGAAATACCCAACATGTTAAGCATAGACATTGCACTTTTGCTATGCCGAAGCATACGGATGTCTTTGACACTGCACTTTTGCTATGCCAAAGCATACGGGTGTCATATTATGATTGGTGGGCAACAGTGATGAGATGATCATTTATGCCTTTCTCTTAGAATTTTCTAGTCCTACCCGTCAAAAATAGTGATATGAGTGTTAAGTTTTAAGAGATAACTTAATCTTACTCATCACAAACAAGAGTCACAAAGCTCACTTGCTTAGTTGTGCATAGAAATGCTCATCTAAGCTACAAAAGATACAAAGTTTAGAAAACTTTGTTTCAATGGTCATCCAAGGTACACAAATACTAATGTACACATAACACACACTGTTTTTGTATTTTTCAATTTTTTTATTTATTTTTATATCAAAAACAAAATAAACAAAACTGAAAATAAACAAACAAAAACATGTTATCAAAACAAAGCAAAAACTAGATGCAAATGCATGAGGAAGAGGAATAAGAGAAGGAAATCAATCCATGGAGATGACACCAATGTTTTGACGAAGGAATTCAAAACATTTGTTGTCAAAAGGTTTGGTGAACAAGTCAGCCTTCTGATCATCAGTGTGGATAAACTCAAGAGTAAGAGTACCATCTTCGACAAGCTCCCTAATGAAGTGATGTCGAATCTCTATGTGTTTGGTTCGAGAATGTTGAACTGGGTTCTTAGAGATATTAATGGCACTGGTATTGTCACAGTAAATAGTGAGATGCTCTTGACAAATACCATAATCATGAAGGAGTTTTGCATCTAGAGGAGTTGGGTGCAACAGCTACTGACAGCGATGTACTCAACTTCTGCAGTGGATAAAGAGATGGAGTTCTATTTTTTGCTCATCCAAGAGACAAGATTGTTACCCACATAAAAACAACCCCCCGAAGTACTCTTTCTATTATTAGCATTACCAGCTCAATCAACATCAGAGTACCCAGCTAAGACATCATTAGTGTCCTTGCTATACCACACACCGAACTCAGCTGTGGTTTTGACATACTTTATAATTCTTTTTAAAGTAGTCATGTGAGATTCTTTGGGGTTAGCCTGATATCTAGCACACACACCAACACTATAACTAATGTCAGGTCTACTAGCAATAAGGTAAAGAAGGCTACCTATCATGCTTCTATAGAGAGAAGGATCAACACTCTTACCTAACAAGTCTATAGTGAGTTTAACATTTGGGCTCATAAAGGTTCTAACAGAACTAGCAGAATCCAAACCAAACTTTTTCACAAGGTTCTTAGCATATTTAGATTGAGAAAGGAATATACCTGAATCTTGTTGGCGAATCTGCAATCCTAGGAAGTGAGTCAGCTCTCCAATCATGCTCATCTCAAACTCGGCTTGCATGACTTTTGAGAAGCCATGAGAAAGTTCGTCCTTAGTCGACCCAAAGATGATATCGTCAACATAGACTTGAGCAACTATCAACTCACCATCTTCCTTTTTGATGAAGAGAGTTTGATTAGCCTTTTCTCTTGTGAACCCATGTGACACCAGATATTGTGTGAGTCTACCATACCAAGCTCTAGAAGCTTGCTTCAACCCATAAAGTGCCTTCTTAAAGTACAACACATGATTTGGAAAGTGTGGATCAATGAATCCTTTTGGTTGAGCCACATAGACATCCTCTTTGAGTAACCCATTCAAGAAAACAGTCTTTACATCCATCTGATAAAGTTTGAAATTCAGCTGACATGCTAGGGCAAGAAGAATTCTGATTGACTCCATTCGGGCAACTGGGGCAAATGTTTCATCATAGTCTACTCCTTCCATTTGCGAGTATCCTTGAGCCACAAGTCAAGCCTTGTTGCGAATCACATTGCCTTCTTCATCAGTCTTGTTGCGGAATATCCACTTTGTACCGATGATGTGTTCACCTTCCGGTCTAGGTACTAGAGTCCAAACATCATTCCTCTGAAACTGAAGTTGTTCGTCATGCATTGCTTCAACCCAACTTTCATCTTGTAATGCTTCCTCAACTTTCTTAGGTTCAACCTGTGACAAGTAGTAGGAATAAGACACAAAGTTAGCAACACATTTATCAACTGTACGTTTCCTTAATGTGAGTTCATTCAAGTTTCCCACAATAACTTCTGGAGGATGATTTAATTTGATTCTAGAGGAAGGTCCCTTCTTTTCATAAGATTATGAATCTGGTGAAGTGGGTATGTCTGCAGAGTCTTCCACAATACTCGGTGTACTTGGAGTACTTGGAGAAGCAGGTTCTTGTTCAATAATGTCTTGAACTTCCCTAGGCTCAGAAGGAAGAATTTCTTTGGAGAGTTCCTCAACGCCTTTCTCAGAACTGGAATTTGAAGACTCATCAATGACGACATTTACTGTTTCCATTACCTTCATAGTTCTTTTGTTGTAAACCCGATAAGCCTTGCTTGTAGAAGAGTAGCCCAGAAATATGCCTTCATCGCTTCGAGAGTCAAACTTTCCCACATTCTCTCTATCCTTGAGAATGAAGCAAGTACTTCCAAAGATTCTGAAGTACTTCACATTTGGCTTCCTTCCTTTCCATAACTCATAGGGAGTCTTTTTGGTACCGGGTCTGAAGTATACCCTATTAACCGTATGACATGCAGTGTTTACGACTTCTCCCCACAAGTTTCTAGCCACATCTTTACTATGCAACATGGCTTTATCCATCTCTTGAATAACTCTATTCTTCCTTTCTACCACACCATTTTGCTGAGGCATAATAGGAGCAGAGAATTCCTGAGATATACCTGATCTTATGCAGAAGGACTCCATGTATGAGTTCTCGAATTCTTTACCATGGTCACTTCGAATTCGATCAATCTTTAGGCTCTTTTCATTCTGCAGTCTTGTGCACAAAGCCTCAATGTGCTCAGGAGCATCAGACTTGGATCGTAGTAGAATGGCCCAAGTGTATCTGGTGAAGTCGTCTACCACAACCATGATGTATCTCTTACCACCAAAAGACTCGGTTCTGGTTGGACCCATAAGATCTAAATGTAGAAGCTCCAATGGCCTTGATGTAGCTGATGTCTGAGTACTTGGATGCTTAGCTTTCGTCTGTTTCCCAAGCTGACATGGTCCATACACCACATTGCTCATTCTACTAAGCTTTGGTATCCCCAAGACTGATTCATGCTTAGATACAATAGATAGATGCTTGTAACTAGCATGTCTCATTCGTTGATGCCATAGATCTTCATTAGGCAAACGAATGCTATTACAGACAATATCAGCATCAGGAACTAATCCACAATAGTTGTCCAAAGTGCGAACCCCACTAATAAGCTTCTTTCTAGACTCATCCATGACAAGAAACTTTCCCTTTGAGAATAGTACCATGAAGTCTTGATCACATATTTGACTTATGCTCAATAGGTTCACTCTTAGACCTTCTACATAAAGAACATTTGCAATGTCCGGCAGTCCTGGTAGAGATATGATTCCTTTCCCTTTAATCTGTGACTTACTTCCATCACCAAAAGTAACATTGCCACCTTTCTTAGACTCGAAAACCTTGAAGAGAGATTGGTCTCCAGTCATGTGTCTTGAGCAACCACTGTCAAGGTACCATAGACATGTGTCCATAACTTTGTATGCAGACTTCGTCATGAAACAAACTTCATGTTTAGATGACAAATCAGAGGGAATGGTTCTTTCACTCAACTGCCTTTTATGAGCTAAGCCTTTAACTTTCACTCTTCTCAGACGAACTCCTTTGCACATTTTCATTCTGAGACAGTCTAGTTTCTTCTTAGCCAAACTGAGATCTTTTCCAATAGTCATCATAAGAGAATTCAAATAACTTTTAGACTTGTATTTTCTGAGACACTCAAACAAATAGTGATTAGAAAAACAAGATGTATTTGAAAACAAAGATCTCTTCAAGCCGGTTACAGCCATGACAACAGGGGTCAATGGATTAACATAGCAAAGATTAAACCTAATCAGAGTGTGCCCGCTCTGATACCACTTGATATGCCACAAACTGAATGACCCCTTGTGATTAAACCAATTAATTAATTAGCCAAGTTATTAATTAATCAATTTATCATGCAAACGCGTGGAAGCACAAACAAATCACCAATAAACTAATTATGTAGCGGAAATTAAATGACACGGTGATTTGTTTACGAATGGGGAAAACCCTTACGGCAAAAACCCCACCGGGTGATTTTCAGGTCACCACTCCCGAAACTCCACTATTATCAAATCAAGCGGTTACAAGTAAAGGAATCCCAAGTACCTTACCAACCTACAGTTGAACCCTTACCTCAATACCCAATTGAACTTGATCTGTAGTGATAGTTCCCCCTTTTGATGCACGGCTCCCAAGTACACGACTAATCAATGCGCGGATCCCAGTACGCGACTTTAAACACCAACTTAGAAGGAGAGGTTGGTTGCAAAGTTCTTCAGTTCATCCTACACAATGAAGATCAGGAAGATGCTTGGTCAAAAACCCTTTGGTGCAAATACATAGCAACTTCTTCAGAGAAGATGAACTAGGTCAAGAACTTCATCTTTGATGCTCAATGCTTGTGCAACTTGTGTCCTCTATGATGGCTCTTAAAATAATCATTTTATATGTCTAGGGTTAGAAGAAAAGAAGGCCCAAAGACACATTCACGGATCCCAAGAAATCAGATCAGAATTCTGATTTTCTTAAATCTCGACAGATAGCAGGTGTCGAGGAGCTATCGAGCAGGTGTCGAGCTTTAATGATTTTGCACTTCAGCTTGTTTTTCTTGGACAGACTTGATGACTTCAACACTTGATCTTGAAACCTTGTTTCTTGAAGTATTAAAAACCCCTAGAACTACCCAATTACAAGTAGAGTGCGTTTTGTCAAAATGATTAACCAATTTACATAAATAAGTGACATATCTTCTTAACAAGTGAAAACACATATGTCCTAACAACTATGGAGGAAGCCAATAAGTACCACATATTGCAATGATTTATTTTGAAAATCTCATTACAATAGATGTTATTGCAATGACAAAAAAGTCGATGCAAGCTGTTGTAATAAACTCTGAGGCAATAAGTTGAAAAAATCTCATTGCAATTGGTTGATTTTTTTATCAAAAAAAATTTAAAAATAAATAAATCATTTTCCTTTGAGAAGCATAGGTCTCTCATAAGATCATGGAGACGACAGGATTTAATCCTTCCATTTGACCCAATTACACCCACTTAAACCATGCATCTATTTATTAAGTCAACCAAGTAGCGTTTTGCATAATCTTCTAACATTTCATCTCCCTCTAGTTCATACTTCAGTGGCACAAAGCCTTCTGCCACCCATAGTCGAACCAATTTCTTTGCTGGTATATTGAAGTCCTCTAGGAAAGGGCTCAGATAAAGGAAGCACAATTTCAACTGGTAAGGCAATTCAAAGTAACTCAATCCCAACACCCCATGAACTCTTGATTGTTGTCCTTCACCATGGCCTCTGCCTAGGTGTAATTTTACTTTTTGATGCACAGTATCCCACTCATCCAATGTTTCTTTTGTTGCCAAAAATCCTCCAAGCACAATAATTGCCAATGGTAAACCAACACACCTTGCCACCATTTCCCTCCCCAACTTATCCATATCTTCGAATATTCTGAATTCTGCATGTTCAAAGAACTAAATTAGAAATTATTACGTTTTCAAGTATTCGAAGTTTATCTTTTTTTATTGAAAGGAAAAGTGATGCGAATGGAAGGGGTGGAAAGAGAGAATTAGAAATTCGAGGCACAACAAGAAAAAGAAATAAATGGGATCAGTGCTTAACCAAATGACAATGCTCAATATAGAATTAGTACAAATGCTTAATTAAGAATGCACCGGTCTACCATGTATATAGAATTATTACAAGTGCCACTAATAAATTCTTTGATTATAAAGACTAGCTAAATTCCTGCACGATGTGCGGTACAACTTATTTTTAGTTTTCTCCAATATTTCAATAATTTTTATAAAGAATATTGTAACTTAATTGGTTGGCACTCAATTTCCAATAGAGACATTTATAATTCAGATCCCTCAACTATTGATGTGTAATAAAAAATTTCAATAAATTTCCTTGTAAAAATTATAATCTTTAGTTATTTTATAGACAAAATAGAAAGACACTAAGAGTAGTGTAGTGATTTGATCACACTATATATATGTGTGTTCTGAATGCTCGAAAATGTGTTAAAAACACAAGAGCTATTTAGATCCCCAAACTAAATATTACGGCTCGATTGATTTTACTCTAACTTATATTAAGTGCGGAATAGAGTAAATGCAAGTGGATAAACAATATAACTACTCTAAGCCATAATCAATGAAATACAGCAGTAAAATGAAAGCTAAAAAAGTAGGGAAGAAGAATGCAAACACAAGATAACATGCTGATGTGTTATCGAAGAGGAAACTTTAGTACTCGGCGTAAAACCTCTCCGCTGTCCTGTAAGCAATAAATCGATCTGCTAGACAATCAGTTGGGATACATGAATAGCAAGAAACTCTCAAAGCCTAATCTACCCGATGCACTTGATGTGAAATAAAAGATTTGGTTCACTTTTCGTAGCAATAAGTACCACATATTGCAATGATTTATTTTGAAAATCTTGTTGCAATAGGTGTTATTGCAATGACAAAAAAGTCAATGCAAGCCATATTAATAAACTTTGAGGCAATAGGTTGAAAAAATCTCATTGCAATAGGTTGATTTTTTTATCAAAAAAAAATTTAAAATAAATAAATCATTTTCTTGAATAATAATTTTTTCATTAACCTGTTTTGCAATTTAAAACCCATATCTAGGAACTATACTAACAATATAGTTTGATGTGAAATAAAAGATTATCTATTGCAACAACATATCTCAATGTATAAAACGAGTTACCTATTACAACAACACATTTCAATGTAATATAATAACTATTGCTAAAATCTCATATTAATGCAATAAATTTAAGTTATTATTACAACAAAAAAACAACCTAGAGATGCAATAGTATATATATTACCTCCATTATTTTTTTTGTTGCAATAATACTTGTTGTATTATGTCTTTTTTCTTGTAGTGTCCTTTCATTGTTTTATCATGATTCTTAATATTAATTAGTTTTGGATTGATTCTTAAAAAATAAAAAGTTCTTTTGGAATTTTCTCTTTTTTTCCCCCCTTTTCTTTTAGAAACGAAAAATCCTTTTGGACTTTTCTAAGCATATACTTTTAGGTAACTAGCTTTTCATAATTAACTTTATATAACTAGATATGTACTGAGTTGTAACCTGTAAGTACACTAGTCTATGATTATTTTTAATTGTAGATAATTTATTTTTCCTAAAAATTAAACAATTATTAAAAGTAATTTCTATCTTTTTATTTTTTCAAATATATAATTTTATCATTTTTTTTTGTGCTTTTTATTGATATTATACTTTTTTGAAGCGATCCATATTCTTCTAACTTTTTTTATTATGCATAATATTTTCCTAATTTCTTTTGGTACAACTAAAATTTTTAAGTTTCAAATTTATTTTTCAAAACTTATCACATAATTACAATTGATATTACTCAAATTCTCACTTCTAAAAGAATCTAAACTAACTAAGGATTAACTCAAACAAATATCAAACCAAAACTATAAGAGAGAGTGAGAGGACTTGTAATGGGGAACTCAAAAAAATCAAGACCAAAACATATCAACTTAACGTAAATTTATTAAAAAAACATAAAAATTTATCAACCTAAAATAGAGTCGCAAGCATAGTTATCAAAACCGTACTGAAGGTTAACTTGGCTAAAGATTTGGTTCACTGGTTCATTGGTTCAACCAGTGGTTCATTGGTTGAATGGTAGGTTTATTAATTAATTTAATAATATACTTTATTATTATAAAAGTAACTAAATTAAAACAAAAACACTCCATTTCGGTAAATTAATAAACTATAACAATAACAATATTTATAAAAATTCATGGTGATGGCGTAATTTGTCTTTTTAACCTCACTTTCTATATTTTGAGAAACACACTTTGATTAACAAGTGTGGAAAAAAATTGGTCAAAATGTATGTATATGTGAGTCAAAACCTGACTCTACTTTTTATTCCAGAGCAAATACATGCATATGGCTTAACACAGATTATTTCTAGATATAGCAAAAGTCCAAGTCCTATATCGTAGTTTTAAATCACTAACAAAAAAAAAAAAAAAAAAAAAAGCATGCTTTCTGGTCCTTAACCATCCAGAGGTGGCTTAACCTCCAGTCCTCCACAACTTTGAAGAGCATACTAATGAATGACCAATATCCTTAGTAAAAAAATGTCGTCAATGTTGAACCACTGTCTGGGAAAAGTTTTTGATAAGTAAAAAAAGTAATTAAGAGCGCAAAGGGGTCGAACATGCGAAGTATACAAGAGATACACAAGGGATTCAAGAAAAACAAAAGGATCTAAAAAAATTCAAACAAGTTTGAAAAACAAAAACAGCGATTAGCAGCTATCCAATCATAAAGAGTCTTCAAAAGCAGTAGCTTCAACTCTAAAGTTGTTTTCACACTGCCTCGGTATAGTTATCGTGAAATAATTAGAAGTTCTCAAAACAATCATAATCTAATCCCTTCTTTTGGTACCACAGAGAGAAAGAGAGAATTTGATACCCATGAACTAACAGGGATAGATGACCAGGTATGGCATAGCTTAGACATGAGAAAAGAATAAAAAAATCAAGGTTCTTCACTAGGAATGATTCATACAAGCTTACTGATGAGTGCAAACACTAAAATCAAAATTACAGATAAACAAGCGCCCAACACTGTAATATAAATATGCTGTACACGGAAATCTATTGCTTAACAAGGGAGAACACTTTAAACAGGGGAAAAAAAAAGGTATATTTACCCATGATTTGAAAACCATACAGCAAAATGTCTATATTTTAAGACTATTTAGCAAAATACCCATGCTTTGGAACTTGATTTTAATAAAATCAAGTTCTGTGTAAAATTTGATATCCTCAAAATCAAGTTCTATGAATATTTTTAAGTGGAACTCAACATTAGCAATGTCGAATTTCACTTAAATTATTTTGAAAATTTAAGTGGCAAAATATGCATAGAAATTGATAATGTTGTTATCGAGTTCCACCTGTAACTCAATTTTGTTAAAATCTTTTTTTTTTTTTTGAAAAGCAAACACACACACACACAAGGGAGAGGAAAATGGGTTCTAACACAAATGCACACCACAACTCCACTCAAAAGCCATGGTAAAAAAAAATAAAAAAAAATTATTAAAATCGAGTTTAAAAAATATAAGCATTTTGCTAAATAATTTCAAAATAGAGGCATTTTATTACATATTTTTCAAGTTATGGGTAAATACTCATTTTGACCCATAAAACAACAACCATAACAACAAAGAAAAAAAGTAGATGTTTAGATAGGCTTGATTTCGACTACGATAACTAAATTACATTAGGTGTAACATTGATATGAGCCTGGTAGAAATCATTCAAAGAATGCGCGTTAGAAGTTCTGAACTTCCGTACATTAGTCATCATTTTTGTTAAACCTTCATCATCACCATCCTATATAAATTCTTCTTGCTTTATTCATTAAAAGTGTATTACAATGATTAAAAGACAACACACAATTCTAATTCTCTATCTACTCCCCATGCTTTTCAAAACCAACACAAAAATTGTCTTGTATTATTCTTGACCCCACATATGCCCATGACCAAACATACAAATGAGTAAATGACACACCTATGATATACAACCATCTCTAACAAGAAACTATCTGCACATCCAACCCACATAATAATAAGAACCCAAAGCTAATAACAGCAAATAACATCATGTCACTTAATTAGGATTTGTTGTAAAAATTATTATAAACAAGACAAAAATTATCAGATGACCATTAAAAAAAAACATGTATATGACCAAACTAATGCTTCAAAAGAAAAACCCACGTCTCATAGTTCCTGTTATTGGCTTCGATTTATTGTTATACTTTGTAATTACTTGAGAAAGACACATGGAGTTGAAACTGAAACTAGGAATATAATTGAACGCTGGAGATTGGCAAATTGGGAGTGGGTTTCCAGTGATTGTTGATGGGGATTGATCATGAGAGGGAATGGAAGGTTTTGAATTTGTGAAGCAGGAAAGTCCTACAGTTTTAAGAAGAGGAATTGAAGGAAAACCCTAGCGGTGCCTTTGAATCGTCTAGAAGTGGCTGATGCAAAGAGTGCAGGGAGTTTCTGCATCTAATTTTGTCCGTTGAGAGAGCCCTAAAATATTCTCAATGTCATGGTGCCTCATGATAATTGTTTTTTATATATATATATATATATTTTAAGACAATTATTAATCAATAATTTTAAGAAATTTTTATCCGTACTTTTATGAGAAATATAAAAAATTATTTTAAAAAGAAAGTAATTTTTCTTTTCCTATAAAAAGTTTCTAAAAATATATCATACACCAATTCTCTTAGAACATCTGTTAACTTTTCAAAAAAAAAAAGACAACAAATAGTAGTAGGACTATGATTCATGGTTTTAAAAAAGAAAAATAGTATGCCCACAACATTTTTACAACACTTTCACAACAAATTCTAAGTTGTAAATTATTATTGGCTATTACTAGTGATGCTTCTTAAAAAAAGAAAGACTATTAGTAGTTAAGAAAAAAGTAACTTCAAAATTAAAACTAATAACAACTTACTTTGTCACCTAAGATTTGTAGTGGACGTATCACTTTTCTCTTAAAAGTTAAAACATGAAAGTTCAAAGAACCGGAAGCTAGGGTAAGAATTAAGGCCAATGTATCCAAGTCCTCAAAACCTAAAGAGATTTAAGGTTTTTAATTATTAAATTATTTATGACATTATTAATAATTTAATAAGTTAATAAATAAAAGATGGAACAATTTTTAAAAATAAGTCTTCTTGATTAAAGAAATATGAATATGGTGAAATTAAATAATTCTTAAGTACTTTTTCTCAAATTTTATATAGGAAAAATATAGTTAAAAAATACATGATAAACAAAAAATTAATAAGAGTATAATTACACTTAATCCTTCAAATTCAACAAATAATTGCTTAAACAATCAAATAATTTTGATATATCACAAATAATAATGCTAAGTATATTAGTCACAGTAAGTAATATTTATGATTTTAATTAATTATATGTTTAAAGTTTATACATTTTCTAATGGGATTATTTGAACTTTTATAAATATTACATATCTAAGTTTTTGAAACTTAATTTAAAACCATAATTTCTTCACAGGTCTGGCTCCCCCTCTTGTTATAAACTCTCCTATTTCCTCCCATTTTAATATAGATGAAAGATACTTGGCAGACTAATAATCCAAAGGCAAAAAAAGTAACCATCTCTCTCTCTCTCTCTCTCTCTCTCTCTCTCTCTCTCTCTCTCTCTCTCTCTCTCTCTCTCTCTCTCTCTCTCTCTCTCTCAACCTTCAGCAAGCAAACCCACCCTCATACACCTAACACCCTTGGCAACAGATGACAAGGAGCTGTCAGAAATAATGCCAGAGATCGATGTCATTTGAGAAGCTTGACTAGAGTATCAAAATCATTGCTACAAATATGAAGCTTTACAATTGTTTTCTTTGATTTTCTATTCCTAATTTCCAATGTTTATATCTCTCTCTCTTGCCATTGATTTCATCACCACTGCATAGCTAGGGGACTGTTTGGGTTTTTTTTTTTTTTTTTTCTCATCACTCATCACTCCTCACTCAATTTTCGTTACTCATCACTCATCACTTAAAATACCCCAATTTTCCCAACTCCATCCGTTTGGACACTGTTTTCAGTTCACATCACTCAAATTTTTCAACTTTTTGTGGGCCCCATACTTATAACTTGGTGCAGCTTTTACTTTCTTTTTTTTTTTCCCCCTTCAACCCCAGTACCCAAACTCATCGAACCTAGTGAAAAAAAAAATGAAGAAGACCAGACCAGACCCAACGTGAAAGGGAAAAGAAAAAGAAGATCACCTAGTGTGAAAGGAGGAAAAAAAAAAAAATTTGCGACTGGACTCTGACCATGGGACCCTCAGTGTGTGTTTAATTATGAAAATGCCATTGAAAACTGAAAGCACCTAAAATGTGTTTTCAGTTTCCATAAATCATCACTCAAAAATCAGAGAATTGAGTGATAGAAACAAAAATCAAACAATCTCAACCGTGAGTCCCACCATTTTTGAGTTATGGGTGATGGAAACAGAGTTACGAGCGATGGAAACAAAAAATCCAAACAGCCCCTAGGTTTCTTTCCTTTGTTTTTTGACACTTTATTTTGTAAAATGTTTTATGGATGTACATGTATTTTGGAGTGATTGATAATATTTATTTGATTTTACTATTTTGGGTTTCTCTAGGTTGTTCTTAGGGTTTCTTTTTAAGAGAGACGAAGAGGGAAAAATTTTGAAAAACTTATTTCTCTAGTTGGCTTTTACCTCTTCTAGGTTTTTGGATTTGTCCTACCTAGCTTGTATAGTATTATGGGACTATTAATCAGCAAGATATACTAGCCAGGTTTTTGATAAGCTTGAAGACATCCTACATTCCAAATAAGTTTTGATACAAAATACTTTTTCCATACAAGGGCAATTTAATTTATTCTTGTAACTGTGTGAATGTAATCTACAAAAGAAGTGCGAAATTTTTTACTTGTAAAAAAATTACATTGCAAAGAAACCAGTAGAAATTAAAAAACGTAACAAAAGCGTGGAAAGAGAATTTATGTTTTCTTTCATGAACACACACATCATCTCCTTCACAATATGAACAGAAACTACATAAACATATGCATCACACATTTCTTATTAACTTCTCTAATTCACGGCCCCTCTTCAACATTTTTCATCTGTTTGGCACTGCTAGCTTCCTTGGCTGTGTCATAGGACGCATGCAATCCAAAAAGGAAATAGTAAACCAAGATTATTAGAGTCCACAACCCGAACCTTTCGAACGATGCTCTATCTATAGACCCAAGAAGGAAAATGTTGATGGCAATTGATAGTGATGGCAGCCATGGTACCAATGGTACACCCCAAAGTTTTGGTTCCCTAGCCTGTGGAACAAAAAGCCAAAGCCCAATAGTTGACAAGAGCCAAATTGGTCCAGTTACTGTGTACCCAATCCAACCATTTGTAGATATGGCCCAATAAAGAGAAGTGGCAATTGAAGATCCAAGAATAAGGGCAAGAAACACAATGAATTTGATACGGTTTGTTGTTGTTGTCACCCCACTAACATAGTATCGACGCACAAGAAGGCCAATAGCCACAAGCATGAAGATAAACAGTGTGGAGATTGAGAGCAAGTTTGAGAGAATGTCAAGCGATGAGAAGAAGGCAAATACTGCAGTGGCTGCAAGCATTACCACTGTGGCATTGACAGGAGTACCAGTTTTCTCATTCACAATGGCGAGCCACGGGGGCAACATGTGTGTACGTGCAATATGTGTGAGATATCGAGCTTGACCCACTGCTGACACAAGTAAAACTGTTGTCATGCCCTTCAATGCACCAGCAGCAACTATGTACTTAGCCCATCCCCAACCTACGGCTTCAAATGCCACAGAAAATGGTGCATCTTTATCAATATCTGTGTATGGTTGCATTAGGCATAGTGTCACGGCTAGTAAACAATATGCCAATGTAGTAATCACCATTGAGCCAACAAGACCAATAGGAATGTCCCGACCAGGATTCTTTGTCTCCTCAGCCATGGTTGAGACAGCATCAAATCCAACATAGGCAAAGAAAAGCACTGCTGATGCTTGAAAGATGCCACGGACGCCAAATGGTGCAAAATCACTGTAATTTTTGGTGTCAGCTTTTATGAAGCCTCCAATGATGATGAAGATAATGACAGCAACATGGAAGATGGAGGCAATGTAATTGAATCGTGAGGAGCCCTTTGTGCTCATAACAGCCATAACACAAATGATAGCCAAGACAACAATAGCAATGGGGTCGAGGTATCTGTAGTTTGGTGAAAAACTATGGGCTACAATGCGGAAATCATTTGGCTGGTGGTTCAAGAGTGTGGCAAAGTAGGATGTCCAAGAACGGGCAACGGCTGCTCCACCAATCACATACTCGAGTAGGATGTTTCCGGCAGCAATGAAGGCCATGAAATCACCCAGCTCTACCCTTAAATAGGCAAATGATCCACCTGAACGGAAACCATCTTGTTAGCTTAATTAGCCACACGAATTTCAGTAACATAAATTTTATTCGACTGTGCATGTCAAGGTAAAAGATGTTGTCATGAATTCCCATTAACAAGAAATTAACCAGAAAAAAAAATGTTTTCAATATCAGGAAAGTAATAAATCAAAATTATTTGTATATATTAATTTTTTTTTTTTACACATTCAAATAACACAAGAAATGTTAAGCTCAACTATATCTTCTCGTATTTTCAATCAGTTCAAATCTATCACTTTTCATTATTATAACTATCGAATTATTAAAAAAGAAAAACACAAGTTATAGTAATTTTTTAAAATATATACGATGTTTTGAGCTATAAGAATGTGTAATGAACAAAGCTATCGTGAGTGGAACATATTTATGTAAATTATGTGTTTGTACCACTAGCATTTTCATTCCTCCCACTTTAATATATATATATTGTAGGGGGTGGATTCGAGCGCTCTCTAAGGATTGAGAGAGTGGACCCAAGCCCAGCTAACCCTCCAATAAATTTGTAGAGTATGGGCTCAAGAGCTAGGCCTTAGTAAAGAGGGCAACGGCCATGCATGGTTGTACGTGATTGCTAATAACTAAAACGTGGGTTTGAACACACAATGAGGCTCCTCGGACGTGCCTTATGGAGCTGGAAACTCCTATTATCTCTTTTCAGAAAGGTTACAAGAGTTGAGAGAAAATACTTTGCTACAGTATTCCTTTTTCTCTGGTTTTTCGTCCGTCCCCTTCACAAGAGGGATTTTTACATTATATACTTCTCAATCAGTTGATCCTAGCCCTACATTTGTTGATCAATCCGGTTTCCACTTGAGTGCCTGTCCCATCAGCCGCATTCCCATACCTCCAGTAGGTTGCAGCGCTCAAGACGGCACTGTTCAGAGGTCCTATCCTCATTAATGCGGCCAGAGCGTTAGTTGAGGGCATTTAATGTGGAGGTGACAGTTCACCTGGGACTTGCTCCTCCGCCATGCTTCAATGTCCGGTGATTGGTTCTTGCTATTTGCTCCTTGGATGCTTGGGGAGACTTCCCTTAAAGGTGTGCTGTATGCCCACTTTCTGTCCTCGGCCTACCGAGGATGTAACCATCCTCGACAATGTTCCTTGAATCCTGGGCTCTAAACTTTCGTCCTCGGGCCTCGGATCGCGGAGGCGTCCTCGGCATGGGCCTCTGGGCTTGGCTTGGAGTGGGCCAGGGTTGCTGACTTATTCTGGCCCCACAATAGCCCCTCAAAATCATGCTGTCCGCATCCTCGGGCGGAAAGGAGGATTTTGATATCCCCGGACCTGCTTCGCGTCTAATCAAGTCTTATCCCTCGTCAGCGTTGGCGCCTTTTCAACTGCCCAAGGTGCGTTACTGGCGCTTCGATGTGCGTAACGTGTCTTGCATTAAATTCGGGCGGCTTTATGCTCCCCACGTTCAACGGGCAGATGACGATCTAACGGTGGAGATGCGTCTGGCACTTATGGGCGGGAAAACTTGCGCAGCTCTTCTTTCTAGGGTATAAGTACCCATTAGAGCCGTTTCTTCACTTTTCATTTGCAATCGAGAGCTCCTGCGCCTCTATTCTGAGTCCAGCCAAACTTCCACCTCCATCTCCAGCACAAAAAGCCAGTCCGAGGAGCTCCTCCTCATTTCTGTAAGTCTCTCTGTCTCTCTCTGAGCTTTCTCCCTCTCTACTCGTCCTTCTCTTTCATTCGTTCATCTTTTAGTTCCCTTAGGCGTCATCTAGGATGGGTAGACTTAAGAAGTTTGTTGGCACTGAGGAGGCGATGGAGAAATTCATCGCCGATTACAAGATACCGGCCAATGTGGGCTTAAGGTATTGTGAGGAGGGGGAGTGGTACCTCAAGAGGCGAGAGGGCGAAGTGGTGATTCCTGTCATCGCTTTCCTTGAAGGGGGGATGAGGATCCCCATGGGGCCAGTGATGAGGGGTTATCTCACCTACTTCCGGTTGACCCCCACCCAGTGCGCCTCCAACATGTTCAGAATTTTGGGCAGTGTGGACGCCCTTAATGAAAAGATGGGTCTGAGGCTGACCTATCACGATGTCAACTACTGCTACAATCTTCAACATTTGAAGAACAAGTCCTATTACATGAGGACGAGGGACGACAGGGTCCGGCTTATCCAGTGCCTCCCCGAGTCCAACAAGGGGATGAATGAGGATTTCCTCATCGTGTCCGGAGCGTGGCACGATGGCCTTCATTGTCCGACGACGGAGGGAGCACCAGGTGGGGCAATGGGAATAAGAGGGGATTTATAGATTCTAACTTCTTTCTCTGCGTTATTTCTTCTTGTATTGTTTGGTTTCTAACCACGGATGTGTACTCTCTTTGCAGATCCGCATTCCTATGCGCGCCATTTCGGCTTGATCAATAGGGAGGACTTGCAGAAGGTGCTCAGGTCGGCGGAATTCGAGGACGAAGAAGACCACCAAGTCAGAGCTGCGCACAAGATTTTGGGGTACACTCCGCTCCAGAAGTCATTTGCGGCCCCAAAGTACGTGATCAGAGCAAAGGATCCTCGGCTGCAGAAAATAGCAGTGACCGAGGACGGGTTCGAGTTTCCCGAGGACACCTCCACTTCAGAAGGCGTCACAGTAGCAGTCCTCTCGTCTTCCCATTCGTTCCCAGAGGCCGCGGAAGAGAACTTAGAGAGGGAAGGGGAACCTGTAGATTTTGGTACTGCCGAGGAAGGTTTCGGCGTTTTTGAGCAACTCCATCAGTTCGAGGACCCCTCTGGAGACTTGGGTGATCCTCGTCTAACCGAGGCAGACCTCTTAGCGTCAGAGACATCTTCCCGGCGCGGAATGGGCTACAAGAAGAAGTACCAGCCAAGCCTGTCCGAACTACTAGAAGGGCAGCCGGGGAAGTCCAAGCCGAAGCTTCCTCCCCCATCTCCAAAGAATTGTCCTGTTCAGACCAGGTCGGCCTCAACACAATCCAAGCTTCCTCCTCCTCCGCCTCAGGCGAGCCCGTTGTCCAGGCACGAGCCCGCTGACCCTAAGCAGAAGAAGGACAAGGGTAAGAGGACCCTTGAGGACAAATCTGGGCCCACGCGGGAGGGCGATGGCAATCAGCGGCCATCGAAGCAATTGAGGATAGGCCCCTCAACGCAGGATAAACAGGTCGCTCCCCCGCCCAAGGTCCAGGCCTGGCTCCCCGCCCCAATGCTCCGTGGGGCTCCTTTGAGGGATGACTCCTCCCTCAGGGACTTTAAGGATGGCGAAGGCGCGTACGTGGCCAACGCTGTGGAGAGATGCCTGCTCCTGCCTGCGGACATGGCGGAGCTGGGAACCATGAGGAGTAGGGATGTCTTCCTCTGCCTCAAGCGGTATTTGGGGATGGTAAGACCTTAACACTTGTGCTTTTTCTTGCCTTTTTCTTGCTTTCATTTCTTTTTGAGCTCGGCTAATTGCAACTTGTCTGTTTCATTTGGCAGGCTATACAGGCCACCTTCAGGCTGGAAGAGGCGGCCAATGAACATGGGAAGGCTCTGGATCTGGAGCGCGATAGGCGCTTGGTGGCTACCTGGACCCTCAAGACGTCGGAGGAGGACCTTGCCAAGGCCAGGGAGGAGCTGAAGGCAATGACCCAGGCTAAGGAAAGCGCAATGTCAGGCCTTGAGGGTGCCCAAAGGCAGGCCGAGACTCAGACAAAGCGTCTGGGTGAGGCAGAGAAGCTGTTGAAGCTCGCCGAGGATCAGATAGCTGGCCTGGCGAAGAAAGTGGCAGATGCCGAGGAGGCCAAGAGGGTGGCTGAATGGGCCAAAGGGGAGGCTGAGAGGACCAAGCTTGAGGCAGAGCAGGGCAGGGAGGAAGCAGCTGAGGAGGCAGCCTTTACTGCCGGGGCAGCTGAGACAGCAGCTGCCTACAAATCCCAAGTCCCTGGGGTATGTAGGCGCTACTGCTCCGAAACTTGGAGCGAAGCCCTCAGGCAGGCTGGAGTGGAGGCTTCTTCTGACTTGTGGAAGGAGGAGAACGTGTACTACCCTCCTGTTATCCGCGAGACTGCCCCCGATGGCTCTGAAGCCGAGGAGGCTGCTGTGGAAACTGCTGCTACTCCGGGCGAAGAGGCCTCGGATGCTGGGGTTACTGATGAGCCAATCCAAGGGAGCAATCCTCCCGTGGTGGTTGTGTTGAGTGATGGCTCCAACGAGGACGCGCCTCAGCAGGTTGTAGAGCCTTCCCCCGCTGCCCAAGTCTCTTCTGCCGAGGGGGCGGCTATTCCTGCTGTGCCTCTGCAGGCCATTCCCCTTAGTCAGGGCTCAGGGGACCCTGAGGCAGCTACGGGCCAGCCACCCACTGAAGCAGGCAACTAGGCCCCATGGCCCTTCTGCCTGCTGCACTTCATTTCTGCATCTCTTTCCTTTTTTTTTTTTTTTTTGCTTTATTTGTAATGCGACTTCCTGGGTGCAATTCCCTTGTGTTTAATGAAATGAAAACTTTATTTCCTTTTCTGTTTGTTGTGGCTATTTCCTTACTTGCACGCTATTCATTTTTTCGTATAACTTTGACTTCAATTGTACCTCGGCCAATCGCGGCATTTGATAATTACAACGTAAGGGCTTGTATGCTCGGGCGGACCTTTTATGTCCTAAGGAGCAGGTGGAATTTTGAAGTACACACTTAGGATCTTTTAAAGTAGTTAGTTTCCCCTTAGGCATAGGTCCGAGGACCCAGCAGTTCTATGGTTCTGTCTAACACTTGGTTTTCTTGAAGTGGTTAGTTTCCCCATGGGACTGAGTCCGAGGACCATGCAGCTCCCTGGTTCTGTCTAACTCTTAAGCTTTCTGAAGCAGTTAGTTTCCCCATAGGACTAAGTCCGTGGACCATGCAGTTCCTTGGTTCTGTCTAAAGCTTAGCATTCTTAAGTAGCTAGTTTCCCCAGGGGACTGAGTCCGAGGACCATGCAGTTCCGTGGTTCTGTCTAACACTTAGTTTTCTTAAAGTGGTTAGTTTCCCCATGGGACTGAGTCCGAGGACCATGCAGTTCCCTGGTTCTGTCTAACACTTAGTTTTCTTAAAGTAATTAGGATGCGAGGCAAATAACTAAGATATGCTAACAATATGAATCAAAGTGGCTTCTTTATTAATAGTAGTACCTTTTCAGGTTGTTTACATTCCATGGACGAGGTACAGGTTTGTCATCTAAATCTTCTAAATAGTACGCTCCTATCCCTGCCACCGAGGTGATTCGGTAGGGGCCCTCCCAGTTGGGTCCGAGCTTTCCCCAGGAAGGGTTCTTGGCAGTTCCTACAACTTTTCTCAGCACCAGGTCTCCCGGTGCTAGTGGTCTGAGCTTTACGTTGGTGTCATATCCCTGCTTGAGCTTTTGCTAGTAGTGGGCCAGCTGGATCATTGCTTGCTCTCTTCGTTCGTCTACCATGTCCAGGCTCCGCCCCAGCAGTTCATCATTGCTGCCTGGGGTGAAGGAGCTCATCCTTAGTGTCGGGAAATTGGTTTCCAGGGGGATCACTGCCTCCGCACCATAGGTCATGGCAAAAGGTGTTTCCCCTGTTGAGCGTCGGGGCGTAGTCCGGTACGTCCAGAGGACATGGGGCAGCTCTTCTACCCATCTCCCTTTGGCATCATCCAGTCTCTTCTTAAGCCCGTTGACAATGACCTTGTTGACTGCCTCGGCCTGTCCATTCCCCTGAGGGTAGGCTGGCGTTGAGTACCTGTTTGTGATCCCAAGTTCGCGACAGTACTCCCTGAAGGCCTTGCTATCGAACTGGAGTCCGTTATCCGAGATAAGGGTATGAGGGACCCCGAACCGCGTAATTATGTTCCTCCAAAGGAATTTCTTCACGTCTACATCTCTGATGTTGGCCAGTGGCTCGGCCTCGACCCACTTGGTGAAGTAGTCCGTGGCCACCAACAGATACCTCTTGTTCCCTGGTGCCCTGGGGAAGGGTCCCACGATGTCCAAGCCCCATTGGGCGAATGGCCATGGACTGGATAACGGATTGAGGACCCCTCCTGGCTGATGGATGTTTGGGGCGAACCTTTGGCATTGGTCGCACTTCTTGACATACTCCTGGGCCTCTTGCTGCATTCCCGGCCACCAATATCCTTGAGTGATGGCTCGGTGAGCCAGGGATCTCCCCCCTGTGTGGCTCCCACATATTCCCTCGTGCAGCTCTTCAAGTAGTAATTCCGCCGCTCCGGGGTGGACGCACAGTAGGTATGGTCCAGAGTAGGAGCGCTTATACAGCTTGTGATCCTCGGACAACCAGAACTGAGGGGCCTTCCTTCTAACCTTCTCGGCTTCTGACTTGTCCTCGGGCAGGATGTCATCTTTTAGGAATCTCACTATGGGGTCCATCCAGCTGGAACCCACCTCAATCTGGTGGACGGGGACCCCTTCTCTTGGCACTTCGCTTGCTCTCCCCAGATGCTCCACGAGTATTATCCGAGGCAGATCTTTTGCCGAGGAGGTTGCGAGTGTGGCCAGTGAGTCGGCATGGCTGTTCTCGCTCCTGGGGATATGAGACAGGCTGTAGAGGCTAAATTCCAATCGCAAGCGCCTGACTTGGCCCAGGTATTCTTGCATTCTTGAATCCCTGGCCTCCATCTCCCCATTTACCTGGCCTACCACCAACCTCGAGTCCGAGAACATCTCTATCGACTTTCCTCCCATCCTTTGTACCATGATCATCCCTTGTAGTAATGCCTCATACTCGGCCTCGTTGTTCGTGGCCGCGAATCCGAGCCTTAGGGATTTCTCAATGACATGATCTTCAGGGGATACTAGGACCAGCCCCACTCCGGACCCCCTTTGGTTTGCCGCGCCATCCACATACACTTTCCAACATGGTGCCTCTGGGATGGAGATTGCCCCAACTGATTTCTCATCACGGCTCTTATCCTCGGCCGTCACTTCTACGATTGGTTCGGCGAACTCGGCCGTCAAATCTGCCAGAACCTGGCCCTTTATGGAGGTCCGGGGCATGTACTTGACGTCAAAAGCCCCAGAATTGTGTTCCACTTCGCGATTCTGCCTGTGTAATCAGCGGTCCGGAGCACAGACTTCAAAGGCAATTGGGTTAGGACAATCACGGTGTGAGCTTGGAAGTAATGGGGGAGCTTTCTCGTGGCGTGGACTACAGCCAGGATGGCCCTCTCTAAGGGTAGGTATCTCACCTCCGCTTCGTGCAGCGACTTGCTGACGTAGTAAACTGGCTTTTGAACGCCATTATCTTCCCGTATCAGTACTAGGCTCACCGTATGGGGCGCCACAGCAAGGTACGCGTATAGGACCTCGTCGACCTCAGGATGGGACATGATAGGCGGTCGGGAGAGGTAATCCTTGAGTTGCTGGAAAGCTTCGACACAATCCTCAGACCACTTAAATCCTTTCCATTTGTTGATCAGGAGATAAAAGGGTCTGCACCTGTCAGCCGACCTGGAAATGAACCGGTTCAGTGCCGCGATCATCCCAGTAAGCTTTTGGATCTCCTTGGGATTCTGCGGAGGCTTCATATTGTGAATGGCCTTGATCTGGTCAGGGTTGACCTCGATCCCACGGTGGGTGATCATATACCCCAGAAACTTGCCGGAGCTTACGCCAAATGAGCATTTTGAGGCATTAAGGCGGAGCTGGTGCTCTCTCAGGACGCCAAATGTGCGGCCGAGGTCTTCCAGGTGCTCGGACACCAACTTGCTTTTCACCACCATATCGTCAACATAGACTTCGACGCTCTTGCCCAACATCGGCTCGAACATTCTCGTCATCATCCTCTGGTAGGTGGATCCGGCGTTTTTCAGGCCAAACGGCATGACCTTGTAGTGGTAGTTCCCAATGGGTGTCACAAATGTCGTCTTCTCTCGGTCCTCCAAGGCTAAGGGGATTTGATGATAACCCTGAAAAGCATCCAGGAAGCTCATCCGAGGATGGCCTGCAGTCGCGTCTACTAGCTGGTCTATTCGTGGCATTGGGAAGGGGTCTTTTGGGCATGCTTTGTTCAGGTCTGTGAAGTCTACACAAACCCTCCACTTCCCACTTTTCTTCTTGACCACCACAGTGTTGGCCAACCATGTGGGGTAGAAGATCTCCTTGATAGCCCCCGCGTGCTTAAGCTTATCGACCTCTTCCCTGATCGCATCAGCGTGCTCTTTCGACGGGCACCGAGGTGGCTGCTGCTTGGGGATCGCAGATGGGTTGACGTTAAGGTGGTGACAGATGAAAGATGGATCAATCCCAGGGGCATCGCAGGGGTCCCATGCGAACACGTCAAGGTTCCTCTTGAGGAATTCGAGTAATTCCTCCTTCTCCCGTGGAGGCAGCTGGATCCCGACCTGGAAAAACTTCTCCGGATCATCGCCAATTATCACCTTCTCCAGGTTTTCGTATTTAGCATCCTCGGCAGGTGCATCTGGAGGTGCCACCTGGGTCTTTGATTGCTATGAATTTTCCTCGGATAGGGCCGAGGACTGTGCATCGATCCGATGGGATATGGCAGCCACTGTGCAATGCCTAGCCGTGGATTGGCAACCTCGGATCTCCAGAACCTGGTCCCCTGACAGGAATTTCACCTTCTGGTGCAAGGTGGAGGCTACGCCATCCAGGGCGTGTAGCCAGGGCCTCCCTACGATGGCTGTGTAGGGAGAGTATGTGTCCACCACTATGAAGTTCGCCTCCACCACCACTGGGCCGGTCTGTACGGGCAGTCTGATCATGCCCTTTGGGATGACGAGCTTCCCATCGAAGCTCATTAGGGGGGAGCTATAAGGTGTGAGGTCTTCCTGCTTTAGCCCCAGCCCCTTGTAGAGGTCTGGACACATGACCTCGGCTGCGCTGCCACCGTCCACCATCACCCTTTTCACGTCGTAGCCCCCTATTCTGAGGGTGACGATTAGGGCGTCCTCATGTGGTTGGATGGTCCCAATCTTGTCCTCCTCCGAGAAACTCAGGGCTGGGGGAGGATTCCTCCTGGACCTCTTTGGCCCCGTCCGGGGGTCCTCGGCGGGCAGTTGGGCTACAGACAACATTCGCAAAGGGGGTGTGCCCGTCCTTCCTGGTGGTACTGGCAGTAGCGACTCTGATTGCGCCTACCAGGCTCCCCAGCCATCTTGTTCGGCCACCTGAAGTACGGTTCGTCCTTTATCTTCTCCAGCACCCTGTGCACGGGTTCTCGGAACACAGCGCCTATCGTCTGCGCGTTGGTCGCTCCAGATTGCCCACCGAAATCCCTCCTCGGACGGGCATTGTCATAACGGTCCGACCTGAAATCCCTTCTCTCCTGAGGGATAGCCTTCTCTTTGCCTTTGCCTTGCAGCATATCTTCCTCCACCCGCTTGTACTTGTCGATCCGATCCATCAGCTGCCGCACGCTGGTGGCTGGCTTACCGGTTAGGGACTTCCTCAGGCCGTGCCCCATAGGTAATCCATTCTGGAACGTGTTGATGGCAACAGCGTCGTACTTGCCGTCCAGCTCGTTGTAGATCTCCCAATACTTGTCCGAGTAAGCCTTGAGGGTCTCCCCGTCACGCATGGACAGGGACAGCAACGCGCTCATGGGCCGAGGAGGCCTGCTATTTGTGACAAAGCGGGAGCCGAAAGCCTGGGTCAGCTGCCTGTACGAGTTTATGGAATTCGTCCTTAGACCGTTGAACCACCTCATTGCCACAGGTCCCAAGCTGGATGGGAAGACTTTGCACATCAGCGCCTCGTTCTTGGAGTGGACAGCCATCCTTTGGTTGAACTGGCTCACGTGCTCCACAGGGTCCGTTTTGCCGTTGTAAGCAATGAAGGTTGGCTGCTGGAACCGCCGAGGAAGCTCCGCGTCCTCTATACGACGCGTGAAGGGCGACTTGGAGAGCCGGTCCAGCGCCCTGCTCATGGCGTCGCCTCCTAAGTCCCTGGGGGTTGGGTTGGCACGCCTACGCCTCTGGTAGCGCTCCTCCTCGTGGGAGAAAGTCTCGCTGGGGGGCGTTCTTGACCTTTGCCTGTATTCATCATCGCTTTCGTCGTCGGAGGGCGGGTCAGGGCTAGGTTCGGACCGTCTTCGCTGCGCACGGCGCAGCTTCCTCTTTAGATCATCTATCTCGCGTTGCATGGCCACCTTATCGTCCCTTCTCTGGGAAGCGTGGCTGTGGGCCTCTTGTGAACGCGTGGCCTGGCCATCGTCGCGCTTCTGGGGAATGTGCCTGTCCCCTCGGCTTTCGCTCGCCGTTGAAGTATGCACGCTTCCCTCTCGAAATCGCCTGTTGTCTTTCTGACCGCCCCCGGGGTCGCCATATTTACCCTGATGCCGTGACTTCGCCGGCTCAGGTCGATTGGGAGTTCCTTGGTGAGGGCCTGATCCTACCATGTTCGACTGTTGTCCTTACCAACGCACAAGCTCTCCCCACAGACGGCGCCAATTGTAGGGGGTGGATTCGAGCGCTCTCTAAGGATTGAGAGAGTGGACCCAAGCCCAGCTAACCCTCCAATAAATTTGTAGAATATGGGCTCAAGAGCTAGGCCTTAGTAAAGAGGGCAACGGCCATGCATGGTTGTACGTGATTGCTAACAACTAAAACGTGGGTTTGAACACGCAATGAGGCTCCTCGGACGTGCCTTATGGAGCTGGAAATTCTTATTATCTCTTTTCAGAAAGGTTACAAGAGTTGAGAGAAAATACTTTGCTACAGTATTCCTTTTTCTCTGGTTTTTCGTCCGTCCCCTTCACAAGAGGGATTTTTACATTATATACTTCTCAATCAGTTGATCCTAGCCCTACATTTGTTGATCAATCCGGTTTCCACTTGAGTGCCTGTCCCATCAGCCGCATTCCCATACCTCCAGTGGGTTGCAGCGCTCAAGACGGCACTGTTCAGAGGTCTTATCCTCATTAATGCGGCCAGAGCGTTAGTTGAGGGCATTTAATGTGGAGGTGACAGTTCACCTGGGACTTGCTCCTCCGCCATGTTTCAATGTCCGGTGATTGGTTCTTGCTATTTGCTCCTTGGATGCTTGGGGAGACTTCCCTTAAAGGTGTGCTGTAGGCCCACTTTCTGTCCTCGGCCTACCGAGGATGTAACCATCCTCGGCAATGCTCCTTGAATCCTGGGCTCTAAACTTTCGTCCTCGGGCCTCGGATCGCGGAGGCGTCCTCGACATGGGCCTCTAGGCTTGGCTTGGAGTGGGCCGGGGTTGCTGACTTATTCTGGCCCCACATATATATATATATATATAATTTTTTTCAATTTAAGAAACATTACATATACTTATAAGTTAATTGTCTGAAGTGCCAAGCTTCTATTGAAAAGGTGACGAAGAAAAAGTCAAACATATCATTAGAGTCCAGATTACGTTCATATTAGATGGGCCAGCGTGGAATTTTAGACTAGTCGAGTCTGGAATTACTTACTATATATAAAGTCCCGCCTGTCATTGTTGACCCTTATAAATTTTACTTCCCCATTGCCGACACAGGCATTTCACCACTTGACCATTAATTAACCTAAATTGCAGCTTATTCTGTTTTGGTATTTATCATAACAATCCTCTTCACATGAGTTATTTACCTAAAAGCCAGCTTTATTTTCAAGACACATCTTTCTTTTCTTGTGAATTATTCTTATATCAATATCAAGGTCTATCAGCAGATTAATTTTTCTCCAGCTTTTAAGAAAATGAACTTATTCACATGAGCCGATCGAAACAAAAATCTAGCAGGTTTAAAATAAAGATAAGGCACCGTCGTAAAGAGCATGCGCATGGATTTCTTCCTGTTCTATTGAAAAGACCAATTGTGTGTGGACTTCCTTTACAAATTACGTCAATTTTATAAAGACAAACTAGGATTTCAAAATCAGCTTTTGGACCTTTTGCCCAAAGCATATTCATAATTATACGCGATTAAATATAATATATTGAGTCGTGACCGAATTGAAAAATATATGGTCCATAACTATGTAATAAAAAAAAAATAGGGTCCATAACTCCATATAATATTATAAAACTGCCACCAGTTTCTAAAGCTAGCCCTCACGTAACAACTTAAAACTAATATTTTATTCTCTCAAAAAAAAAAAACTAATATTTTATAAATTATACAAATTAGATCAACCTAACAAAAATGTCGCCAGAAAATTCTAACTTAATTACCAATCACAAAAAGGCAAATCTTAAATGTAATAACCATTAGGACAAAAACAAAAGTTGTAAAAACTCAAAAGTTAAGTTTACTTTCATCGGGCAGAAAAACTAAAAACAGCTACAGCCAAAAAAACAGTCTAAAAAATTAGTTTGAATCACAATTTTAAAAACCAAATCGGACCGATCGGTTCAACTGGAAACCAAGCATTAATTCAATCTGGTGAAGTGCCCCAAAATCGGTTAAAAACCAATTCTTTGGCCATACTGGTCTTTAATACCATGGTTTGAATACTCAATTATTATTACAGTACTTTTCAATATTGTCAAATTGGTTCTCTCAGAAAATGCGGTTTCAATAATAATAATAATAATAATAATAATTAATAGGGGATTCAACATTCAAGTGTTGAATTAATAGAAATGAGCATAAAGTTTTAAAAGAAATCTTGTTCAATCGTAAAGAAAAATGTTAATGAATACCCTAACAGCATTTGTTAAAGAACTATTTTAAGAAAGTTTTTATAAAAAATTCAATAAGCAATAAATGTTTTAGCACTTTTCCTATTTCTCATAAATGTGATGTCAAAATTTTCTTAAAATGATTTGTTAATAATTGCTCTAAAAGCATCCATTAACTTGAGTGGACACGTTGTTTTGTTTGACAAAGTGACATTAAAAACGTTAAAAAAACTTGAGTGGGCACGTCGTTTTGGGTTTGTTTGTTGTATGCAAATGGATTTATACATCTATGGTTTGTTTTGGTCTTTTGGCTCTTATATTATATTATTTAAAGTTAAAATAAGTCACATGAATTATTAAGTAGGCCGTATAATTAAAACTACACCTGATTGATTTTATTAATAATTATTGCTGAAAGAATTTTCTTCTAATCCGATTAAGTAAAAAAAAAATCAATAAATAATGCATTTCCAAATACTTGACAGTGGACACCCCTTAAAATAAGTAAATAGATAAAGGTTTATCAGTAGAGCATTGAATTGGGTACGGCTAAAGCCAAACCATATCAATATAAATACTCCCTCCTTGACTTAAACATATAAAATCGAAGTCCTATGACCAAATCTTTAATTTCCTACATATTAGTCAATTATACATGTATTTAAAAGGCAGTCACCTGTGTTCATTAAAACTTGACAGATAATCATGATACTAGTAATATAAATATATAAAATGAAATAAAAATATTATCTTCACAATTTTTTAAAAATATTTTATAATAAATTTTAAGTAGCAAATTTGTATTGATTATTATATGTAAATAAAAAAAGTAATTTAAGTTGTAAACTGAAATTAAATCCTATAACAATTTACCACTTATAATCTATTATAATTTATTGTAAAAATGAAAGTGACTTTACTCATAAATAAAGATATTACTAAAAAAAAATTATAAAAAAAAAATTAACAAAAAGACAAGATAATAAGGATGGTATTGGTACCTGCGACTGGAATCTCAACGGCGAACTCGGTGTAGCAAAAGACAGAGAGCAAAGCAGAGATGCCCGAAACGACGTAGGACAACACAACAGCAGGTCCCGCATGTTCTCGAGCCTCAAGCCCAGTGAGGACGAAGATCCCAGCTCCAATCACAGCTCCTATGCCGAACCACATGAGATCCCACCAATTCAGCGTCTTCTTCATCTCGTGCTGGCTCTGTGCCTTCACATCCACTAGCTCCGTCTGGTCCAACGAACGAGTCAGAACTCGGTCTTTCAGCCTACGCGATGTGTCCTTCAACGCCCTCGCATAGTTTCCCCAGCTCCGAAACGATTCCTCGGGGAGAAAGTTTTCTTTTGTGCACAAGCACCCTCTTCTCCGAGCACCTTCGTCTCCTCCGTATTCACCCATCTGAGTCAACTCACTTCTACTCTCTCTCTCTCTCTGTGTGTTTGCTTCCCAAGAATATAGATAGAGAAAGAGAGAGATTAAAGGCAAGGAATATAATGAATCTTTTTAGGACTTTGGGGCACACAGCTAGGGTATTAATAATACTATTTTTTTAAGATATCAGCTCTAAACGGCACGATTTTAGCTAGAATTATAAATACACTTATCTACTTGTATTCTTATTTACTACTATTATTATAATTTGATTCCAATTAAATTTAAATATTTGATTATTAATACTGTATTAATAATATTGTTTACATGTATTACAGTTCTAAACAAATCATTTGATGGTTATATCGTCACATTAGACCGTAACAATATTACATAACATATCATTGTCACATTTAATGATACTCTTATTTTTTTTAGTCATATTTGATACTTCAATATCAAATTAAGCAGTACACATATGACCATACCATTGTCATATTCAATAATTCTCTTATTTAATAATCATATTGGACAATACTAACATCGTAAATGACTATATCATTGTTATATTCGGTGATTCTTTTTCTTTTTTTTGGTCACATTAAATTTACCAATGTCACTTTCGTTAGTACCAATGTCATTATTTTTTTGATCGCATTAGATGATACCAATGGAACATTGGGCAATACCTTTCAATGTCACTGAAAACTAACGTGACTAAGAATATATATATATATATATATATATATATATATATATATTAAATAATAGTTATTGAATTTTCTAACCTGTAAGTCTCTCTCTCTCTTTGAGTATTGGGATCTCTCTCAACTTCTTTGCATTTGAGATATTTTAAAATATTTTAAAATTTTAAATTTCATATTTTTATATAAAAATATATTGAATTGTATAAAGAGTCTTGGTATGTCTATTACTCTCTCTAACTCTCCAAGTAACTTTTTGAAATGAGTGACTCAAATTGTCGTTGTTCATTAATTTTAATTAAACCCATGACAGTAATTTTAATAAAAGTCATTAAGTTCCAAAATATGATCATTTTCATCTCAAAGTTAGAGAAATTCTTTAGATTATTTATTTTTTCTATAATAAAATTAAAGGGCAAATGAGTTAGAATATGTTCTATACTTAGGGGTTTCATTATTTACTCATGAAATTTACTACTTAATTCGTCTGGATGAAGCTCTATTGCAATTTTATATCAACTACAAAAAGTATTTTTTATAAAACGATTACTAGATTAGTCTCTACGAAGTCATTTCTGTCATGCACATGGCCTTTTCAGATATTTAACAATTACCATAACCTTTAAGAGAATGTAGGAAAAAGAGAGAAGGGGGTGATAGAGTCGGGGAAGATTGAGTGATCCTTTCCCATCCTTGGTAAGTGCCCTAAAACATATATCTCCCATACATGAATAATGAATTTGGGAATAATAAAATAAAATCGAGCCTACAGACTAACATAAGAAAATTTGATTCAACAGTTGTACAGAGAATCTAAAATGACTTAATATTCAAAGAAAAGCAACAAGAACAAATTGCAAATACTTATTGATCTATTGAATAATTAATACATCCACTTATGAAATATTAGGAGTATTTCAAATTTGCTAGTCCAAGCGAAAGGAATCTTGTTCATTAGGAAATGACAATGGAGGATATGGACAATTATATTAGCCCAAAAAAGGATATAAAGTTACGAACAACTCAACTTTAGAAGCTATTTGAAAATTCCAGCCAAATACCACTACAAGAAAATGTATTTTTAGTGACGAAAATTTTCGTCACTAAAAATCCAGTTTTTCGTCACTAAGAACCTTTAGTGACGAAATTGGACTTTTAGTGACGAAATTCGTTTCGTCGCTGTAGCCCCGTCACTAAAAGTCCTAGCGACTTTTAGCGACGAAAAATTTCGTCACTAAAAGTCCAATTTGGTAATAAAAAAAAAAACTTTTAGCGACGAAAACGTTTCGTCGCTAAATGTTTTCCTCGCTAAAAATAGTATTTAGTGACGAAAATATTTCGTCACTAAAACCATTTCAGTTTATTAAATCATATTTAGTGATGAAAAATTTCGTCACTAAAACTATTTTTAGGTAAATATAGTGACGAAAATATTCGTCACTAAAACTATTTTTAAAAAAATCCATGTACATATAGTGACGAAAATGTTCGTCACTAAAACCATTTCTTATAAAATTCCACTGTATTTAGTGACGAAATATTTCGTCACTAAAACAATTTTTTGTTGCCATATTTGTGACGAAAAAATTCGTCACTAAAACATATTTTCTGTTTTTATTATTTTCATGACGTCGATACTAACCTGTAACCTATCATTACATTATTCAAACCTCAAATTTGATTAACACAATTATTTCAACAACACATTTATAAAAAATCAATCCATACATTCCACAAGTTAAAGTTAAAACAAGTATCAAATTGAAACTCCTTCCATACAATAATTGTTTGCAACACATACAATAACTTAAAATGTTTTATAACAATACAAGAAATGTAGCATAATATAATTAAAACCCCCTAGAGCCAAAAGATGTCCTCATATGTCTTCAAATAATGCCAAAAGTAATCCCCTAAAGCCACCAAAATCTGCACAAATATAAAAATACTATTACATTAAAATCGTAAAGTAAAAACATTAACTATGTTATAAAAAAATTTCTAACAATTAGTTTTAAATAAGAACAACGCATACATAATGTATTATAACATCTAAGTTTACAAGCTACTTAGATAAAGTTCTATCACATTCATGAATGTACAAGTCTATATTAATACTTAAATAAATATACATTGCACATACAAATATACACTCCCAATATATATTTAAACCACCTTATAACACCATGCAAGCCACCCGCTTGTTCCAACACAACAACCCACCACAAAACCAGTCACAAACATCACAAGTATAAAGTGTTTATAAGTATTGAAATCGAATAAAGTAATATTCATCACATCTAATTAATAAGTTTCATTCACATTTGCAAGAAACTAAAAACACTTCCAATATAAATGTAAACCACCTTATAACACCATGCAAGCCACCCGCTTGCTCCAATACAACAACCCACCACAAAACTAATCACAAACATCGCAAGTATAGAGTGTTTATAAGTATTGAAATCGAATAAAGTAATATTCATCACATCTAATCAACAATACTCATTCACATTTGCAAGAATTGAAAAACACTCTCAATATGTATTTAAACCACTTTATAACATCATGCAAGTCACCCGCTTGCTCCAACACAACAACCCAACACAAAACCAATCACAAACATCACAAGTATAAAGTGTTTATAAGTATTGAAATCGAATAAAGTAATATTCATCACATCTAATTAATAAGTTTCATTCACATTTGCAAGAAACTAAAAACACTTCCAATATAAATGTAAACCACCTTATAACACCATGCAAGCCACCCGCTTGCTCCAATACAACAACCCACCACAAAACCAATCACGAACATCGCAAGTATAGAGTGTTTATAAGTATTGAAATCGAATAAAGTAATATTCATCACATTTAATCAACAATACTCATTCACATTTGCAAGAATTAAAAAACACTCCCAATATGTATTTAAACCACCTTATAACACCATGCAAGCCACCCGCTTGCTCCAACACAACATACCACCACAAATCCAATTTCCAACATCACAAGTATGGAGTTTTATAAGGTTTTCAACTAAAATTTACTTACTTTGCTCAAGCTAAGCTTACAACTTTCAGAAAAAATCCAAAGTTATTGTAAACAATATGTATTTAGCCTGCAAAAGAAAAGTAAAATTTATAAGTACTTAGGGCACATAACTATTTATTTTCATTATGTAATAATAACACTACATTGTTTTATCCTCAATGTTCAAAATAACATGAATTTCTAAACTCAAAATACTGTACATTGAAAAATGTACTCAAAAAACTAGAGTTACAGTATCCACATCCTGGCATTGCAACAAAATACTATAACTATTGAGTTTCTGACATAATAGTACAATTTTGCCATTACCAAACCAATTAATAACATTGCTCAAGGACTGTAGCACACCATTCACACCACAATTACTTAAGGGGGAAAGCAAATAAGAAAGTAAATGCAACTAATTGTGATTCAATAACTTATTTGTTCTTCACTATAGATGACCAAACTTTTATCATGCAATCCAATGAACTAGAGAACAAATACTTATCCAATGAAGTAGGATATCAAAAAAGTAGGCTAGTAGGGTATTCTTAGCAATGCCCAGTAGAATGGTTAGTGTATTTTCTAGGTCTCAAATGTATCAGTCCACTCTTTCTACAATTTCATTGATTTTCTTGTTTTCTTTTACCAATTAAATAAAGACAAAAGGCCAAAGGCCAAAGATAGGGGCATGAAAAGAAATTTTCATTTATAGCCGTAGTTGTGTTAATCACACGAAAAGCTACTGTGTTTCTCTACTATCACTGTGCTTTTGGATAAAGATTGAGAGGTAGTTTATAATAAAACGAGAATTAACATACTTAAGAAGAGGTAGCTGAATTTTTTTTGCATAATCATTCAACTAAAATTGAATTCTGTCATATCATTGAAAATCCCATTCTAATCTAACATTTGTTTATAAAATAGCCAACGATTCAATGTTCCTAGACCAATATGGTATTATGTCATAATAGCATCTTAAGAATGGTAAAAGAGGAAAAAGAAAAGAATTGTAAGAGATATCAAAGGATGCAAGTCCTAAGATATTTCATTAAACACTGCCAATTTTCATGATCCCAAACCTAGTCTAGATCACCATAAGTGGTAAAGTAAAAATCACCATTCACACCACAACGGACAATTCACATGGTGAATATGACAAAACTTCCAAAACATAAAAACAAAAACAGTAAAAATTGCTTTTAATACCAATACGCCAAAGTCCGTAACAAAGCTCAGCCAAATCTCTCAGTTGCAACGCTGCTTCCTATACTCATTTTATTTGTTACCTGAAAAGTAAAAAACCAAACATGGAAACTCATCTCACAGTTTACACACATGGAAATTAGTCCAAACCCAAAAAAACACAATAAGCACATGAACCCAATATCTTACATATTTGCACAACTATTATATATATTGACATAAAAACAATATTCCCGTTAATTGAATCCAAGGACCAAATACATAAAAACAAGAAGCAACCCATTTGCAGAAAATGGATGCAGTTATAGACAAGCTCCATCAAATGTGAGAAAGAGCACAGTTAGTTAGAGTGATCAAACACAAAGGCATCAATGCACAGTACATAAACACAAAAGTCTAATAAGCACCCATTTTTGTAAACTCCAAAAAAACACAAATTGAATATACAAAGTGAGTAACCTTGCTTGAGGAAAGTGGTAAAGACCCAAGAGCTGGTGTGTGAAGAGAACCCAAAGAGCCAAAGGGAATCAAAGAAATGCATATTGACAGCAAGTGAAACCACTTGGAACTATCTTCCTTCAATCAGGCCAGACAGCTCCTTTGCTGTTAAAAAAGGCCAAGTGCCCACCCAAAATTTGCACTGTTTATTGAAAATTTAGAACAAAATCCAATACCCTCTTGATTTCAGCATGTAGAGAACCCCCATTCTCCCTACAATTTACAATATAGCATTCGCATAATTCACAATCACACCCACCAAAGTCAACACTTCTTTTTCATTGATAAATGATAACCATACCTTTTATTTTACAAAAAGACTATTGCATACAAACGGTTATTTAAGCATGCCCAATAATTTATTACTAAAATTTTTTTAACAAATTATTGGCAGCTTACACACTTGATGGGTCTTGAACACAACTCTACTTTGCTCTTTCAAAGGGTGGAGGCACCATTTGAACTTGAGCTCATTGGAAAACAGAATAACATTTTGAAGGAAATCAACTACTTCGAAATCATTGTATAAATATTTAAGACACATGCACTTAAGAAAACTCTTTTCTATTTATAAGAAGAAAAAAAATCTAGTTGAACTCTCTCTAACTAAAACAAACACCTCAGGTCCTTCTATGGTATCTAATACATTTGGTGGGTTATGTAACACACAAAAATCCTAACCATCCATTGGAATATAGGCAGTTTTATTGGTTGAGATTATAACAACAATTGAAATGAATGTCCAGAACATTGGGAATCAAATAATATACATTTATCCTTATTTCTAACTTGTCTACATTTATATCCTCTCATCATATTCAGTACCTTAAAAATAGAAATAATCAAAATAAAAGAAACGCAATGCCAAACCGAAAAGTAGGATGAAGCGAATTCGATTGTGCTTAAACTCAATCACAACAAAAATAAAACATGAGCCAAAGGGAATCAAAGAAAAAAAAATAAACAATAAATAAAAATAAATAAATAAAACCTTACTGATTCAAGATCGTCGGGAATGGTCCGAATCGGCGACGAATGGGCTGAAATAACACTTCAAAACCGTCGAGAATCGGCGACGATGGGAGCTGAAATGACACTTCAAAGCGTCGCCGATGCGAAGGACGGCGAAGCGTCGCCGGTTCGAGGAAGGCAAAGCGTCGCGGTTCGAGGAAGGCGAAGCGTCGCGGTTCGAGGAAGGCGAAGCGTCGCCGTTCGAAGAAGCCGAAGCGTCGCCGTTCGAAGCGTCGCCGTTCGAGTGGCTTATCGGCGACGGTAGCTGCTCATCGGCGACGGTTCTCTTTCTCGGCGATTCAAAGAACGGTGTATACCGTCGCCGATGAAGATTTTTAGCGACGGTGGGCTGCTTTATCGGCAACGGTTCCCTTCATCGGCGACGGTTGGTCTTCATCTTCATCGGCTGGGTTCCTTTTTTTTTTTTTTTGGTTTGGGTTTCTCAGTGTTTTTTTTGAGTGGGTGAGTGTTTTTGTTCTGCTGAGTGGGTGAGGTCTAATTTTTGGGTTGGAGTATATATATTGATTTTTAGCGACGAAAACTTTTCGTCGCTAAAGATCACTTTTAGTGACGAAACTGGAATTCGTCACTAAAAGTGGTCTTTAGCGACGAAATGTTTCGTCGCTATTGCCCACTTTTAGCGACGAATTTTTGTTTCGTCACAAGGGAACCCAGAATTTTTACACTTTTAGCGACGAATTTTATTTTCGTCACTAAAGAGACCATATTTTGTTCATGTTTTTAGCGACGAAATTCAACTTTCGTCACTGTAGCATACTTTTAGTGACGAATTATGATTTCGTCACTAAAAACATTTAAGTGCAAAACCATTGTTATTTTTAGTGACGAATAGTTTTCGTCACTAATTCTTCCTTATAGCGACGAAATGATTTTCGTCACTAATACTATCACAACAATACCTACAGTGACGAAATATTTCGTCACTAAAAGTTGACTCGTCACTAAAAATTTCAACTTTTAGTGACGAAATATTTCGTCACTATAGCTTAATTAAAATTGCGCCAAAATTTCCCTCCACTGGCGCCTATTTTTTAGTTCACAATAGCGACGAAATTTATTTTTCGTCGCTAAATGTAATAATTTTTTTCACTTTTAGTGACGAAATTCATATTTCGTCACTAAAGCTGTATTTTTAGCGACGAAAAATATTTCCTCACTAATTTGCGTCGCTAAAAATACATTTTGTTGTAGTGTACCAGAAGAAAAGTAGAAAGGAATGTCTCAAAAACAAATAATTTACAGCCAAATACTATAGTTGCCATCTTTCACATATGCGCTGGTTTCTTTTGCAAGCGTCTCCCACATGTTTGCCATCTTCTCCACATATCCTGCCTGTAAATAGGCATATATTATTATCAGAACCAAAAATTGCTCTCATTAAGTGTATAATATTATAGCGTTATTATTGTTCGGGACCAAATATTGCAAACGTCAAAAGAAGGAACCTGATTTACAACAAATCCTCTCTAACATAACAATAGATTTAGTGCCAATCTACCAGGAATAACTTTTAACTAATCATGGTTTTTGAGTGGAGTTGTGGTGTGCCTTTGTGTTAGAACTCATTTCCCTCTCTCTTATATGTGTATGTGTTTGTTTCTCATATAAAAAAAAAAAAAAAAAACTTTTAACCACAATAACTGAAGCTCTAAGTATCCCTTCCCCACAATAACTGGTCTCGAAGTACATGCTTAAAGTTGAGCTTGAGGCTTGTATTTTCAGTGAACTAGTCTCAACTGTTAATGAGCAAGCTTACCATTAATAAACCAATCTCTATGACTAAAATTTATCATATGAAATCTCAAAATATCTTTATACAAATTTAATTCTCCCTCTCTCCCTCCAACCTTTGAGCTTTGCCAAAGCAAAGGTATAAACAAATTTGACAATAATTGATATTTTTTGACAAGTTGATCGTACGACTATGAAGAGGGAAGATGCAGTAAAACTACAAACGATATTAATATATTAAGGACCAATTCATTACGCCTAGCAACAGTATGCTTCCAACAATATTCATAATCAAAAGGACATAAAGGAATAATGAAGTATGTGTAAGGATCTGTGCTCCCATATGGGTGGGAGCTCAGCTATACTGCATTAGTGCATCTTAACATGTGTTGATGCCCATTTTTTAAAAAAAATCTGTACCAGTTTGCCGCAATCCATATGCTCAATCCATATGCTCAAGGCTTATGAGGAAGAAAGCCCAACAAAAAGCAAGGCCCAAAGGCCCACCAAGAAGACCAAAGAACAAGAAGGGTCCAAAGAAAGAAGTGCAAGTGAAAGCAATCTACGGCAAAACGCAATTCTGCAGCAAAATACAAGTCTGTCTGCCGCAGAATACCAGTCTGCCTGCCGCAGAATACAGTTCTTTGGCTAGATGGCTTCGGCAGATGAAGATAAATTGGGTCCAACGCCCTTTTGATCCAGTTAACATTATTTGGCCCACAAAGGCCCAAATCCTTTTGTATAAAAAAGGTAGGCGTGAGAACTGATATGAAAATGAACGATGAAAAGAAACAAGGAGCAGCAAGAATTGCATGAAGGAAGAGTCAAACTAAAGGAAATGACAAATGCAGCAGGAAACGCATGAAGAAACAAGACAAAAACACGCAGCAAACGAAACAGAGCTAATCTGCTGCGGCAGGAATGGCGTGGGAGACAAAAACAAAAGACAGTGGAGCAAGAACAGAAGGGTCGGGGCACCACCAACCTGTACCCAGCCAATACAAGGGAGGTGGGCCCACGGTCAAAGAGATTCAAAGGGCGTGGTTTGGTGGTAGGGGGAAAAGGGGGTCTATATTTGTTTTCCTGCCATAACCTCTTTTGGGAACATATCCTGCTGGGATGATATCTTACCCAAAAGAAGTAATAAATGGTTGGGACCACTGATGCATGTCATAGAGCTAGGTAGTGAGGTAAAGGTATACGGGAGGAACAAACAAAATGGAATTTTGTTGTGCAACAAACATGTTCTGAGCAGATGGCAGTGGTCGGGGCAACCAATGGGTGAGTGGGTAATCTTGAAAGGATGCCCACAACAAACCAAAAACAGTTGGTGAAGCCCTAGGGGTAAAAGGGAGAAATCTATTAAATTAGCTCACTATAAAAGGGAGGTAACCACGGCAGAAAAAAGGAAAAAGACAGACAGGAAGGACAGACCGGGGAGGGGACCGAAGTGGAGGAAAAAACAAGGGAAATAGTAAAAAACAGGGGAAGAAGAAAAACACCCAGAGGGGAAAGAAAGAAGGAAAGAAAGAAAGAAAAAGAAGAGAGAAAACGCGGCAGGAATAGGGGCATGCATCAATAGACCATCTTTTCCCTCCCTCTTAGCAAACCCACTCTTTGAAATCTCCAAAAGTAATAGCTAGTAGCCATTTAGGCCTATTCTCCAAAATGAACAACTTTTACGGCAAGAGCCCATGATAAGGTTGTTGAAGTTGGAGTTTGGGTTCCTTCTTGGTTTACTTATCTTATGGGCAGATTTAATACTTAATTTTGATTACAAATATATTTGATTTTCAACTTATATTCACTGTATTTAGTCATCCTGCCGTAGCACGTTTTCACGTCTGCCGCAGCAGTTGTCCTGATGTGGTGTTTTACTTGCTGTATTAGTTATCCTGCCGTAGCACATTTTCATTATATTTACCGTGTTAATTATTATACAAGCTAATCATTTCCTGCCGAAAGCTTTCTTCTCTATTTGTTATTACGTATTTTTTGACACAAACTAACCATTATCCTGCCGTAATTATATATATACATATACCCTGTTTCTCATGTTCTGGAAAAATATATTTTATATATGTATATGTGAATACGTATAAGTATATATACTTATATATGTATGTATATATTTGAGAATATGCTAACCCATTTAAACTAACACTTGTTTGATGTGTATTTTCTTTGGGTTTTTTAGATTTGTTTATGCGCAGGAAGTAGAAAAGTGTTTCTGCAGTAAAAATGGTAGTCATTCACATTGCCGAAGGCTTTACTGCACGGCAGACAGCTTTAAAGCATGGCAGACAGCTCTATTGCACCAGGCTTTACGGCAGGAAGCCTTAAAGCACGGCAGGCAGGAAGCTTTAATGCACGGCAGGAAGTTTTAAAGCACGGCAGGCAGCTTCACTGCATAGCAGAAGCTTTAAAGCACGGCGGACAGACTTGTTGCATAGCAGAAAAGTCAATCCTGCGGCAAAAACTGGAGAAAAGTTCCTGCGGCAGGAACAAAGGATAAGCCCATTTCGCAGCGTCTTCCCTTGGACTTGGACTCAACGTTTGCGCACAAGCCGGCCCAAGTTGAGTTCCAGTTGGACCGGTCTCGACTCCCTTACTCAGAATACTCGGGCCTACTACCGCGGCAGGCAGCCCAGCCCAACACACAAAAAAGGCCCCCACAACATGCAATACGTTAGAACAAAAAAAAGGGTCAAGATTAAAACAAGAAAAATCTATGGCTCAAATTTAAGTAGGTACCATACCCACAAAAAAAGTGGGGGTACCATAGAATGACCCATTCAAACATATTGATTGTTTTGAATTTAATTATTTTTTAAAGAAGATAACAATATTTTTATCTTATTGATCAATGTAGTCAAGTGTTAAAATTTAATTAAAAAACCTAATTTACTCCACCTAAGATATTATATCTAAATTTTATCTAACCCATAATTACAATGCGAATATGCTATTTGAACCTAGCCATCCCTATTGGAAAAATTAAAACGTGGCATTTAACAAAGCATCTAAATCACTGCATGTGTTTTTAGTATATTAATGAGTAATGTGTTGAGTTTATAAATCTCCACACTTAATGAGTTTAAGAAAAATTTCAAGCCCATCTAGTAAAAAAAAAAAAAAAAAAGTCCTTTAAAATCTATTTGTGCAAGCTACTTTTGGTTTGAGAAAAAAATTTCAAGCCCATTTAGTAATAAAAAATAAAAAATAAAAAAAAACGTCCTTTAAAATCTATTTGTGCAAGCTACTTTGAAAAGAAGATTATTTTTCTTAAAGTTAATTTGAAGGAAAATGTCTTCAACTTACTAAATAATAGAGATGCTGATGGGGTATGGCAATCCGATGAAGGTGTTGTTTCGGATATATTTGTCGATTTCTACAACAGGTTATTCACTCAATCAAACATCCATGATCTAGACCGAGTTCTTGAAGGAGTCAAACGGGTCTTTACGGCTGACATGAACGCCGAGTTAGTGAAGCCTTATAGTAGCGAGGAAGTTGCTGCAGCTATCAAGCAAATGGCACCGTTGAAGGCACCGGGGCTGGACGAGATGCCTCCTCTTTTTTACCAATCCTTTTGGCAAAACATTGGTTCGGAAGTGTCAGAAGCTGTCCTCTTATGCCTAAATTCTGGTACTCTCCTTAAATCCTTAAACCATACTTTCATTGCCTTGATTCTTAAAGTAAGCAATCCTGAAAATATTTCAAAGTTTAGACCAATCAGTTTATGTAACGTGATATATAAAATTTTTGCAAAGTTATTGCTAATTGACTCAAACCCTTTCTAAATTCTATAGTTTCAGAAGCTCAAAGTGCTTTCATTGCTGACAGACTAATAACGAATAATATTTTGACAGCTTTTGAGTCCTTGCACTATATGAAAACTCAAAGCTCGGGAAGGGAGGGCTTTATGGCCTTGAAACTTTATATGAGTAAGGTCTATGATAGGGTGAAGTGGAGTTTTTTTGGTGAAAATCCTTTTACAAATGGGGTTTCAGGATTCTTGGGTGGCACTGATCATGCAATGTGTAGCCACAGTGACTTATTCCATCTTGTTGAATGGTGAACCGGAAGGGTTTATTTGGCCATCTAGAGGTTTGAGGCAAGGTGATACCCTTTCCCCTTTTCTTCTACTGTTTTGTGCAGAAGGATTAAATGCTCTTCTTAAGAAAGCAGCGGAGAATTGGGAGATTAAGGGTCTCTCTTTATGTCATCAAGGTCCAAAGATTACTCACCTCTTTTTTGCAGATGATTGCCTTTTATTTTGCAGGTCTAATACAGCAGAGTGTCTAAAAATCCAGCAGCTACTTGACTGGTATGAGGCTACATCTAGCCAGTTGGTGAACAAGGACAAAACCACATTATTCTTTAGCCAAAATACATCTGAGAAGGCTCAACAAGAGATCAAGGTCTTGCTGGGTGTGCCGGCTATAAAACACTATGACAAAAACTTGGGCTTGCCGTCATTTGTGGGGAGACAGAAAAAGGCTTATTTCAATTAAATTAAGGAGCGGATTTGGGCCAAAATGTAAGGATGGAAGGAAAGACTACTTTCTCAAGCAGAGAACGAAGTTATGATTAAGGCAGTGATTCAATCCATTCCTACCTAATCGATGAGTGTGTTCCGATTGCCTATTGGTTTGATAAAAGATATTGAGGCAATGATACACAAATTTTGGTGGGGAAACCAAGATAATGCAAGGAAAATGCAGTAGGTGAAGTGGAGTACTTTGTGCTCTCCTAAGTCTATAGAGGGCATAGGGTTTCGGGATCTTAGACAGTTTAATGATGCACTTCTAGGAAAGCAGGTTTGGAGACTCTATCATGAGAAGGACACGTTGTTATATAAAGTGTTCAAATCGAAGTATTTTCCATTAGGTAGTATTTTTTATGTGGCCATCAACCCTCGGAGCTCTTTTGCATGGAAGAGCATCTTGCAAGCAAGGGAGGTCATTTGCAAAGGAGCTAGATGGAGAGTCAGGGATGGCTCATCAATCAACATATGGAAACATCGCTAGTTGGATTCGTCAGGGGGAGGACATATTTTATTGCCCCAACTTGATCCATCATTGACCACAGTGAAGGACTTGTTCATTCCTAGTATGAAACTATGGAATAAGGAGCTCATAAACCAAAATTTTTTACCATAGGAAGCGGAGAGTATTCAAAGCATCCCGATTAGCATTCATCCGACAGAGGATTTACTCATTTGGCCTAGAACCTCAGATGGGAGTTATTCTGTCAAGAGTGCCTATCAGTTGCTGTCCACCGAGACTCAAAATTCCCAGCCCTGCTCGTCCAATATAGAGAGTAGCAAGCCTTTATGGAACGGTAATTGGAAGTTAAAGGTTCCGAACAAGGTAAGGCACTTCCTATGGAGAGCTTCAAGTGAGTCTTTACCTACTAAATCTAATCTTTTTGCCTAACATATACTTCCTGATAATGTCTGCAGTCTGTGTGAAGAGTACCCCCAGGATGCTATCCATTGCTTATGGCTGTGTGACCTTGTCAAGTGCATTTGGTTTTCGGATCCTATCTTCAGTTTTCCTCGAACAAGAAATTTTAGAAGTTTTGGCAAACTGGTGTCTGCGGTGATGTCAGAAACAAGCCAAACCACTGCTACTCTGTTTTCCATGGTCGCTTGGAGTATTTGGATTAGACGAAACAAACTAAGGGAAAGGCAACAAGTTTGGGAGGTAGGGGAGACTCTCAAGCAAGCACGAGAACTGTTGCAAGAATTCTAGGATGTACGGGGTTGTCCCACATAGTCTACTGCTCAACGCACATAGCAGAAATGGTCGCCACCAAATGCAAGAGTTTTCAAGATTAACTTCGACAGAGCCATTTTTGAGAATATGGCGACAGCGGGCTTGGGGGTAGTTGTGAGAAATGCTGCGGGGTTGATTATAGCTGCCCTTAGCCAAAAAATCCAACTCCCCAATTTTGTTGATATGGTCGAAGCCTTGGCAGTAAGGAGAGCTCTCATTTTCGCTCAGGAGATCAGCCTTACTCACGTGGTGGTGGAGGGTGATTCCCTGAAGGTCATTTCAGCTCTCAATAATCCCAAGCAAAATTGTACTCAGTTGGGGCACATTATAGAAGACATTAAGAAAGCAAGTTTTGGTATGCAAGTTTGTAGTTTCTGTCATGTTTGTAGGGGGGCAATAGGTTAGCCCACTCCCTTGCTAGAAAAGCAGTTTTAACTGCAGATACTAATGTGTGGTTAGAAGAACTACCACCAGATTTAGATGATGTTTTTCAGTCTAATTTACCCTAATAATATTGACTTACTTGATTCTCAAAAAAAAAAAAAAAAAAGCTTAAAATTTATTATTTTTTCAAAAAAAAATTTCAAATAATAATTTTTAAAAAGAAAAAATAAATAAATTATGTTCATGCATTCACATAAACTAGAGAGATTGGCTTGTACTAAATGCCAATTCTAAGGGTCAATTATTATTTAGGAAATGTTACTTAAATAAGTACACTCAAATCTGGTTAGAGGATCTCTTATGGTTAATTAAAATAAAAATTGAAAAGTCAAAGATTTGAGAAAGATTTTTTTTTTTTTTTTTTTTTTTGATAAGCAAAGATTTGAGAAAGATGAAAAAAAAGTGACATAGATGACAGGAGAGTTTCTCTAATGACCAGTGGAGGAGAAGTGGGTTAAAGAAAGAGAGAAATAGATTCTGATATGAACTATTTGTTTAAAACATTTTTTTATTAATTAGCATGGTATTTGTAGTAATTAACTTGGTCTAGTCGTAATTAGCATGGTATTTGTGGTGGTGGCACGATAGTTTCTCTGCGTTAGGGCTCCCTGAAACCCTGCCGTCAGTAGAATTAGTGCCTACTTGCTGAGTCGGGCTGCCGTTGGACTTCTTTACTCTCTTTTCATACTCTCTTTTTCGTGGGGTTTGTTCTTAATCATTCTAGGATGGACAACCTATCTACTATGTGGGAGAACTTCTCGCTATCGGAGTCTGAAGGTAATCGATATCAGGTTTACGAGAAGGGGTACGAAGGCAAATTTTTGTTGGTAGTGAAATTCTTTACTAGTAGAGCGTTGAGTATGGAAGCCATGGCTCGCACCTTTAAACTCCTTTGGCATACCAAGAATGGGTTTGAGGCACGTGACATGGGAGATCACCGAGTTCTGTTTGTGTTCTCAGATGAGTCCAATGTTGAAATGGTTCTGTCGAAGGAGCTGTGGTCGTTCGATAAGAACCTGGTGGCTCTGAAGAAAGTCTGACGACTCACGGAGGTAAAGGGACTGCTTTTTAATACGGCAAGCTTCTGGATACAGGTCCATGATCTACCTCTAGGGTTTCTGAACATGAGAGTGGCTACTGATATTGTTTCGGCGGCTGGCGAAGTTGTGGTGAATGATGAAACCAACGAAGATGATGAGGGAAGTCAGTTCATGCGAGTTTGAGTTTCCGTCGATATTACGAAGCCTCTGTGTTGCGGCAGAAAAATTGGGTTGAACAAAGGTGAGGACAGTTGGGTTAGCTTTAAGTATGAACGTTTGCCCAATCTGTGTTATTGGTGCTGCCAGGGACGGAGCCAGGAGTTGTATTTAGGGGGGCAAAACATTAACAAATATTTTTTTCATGAAAATCCAAGCTACCATTCAATATTAAAGAAATATCAATAAAAGAGAAATTACAAAATAATCATTTTTCAATATACATGTTTTTTATTAATACATTAGAACTTCAATCGATATCATCTATTTCATGATGAAACTCAATAATTATTTAAATCCCAAAAATCACATATAATTTATATAATTATATTGATCATACTTGAATAACAACGTTGATCCCATTACAATTCAAATAGTTTCTAAACTAATCAACCAACTAATTAAGTTAAAAGTTAAAAATGAATAACCCCAGTGGATTTTAACTCTGCCAAACACAAAGTTCACTAATTATTATTTATTACTTTTTAATATTTACTACTATAGTATTACTTAGCTTTTTTTTGAACATAATAGTATAATACTACAAAATAAATTAAATAAAATAACACACCACACCCACACACTGACACCACATATTCACTGACACACTCTGGGAGTCCCTTTAGTCTTTAAAGCCCCACCACATGTTATTATCAAATTTCAAATAGAGAAAGAAAAGTCTAGGGAAAAAATAAAAACAACAGAGACACCAGAGAGAGATGCAAACTCACAAGTTGCAACATACCATTGAAATGGTCACCCACTTTGCCTATCTCTAACCAATTCCTGATGTTTTCACTTTACCTCCTCACACAGTCCTCCCTTGGCCTTCACAAGCGTCTCTGATTAGGTTTCTCCTCGTCTGTATTTTTTTTTGGAATTTGATGGAATGGTTTTGGGAATCTGTTGTGGTATTGAGTTCAGATTGGTTTTGTTTAAAATTTTCAAGGGCCGGGTCTAAAATTGGTTGATTGGGCTAAATTTTCTTTAGCTTATTTTCTCTTGGTCATTTTGTGGTTGGACTAATTTTTTTGAGCTTACTAATTTGTATTTTGGGATTCTAGATCTGTAAATATATATATTTTATGGGCTTCTTCTTTTTGTTTAAGAGGGCTAATGATTTTGTTAAGGGGGCAAGAGTAATTTTATTTGGCAAAATTGCTAAAATCAGTTACTATATATATACTACTAATTTTTTCCCCAAAATTGGGGGGGGGGGGCCATTGCCCCCCAAAGCCAAAGAATGGCTCCGTCCCTGGGTGCTGCCGTCTTACTTACCAGGACAAGGAGTGCTCTCTGTGGTTAAAATGGAAGGGATCGATGAAGGAGGGTGACCAACAATTTGGGTCGTGGCTGAGAGCAAGTACCCCGAACCCTTGGAAAAAAAACAGTCGTTCACATTGCGGGTTATAAGGATGAGGAGAGTACTGCTCATGAAGCACCACCGACAGCAAAACCAAGCTATGGAACAGTTCACACGGATGCTAGGGGGCCTACCGATACTAAGGAATTCCAGTCGGAGTGCGAAGGAGATGTCAATGTCCACGCTTCTTCAGAGGGGGTTCACATGATAGTCAGCGATGAACAGCTTGAACAGGGGGTGATGGATAGAGCTCCAATTGGAGAGACTTCTGATTTTGGAGCTAATAACTCTCGTGATTGTGTGGTTTCAGTGCAGGTTGAAGATGCAACTCCAGCCAGTGTCTTTCAAGCGCAATTGCAGGTTATTGATGATAAGTTGGAAAAATTTGATCAGAGGGCGGAAGACATGGTTGCGGATTCAATTGATTTGTCCAATGGAGTGGGTGCACAGGTTGTAGATTCAGCATGTTTTTTGAAAAAGGTTATTCACCTCCGCTGGGTCAAGTAAGCAAGCTTCAGTGATGAAGAAAGTTTCAAGGCAAGGAAGGCAGCAACGTTTGAACCAAGGGGAGGGGGAATCTGTACTATCAAAGCAGATGAGGTAGGATACAGATGACGAAAGGGAGGAAGTAGATGGTCGTAGAAAGAAAAGAGCAGCAACAAATTTTATTCAAATGTCAGAGGCTGATGAGCAGCCCTGCCAACAGCCATGAAACTCTTAGCTTGGAACTGCAAGGGGCTTGGGAACCGCCATGTAGTTCAGGAGCTTGTAGATATAGTGCAAGCACAAGATCCCATGATTTTGTTTTTGTTAGAAACATGGTCAGATAAGGAGCATATGAAGTGGGTTAGAGATAGGATTTATTTTGATGGGTGTTTTACAGTTTCGAATAAGGGAAGAGGAGGGGTTTGGCTTTACTTTGGAAGGAAGGTGCAAATGTTTGGGTTGATAGTTTTTCGAAGTACCATATTGATTCAATTGCGAATGGTGATTCAGAAAATGCGTGAAGGTTGACTGGCTTCTATGGTGAACCTAAAACTAGTCAAAGAATAGAGGGATGGCATATGCTAAAAATGTTGAGCTCAAAGCCGAAACTCCCATGGTGTTGTTTTGGGGATTTCAACAAACTACTTGAGGTGCAAGATAAAAGAGGTGGCGCTCCTAGGTCACATAATTTAATGCAGGCCTTTCGTGATGTCTTAGACCATTGTGGGTTTGTGGACTTAGGCTTCTCAGGTTCGGATTTCACTTGGCATGAGATTCGTAGGGGGGAGTTGATATGGGAGAGACTGGATAGGGGTGTTGCAAACTATAAGTGGTAAGCTAGGTTTCCTATGGGAAGGATTAAACATCTCAACTGTTTTACTTCGGACCATAAGCCAATTCTTTTGTCATTGGATGAGAATAGGGAGCACCAAAGGTGGAGAAGGAAACCTTTCTATTTTGACGCTAAGTGGATTGAAGATCCGGGTTGCAAGGAGATTATTACTAGAGTGTGGGATTGTACACCTGACGGTACACTTATGTATGAAGCTACCAAAAAGTTGAAAAGGTGCAAGAAACACCTAAAGGCCTGGAGCCGAGATCATTTTGGAAACATTCTGAAAAAGATTAAATTAGTGAAGGAGCAGCTCTAGAGGGTGGAGGCAGATTTGGCTAGATCAGGTACTATTGAGGAGATTGGTCGTTTGAAGAAGGAATTAAATTGTTTGTATGATAAGGAAGAGAAGATGTGGCAACAGCGGTCTCAGATTCAATGGTTGAACGAGGATGATCAGAATACTAAATTTTTTCATGGTTCGGCTACCAAGAGGAAGAGGAAAAATTTTATTAAAGGGTTACATGATGGGAATGGGATGTGGCAGGAGGATGAGGAGGTCGTTTCGGCTCTTTTGATTGAGTTTTACTCTCAACTCTTTACTTCTTCATCGCCACATGATTTGGAGCGCATTGTGGAATGGGTTCAACTCGTGGTTTTTGATGAGATAAGGGCTGATCTTGCAAAACCCTAAACTAGTAAGGAGGTTGGAGTTGCAATGAGAGAGATGGCTCCACTTAAAGCCTCAGGTCCTAATGGTATGTCTCCCCTTTTCTTTCATACTTATTGGACTGATGTAGGTATGGACATTACCCAGGCTGTGTTGTCTTGTTTAAATTCAAGCTCCATTCTTAAATCTATCAATCATACTTTCATCACTTTGATTCCTAAAGTTAATAATCCGAAGAGAGTTTCTGATTTCAGACCAATTAGTCTTTGTAATGTAATATATAAAATTGTCAGCAAGGTGTTAGCAAATCGTCTTAAGCCTATGCTTAATTTTATTATTTCTGAGACTCAAAGTACTTTTATTGCTGATAGATTGATTACTGATAATATCTTAATAGCATTTGAGTCTTTGCACCATATGAAGACTAGCTGCACAAGAAAGAAAGGTTTCATGGCAATGAAGTTGGATATGAGTAAGGCCTATGACAGGGTGGCCAGAGTGGAGTTTTCTTGAAAAAATCCTCCTCAGATTAGGTTTTCAAGACTTTTGGATGGCTTTGATTATGGAGTGTATTACCACAGTGTCGTACTCTATTATTGTGAATGGGGAACCGAAGGGCCTAATCACTCCAACTCGAGGTCTACGACAAGGGGATCCTCTTTCCCCTTATTTGTTCCTGTTTTGTGCAGAAGGGTTAAATGCAATGTTGTGTAGTGCCGCTTCTAAAGGATATATACAAGGGTTTTCTATTTGTCGGAATGGACCAAAACTGACCCATCTCTTTTTTGCAGATGATTGTCTGATATTTTGCAAATCTACCCTGAAGGAGTGTAATAAAAAGAAGTTTCTCGCATGTTCTTCACACTTTTCAAATCTTTTCAAACCCTTTTTTCACTGTTCTTCTTTGACCGATCCACTCTAAGCCAATTTTGTCATTTTCTTTCTAAAATTTCTCAAGGTTTTTTGTCCTTAAGTGCAGGTAAGACCTAAATACCCTTCCTTTTTCATTAAAATCACAATTTTCATGCATTTTTCATTGGCATTTTCGAACAAAAGAAATTAGGAATTTTTTATTTTTCAATTGTTTTTAAACACTTTTGTTCAATGGGTTTTTGTTCCTAGATGATATAAACTTGATTCTCATACATTAATTTGATCAATTTTGTGTTTTGAGAAAATTTTGAATTTCTAGGGCTTGAATCTTTAAGAAATTGGGGATTTTTTTTCAATTGGGCTAAAATTGATGAATTTAACTTGTGTTATTGGTTGATTATGTCATTATATGATGTTATCTAACTAGTGTAATGATAAATTGATCAATTTGTTGGGTTTTTTGAAATTAGGTTTTTCAAAATTTGGGGTTTTTACTCTAAAACTCTGTGTTCAAGTCAATTGATGGTATATGAAGTAAAATTGAATAAATTTCAATGCATTAGAGCATGCGTCATATGTGCATTCATTACATGCATCATTTAGATTGTTATTTATTGAGATTTTGTGCTCTAACCCTCTCTAATGCAGTCTGCCCTTGTGTTTCTTTCTTTGTTTCTGTTTTCCCCTCATTCTAATTCCTTAGCATCATGGTTAGGAAAACTAGAACAAATAAGAAAACCTCATCTTCCTCTACCTCTATTTTTTAAAGTGATAGGTTTAGAACCGAGAAACACCAAGAGAACTATGAGAAACTCTATATCTTTAGATTGGTGTGGGCTGAGCGTAAAGTGATCCTAGATGAGTTAGACCCTGAGATACGTAGGAATTTTGAGAGTCGGGGTTGGTTACCTCTTATGGACATTGAGCATCCTCCTCCTGCTGCTTTAATAAGAAAGTTCTATTCGAACATCTTTGTCCACTCCGATGATTCCAACACTCAGTATGTGAGGAGTTGGATAAGGTGTGAAGAGTATGTCATTACACCTCAAGTAGTGGCCACTACTCTTGGTGTACCTTTGGTACGGCAGCCAGTCTACCCTTACACCGAGGTCCCTCCCCTTGATGAGATTATGTCTCACATCACTAGTACTTCCATTAGATGGCGTTCCGATCCTCGTATCACTACTCATGAGCTTACTAAGCTCAATTATCTGTTTTTTCAGATTGCTTGTCATTCTATTTGGCCTATCTCTCACTTACACACCATTCCTATTAAGAGATGTGCATTTTTGTATGCCCTTGTGATCGATGATCCTATGAGTTTTCCAACAATTTTCATTAGCACACTTGTTGAGGTTCATAGGAGTAGTTCTAAATCTCATGGTATTTTCTTCCCATATTTTATTCATAGGATTCTGTTACATTTAGGTTTAAAGGATTTTCCGGCGTCTGAGCCTGTACATATTATAGCTCCTATAGTTGCCATCTTTCTTCGACAAAGAGCAACTCAAATGAAAGCTAGCTCTAAACGCCCTAGAGTTGAGTCTTCTACAGGTGCATCTAGGCCTCCTACATCTGGCGACCCCACTACTAAGGAGTATGTTGATCCTACAGCTGTTGTTGATCCTCCACCTTCTTCTTCGAGCAATGCTTCTCTATGGAGTATACTGGACACTATCATGACAGTTCAGGCAGCGCATGGACAAATTTTGGTGGATGTGCTTGTTGAGCTTCAGGCTTTACATGCTAATTTGGCAAGTGCTCGACAGTCTACTCCACCACCTCCTTTTGATGATGAGTCTTGATTGCCCTTTGGCAATTCGTTACAAAAAGGGGGAGTACATATTGTGCATGGAGATAGGGGGAGTTTTGTTTTGGAGCTAGATTGTATTTAGGAGCTTCTTTGATGTATTTTTTTTTTATTTGGCTCATGATGTATTTATTTTTTATGGGTTGTATATGCTAGGGGGAGACACTATGTTTTATGTTTCTTTTATTGTTTCTTGTTTCAAATGTGATACATTGGTTATTGATTTATATTATGAGGTTATTCATGGCATGTCTTTTATTTTCTATTTTGTGAAATCAAGAATTTTCTATTGTTTTACTTGTATTTTTCACACATGCGTTTATGTGTTTATTGAGTGTTTCAGGAATATACAGGTTTATTTAGTCATGTTGCTGTCTACACTGGCAACTGATAGATAGTAATTAGGTTGAATTGTATTTAGGGCATTTTAAATTTAAATGGACTGTTTTGTAACTTTGAGCATTTTATTTTTGTGATGTGTTTCGTCACGGATTACCAAAGGGGGAGTTTGTTAGGTTCTAAGACTTTAGGAGCTAAATGTATTAGAACTTCAATTTGTAATGTGTTGGCAAACCAGAGTTTAGATTTAGGCTGCTCAAAGTGTGTTTATTTATAAAGTTAGAATCGAGTGATTGCAGGATTTATTGGTCTAAATCTGTAAGGCTTGATCGATCGAACCTCGTGCAGATTAATTTTCTGCAAAATTTTCCAACTCAGCCCAAGCCCAGTTTGACATGTAGGGTTTTATGTTTTACTCTAAGTATAAAAGGAAAAACCCTAGTTACGTTTTAGAAGTCTTTTTTGTGCTGTGTGTTAAGTCTCTTATGAGATCTAAAGGCGTTTACCTTCATACACACTTAGGGTTATCAAGATCAAGATTCATGTCAAGAACTTAGTAATTGCTTCATTTGCTGTATAAAGAATTTAAAGAAGATTTGAAACCTTTGAGTGGAGTTTCAAAGTCACAAGTGGAAGTACTTGTGGTTGTAGTGGATCAAGGAAAAAAGTAGTCTATGGACTCGGAGCTATCACGTGGTCGTGGTAGTAAGTTTTCTACTCGAGATAGCAATAGGATGTTAGTGGTCTAAGTCTTATTGTACAAACTTCAATTCTTTCATAGTGGATCTATTTCACCTTGAGGATAGCTAGGTTAAATCCTCCCTATGTTTTTTAACGGTTTGGTTTTCATGGGTTATCATATCATGTGTTCTTTATATTTCTGCATTATTTACATGATATGATTTGAATGTGTTATCCTAGATCTGAATAATTTATCTAAGTAGTCACTTGGCTCAATAACTAGGTTAAACAACTTGTGTTTTAAGGGGTCTAAAAACGTTCAATATTGGTCACACTTAGACCGTGGGATGGGAACGTTTTGTCTTAGTTTCTGGTCAGCATTTAATAGGCCCACAATAATGGTGTGTAAGAATTTAAGTGTATGCCTCATATAAAGAATTTAAGAATTTGCTAGTCTTTCCTTCAGCTGAATTGATTTAGTTTCAGACTTGACCCTATACAAAGAGGACCAAGTCACACACAATTCCATATATTACTACACTATTATTACCCATCTTATACTCATTCCCTCACTCTCATTATGAAATTCATCCATTTTGCTGCATAAACACATCTCATTCTTCACTTCTCTTACAATAAATTTCCTTTTGGAAAGCAACACAACTGTCACTACAACCTTTCCAGTAGTTATAATCTTATATCTTTACTACCTTTAAACTTCCAAATCTCTCATAAAATACCTACATATTTATCACATATCTTACATAACCATTCATCACAAAATACCCATACATATATCTTATATATCTTACAAATTACTTATCTCACAAAATACACATACAAATCTCTCATACATCTTACAAACACCTCTCACCAAGTATCCATACTTATTACCCATACATATTACAAATACTACATCCCACAAAACATCTATATTTTTTACCATTTCTATACTTCTTAAAAGATATCAAACACTCGTACAAAAAGCCCTTCTCATGGAAGGCATAAACTTTTAATACTAAGGCCCATCTCCTAGAAGGCACAAAGACTTCTTACAAAAGACATTCTCATGGTGTTGATACCGTATTTTATTTGGCCCCGATTCATGCATCAAAACAAAGACCAAAAAAATCAAAAAATTGAAAAAAGTGCAAAATCATGAATTTCAAAGCCAAAAAGGGTAAAAATAAATACAACATGTTTGAATGATGAATCAAAAAGTCACAACATTTGAAAAATCTATTTTACAGCAATTAAGACCAAAACCCTAACTAGGTATGGTCTAAAGGTTGATTTTTTTATTCGACCGTTGGATCGTGTTGAATTTTAGACCGTCTCGTAGGGTATATTTTCCCCTTCGAAACAATAGTTTACTGGCCAAAATCGGAGTTAAAACAGACGAGATATCACAAAGATACCGAAACCCTAATAAAACATTCACTGTATTTTTCAGGAAAACTAGCAAATTTTTATCTAACTTTGTGTAATAAACTGAACCAATTGGGCAAGAACTGGAACAAGTGAGTTGGACCATCTTGAAGAACAAGCTCTTAGCTAATTTTCACCAAAAGGGCTCGATGATATCTACTTTGGATTGGAAGTTATGAATGCTAGACCATTTTAAATAACAAGGTCTTAGCTAATTTTCATCCAAAGGGCTCGACAATTTCTACTTCGGATTGGAAGATATGAATTTTTCAAGGAAAATGTCCACAATTTTTTAACTTTGCATCACCCTCCTTACGAGCACGATATCTCGACGACCATAACTCCAAATCGAACAAGGTTAAGACCATTGGAAACTAGACATATAGAGCTTTTCGTGCATATAAAGTTCGAAGAAAATGGAGCTCAAAAAGGCCTCCAAAAGCCGCACCAAGATCGGGCCAGAAATTAGAAAAAGACAAAAAAAGGGCCAATGACGTGGCAAAAAGAGGAGGCTAGCACTAGTGTATCCTGATACACTAATGCTAGCCCCCTATTCTCCACATTCTCCTATAAATACCCACCACCCCCCAAATTTTGGAAAAATCATGTAGAAAAATGTATGAGAAAATATAGGGAAAAATAGGAAAAAGTGAGGAAAAAACCAAAGGGAAGTCAAAAAAAAAAAAAAATTCTCTCTTCTCTCTATCTAGGAAACCCTACACAAAAAGTCTCATCATTTTTTGTTGTAATCTTTGTGGGTAAGGTTTTTTTGGATGGATTAGTTTCGTAATAATTAAACCCATCACATTCCTTCTACTATTGTAATCATCTTTTCATATATATAAAAAAATCTTTCTTTTACTTTGTTTGTGTACGTAGCTGCTTTATCTTTACTATGTTCTTGTATATATTGTGTTTATATCTAACCTTTTATTTCAATGTATAAATTGTTGTTGTTGATTATTATTATTGTGTTGGTTATCCTAGATGGGTATTGGACCATCTCCTAGGCTATGAATAGGAAGTGCCCTTAGGGGGAAGAAATCCCATCCCACCTAGGCATCTAGGGTTTTACTTATTGCTTTTTAATTTCTTGTCATCCCATTTATTTTCTTGCACATCCCATGTAGGCATGTATGTATGTGTATTTTGGGGTGACTGATTTTTTTTTTTTTTTTTAGGAAAGATAATCTTTATTTGATTTTACTGTTTTGGGTTTCTCTAGGTTGTTCTTAGGGCTTCTTTTTAAGAGAGATGAAGAGGGACAAATTTTGAAAGACTTATTGCTTTAGAGCTTTTACCTCTTCTAGGTTTTCGGATTTTTCCAAAAAACTTTGTTTCAATTTGGGTGATGTGTTCTTCTCCAGTGAAGCAAGGTGGCTATTTTTTTCCTTTTGATTGTTAGTCTACCAGATGTCTTTCATCTATATTAAAATAGGAGGAAATGAGAGAATTTATAACAGGAGCCCCTTTTTTTTTTTTCTTTTTTTTTTTTTACTACAGGAAGCATTGTTGCCTTGGTGATCACGTGTATCTTGCAATTTGTGATCTTTTGTTCACAGGTTCTATTCTTGTCATTTGAACTTTAACCCATTTTTCCAAAGAATGAACATGGTTTGAACCATACTTAAGCCACAACCAGTTTCTTGAACCAGTCAATTTAGCCGCAGTTCGAATGATTCACGGACTTGGTTGTAATATATGGTTCTTATTGACTAAAAACGGGCTCTTGAGTTGGTTATCAGTTAATCTGAGCGATCTGATCTGACCTTCAAAACTATGGTTGGATTCTTGCTAATCAAAAGACAAATATATTTGGGAAAATGTTTGACTCCAAACATGTTTATAGTCTTAAGCTCCAACCACAAATAGAAAGATGACATTTGCTATTGTCATGTGTAATATCGATATATTTGTTTATGGTAATAATAAAAAAAGACAATTATATTTGTGGTTCCAATTATAGTTCAACTGGTAAATTTTCTTATTATCAAATAAAATATTTGGATTCGAACTTGGCACACACCAAAAATCTATTGGGTCTAATAAGAAATATGAGATAAGAACCCTACTTACCCTTAAAACCAACAGATGTCTTTATCAAATGACAAAGAGTAATTATTATAAATGGATGGTAGGATAAACCATAGTAAAAACATATTCCACATACAAGCAAATAAGATAACACCCTTATAACATAAACCACAACAATCCACGACTATGAGAATGAACCAACAAAAATTATCAGATACCCATTAAAAAATAACGTGTACGTATATGACCAAACTAAAGCTTCAAAACAAAAACCCACGTCTCATAGTTCTTGTTATTGGCTTCGATTTATTCTTATAGACATTGCAGTTACCTAAGAAAGACACGCCCAAGGAATTGAACGGTGGAGATTGGTGATTAGGAGTGGGTTTCGAGTGATCTTTGATGGGGATTTTGATGAGAGGGAGATGGAAGGCAACCATTGTATAGAATTATGGGGCAATTAATCAGGAAGATATACTAGGTACTAACCTGGCTTTTGATTTCCCATCAAAAAAAAAAAACCTGGCTTTTGATTAGCTAAAAGATGCCCTACATTCCAAATAAGTTTTAATACAAAATACTTTTCCATACAAAGGACAAATTAAATTTGTTCCTGTAACTTTCATGTGTAAATGTAATCTACAAAAAAAAGTACGAAATTTTTTACTTGTAAAATAATTACATTGCAACGAAACCCGTAGAAAATAAATAATGTAACAAAAGCCTGGAAAGAGAATTTCTTATTATGGACAGTCTTCTTTCATGAACACATACATCATCTCCTTATGGACAGAAGCTACATAAACATATATATGCATCACACATTTCTTATTAACTTCTCTAATTCACGGCCCCCTCTTCAACATTTTTCATCTGTTTGGCACTGCTAGCTTCCTTGGCTGTGTCATAGGACGCATGCAATCCAAAAAGGAAATAGTAAACCAAGATTATGAGAGTCCATAACCCGAACCTTTCAAACGATGCTCTATCTATAGACCCAAGAAGGAAAATGTTGATGGCAATTGATAGTGATGGCAGCCAAGGTACCAATGGTACACCCCAAACTTTTGGTTCCCTAGCCTGTGGAACAAAAAGCCAAAGCCCAATAGTTGACAAGAGCCAAATTGGTCCAGTTATTGCGTACGCAGTCCAACCATCAGTAGATATGGCCCAATAAAGAGCAGTGGCAATTGAAGATCCAAGAATAAGGGCAAGAAACACAATGAATTTGATACGGTTTGCTGTTGTTGTAACCCCACTAACATAGTATCGACGCACAAGAAGGCCAATAGCCACAAGCATAAAGATAAACAGTGTGGAGATTGAGAGCAAGTTTGAGAGAATCGCAAGCGATGTGAAGAAGGCAATTACTGCAGTAGCTGCAAGCATGACCGCTGTGGCATTGACAGGAGTCCCAGTTTTCTCATTCACAATGGCGAGCCATGGGGGCATCATGTGTGTACGTGCAATATGTGTGAGATATCGAGCTTGACCCACTGCTGATACAAGCAAAACTGTTGTCATGCCCTTCAATGCACCAGCAGCAACTATGTACTTAGCCCATCCCATACCTACGGCTTCAAATGCCACAGAAAATGGTGCATCTTCATCAATACTTTTGTATGGTTGCATTAGGCATAGCGTCACGGCTAGCAAACAATATGCCAATGTAGTAATCACCATTGAGCCAACAAGACCAATAGGAATGTCCCGACCGGGATTCTTTGTTTCCTCAGCCATGGTTGAGACAGCATCAAATCCAACATAGGCAAAGAAAAGCACTGCTGATGCTTGAAAGATGCCACGGACGCCAAACGGTGCAAAATCGCTGTAATTTTTGGTGTCTGCTTTTATAAGGCCTGCAATGATGATGAAGATAATGACAGCAACATGGAAGATGGAGGCAATGTAATTGAATCGCGAGGAGCCCTTTGTGCTCATAACAGCCATAACGCAAATGATAGCCAAGACAACAACGGCAATGGGGTCAAGGTATCTGTAGTCTGATGATAAACTATGGGCTACAATGCGGAAATCATTTGGCTGGTGGTTCAAGAGTGTGGCAAAGTAGGATGTCCAAGAACGGGCAACGGCTGCTCCACCAATCACGTACTCAAGTAGGATGTTTCCGGCAGCAATGAAGGCCATGAAATCACCCAGCTCTACCCTCAAATAGGCAAATGATCCACCTGAGAGGAAAACATCTTGTTAGCTTAATTAGCGATAGTGTTTAAAGTAACATAAATTTTATTCTACCGTGCATGTCAAGGTAGAGGATGCTGTCATGAATTCCCATTAACTAACAATTAACCAAAAAAAAGACAAATATCTCCAGAATCATGAAAGTAATAAATCAAAATTATTTGTATTTTTTTTCACATTCAAGTAACACAAGACATATTAAGCTCAACTAAACGCAAGTTACGCAATACGCGAATGTGTACAACTTAATTGGAACATGCATTAGTATCACCATCACAACATGTAATATGCCACAAAAGCACATGACACAAGCCGTATCCTAGTAATGGTTCTGAGCCAATGGATAAGATTGTTTTACAAGTTACAAGTTAATTACAAGTTACAACCAATTCAACGCATTGGAGATTGTCGTGTAGGTTAATGAATAATGACAATCACACACGCTAGCTAGGACTGGAAGAGGCTGCCGAAAAAGACCTAGGTATCAATTCTAATGGGCCAAGAAACAAGTGGAGAGCCTCTCATCAAGGCTTAATTGGAGAAGCAACCAAATAAAACCAAAAAAATCACCTTGTCCTGAGCGTATTAGATGGGTCAGTCTGGAATTACTATGACCCAGCTTGTCATTGCTGAACCTTATGCTCTGCAAATAATATGAAATGCAGATATTATTTGCATTTCCAAAATTTACTTTTTACTCAGGATGAGAGTATGACACCCATTGTCATAATTTTTTACCCAATTTGCCAAAGTGGTGAATAAAAACAAAATTGATCAAAATTTGCGTAACACAAAAGTTGTATCTCTAAACTTTCTTGTTCTAATTACTTACTAAATTATCAGATTTTGTCAATCAAATGGCAGAAAGCTTTTTCTTCCTTTACTTCTTTTGTTTTGGTTGTACATGGCTAATTGCCGACACAAGCATTTCACCACTTCGCTATTAAATAAACCTAATTTCATCGCAACAACCCTCTTTACAATTTACATTAATTGTTTACCTAAAAGGTCAGCTTTATTTTCAAGACACGTCCTTCATTTCGTGTGAATTATAGAGTTTCAACCTATAACGTCTACTCCTAATAATAGCTCTTTATTATCAGATTAAGATACCAATCGATTTTTTATGTAGGCAGATATTGAATCAAAATATTTTATTCAACCATCAGAGACTTTATCAGTTAAGCTAACTGAAACTCACCAATATCAAGATATATCAACAAACTTACTGTCAGATTTTTCTCCAAATTTAATAAAAAAGTTATGCTAACCGATATTTTTAGAGTAGATGATAAATCATTTTGGGAAAGTTTTAACACAAATTTTATGAAAAATATAAAAAATAGTAAAAAAATTAATTATTTTTTTCTTTTCTCATAAAATTATTTTACAAAAAAATATTTTGCAAAAAAAAATAATAATAACGCTCTTAAGAAAATGATCTTATTCACATGAGGCGAAACAAAAATCTAGCAGGATTAAAAGATAACAATAATAAGGCACCGTTGTAAAGAGCAGGTGCACCGTTGTGGACTTTTTTTTTTTTTTTTTTTGATGAACGTGCACCGTTGTGGACTTTTCTATACAAATTACGTCATTTTCATAAAGACAAACTGGGATTTCAAAATCAGCTCTTGGACCTTTTTGTCCAAAGCATATTAAATATAATATATTGAGTGGTGACCAAATTCATAACTCCATATTATATTATAAAAAACAGCCACCAGATTCTAGAGCTAGCTCTCACTTAAAAGTCAATATTAAAACTAATATTTTATAAATTACACAAATTACATCAACCTAACTAAAAAGTCAACAGAAAATTCTAACTAATCAATCGCATAAAAGACACTCTTGAATTTAATAACCATTAGGACAAAATCAAAAGGAAAACAAAAGTTGTAAAAACTCATCGGGCAGAAAAACTGAAAAACAATGATATCCAAAATTCGGTCTAAAAAGTTGTTTTGAACTTTCAACACTCAAACTCAATTATTATTACAGTACTTTTCAATATTTTCCAATTGATTCTCTTTCAATAATAATACTAATTTATAAAATCATCCATCTCTCTCTATATATATAATATATATATATATATATATATAAAAGGAGAATTAAAGTTTTTTTTTTTTTTACAAAACAATGTTAATAACATTTTTTTTTATAGAATCAATGTTAATAACATTAAAATAACTTGAGTGGGAGTTCGTTTTGAGTTTGTTTGTTGTATGCAAATGGATTTATACATCTACCCTTCTCTCTCTATATATAATATATATATATATATAAGGAGAATTAAAGTTTTTTTTTTTTTTACAAAACAATGTTAATAACAGTTTTTTTAGAATCAATGTTAATAACATTAAAATAACTTGAGTGGGAGTTCGTTTTGAGTTTGTTTGTCGTATGCAAATGGATTTATACATCTACCCTTAAAACTTTTAATTTAATAAGTGAAAAAGCGGTAGTTTTGTCTTTTGACTTCTATCTTATATTTTATTTAAAATTTAAACAAATCACACGAGTTATTAAATAGTTTATATAACTTAAAGTACATCTAAATAATTTTATTATTTATTATGTAATGGGTTGAAAAATTTCTCCAAATCTAATTAAGTTAAAAAAAAAATTCAATAAACAACGCATTTCCAAATATTAAAATAAATAAATAAAGCTCTTTCCACGGAGCATTGAACTACCTCCCATAGACACAGCTAAAGCCTAAACGTATCAGAATAAAATACTTTATACTCCCTCCTTGACTTAAAAAACAATTTAAAATCGAAATCCTAATCCTATGATCAAATCTTCAATTTCCTACGTATTAGTCAATTATATATACATTTAAAAGGCAATCACCTATGTTAACTGTCTAATCAAATGACCATTAAAACTTGAAAGATAATCATTATATCAGCAATACAAATAAAGAGAAATATTATGTTTACAATATTTTTACAACAAATTTTAAATGATAAAATTGTTATTAGGAATTACAGATAAGAAAAAAAGTAATTTAAAGTATAAATTTAAATAAAAACAAACAACAACTTACCATTTTAATTTGCTGTGAAAATATAATAAATAATATTATTTTTTATAAATAAATATATTCAACAATAATTTTATTAAAAAAATTAACAAAAAAGATAAGAAAAAGAAGCAAGATTATAAGAGCATTCTTATTAAGGGTGTCAAATGCCAAATATTTGGCATTTGACACCCCAAACCCTTAAAAATCACTTCCATCAAAGATAGTAAATGCCATAATTTTTGGCATTGATGAACAGTGCGGTCTCAAATTTGAGACCGCACTGTTCACCTATTGTAAAAATTATATTATTTTTTTATTTCGTGGGTCCACTTACTTTTCTTCTTATTTTTTTTCTTTCTACTTTCCTGGGTCTCTTCTGTTTCTTATTTTTTTTCTTTCTCCTTTCCTGGGTCTCTTTCGTCTCTCATTGCTTCCAACCATTTCTCTGCTCTCTCTCTCTCTTTCTCTACTCGGTGTTCTGCCTCCCTCTCCGACAAAACTCAAGTTGGAGCATCAAGGCAAGCCGATCTCTATTGCAGTGGTTTTTTTTTTTTTTTTTTTTTTTTTTTTGTGATTTGATGGTAGATTCGGCAATGGTTGTGTGGGTTATGGATTTGGCGCTTTGGATTTGACCGGCGTGGGCATCGGCGTTGAGGGTAGATCGGCGTGGGTCATCGGCTAAGAGTTCGGTGTGGGTCGCTGATCGGTGGGTCTCTAATAGCGTGGGTCTCTCTCGGTGGTTGATTTTATTTTTCCTTTTCCGATTGTTGGTGGTGATGAGGTTGTAGGTTTGTGATTTGGTTGTGATTTTGGAGGGTTGTTTTTCTTTTTCTTTTTCCGGATGTTGGTGGTGAATGGTGATGAGGTTGTGGGTTTGGGTTTGTGATTTGGTTACGATTTTGGTGGTTGGTGGTCATGGTTGTGGGCGGTGGTGACAGTGGCAGTTGTTGTAGCTGTGGTGGCGCCAGCGGATGGTTTTTTTTTTTCGATGGTGGTGGCCGGCTGCGGCTAGCCGTGGGTGTGGGTTTGCAAAGAAAGGGGTGAGTTTTCAGAGAAAGGGAGAGACAGAGAGAAAGAAACAATGAATAAAAAAACAATATTTAAATGAAATGCTAAAAAAACTAGAATCTTTGATGTATGATGTATTATAAAGTGAGATGTTAAAAGCTAAAATTTTGAGTTTTGAGAGGGTATATGCTAAATATTTTACTTCTCTTGATAAGAATGCTCTAAGGATGGTATTGATACCTGCGACTGGAATCTCAACGGCGAACTCGGTGTAACAAAAGACAGAGAGCAAAGCAGAGATGCCCGAAACGACATAGGACAACACAACCGCAGGTCCCGCATGTTCTCGAGCCTCAAGCCCAGTGAGGACGAAAATCCCAGCTCCAATCACAGCTCCTATGCCGAACCACATGAGGTCCCACCAATTCAGCGTCTTCTTCATATCGTGCTGGCTCTGTGCCTTCACATCCACTAGCTCCGTCTGGTCCAACGACCGAGTCAGAACTCGGTCCTTCAGCCTACGCGGTGTGTCCTTCAACGCCCTCGCATAGTTTCCCCAGCTCCGAAACGATTCCTCGGGGAGAAAGTCTTCTTTTGTGCACGAGCACCCTCTTCTCCGAACACCTTCGTCTCCTCCGTAGTCTCCCATCTGAGTCGACTCACTTCTACTCTCTCTGTCTCTGTCTCTCTGTTTGCTTCCCAAGAATATAGAATAGATAGAGAAAGAGAGAGATATTAAAGGAATATAATGAATCTTCTTTTTTTCCTGAATAATAATGAATCTTTTTTGAAAGCACAGCTAATGTATTAATAATATTGTTTATGTTACTGTCTAAACAGCACGATTCCAGGACATTCTATTTTAAGTAATATTTTTATAAAAAATGAAAAAAAGTTGTTAAAGAAGTTTTTTTTTTTTGGGTAGAAGAAGTTTTTTTTTTTTTTTTTTTTTTTTTTTTTTTTCATTTTTACATAAACAGTTTTATTAACCCAAGTATAATTATCTACCACTATTATTATTATTATTTTTAATTTGGTAAGGGTAAAATTTATATACATTTATTACAATCTTTAGATTCAATTCATTAGATAGTGGTATCCAGTTAAAGTTGTCAAAATCGGGATCCTACGTAAGATTGTGGGAGGTAGGTAAGATCGTAAATTATAGGATCGGATCGTAAATCGTAAAATCCTATATTATTTGAAAAAAAAAAAAAAATACACTCATTGATAAGTTAAATTATACATTCATTGATATAATTACTTTACATCTCTACATCCATTTGTAAGTATCATTTAAAGATACCAAAAATCTTAAAACGTGACACTCTATTATGATATTTTTTATTTGGGTTCAATTGACACCCTCTCTACATTAGAGTGGAAAAACTTGGTCTATTGAAATTTTATTTTTCATTTGGGTTCAACTAAGCCTTCTCTCAAGTTAAAAAAGATTACAAGAAACTAAAGTCGTTTGAGATCATCAGAATCATACGATCCTACCAATCCTGAATGATCGCAAAGATCCTTGAAGGATCCAAATCGTTATGGGCAGGTGAGATCGTAAAATTGTAGGATTGTAGAATCGTAGGATCCAGATCAAAATTTTGACAACCATGTATCTAGTTAATTCAACTTATAAAATCTCTAATTGTTGAATAAATAAAAAATTGAAATTCAATCTCGCTTAAACTAAAAATTGACTAGTATCTTGGTCTGATAATAAATAAATATTATCAGGAACGAACATCATAAGTTAAGATTCTCTAAAAATAAAATATATAATACATTAAGTTTTTCAATTAATTTCAAATATTCAATTTAAAAAAAAAAGATAACATTATGTTTACCTTATTGATCAATGTAATAAAGTGTATTTAATTAAAAAAATATAAGATACTCTAACTAAATTTTACCTAAACCATCGTTACAACAGCAAGAGCCAATTTGAACTCGGACATAAAATTTGACAAGTCAAAGAAAGTAAGCTAGACGACTGGAGAGTTTCTCTAATTACCTGTGGAGGAGAGAGAGAGAGAGAGATTGATTGATTGATTCTGACATGAGCTATTTGTATGTGTTGTTAAAATTTTGAAAAAGGAAACTCATTCAAGACCAGTAATTTACAACATTATTTTTATTAATTAGCATGGTATTAACTTGGTCTAGATAGTCGTAATTATACATCAAAGTAAATTAGGTAGTAACTATAGCAGTTTTTTTTTTTTTTTTTGAGAAGACAGTATTTTTATTAATTGTATGGTATTTGTAGTAATTAACTTGGTCTAGATAACAGTAATTATACATTAAAGGAAAAGACAATAAAGTATAATCATTATATAGCAGTTTTTTTCATAAGGAAAAGTCAATTACAAAATTTTTCACAATTTTTTACCATAATTATCACAAGACAAGACAGAGTGAATAAAAACAATAGGTCCAATGTCAAAATTGTTATAAAAAAAATTGTGAAATAATTTGTTGTACCAACTTTAAAATCACTTTTTTCGTAATGGCAACTGCCGAAATTTTCGCATTTTGATAGAATCTTTCAATTGAAGAATCTAGTTGTACAGCTGGGTATGGGTTCATGAGATTGAGAGCATCTACGGCATGAGGGAATGGGACCCACTTGAGATCATAATTGTCACGTGTGAAAGATAGAAAAATCGTAAAAGATGTTTACTTTAGTTTGGTTGCTTCCTCCTGTCTCTTTGGCTTTCATATTTGGATTATGTATGACAGATAGTTTGAGGCGTGGAAGTTGAAGGTTTATCGAAAAATGTATGATAGTGATAGATAGTATATATTTTAATATAGTTAAGAATAAAAAATTATATACGATAGTATATATTTTATTTTCGTTAAGAATAAATAAATTTATTGATGTGATCCAATTTAATTCTTTCTCTTGTCAATACTATCCTTCTAGGTACTTAAATTTCAAAATCGAATAATTAATTAAATCATGCTCTTTTTGAACCTTTGAAGTTTATATTGATCACACTTAATTTCTAGTCAACGTTTGAGAGTCCCACAATGATGGTAGGCAAGATTTTCAGTGTATACCTCGTATAGTCGGATTCATACTTATTAAGCACTGTTATGAATTTCATTCCGTTCCAGCCGGAACAGGCGGAATTTCTCGTACTGGTATACAAACCGAAACAGGAATAACCTTTGTTCCACCTCGGATCAAATTCCGACCAATTTCAGCCAGTTTCGAGTATTCCGGTCAATTTTGGATAATTTCGGCTAAAATGCCATTTTCGGCCGAAATGAATTTGGCTTCTTTTTTTTTTTTTTTCCCTCTTCAATCTAACCGTATTTTTCACCATTACATGCAACAGTGTTGAGTTTCATTGATTCTATTCTAACCCACAGCATCAAATATAACCAAAAAATCCACAACAATGAACATAAATAGTGAGAGAGAGTGTGAAAGAGTGAAAGGGGTAAAAAACTGAAGGTGGCCTTTGATAATTCTTTGAGCTTGAGGTGGATTACTCATGAAACTTCGACTTTCACAATATTCACATATTTGCAGTAGAAAGAGAATGGGTGGCAGAGAGAGTGTGGTGCCTTGTAAGATAGAAGTATAAAACACAGAGGTAGAGAATTTGAAAACCAAGGGCTCTATTCGGGTAAAAAAGGTGGGGTTAGGTGGGGGTAGGTGAAATATTAAATGGGCACCCAAGCAAATAGTGACACGTTTTTTTTTTTTCTGGTAAATAGTGTCCTTCAGGCAAAAATCTAACATGAGCTCACAGTTAAAAATAAGAGTACCACTTGTTTAAAAAAATAAAAACACATTGTTAAAAAAAGGCACCCAATTAATACTATTAATTTAATAGTATATAAATAACTTCTTTTTTTTGGTTAAAATATATTCACCCTATTATTTGCTTATTTGTGGTTACTGTGGTAATTAATTATTTATTATTTTTTGGAAAATTTGTATATATATATATATATATATATTGCAACCCGAAACAACTCAAAACGGTATACCAAAATTAGCCGGTACTGAAATATTTCATTCCAATGGACAAACCGAAACAGCTTCGAAACGATATTCATAACATTGCTTATTAGTATTGATTAGAATCCGTGCAAATCTTAGATTTTGCATTAGTTGCAAATTCTCACATTTCTCTTGTAACAAATTTTTACTTTTTCACTTTTTACTTTTTTAGACTTTGTCTTTTTTTTGTTCAAGAATTGAGAATGAAAATTATTTTTTTAATTCTCAATCTTAGTCATTGATAACTATTGCACACGAAGGTGCAAGAAATTACAATTTATCTCAATTCTATTATTATTAATGACATATATCATTATATTAAGATACTAGATCCCTTCTTCTTGGTTTAGATGAATGTAGACAATATTCAAATCCTTTCATTTTAGAGTTTTTTCGGGATTTTTTCTATCATAATTATTAATATTAGGCTAAAATATCACTTTGGAGGATTTCAGTCTACCAATATAATTTACCGCTAAATATATGCAAATTATGCAATTATATATTGCAATCCTTTACAGTTCCCTAAACCCCTCTAAGATTTCATATTTATATAGTTTTTGTACGTGCAATGTTACACGATTGAACCCTTAGTTATGAATCAAACTTACACTTCTAAATTTAAATTTACAATTTTTATCCTAAGCTACTAATGAATAAACAAATGAAAACGGTTAGGATAGAAATGTTTAATGTTTTCATTTGTTTATTCATTAGTAGCTAATTGTTTAGGCTCAATAAAGGACAAAAGTTATACCAAACCAAACTTTAGTAAAAGACAAAAACAACACTAGACCAAACTTACTGTAGAAAATTTATTCACGCTTTTTATATAATTAGGCGATCTCAAAATATCAAACTAATGTCAATACATATAAATGAAAGAATAAAAAGGGAAAAAGAGGTTAGCTGAAACGTTGAGTTTTGGCTCACCAATTGACTAACCAAAAAGATCTCTTCGCCTTTTACATACAAGTTTTGCGTGTTTAACTAAAAGCCTCTGTTTTTCCTTATTTAGGAAATATAATATTAAGATGAGAAGTGTTTCATCCAAATTTGAACTTACACAAAAAAAATTTATTGAGGAAATATAATATTAGGAAATACAGTGCTTACACAAAAAAAAAAAAAAAAATAAATAAATAAATGTGGTGATTTGTTATTGGTTCTAATTTGAACTTACCACTGATTTTTTTCCCCCCAATAATAGTTAGTAATAATCTGTTACTTATGATTTTATTGTGAAAGTATGGTAAAAATGTTATAGACATAACATTTCTTAATATTAAAGTTTTTTTTCTTTCTCATCCAAACTAATTGTTTAGGCTCAATAAATGACAAAAGCTATACGAAACCAAACTTAAATAAAAGGAAAAAAAAAAATTAAAATTACACTAAACCAAACTTACGGTAGAAAAGTTATTCATGATTTTTATATAGTTAGGTGATTTCAAAGTATCAAACCAATGTCAATAAATATAAATGAAAAAATAAAAAGGGAAAAAGAGGTTAGCTAAAACATTGAGTTTTGGCTCACCTATTGACTAACCAAAAGGACCTTTTTTCATACATGTTTGCATGTTTAACTGAAAGCCTATGTTTCTCCTTATTTTGGAAATATAATATTAAGATAAGAAGTGTTTCATCTACAATATTTCTACAACTTTTTCACAACAAAATCTAATGTGGTAATTTGTTATAGGTTCTAATTTGAACTTACCACTGAATTATTTTTTTTCCCACCAATAATAGTCAGTAATAATTTGTCACTTAAGATTGTATTATAAAAGTATTGTAAAAATGTTATAGATATAACATTTCTTAATATTAAAGTTTTTTTTTTCTCATCCAAACTAAATGTTTAGGCTCAATAAAGGACAAAAAACTATACCAAACCAAACTTCAATAAAAGATAAAAGCTATACTAAACCAAACTCAGATATAGATAAAAACTGAATCCATTTCACTTTATTATTTTGTTTTAAATATTAGTTCTCTTTAACGTTGGTAAATATAGACTAGATTCAACCTCAAATTTCTGATTCTATACTTATCAACAAGCTTGAGCAACTTATTAGAGGTATTCCAGTGAATCCCTAGGGGCACCCTCTGGAGTCGCCTTGCAAGACCGCTAATTCAAAATGAAGAACACAGTCGAGTTAGCTCATTGCGAAATAATCATACTTGGACTTTCAACTCTCTCCATGCTCCTCTCCCAACACAACTTGAGCAACTTATTAAAGGTATTCCACTGGCACTAATTACCAAGCTCCCAGATTCCTTTGTATGGCCCCATAATAATGATATTTGCTCGATTAGTTTGGCATCAAAATTTTTATACCAACAAAAACGAGTACCTCTGGATAAACAGTTGTGGAACTGGATATGGAAATTACAATGCCCCAAAATGATCCAACTATTCATTTGGAAAGTCATGCGTAATCGGGTTCCCACAAGGCAGTATTTAGCCTTTTCTCACCTATATATTAATGAACAATGCCGCAGATGCAACAATCTGGAAACAACAATTCATATATTACGTGATTGCCTCTAAGCTAAGGAGGCTTGGGGTCAATCCCCGGGGATCTTGCCACATTTTCCTTTTTTCACATGCCCTTACAAGCTTGGTTGCAGAGCAATGCGATTGTAGATAGTGTAATTTCACACCAGCAACTCCCTTGGAAAATTTATTTTCCCTTCCTATATGTTGGAATTTATGATTAGCCAGAAATGAACGTATTTTTAAGAACCAATCTCGATCCCAGCATAGCCTAGTCTACACAACAGTGCAAGCAGCCACATAATATTTTTTCTAAGCTAGTTTTGATAGACCAGTTCAAGTTAGGACCTTGCAAATTATTTGATGGGCTGCACCAAATGAACCTTATATAAAGCTAAATACGGATGGTAGTTCCATAGGTAACCCAGGGATGGTCAGTGCAGGGGGACTACTACGTGATAGCTCAGGATTCTGGATATCAGGATTTTCTCTAAATATGGGTATAGCAACTAATAATATGGCAGAGTTGGTAGTAGTCAGGTAGGGTCTCTTGTTAGCATGGAAATTGGGATTCAAATTTATCCAGCTTGAGATTGATTCTGTAACAGTTTTATCCTTGTTAACTGATACAAATTCTACTTACCCTCCTGATGTGTTGTTTTTAATGTGTGATTACAAGAGCCTCATGGGGCGAGTATGGGAGGTGCAAGCGCATCATATATATCGTGAAGCAAACAAATGCACAAATGCCCTAGCGAAACGGCCGAGGAACCCACCAACAACATCTTCTGACTGTCTATAATACCTGTCCCAGTTTTGTATACCACTATTTAGTAAGGAATTTGGCTAGCCTCAAGAGTAGTAGACTATGTGCCCGAAGGCCAGATAATGATGTTGTTGTATGAACTTTTGTTTTAAATAAATAAGACCTCCCATTTCTACCAGAACTAAAATAAAAATCTTATTTTGAATTCAACCGTATTTATTATTAAATAACCTGTCAGAACAATATTTTACACCTGCTTTTCCAATCATCCATACCTCAAAAGAAGGGGAGAAAAGAGATGGAACAAATATCTTCTCCCTCTAATCCTACACCCTACAGGTGAATGGTGAGGGAAGGAACTCCAGCCCTATAAATAAGAACCTTAACCCCAGAGCATGGGATCCGAAAATTTAGAGGAAAAGTTGTATTTAACAAACCCATATCCTCGACATTCCTAAGGTCGAAATTACAGTAGAGTGTTTGTCTATTTGATCAGTTATTTTATTTACTTGGTCCAGTGTCTCTATCTTTTTTTATCTTTTTTAGATATTTTACTTGCCAAAGCCCTTTACCCATATTGATCAAATTAATTGTGACGGTCAATCCATACATTTCCCTTGTAGCCATTTTTGGCGCACACATATATATATTTTATGTAAAAATATATTCAACACCCTAACTTGACAATCTCAAGAATTTATTTCAACAAAAATAATTGTAATGCTAGAAACAGAGTAAAATTTCGCAGCTTTCCTAAATTAACATGCCAACTCACACATTGGTCTACCACAATTTCTAAATCAAACTCTTTGGTATGCTAATTTAGGAATATTGTTAAATTCTTATGAAATTTTGTTGTGTCCCTAGTAATACTCACAAAAATATAATCCTAGCCCCACAAACATAATCCTCAACCTCTAAAATAAATAAATAAAATCCCAAACAACAAGATTAGGCCGAACAACAACAAACGAACAAAATATTCAACAAAAACCCATTCAAAAACCAAATAAATAAACCCTTAATAATTCTAATTTGTAAATCATTTAGCCTATTACATAAAAATAATTTATAATTTAATTCTTTCTAAAAATGGTATCTAGAGAATACTATGACCGTGAATTCTCCTCAACGTCACTAGTAGCTCTGCCAGCTCTCTTCGACTTTGCATTCACAATAGTTTTGCTCTCCTCGGCCACCTAGCTCACAGTCATAGCAAGTTTCATTTGTAGCTCTCTCTCTCTCTCTCCCTCATCATTTTTTAGTCTTTTTTTTTTTTTTTTTTTTTACTTTACTCACATTTCAACATTTTCAATTCTCACTTTATCTCTCATTAATCATTTTTGCTTATTAATTTTGTTAGTAGCAAAAAATTATAAAATTTCATGTATTTACATTTTTTTTTTTTTAATGTTGATATATTCAAATTCTCTTTTTATTAAATTTTGAATAATGTAATTTTTGTCAATGTCTACCCTAGAAAAAACTCTTAAAGTTGCCATTTTGTGTGATTCATATACAATAGAAAGTAGTGTTAATGGTAAACTTTTTTTTTTTTCCAAAGTTAATAATAGAGTCTAAGTTTGTCTTCGAAAAAAAAGTATGTAAGTTTTATTCTACTTGATAATAACTACCAAGGACAACCTTATCCGAAGAAGAATTACCGAGGATGATGCGTGTGTCTTGTGTGGGCAACCTAAGGAAACAACGTGCCACATGCTATGGTTCTGCAAGCACGCCCGTGAGATTTGGGAATCTAGCAAGCTTGTTCTTCCATTCGTCATTGACCAATCTTGGACTTTCTTAGATATTATACAGTGTTTGCAAAACTGGGAAATAACTCAGCCCGGTCTGCTGGAGAAGACCATATCAGTCTGCTGGGGAATATGGAAAGACCGAAATGAAAGAAGAACGGGAGGCCTAGGCAAACCGGGGCGAGTGATCTTGAAGTCCGCCCTGAATCTCGTGGAGGAGTACCGCGCCGCAAATGAAGGTAGACAGAGAGTTATTTCAGGTGGGGGTCTATCGACAATATGGAAGCCACCTGACATGGGAAGATACAAAGTGAATGTTGACGGTGCAGTTTTCAAACATAGGAAAAAAGCGGGAATTGGTGTGGTGATCAGAGATGAAGCTGGAGAGGTAGTTGCAACCTTAAGCAAGATCGTGAATACACCGTTAGGGGCTGTAGAGATTGAAGCAAAAGCAATGGAGGCCGGGGTCTCTTTTGCAAGGGACGTGGGTATTAGGGAGGCGGTGATTGAAGGCGACTCGTTGATCATTTGCAAGGCACTCCAAGGAGTTGGGGATACGCCTTCTTCCATTCAAAATGTGCTGGCAGAAACTCTGGAAATAGCCACAAGCTTTAGGTGGTCTTCTTTCTCTCATGTGAAAAGACAGGGAAATGTCTTTGCTCACTTGTTAGCGCAGTATGCTAAAGAGCTTGAGAACTATGTAGTTTGGCTAGAGGAATGTCCTAGCCTTTTAGAGCATGCGTGTGCTCATGACATGTCTGTAGTTTCTCACTTTTGATTTATTAGTAATATTCAGTATTTCCTATCAAAAAAAAAAAAAAAAAAATATTTCAGGCTAGTTGGCAGGTGGCAAATTATTAGTACTCGTCGTAGTGTCGTCTGACTCTGACTTGCTGGCGCAGACTTCGGCGACCCCTTTGGTTCACTGATTGGAATGCTTTTTTTTTTTTTCAAAATAAATATTCCAACACCGCCAATCTAAGTAGTTGACTTTTATGATTCTCAAAAAAAGAGAGTTGTTTTTATCTATTTGTTTTATTTTATAAACTATAATTTCATTCCAATAAAAAACATGACAACAATGCGCATGCATGCTTCCAAAACTGCTAGGTTGTAATTATGAGATTAGAGATCCTCTAATCCAACAAAACGTAACTAACAAAATACAAACATAAACTAAAAATATTATTAATGACAGTAAAAATAAATTAGCCCGTTAGTTCTCCTTTTTTAATCGAAGCATCAAAACGTACTTTTGCATCCTTTTTTATTGTGACGAAAGAGCTAAAAAGAAGTCACATTTTAGGAGTCCTGCACTACATGATTCTATGTGTGACATGGGGATGTAGAACCTGATTAAATTAGTATTAAATTAAATTCATAGGTTATTATTATCAAATTAATTTATAATTCGTATTTTGTGACATTTGTTATATGGTATAGCTAATTCCATTCAAAATTGGAGAGGAGCTGAGTGAGTCTCACTCCAAGTATCCAGCTGACAATTAATAATTACACTAGGGTGGACTGATTGCAGCCAATTTATAAATACAAAATAGAATCTGATCAGTTTGATTCTTAGCTGGTTTGCACGTAGTAGCCACTTGATTTCATGCCTTGTGTAAATGCCAACACATGCTTTGACATATATTACAAACTTTTCCACTAGCTGAGGTACGTATGCAATCCACTTTCGGTGGTCAGCTACAAATTTAATTCAATCCACCTAACCCAATACCCATTATAGTTGGAAAAATCAATTGTCTTTATCCAAAATAAGTAATGATTTTGGGATAAGATGTAGTCTTTGATTATTTATTTGAACTTTTGTTACCAGATTGGCCTGCATTAAATAGGAATATGCGAATGTTCTACCTGTCCGTTTGAATTGGGAAAAAGAGAGGCGGAATAGTGTAGAGTAGAGTTAATCCAAAATTAACTTATTTTTAGTCTACTCTATTTTACTCTCTTCTACTCCCCTTAATCTAAATAGACCCTATATTATTGTGATTTTTTTTTTTTCTAGCAAGATGTTACCTAAGAAGACTTTTTTTTTTTGAAAGTACCCAAGAAGACTTTGAATTATAGAAAGCAAGCTTTATCTTGAGAGGGCCCAAAAAGAAAATGGGAATTGCATTCATACTTGCAACAAGGATATTAAATTATTAATGAGTGTTAATTACCCAATTGGTTACAAACATGTTGGAATTATTACACAAAGAATTGAGACTGGGATGCTGCAGATAATGCAAGAGATAAAAACATGAAGGCCCACAATGAATCAAACATTCAAACTTCTTCAACACTCACCAGGCAGTAAAGTTGGAAGATAAAGTCGATCCAAAAATACAAAAAGGCGCACATGTATGAATTGGTCAAAGTGGGGTTAATCATTCGATCTCTGACCCGTAATACACATTATCAATGCTTCCCAAGGTTTTTCGCTCATTAATGGATTATGGACTCCTTTTACTTTTTTTTTCTTTCAAGAGACTTCCAAGAAACGTTGAGAAATTTTTTTTTTTTTGAGCAAACAAATGTTGAGAATTTGGAGAGCTCTTTATATATATATATATATATATTGGGATAAAGTTACACCTGATGTAACTCTAAGCAATATTACACCACTCTATTTTTTAATTAGATGCGAATATTGACAAATCCACCGTTAGATTACATTATCTTCATATATTCTCCATGCTTGCAAAATTTTAAGGTGATCAAAGATTAATAGTTATGTCATCAATCAATTGTTAAAATTCAAGTTTTTGTAGTTTAAAATAATGCATAAAATATGAGTTTATGGATCAAATGGTAAATAACATCCGATTGATATGAAAATTGGCATGCATGTTAAGAACATATAGAACATGTAATTCAACAGTTGGATTTTCAAAATATTAATTCGATAACAAGTTATTGGGTGGTGTAACATTGCTTAGAGTTACACTAGGTGTAACTTGAACCCAACCATATATATATAATAAGGTTAAGCTTGTTATCAGTAGAAGCATTGCCAGAAAAAGGAACCTGTTGTGTGGAAGCATCATCCTTTCCTTGCTCATCAGGTTCACTATCAGCTTATTGATCATCAAGTTGTTTATCAATTTTTAAAATTCAAGTTTTTGTAGTTTAAAATAATGCATAAAATATGAGTTTATGGATCAAATGGTAAATAACATCCGATTGATATGAAAATTGGCATGCATGTTAAGAACATATAGAACATGTAATTCAACAGTTGGATTTTCAAAACATTAATTCGATAACAAGTTATTGGGTGGTGTAACATTGCTTAGAGTTACACTAGGTGTAACTTGAACCCAACCATATATATATATATATAATAAGGTTAAGCTTGTTATCAGTAGAAGCATTGCCAGAAAAAGGAACCTGTTGTGTGGAAGCATCATCCTTTCCTTGCTCATCAGGTTCACTATCAGTTTGTTGATCATCAAGTTGTTTATCAATTTTTAAAAGTAACAGTTCTTTGCCATGAATATGAATTCAATGTTATCGCTATGATTGACTCTGGTGCTGATATGAATTGCATTCAGGAAGGAATGATTCCCTCCAAGTATTATGAAAAATCCACTGAAAAATCGTTTTCTGCTAATGGTACTCAAATGAAAATTAAATATGAATTAAACAATGCACATGTTTGCCATGAAAATGTATGTTTTAAGATTCATTCTGTGCTTGTTAAAAACATGACTGATAAAGTGATTCTTGGTTTTCCCTTTATAAATGCTTTATACCCCTTCCTTACTGAACATGATGGGATAACTACTGGCCCTTTTGGGCAAAAAGTTAAATTTAAATTTGCTTCAAAATTTGAAATTGATACTGATAATGCTTTAAACCTAATTCATGCCAAAACCAAGCATCTAAGCTTTCTTAAGCAAGAAGTAAGATATAAAAAGATTGCTGAACAACTTTCTATTAAATTGTTACAGTCCAAGATCAATAATTTTCAAAAAATCTTGGTCAATGATGTTTGTTTTGATATTCCCAATGCTTTTTGGCATAGGAAAAGACACATTGTTAATCTGCCTTATGTTAAAGAATTTAATGAGAAAAACATTCCTACTAAAGCTCGTCCTATTCAAATGAATGCTGAAACTGTTGACAATATGTTACCAAATTCTCCTATTCTTTATTCCTGTCATGATTATATCACTGCTTGGTTTAGATTCATGTTTCACCAACATGACAATACGACCCATTCTTGGTTTGTTAATTTTGATAAAAATTTCAATGCTCATTTGCCTCTTTGGTTCAACCGTTGGTGGACCTAATTTGGCCTTGTTACTAAAATATTTCTAGGACCACTAATGGGTTTAAGTTATACCTAGTGTAACTCTAAGCAATATTACATCACCCAATAACTTGTTATTGAATTAATATTTTGAAAATCCAACCGTTGAATTACATGTTTTATATGTTTTTAACATGCATGCCAATTTTCATATCAATTGAATGTTATTTACCATTTGATCCATAAACTCATATTTTATGTATTATTTTAAACTGCAAAAACTTGAATTTTAACAATTGATTAATGACATGGCTATTAATCTTTGATCACCTTAAAATTTTGCAAGCATGGAGAATATATGAAGATAATGTAATCTAACAATGGATTTGTCAATATTCACATCCAATTAAAAAATATTGAGTGGTGTAACATTACTTAGAGTTACACTAGGTGTACTTGAAACCAACTCATATATATATATATATAAAGAGCTCTCCAAATTCTCAACGTTTGTTTGCTAAAAAAAAAAAATCTCAACGTTTCTTGGAAGTCTCTTAAAAGAAATAAAAAGTAATAATTCCAACATTAACCATTTGATACATGCGCGCCTTTTTGTATTTTTGGATCAACATTTTATCTTCCAACTTTACTGCCTGGTGAGTGGTGAACAAGTTTGAATGTTTGATTCACTGTGGGCCTTCATTTTTTTATCTCTTGCATTATCTGCAGCATCTCAGTCTCAATTCTTTGTGTAATAATTCCAACGTGTTTTTAACCAATTGTGTAATTAACACTCATTAATAATTTAATATCCTTGTCGATCATCAAGTTGTTTATCAATTTTTAAAAGTAACAGTTCTTGTTTTAGATTAAAGTTATCATTTTTAATATTTATGAATTCATTTTTTAGCTCAATGATTTCTTTTTGGCATATATGCATTTTTAGTCTCTATATTTTGACTTTTTTCCATTTTAGTCCCTACATTTTATTTTTATTACTTTTAGTCTCTAAACCAATTAACGCGGGACATTCTAGTCCTTGAAGCACCATTCCGTCACCAAACTAACGGGGAAACTGACGGATCAATAAAATAATAATAAAAATTCACTGTAGCACCGACACATCAGCATATAAATTTAAAAAATTAATATATTAATTTTAACTAAATAAAAAAAATAAAAACAGAATTAAAAATCAAAATTCAAATGAATTATGATTTAAAGATTAAGAAAAATAAAACTTGTAGTAACTAACTTTCTTGTTAAGAGAGAAGAGAGATTTGGTTCGCAGGGTCTGATTTTTTCTCACCGTGAGTCGGTTCTCCCTTCTTCAACTCCGCTCATCACCGCTGGAGGTCGATTCTCCAACCTCCAGCGGTGCAATTCCTAGACTCGGTTCGATGCGGTGCATCGGTAGATCGACGTCCACAGCTAGTAAGCCACAGAGTGACACCTACAACCACAAATCGACACCCTCAAATCCAAAAAAAGCAGATCAACACCCACAATCATACAACCAAATATCTACACCCACAAATTGAAACCCAGTAACCCACAAAGATCAAAACCCACTAAACACAGAAAACTTAGCTGATATTGAAGCTTATGAGTGTTGGGTATCGAAGATCCGAGTTTAAAAAGAGAGAATAGATCGATGGCGGCGGCGGTTAGGGTTTGGTAAGAGAAGGGATCGGTTCGGTCTTGCTATGGTTTTTGTATTTCGTCTCCGATGACTTCACCGCACCAACGTCGGAGCAAGTCCCGATCTCCGCTTGCGATGTTCGGCTTCATCTGTCGGTATTTGGCTCGATCTTTATCAACAATTCATTTTCTCTCTCACAATTCAACCAATCTAGATTTTTTGTATTTGTTTCCCAAGAAGATTTATGGGTTTGAAGGTTAAGGTTTACTTTGTTGGAGATCGGTTTGGTTGTCGGGTTTATGGGTTTGGTTGTTTTATTGGGGGTTTGGTTGTTTTATTGGAGATTTGGGTTTGGTTCTTTGTTGCAAATTGATTTTGCAGGAGATCTGTATTTTTGTGATTGTTGGGTTTTGTTCTCATTTGAAGATTGTTGTGTGTTTTGCATGTTTGGTTGCTAAGAAAATGCAAGAAGGGAAACAAAAATATTTATTTTTTAAATTTCTGGGCAAGGTTGCTAGGAAGAAAATGAAGAACATGATTAACAGGGAAGAACACATGTTCTAGATTCTTCATGTTCTTCCAAAAAAAAAAGAGAAACAAAATTAATTTATTTTTTTTCTTTTCTTTTTTAAATCATAATTCATTTGAATTTTGATTTTTAATTCTATTTTGATTTTTTTTTATTTAGTTAAAATTAATAAATTAATTTTTTAAATTTATATGCTGATGTGTCAATGCTACAGTGAATTTTTATTATTATTTTATTGATCCGTCAGTTTCTCCTTTAGTTTGGTGACGGAATGGTGCTTCAAGGACTAAAATGTCCTGCGTTAATTGGTTTAGGGACTAAAAGTGGTAAAAATAAAATGTAGGGACTAAAAGTGCATTTACGCCTTTCTTCTTTAATGATAGCAATTTCATGTTGGAGCTCATTAACAGTTAATTCTTTGGATTTCTTTTTATTAAATCTTTCCAAAGTTTCATCAAGACTTATCTTTGATTTTGGTCTTTTATTAGGGTTTTCTTGAGTTTTTTAAGATATTCTTCTTTTAGCTCCGGGTTATCAATTTGACTTATCTAATTTATTAACAGGTTTTCTTGTTCTTCACTTTTGGTCTGAACATTAATAGTTTTATTGGGTTTGGAGAGAACATTAACAACATTGCAACAGGAATCTCTATAACCAATTTTAATATTGGGTGAATCAGAGGTTTCAGTAGATTGGTAATCAGAATCAGATGATGAAGAAAAGTCTTCTTCACAAGAATCAGACAAAGTAGTCGATTCAAGGATTCTAAACAAATCTTCTTGATCTTCATCATTAATGTTTAACATGTTAAGCTTATTCTTCAGATTACCAAGCTTCTGGCGACAGTCTTTACTAAAGTGATCAGGTTTACCACAATTAAAACATTTTCCTTTACGAGATTTCTGCTTATCATATTTTTTTGAAGCATGTTTATTTTTTGCATAAAAATCATTAGGTTTAATGTAACTTGTTCTATATTTTTTGTGTTTTTTATGGTTATAATTTTTGTGAATTTTATCATGATTCTTTTTCCCTTTTTACCTGGAAGGGGCAATAAGGGGTAAACCATATTGTTCACAGAAATTACCCATTTCATATTTAGCTTTTCTACTATTTTTTAACTGTTGTTTTAGCATTTTTTCATCATTACACATGTTAATGCCAAGTTTTTTAATAGTGCTAAAAATATCACCATAAGTCAGATTATCATAATCAATAGCATCATTTTTACCAATTAGTTCTTGTTTTACCTTATGAGCAAAGAGAGGAGGCAGTCCAGCAATAAATTTCTCTTTCCAATAAGGTTTTAAGCAGTCTTTCCGAATCATGACCCTGGAAATAAAAACATCTTGGTACCATCTGTAATCAGACATAGTAGGACATCTTAAATTGTGTTAGGACATATGTGGATCATGTTAGGAACATATGTCAATATTTTATGTAGTTGGCTAATCCTTTGACAAAACTCACTTTACTTGTGATTGGGTAGATCTAGGATGTGTTTAATACTTCAAGAAACATGTTGTTCAAGTCTAGTATTAAAGCCATGAAGACTGGACCAAGAAACAAGTGAAGAAAAGCTGTTCGATACCTGCGGACAGATAGCTCGATAGTTGCTCGACACCTCTCGACAACTAGGCTATCTATCGAGATTTTTAACTTCTTCTTATCGCAATCTCAATAGCTTCTCGACAGCTGGTGGATCGATCGAGAAAGATTTTGTCCTCTTGACAGCTCCTCGATAGCTTCTCGATAGCTGTATCTGTCAAAGTTTAAAACTCGACACCTCTCGATTGATCGAGGTTACGGGAATTCAAATTTCCAGATCTGATTTTCGGCCCAAGCTTATGTATTTGTGTAGGGTTTCTTTTCTCACAATCCTAGACTTATATAAGACTTATTTTAGAGGCCATCACATAAGAGAATACAAGGAAAACATATGCAAAAGGTGATTGATGCCTTATTCTCTCTGAAAGAAGCTACTGCGTCTTTACGCCTTAGGGTTTTGTAACCAAGTGCTTCTTAATCTTCGTTGTTGATGAAGTGAAGAACTTTGCAGCCAACAATCTTCTTCTAGTTGGTGATTAAGTCGCGTACTGGGACCCACACAATTGGTTAGTCACATACTGGAATTCGTGCATCAAAGGGTGGCGTTCATATATTGAAGAGTTCAGAGGTTCTGAAGCGGTAGAAGGTTTCTGCTGTGAGTTCATCTACGGGGATTGTAGAGTTTAGGGGCAAAGGTTTTGTACTAGATCTGAAACTTCTCTTTACTATAGTAGATTGCTTTTCGAGAAGGTTTCCCCCCAGGTTTTTTACTGTGAAACTAGTTTGTTTCATTGGTTTTCTTGGGTCATCATATCTTGTCTTCTTTAATTTTTCCACTGCATAATTTTGACAAGATATTGATGTTTGTTTGTTTTAACAAGTTTTATTCATAATAAATCTAATTAACAACTTGGGTTTAAAACTTGTTAATTCTATCAACCGGGGTTTAAATTTCCAAACAAATTGTTTAAATAATCACTAATTCGAGACAAAATATTGGAAGGAGTGCCAACAAAGTGTTTGATAATAGTATAGATTAAAGAATTGACTCCATCGGGAATACCTCGACCAATACTTTCATCAAAGATGGGTAAACCTTCATCATCTTTTTTAACAGCTTTTTTAATGGATTCTCTAGATTCTTCTGTGAGATATTTTTCCCACCATCCATGAAGAGTTCCAGAAAAACTAGTAGTAAGCAAATCAACAATTTCAGCATGGTCTAGATCATGGTTATTCATATAGGCAGTGGCAACCATAGACATATGACCTATCTTATTAATAATTTCCTGTTCAGATAAACTATCAATATTCCATTCATAAAGCTTATCCGCAGAAACAGAAAACTGGGTTTGAAAATTTCTTTCTTCAAACTGCATATCAGGAGGAGTGGGTTTTGAATACCAGTTTTTTGTAAAATACATGGGATTAGGTTTTCCAACAAATCTTTTAACTTTAAGCAATTCTAAATCAGTTTTATCAGAAGCAGAGGATGAAGAGTCAGAATCTGTGCTTTCATCAAAAATAATTTATTTTTCTTTTCTTGAAATAGCACGAGCAGTGTTGGTAGAAGTATTCTGCTAAGTTTTTTTTCTTCAAATCAAAAAGCATTTGTTCAACCTTTTCAATAGTCTTAGCCTGGGAGGTTTTTAGACTCAATTTTTTTTTTTGATTGGGTAAATCAATCAAAGGTTTCTCAGGTTTGGAAGAAGTTGGTTTCTCAACAATTTTTTCTTCAATACGGTCAAGTTGTTCGCCAATAATATGCAAGGAATTATTAGTAAAATTGTTTTGTTCAATAATTTTTAAAACAGGAGTATTAGCATCAACAATTTTGAAGGGAGAGGCCTTTACCTCAGTCCCTTTGCAGTCTATAAGAACTATCTTAAGGGGTGGGTGGGTAGACCGAACAATGGTTTTGTCTTCTTTAACAAAATTTGACTTCTATACCATATTCAAATTATTTTTTGAAACATTCTTGGAAACATAGTAATTTTTAAGGAAATCAAAAAATAAAATGTGTTTTTACAGGCTATTCATTCTTTCTTTCCATTTTCCTTTAACACGATCTTTTTCTTTTTGATCAAAAGTAGTTTGGTAGGTCTTTCTTTTGTCTTTGTTTTTTACAGATTTAAATTCATTAAACAAAGCGACCATGTCCATTTCAAAACTTTTGTTTAAAACTCGTAGTTGACTATCAATAATAGGAGTTTGAAAATCAGAAGCAGTTGGGGACCTAGATTCGGTCTCTTCCTCTTCTTCAATAGCATGTTTGCTATGTGTAGAAGGAGGTTTTGTTTTTGTAGAGTAAAAAGCAATGCTAACTTGGGAGTTGTTACTCGAAACTCCTTTTAGCTTTAAATCTGGTTTTTCAAAATTCTTTTGTAAAAATTCATTGAGATCTTGGTCTCTTTTTGAAATATCTTCAGATCCAGCAAATGAATGTCTTCCTACGTTGATCCTCAATGGTTTATTATCATGAAAACTTATTTTAACACTTCCATCAAGATATTGTTGGATATGATCAAGATTTAACTCATCAAAAACAGGTTTAGTAGGTGGATTTGGTGGAGTTTCTTGTTCCAAAAACCATTCTTTGGGAAGATTAATATCTTACCATTGAATCATTTTTGGAATTTGGACCTTAGCATCAGGAGTGGAACATTGAATTAGCATAATTTTACCTTCAGGGTCTCTTATCTTGGCACAAGGATTAAGTTGAGTACCCGGAAGTCTATAATGAATACGATAAATGAGGGCAAAAGGCTTGCTGCCTTCATCCATATCATAACCAGATGTCAAGACATTTAAAGTTAAAGCTTTAACAATATTAGGATCATGCAAAGCAAGAGAAATATCAGGATAACAATCAAAATAAATAAGACCATCATACAAGGAGGCAGTAATCATGCCAAGAATGCTATCATAAAACTTTTTAAACCTAGCATCTCTTAAACACATGAGAACAGAAGCATTAATACATTTTCTAGTAAGAGGTTTAACAACAACTTCAACAAGGCCAATATGTAAATAACTGAATTTTTTTGCAAGGAAATCATTAATATTTCTTTTAGAAAACAGGCAACATTTTTCATGGGTTCTTGAAATAAAGAAAGTTTGTTCAACAGTTCTAACTCTACATTGAGAACAAAAAGTATTTTCAGTCCAGCTAGTCCTGTACATGGACTTAGGATCAACTTTAGGAATATTCCATTTTTGGAAATTAGGGAAATCTGTTTCTTCCACAATGTGATCTTCTTCATTTATAATATCAGGAGGAACACTAGTCCTAGAGCTAACAGAGGAGTTGGATCTCCACAACCTATCCATACTATCCTAGTTTTAACACTCAATAATCATGTTTTTCTTATCATCATTGCATTTCGTAACACATACCCTAATTAACCCTATACCACTCATGCCCTAACGCTCTCCTGGCAAACGGGCCTTATAGTCTGGTTTTAGGACTTCACTTTACAACTAAGGTGGCGCCAACAATGGTAAAGAGGAACACAAGAAAGGAGTATCAAACCTTTGAATAGACACAAAAAGATTCAAAGAACACAACAATATTATCAACAAAAGAAAGGAGTATCATTCTTTTTTTTTTTTTTTTAATTTTAAAAATTTTAAAAATTGTCAAAAAAATTAGTCACTTTTTTATTTTTCCATAAAAAACTTCCTAAATGGTTTAAGAATATATACCTTAAAAGCATATGTTAATAACACCCTATAGGCGATATGTTCCATACTTATAAATGGTCAAAAACTTATAAATTGTGCCACATCTTTGGTGGGATTTTTTATTGGTAAAAAATCCATGTATTAGCCTGCATATATGTCTCAAATTCTCCGTCTTTATCTAGTTAATTGTGCCACATCTTCATTTCCCTATCCTATGGCTCTTAAGTTTGGCCCGATATGATTCTAGACTTAAGCTATGTTTAGTTTGAAAGAATGGAAAGAATGAGAAGAGAAAAGAATAAGGGGAAGGGAAAGAAAGTATTTCTTCCCTGTGTGTTTGGAAATAGGGAGAGAAATAGAAAAGAAAAGAAAAATATGTTATTTTTACTTTTATGTCTTGATAAAGTAAAGAAAGCAACAAAGTTTTATGGGTAGAAAAGTAATTTTAGAGTTCTTAAAAGTCAATATTGCAGCCAATGTATTTTTTAATGGAAATTTCTTTTCATTTCCGCCCAAATTGGGTGGAAACAAAATGTGGGTTTCTGCTTCTGATGATAGATTTTCCATCTCATTTAGCTCTTTTTTTTTTTTCCTTTTTTCTTTTCTTTTTCTCTCTCTTGCTACCCAAACAACAAAAAATATTTAATTTCTCTTCATTTCCTTTTCTTCCCCCTCAAACCAAATATAGTGTTTAGGAAACAATTTTAGGTGGAGCATTCTTTATTTAATTTTCTATATTTTACTATCTTTATTTAAAAATTCATTATTCTTGTTTTTGAGATGCAAAATTATTAATCACTTTTTATACTTAGGACATCTACATTTCGTTTGATAATATTACTAATCAAATTAATCCCCTTGTGATATAATCAATTTTTATTAGGATTTTATAAAATTTAGTTGTGAAAAGCTTCTTTTGGCATAAACAACTGTAATAATTACTAAGTATATTGTTAGTAACATTCTATAGGAGATACATGCATTTGAAAATAATTTAATATTTGTATATGTCAAGAATTTTTATATTACAAGTTTGAACATCATTAATCATTAAAAATATTGTCATATTGTTATTGTTCTGGTGTTTTAATTTATATCTTTTAATTCAAGATAAATTTTAAAGCATAAAGCAATCTATATATTTATATATATTAATAGGTAAAATTCAGAGAAAGTTCAATTAAAATTTGAAATTAGAATCTAATTTTGCGCTATGGTTCTTAATTTATGTGGGCACCATATCATAATTATCCACTTAAGTTTGTGCCATGTACCCATTTAAGTTTTTTAATCTTTGTGCCAAGTGTGTTAATGAGTACAAAATACTAAGAATCTAATATTAATGAACTATAAAATAAAATAAAAAACCAATCACATATACTCAATAAAAATCACAACACAACAAAGATCATCACTCATTCTATCTTATTAAAAATTAGCAACAAATTAAATTTAGGTAAGAATTTTAATATGTGACTAATTACATTTACTTTTTAAAAAAATTGACTAATTATTTATATTTTTATGGAATCCAATTTTGCGGCATATGTCTAAATTTATGGGAGAACCACATCATAATTATCCACTTAATGTCCACCCAAGTTTTTTAATTTTTGTGCTAAGTGAGTTAATAAGTGCAAAATACTAAGAATCTAATATTAATAAAAAAAATAAAAAAAAAATAAAAAAAAAAAAACCAATCCCATATACTCAATTAAAATCACCACACAACAAAGATCACCACACATTCTATTTTATTAAAAATTAGAAAAAAAATGATCATAAGTAGTATTAAATTTAGGTAAGAATTTTAATACATGACTAATTACGTTTACTTTTTAAAAAAATATATTTTGATTAATTATTTATATTTTTATGAAAAAAAAAATTGTGTTTAATTTCAAATGTATCCATACTTATATATGCATGTGTTATATGCTATTTTATTTTAAAATAATTTGACTAATAGTTTATATTCCTATAATAAAAATTATGTTTAATTTTAAATGCACTCATGCATTTACATAGGATACATGCTAGTATAATCTAATTTATGAAAGACATTACTGCTTCACTTAGTTATATAGTTATATGATCACCTAACAATTCCTACCAGTCAAAATAAAAGCAAATTAAATACATAACTTGATGAGTTAATACTTAATTATTCAAGATAAATTTTATATAGAGAATCAATATTATGGTTCTTGTATCAATTTTTCAAGAAATAGATAATTTTTGTTTTAAAAAAAGGTTTTAATTTAATTTGAGTAAAGTGATACATTAATGTAAATGAAAGTTGCATTCTAATTTCTAAATTTGATCTTAGTGTTGAGAGAGATAGAGATTGTTTGGTGTGTGATCATGTGAGATATTTGATGATAATTAATATAGACAATCTACTATGTAGGTCCCATGAGAAACTTACAAAAATTGAAATCTCAAGTTGTTATCAGAAATTGATCATCAATGATAATTTGGTATATCCACATAACTTTTTTTGAAACAATTTATAATTTCAACTGTGTTGGATTTCTATTGTCCCATATTTGTTTTTGGGTCTTCTTGAAGTGAAAAAGCTCAACTATGCGCCCTCTCCAAAGAAAATAACTCAATATTTTGGGGGCCTTTTTATATAGGGACCCTAGGCAATGGCCTAAGCGGCCTTGCCAAAGGCTAGCCTTGGCCCTGGCCCTTGGTTGGTTTTGTAGAGGGCAAGATAGAAAAGAGTTATTTTAAATTAATAATTAAATACATTTAAATGAAATATATTTATGAAAAAAATATTTTGTTACAATGACTAATCTAAATATATAATCTTGAGAATATTTCATAAAATAAATTTTATATTATCACATTATAAAATTTATATAGTCCTACGCATTGCGCAAGTTCAAGACTAGTTTATATAAAACTCAAAGGAGCCATATCAATACAATAATGATATGAATAAAGTCAAGTGACAAAATTTTCACTAATTTTTTTCCATAATAGTTCAAGTAACATATTGTAATTGATCAGCCTCGCCCGCCTTATGATAGCCACACATCACCTTTATCGCTATCCCTTACTTTAGCAATGACATGATCTACAACCACCTCTCCTAGGCTGCGAAGACTGATAAAATTAAATGCAACTCAGCAACTTGGACCTGCGATTACTCAAGGATAGGCCACACCACCCAGTCATGTTATTTTTCAATGGTACAAAGATATTCACAAGTATGGTTGATATATCACATACAAAGATCATGTCCAGAACAATGGATTTCTTTTGGCTATGAGGGAAGAGAAAATGCAGTGTTTTTCATGTTTGGAATGAGCGGTCTTTGGAAAGAAAAAATAGTTTGGTTGATAGGCCGCACCACCTAGTCATGTTATTTTTCAGTAGTACAAAGATATTCACAAGTAAGGTTGATATACCAACCACGAAGATCATGTCCGGAATGATAGATTTTTTGGCTAGGAGGGAAGAGAAAATGCAATATTTTTCAATTGTCATGTTTGGAATGAGCGGTCATGAGAAAGAAAAAATAATTTATTATGTTTTTAAAAATAGTTGTCATACAGACCGAGCAAATTGAATAGCAAAGCCTTTTTTTTTTTTTTTTTTTTTTATCTATCCTCACATATAAGCCCACTTAAAGCAGATAAATAATGCACTATCAAGGATGAAAATCAAATGAATTGCTACATTGTCATTAGCCATGCCACACTAATGTACAATTAAACTTATATTAGGCCCAATAAGAACTATTGAATCTGTATAAAAATATAGATATAGATGGCATAAAAGAAACTGACGCTAGTTTTAATTTTATTAGTGAAACATTTTCTATGTTTTTAATTTAATTATTAAAATGTTTTCTATAATTTAGAATGTTTCAATTATTCTCCACTTTACTATATAATATTTGAACTTAGATAATTTCTAACCCAGGGGGTTAGCCGAGTTGGTTGGGCACTCGGTCTCAAGGTACTTGTACCAGGTTCGACTCGGTGTGCTCCCTAATTCGAGTCTGGCTACCTGCACTTTGAAAAAATTTTATGGGCCAGCGATTTACCCCACTATGGGCCTACCCGTTGAAATACTATAAATAAATACTATCACCTCATTATAAACAGCTATTAATTAACAACATACATATGTATTAACATTATCCATTATATGACACCTTTTATAATAAAGAGGATGATAAACATCTAAGTTGCACCTAGTGTGGAAGCATACTTGTGGCCACTGTAACAGCTAAATTCTATTTAGTTCTTTCACAATATAAACAACTATGATGCTTCTACACATGTAGCTCAACTGGTACTTTATAATGTTTTCAACAGATACATTCAAGATTTAAATAACACCAATAAGTGACCATGATAAATATCTAAGTGGCGCCAAGTGTAGAAGCATTGCCAACGTTCACAAACTCTTGAGCCGGAACCTCTTCCAGCACCTTCAACTGCTCATCCATCCTCCTATCCCTAGATGCCTTTGCCTTTGCATCGATCGTTATAGGACAACTGTAATCCGAAAAATAAATAGTAAACCATGAGAATTCCAGTCCATATGCCAAACCTTAGGTACGATGCTTTATCTATGGACCCAAGTAGAAAAAAATTAATAGCAATGGATGCTGAAGGGAGCCATGGAACCAATGGTACACCCCAAAGTCTTGGATTTCTTGCACGTGGAACAAAAAGCCGAAGCCCCTTTGTTCCAACAAACCAAATTGGCACAGTTATTGTGTACCCAATCCGACCATCACTTTGGGCCCAATAAACAGCAGTCCCAAATGAAGACCCCAGTATAAGAACAAGACACACAATGAGCTTAATACGATTCACTTGTGTTGTCACCCCACTAACATAGTAGCGCCTCACAATAAGCGCAACAGCTACAAGCATGAAAATGAACAGTGTAGACACTGAGAGAAGATTTGCAAGAATGGTAAGCGGTGTGAAAAAGGCAATGATTGCGGTTGCTAGAAGCATGATAGCCGTGGCATTAATGGGTGTTTTAGTCCTTTCATGGACATTAGCTAAACAATGAGTCATCATGTGTGTACGTGCAATATGTGTAAGATACCGAGCTTGACCAACAGCTCCAACAAGCAGAACTGAAGTCGTGCCTTTTAATGCTCCAAGTACGACTATATACTTAGCCCAACCCATACCTACGGCTTGAAATGCTACCGAGTATGGAGCATCTTTATCAACATTAGCGTACGGTTGCATAAGGCATAGTGTCATAGCTAGTAAACAATAGGCAAATGTGGTTATAACCATTGAGCCAAAAAGTCCAATCGGGATGTCTCTGGCTGGATTTTTAGTTTCCTCAGCCATAGTTGAAACGGCATCAAATCCAACATAGGCGAAGAATAGTACAGCTGAAGCTTGGAACATGCCTCGAGTAGCAAAAGGAGCAAATGGGGTGTAGTTTTTGGGATTGGCTTTTGTAAGACCGGCAATGATGATAAAGACGATGACAATGAGATGAACAATTGAGGCGACATAATTGAAACGTGATGAGGCTTTGGTACTTATGACGGCGAGGATACAGATGATAAAAATGACAACAACATCAATGGAGTCTAATGATTGGTAGTCGCTTGGTAGCGAATGGACTACGATGCGGAAATCGTCATGTTGGTGGTTGCAAAGAGTGGCAAAATATGATGTCCATGAACGTCCAACAGCAGCTCCACCGATCACATACTCAATGATAATGTTGCCGGCTGCAATGAAGGCCACAAAATCTCCAAGCTCTACCCTTAGGTAGGCAAATGAACCACCTATAGGGATCTGGATCCTCTCCATTTCAAAGGGAAATGGAGAGGCTCCAGTACACGGTGAGGATTTGGAATGGAGAGTATCGATGGTCAAAAACATGCCACGTCATTTAAAATGTTAACACACACTTAACTCAACAAATTCAACTCTGGTTAAACCAAGGTTAATAGCCGGACCCCTTTTCTCTCACCAGCCATTCAAACTCTCTCTCTCAAATTTCAAAGTTCAAACTCTCTCAACCTCCACTTCTAGCATACTCAACTCAAACCCATCGGCAAAAACAAAGAAAAAACCTTAGCTCACCAGAGATCCCGACACCCATACACGCATCCTTTTTAGACCCAGATCAGAGAGAGAGAGTAAAGGTTGGGGTTTGGAGAGAATCAGGTGTAGAGAGAGACATTGATGCTTTTCATACCCAAATCAGAGAAGGTTAGGGTTTGGGTTTGGAGAAAATCGGGAAAGAGAGAAGTTGATGATCTTTCAAGTTTGATCTATGGAGGGAAATGAGATTGAGAGACAGAGAAAGAGATTTTGGTCGAAGGAGAGAAGAAGCCACCATCGGAGGTGGTGGTTGCGGTGAGCCAACCTTGTCGATTTGGTTCAGACCCAAATCAGAGAAAGTTAGGGTTTGGGTTTGGAGAAAATCGGGAAAGAGAGAAGTTGATGCTCAATCTCCATGGCTACTACTAGCAACCACTGTGTTCCACTCCACCAATTCCGACCATGGTTCCGATAAAGTTCCTCTGTCTCTCTCTTTGATTTTTTCTTCTTTTAATTTTCTCAACCAAAAAAAAAAAAAAAAAAAAAAAAAAAATTGTTCTTGGCTGAGCTTCTTCTTGCAACCACACTACTGCCGGCAGCGGTGCATATAGACGGTGTTTACACCATTGGTGGCCGCTGGCACCCCTCTTTTTCTCTTTATTGTCTCTTCTCTTTTTATTTGCTTTTTAGATATAACCAAAACCCCCATTTTGTTTCAGTTTTTATTAGTGACTAGGTTTCCTTTTGCATAAAACAATGGAGGTTTTTGGGTACAGCCAAATGTGCTGTGATTGAAGGGAAAGTGGCCTGCTTGTAGTTGTTGTGTGTTGTTGTCTTTGACATCAGTAAAGTAATTGTGTTGCTTGGTCTATGCTAAAAAACTCATTATGAAATTTCTCTTTTTGTCCTAATTTTTCTTAGGTACCCGTTATTTTCCTAAATTGCAGATGGGTATTTTGTGTGTTGTAGTTCATTTTAAAGGTATAAACTGTGGCTCTTGATAGGCTAACTTGAGGGGAAAATTTTTGCTTGCTTGAATTGTTACCAATCATACTTAAACAAGTTTAGTCCAAATTTTAAGTAGTCAATTTAGATTTTTATATGTTAAGGCCTCCCTCAAATATTCTGGGTTTTTGGTCCAAAAGAATGTTTGAAAATTTGGTGATGTGTTTTTTCTTTTAATAAATCTTCAAATATTTCTAGATGAACTTTAATTCTTGGGCATTTCAATGTTATACAAATATGTTACTGATTTATGAACTCTAATTCTAATTGGGCATTTCTAAGTTATACAAATATGGTACTGATCTATACAATAAAACAGAAATTGCATTTAAATTTAGGCACAATTGAGCTTATGAACAAGAGTTTGTTTTATGAATTTTTCCCCATTTATTGTGGCCAAAGCTTAGATGGATTAATAGCTATATGTCTCTTGTTTTCTTGTTAACAGGATAAAATGTTTTGAAGCATTCCATGATCTAAGACACATTCAGAAAAGAGCATAGCAGCTAAGACACATTACATGACAGTGCTACATAAAGAAAAGCTTGACATAAAAATTGCTAAGAATATGAAGTGTTGGTACTCTGCCAGGAAAATAGTAGCTCTATCAAAGATGGCCTTCTGTTGTAACTTGTAACTGAATTTTTTCGAAGTAGAATGTGATGTCTAAAGAAAGAAGTGCACTGCTGAAAGGGAGAAGATTACATGGAAGACTTGGCATTGTGGATAGCTATTGTCGTGGGTGGATAGCTATTGCATTTGAAATTCATATTTGGATTACTAAGGAGTTGCTATTGCATTCATATTTGAATTATGTTATTTAGATAAAGTTATACCTGATTTGGTACTTGTATTTGAGTTTCTAAGAAGTTGAGTCCCTTTAGGATTATCTGTTAGTATTTTGAATATTCATAGGAGTATCTATTGTTATCCGTTTGTTATTTGAATTCCTAAGACTTGTATTTAACGTAGAATGCAATTAATAAAGCAGCAGAGAATTATTATCCCAATTTCCCTCTCTATTCTCTTATTCAGGAGACCGGTCATCTTGAATACGACCAAATAACTATCCATTCAGTTAAAAATTAAACCCAGTCATAACATATATTCATTCAGTTAGAAATTAAACCCAGTCATAACATAGAACCTGTTACAAGCACTTCATGATGTATTGAAGCCATATCTTGTTGTCAATAGGCTAATTATTTTCAGTATAACTAAAACATTAAATGTATTTTCTATTTTGACACTAGGTAGTTTTATTGTTCATTTACAAAAACTTTTACAAGAATTTAGAATACAAACCAAGAAAAATGTAACAAAATTTAGTTACATTGGTTTGAGTGTGTAATACAATGTAATTGATTGTGCGCCTTTTTATTTCTAATTTCTTGTAATGCTTCAAATTGAACAATTTTGATGTTGCCTATACGGTCATGAATTGATGCACGAGTTTGATCCAATAATAATGAATAAAGTTAATAATGAACAAAATTTTATTGAAATGTATACTTTGATTACAAAACTATTAGAACAAGAGCCCTAATTAAAAACACAGTCATGGGCAATGATTTATTTCACTCAAAAAGAACCTAAAATTTGCATTCACAAATTCTGTAAGGATGCAAGTTGAAGCCCAAGTGTAATAAATAAGATTATACCCAAGCAAAATACTTCCATTCAAAACAATTTTTGAATTATACAAGTGGCTGAAGTTTAGGAATCCAAAAAATATATATATTTGTACAATACTTCTTCTTAATGGTAGAACTTATGCAAGTGTGAGAACATGTATTCTTCACTAACATAAAACAATCTAAACTTAGCACTAATCCCTCTAGCAGATGCCATTTCTCGCTCTTGGTGATCAAACGAAGAATGGCATTCTTTTTTTTTTGACATCAAGAATAGCATTCCTTTAATCATGCCATTCAACCTGACAAAAGAACAAAGCGTGATTTCAATGATAAACATAAATCAAAATTTCCAATTAACAGCAGGCACAAGTGAAGCACCATAAGATCACTATCACTATTTACTACTAAATATGTAAGTTTGTTGAGGGTTTAGCTTGGGAATTTCCATCTTAAGAACTCAGCTAAGGGACCAACATTTAAAGTGGAATACAAAGTAGATCATATAGTCTAAATGTTCATGAGATACATTTAATTCCTTTGTAATCAATGACATAATATGCTAGGTGCACAGCCCAATTTAATAGGGCAATCAGAAAATAACAAATGCATTTTGCATTAAGGAGAAGCAAAGACTAAAAAAAGGCATCAAAGCAAAATTACGCTCCAATAAAGGTTGCCATTGAAAGAATCTGAAAAGAGGCCCAAGGTATTTAGTGGCAAATGCAGGTGAAAATTTTTTGGCATGAATTTTGTTTCAAGATAAGCCAATTAAATTCATAGCATGCTTAATTGTTTAAAGCTTTTGTGCTGGACAAAAACAACAGGGAGCACCAATGGACAAAAACAAGAAATCAAACCCAGAGAAGGAAAAATCAAAGAGAGAGACAGAGGAACTTTGTTATATTTCTCCAGCTTTCTCCTTCCATATATGTTTATCAAAAGCAAGATATCATATATCCACAATGAAGTTGCAAGCCATGCAACTAATCCAAATCTTTATACCTATTTTCATGAATTGCGATTCAAAATATAACCATTTAAATGCTAAGATAAATTCGTTCTTACATTAAACAAGCAGCTAGACTATAAACACTTAAACTCATCATACTGTCGTACACATGAAAAAAAAAAAAAACAGATCAAGAAATACTCCAATTTGGACAAAAAAAAAATTCCTAACTTTTGAGGAATTCATTTCAAAGGTCTGCTAGAGCAAATACTCGCTCACTATTAAGCAATTAAAAAAATCATTATTTGAAGTAATTTTCAGTTTATAGCTAATCAAGAAAAACATGGAACATGAATTAGAAAAATTCATGAATTAGTTTGACAATGGTAAAACGCATTCATCAACTTAAAGATTATGATGAATATATAACAACTTTAAATCAGCAAAGTGAAACTTCGCAAAAGTTTGGGATTTAGTCCTCTCATGGTGAAAAATGACAAAAGATAAATGCTTGTTTATTTAAAAGGAAAACAAGTAGATAAACCACCATTTATACATACAGATTTTGTTATTTTTGTTGTCTTTTCACTTGAACACAATCTGTATCCAATAACACAAATTCCACATTATTTTTTTCCCAAGTACAACAGGTAATTCAATTTCTTTATCAAAAGAAAACGAAATCCTAATACAATACTAAAAATTAAAAAATCTTTTTTCTTGTTGAGAAAATTAAAAGAAGGAAAAATCAAAGAGAGAGACAGAGGAACTTTACCGGAACCATGGCCAGAATTGGTGGAGCGGAACACTGTGGCTGCTAGCAATAGCCATGGAGATTGAGCATCAACTTCTCTCTTTCCTGATTTTCTCCAAACCCAAACCCTAACCTTCTCTGATTTGGGTCTGAACCAAATCGGCAAGGCTGGCTCACCGCAACCACCACCTCCGATGGTGGCTTCTTCTCTCCTTCGACCAAAATCTCTTTCTCTATCTCTCAATCTCATTTCCCTCCATAGATCAAACCTGAAAGATCATCAACTTCTCTCTTTCCCGATTTTCTCCAAACCCAAACCCCAACCTTCTCTGATTTGGGTCTAAAAAGCATCAATGTCTCTCTCTACACCCGATTCTCTCCAAACCCCAACCCTTACTCTCTCTCTAATCTGGGTCTAAAAAGGATGCGTGTATGGGTGTCGGGATCTCTAGTGAGCTAAGGTTTTTTCTTTGTTTTTGCTGATGGGTTTGAGTTGAGTATGCTAGAAGCAGAGGTTGAGAGAGTTTGAACTTTGAAATTTGAGAGAGAGAGTTTGAACGGCTAGTGAGAGAAAAGGGGTCTGGCTATTAACCTTGGTTTAACCAGAGTTGAATTTGTTGAGTTAAGTGTGTGTTAACATTTTAAATGATGTGGCACGTTTTTGACCATCGATACTCTCCATTCCAAATCCTCATCGTGTACTGGAGCCTCTCCATTTCCCTTTCTGGAGCCTCTCCATTTCAAAGGGAAATGGAGAGGATCCGGATCCACAATATAGTAGCATTTTGTGTCAATTACCACCTATGTAATACAAGAATTATTTTTAAAACCTTTTGAGCTTAGGTTATATTTTCATATCAAGTGGCTAATAGTTTTTGGTGTGTCGTACGTACGTAACATGTCACTATTCTAAACATACCTAATAATATTCCAGCATTATTGTGTCATGGAAATTGAACTCCATTGTTGCATTTTCCTGTTAAGGTTTTGGATATTAATTATATTGCTAATGCTATTTGGAATCCTTTAGGACCATAAAATTACTATTTCTTTGTTTATTACTCTTCTGGATGTTTTTATTAATTTGTTGATTTGCTTACTTGTTAAGAATGGATAAATGTACATTTGTTGTTGTTGTTGTTGTTTTTTTTTTTTTTTTTTTTTTTTTTTTTTTTTTGAGTTAAATAATTGGTTGTTCTTGAAGAATGGGATTTATTTATACCAATAAGTTAAACTGTACCTAAACAAATAAGTTAAATTGTAGGAAAGAACTATTCATAGGTGGTAAGTTAAAATCTTAAAATAATATGTAGATACCCCTCCCCCAATCATTCATATTTCCAATGTAACCTTCTTAAATTGGATTAATTTTTATATTTGTTATTACTTTGACCCTCTTATTCTTAAAGATCTAATTTCGTCCGAGTACAAAATTTAAATCTCATTAAGAGATGTTGGACAATGGTATATATTTTTACAATTGCTATTTTCATGAATTTTATAGACTTTATTTTTTACCGTTGATTATGAAAATCTGAATATAGATATAACCATGTAATTTGATATGAATAGTGAACAGGCTGGCCCTAGACATTTTGGGCCCTTAGGCGAGAACTAAAATGTGACTTTTTTTTTCATATTTATGTATTAATTAAATTAATATTTTTTATTTAAAATATATTTTTCTTGCCTTTTGAGATGCAAATTGACTAATTAAATTCTTGTATTTAAATTCTTTTCTAACATCTCATTTTCAATCGATAATATAGTTAATCCACTTAATCTTTCTTGGAACATTTTCAATCTTAGATATGATTTTATTAATTTTAATTTTGAAAATCTTCTTTCTGTAGAAGCAACTACAATAGGTATTGTTAGTAAAATTCTATAAGCAATACATGTATTTGGAAATGAATCTAACCTTTTTTATATAATTTAGTATGTAAATTGGAGTATATTCTTTTATTTGTAAAATTTCTTTTAAGACTTTTAACTCTGAAAATAAATCTAAACCATTAATATCATAATAAATATCTTGTTTGTTTTAAGACAATATTTTTGCAAACTATCATCATCTAGTGATTTCAATTTCATGAAGTTAAATAGAAAACCAAAAATATCTTCATTTATTTGAAATTGTTCAAATCTATTCTCAATTGAACTAATTGCTTTATCTACTATATATAAGGAATAATCAATTTTAAAAGATTCTTTAGCAGATCGTGTTGTCTCATTATGAACATTTTCATTAAATTGTTTCTTTCTATGAATTATATGTTCCTCACAAAATATAGGTTCTATTTCCATTTGCAATTTTTTTAGATGAATTCATAGCAGATATAAATCCATTTTCTCTATATCCTTTAAAATAAGAAATGAGACATTTTAATTGATTGTAAATTTTTACTAATAGAGTTGACAACAAATAATATATTATACCAAATAGTCATACCTAATAAGAACTCAAAACTTTCAATTTTAATTTCTACTATCCCTTCTTTTTCAAAATTTTGAGCCCCCCTTCCACTTGAGGACCTTAGGCAATGGCCTAATTGGCCTAGTGGAAGGGCCAGCCTTGATAGTGAAGATCTAGTGATCAGTAGTATACAAACCACTTGATCATACGATGGACATAATAACTAGATTCTTGATCATTTTTAATGGGGGAAAAAATTGTAGGATCAAAAAGCTTTTACCTGCTACAGGGATCTCCACGGCAAACTCAGTGTAACAGAAAACAGAAAGCAAGGCAGAAATTCCAGAAATAACATAAGATAACACAACAGCAGGACCAGCATGTGACTGGGTCTCAAGACCAGTGAGCACAAAGATACCAGAACCAATAACAGCGCCCATGCCAAACCAAATGAGATCCCACCAAGTCAGTGTCTTCTTCATCTCATGCTGGCTCTCTCAGCCTTCACTTCCACCAGCTCCGTTTGGTCAAGTGATCGGCTCATAATCTGGTCCAACAACCGGTGTGGTATTTCCATTAGTGCTTGGAAATAGTTGCCCCAACTCTGGAATGAGTTCTTGGGGAAGTCATGAAAACCATTTATTGACGCTTCAGTCCCAGTCATTCTAGTAATATGCACAAAAAATGAAAGTGGGTTAAATTTGAATGAAAATTTTGGATGCAGAATACGGTCCTAACACTGTTTTTATTATTGTCTTATAGTTTGAACAAGTTGCAATTCAAAGGAAAACAGTCATATTGGATTCTTATTTGAGTGAAGCAAATGACTGCATATTCTTGCTATTTTTACTGTAGGTTTTGCTTTCTAAGGCAACTAAAAAAATGCAAAAATGATAACATTTGAACTATTCTTTTCCTAAAATTGATCAAAAGTTCAAGAACCATAAGAATAAGAGAAAACTAAAACATATATCAACCTGATTTGAAGAATTTTGGCAGCGAGTATGTTCAGAAACTTTATAAATACACTGAAACTTCAAAGTGGGAGATAAATCCGAGAATCATAACTTTATAAGACGTTCATTCCTACTGCAAAACATAGACCCTGTACATGTTTTTCTATAGAAAAACATAACTGACCTCTGTCCCTTGTGCCACTGAGGCAGATTCCAAACAGCTGGAAGAATTTCGTCGATAATAACAGCCTCACAAAGCAACTAATTAATCTCGATAACTTAAAAGAGAGCAAAAAAGAAATAACAAAAGACAATAGACAAAGGATATTCACACAATGACAATCAATTTAACCCCATCGAAGAAACAAATTAATTATAGAAAAATATTAAAGTTACCATCAATTTTAGTACAAAAGACTTGTATATATATTGAATCTGAATGGCAGTGGCAGCTCTAGGAATTTTTTCTAGGGTGGTCAATAAGAAACTTAAATTATATAATATTTAACAAAAAATATAGTTATATCTCATTATCATTGCTACAAGCTACATTTCTTTCAAAATTTTAGTTAAATAAAATTTTGATTAGATTTTTCTTTTTGTTTGTAAAGGCCCAATTAATATATTGTTAAAAAGATCAAAGTTTGAATACAAACTTAGTTGTAGCCTAAGACTACAACTTTCACTAAACAAATTAACATGACTACATATTTTGAAACTATAACCGTTGAATTGTATGTTTTTTATGTTCTTAAAACACATGTCAAGTTTCATGTCAATTAGATGTTATTTACTATTTGATCCATAAACTTATTTTTTGCGTATAATTTTAGACTACAAAAACTCCAAAATTAAACATTTGATTGATGACATAAGCTATTTATCTTTAATCTTCTTAAAGTTTTGCAAGAATGAAGGATATAAGAAAAAAAAATGTAATCTAATTGTGGAATTATTAAAATTCATATCTGTTAAAAAAAATATTGAGTGGAGTTGTAGTCTTAATCTACAACCAAGTTTGTTGCTAAACTTTGTCCAAAGTTTAATTATATTGGACCTAAAAAAATTTAGGGTGGTCACACATTTTTTTTAAGGTAAAAAATTCATAATTTTTTTTAATTTTATATATAATAATGACTTTTTTTCCAGGTCAGGGTGCTCCTTTGACCACCCTGACTCTAACTTGGAGCCGCCAATGCTGAATGGTATCATCTCACACAACATAATAAATAAACTAGTTTAAAACCTCATGCATATGCATGGGTACAACACACACTTATAAATAAATTTTTACTTAATAAATAAGCATTGTTCATGGTATTATATAAAAAGTTGATAAATTTAAATTAATTTTAGCTAGACAAAAAAATGACATTGAAAAGCATAATCTTTCAGACTCTTTATTTCCCTAATTTTAGATATATAATTGGATTTCTTATTGTTCATTTATATTGCACTTTTTTGTATTTTCCACTAGATTAACTCATTTGATACAAAAATTAAAAAGTTTAAATGGGACACATGAAACAAAATTAAATTCATATTCATATTTTAATTGAATTTTCTCTTCTTTGACTATATATATATATATATATATATAATTTTTTAATAATTTTTGTTTTGTATTTAAAACTTTCCACATCAATCTTGTAAAGGGAGTTAATTCTAAAGTACCCTACACAATCATAACCAACCATCAAGTTGTAAGAAGGGAAAAAAAAAAAAAAAAGATTTTCAAGAGGGAAAATGAAGGGTAACCAAGCTTGGGGGTTAGTTGGGGTTCAAGTTATAGTTCAATAGTAATAGAATTTTTCGTAGTGTCTCATGTCTATAAAAATAATAAATAAATAACTTTTAAAAAAGGCCTGAGGTAGTTTTGATTGCGGCCGGCTGCATGGAGAGCGTCCATTTCAGAGATGCGAGAAAGGCCATACACGTAACGGCAGGGATTGAGAGTAGCTGGATCTAAATAAGTTATAGCTTTAGTATAAGAGAAAACATTGGGTCAGGAGCTGGCGCAAAACTTGTGTTTTATGCCAGCCAATCCTGACCCGCCACATCACCTTTTTTCTTTTTTCTTTTTTTTTCAGCAAAAACATTAAGCCTTAAGCCTCTCTCTCCCTCTCTTTCTCTTCTCTCCTCACCTGATCTCTCCATCTTTGAATCAAACCCACAACCTCTATGGCCGGAGCTTCAAAGCTCAACACAAGCCACCGTCACCACTGCCATGGCCGGAGCTTCAAAGCTCAACACAAGCCACCAGTCTCGCGGCCTGAGTTTGAACCACCATCGGCCACAACCACAAACCATAGTAGCAAAAAAAAAAAAAAAAACTCACAACACCATTGCCCCAACAATCAAACCCAGCAACCCAACAATCCATCCCCAGCAAAAAAAAAAAACAAAAATACCTCCACTGTCGCCCCATTTCCTCTTCCACTTCTCAGCAACCCATCAACAACCACCATGCCACTAACCCATCAATAACACCACCGAGACTCATCATCACCATTGCCGAGGCACCTCCGATACAAACATCCAAGACCCACTAGCACCGACCCACTCACCCACCAAATCAAACCCACGAACCGTCGGACCACAATCACCATTGAAACCCACCAAATCAGCCCACGAAACCCACCAAATTAGACCCACATCACCACCGTGCCTCATGACTACAATCGCCGAACCATCATTGTGCCTCTTGACCACAATCGCCGGACCATAATCACTGAACCACCAAGCACAAACAAAAGCACATGAGTGAATAAAGACAAAAAGAGAAATGAGAAAGAAAAGAGAAAAGAGCAAAGGCTGAGAGAAAAAGAAAGAGTCGTTGGGCAATAAACTTAGGCCGCGAGACTGGTGGCTTGTGTTGAGCTTTGAAGCTCCGGCCATGGAGGTTGTGGGTTTGATTCAAAGATGGAGAGATCAGGTGAGGAGAGAAAAGAAAGAGAAGGAGAGAGGCTTAAGGCTTAATGTTTTTGCTGGGGGGGGGGGGGGGGGGAATGGTGATGTGGCAGGTCAGGATTGGTTGGCATAAAACACAGGTTTTACGCCAGCTCCTGACCCAATGTTTTCTCTTAGTATAATACTATAATAATATACATGGTCATGCGCGAGCTGTACGTGCTCATGCAAGTTTCAATCAATGGTTGTTAAGTAAAACTTTAAAACGAAAGAAAAAACTCTGAATGACTTAATGTGTGTATGCGTGAGAGAGAGAGAGAGATGCTCCATCAAAATGGTTGCCACGTAAAGAGAAATCTTATATATTACTCAAATGTATGTTGTAGTTCAAAGAAAGATTGTCTCAATCTGTGAAATTTGATTCTAAACTTTTTACTAAAATTATAAAGTTCCCCCGAAAGAACCAGTCATTCCAAAATTTCTACATTAGTGAATGAAATAACAAAATACCACTTTTTGCAAGAGAGACAATAAAAAAGAATAAATGTAACATTTAAACTACAAAAATTAGAGAGGGGGGAACAAAAATAATAATAATAATAATATGAACAATGCAGTAATTACGGTCCAGAATTGCAGTCCACTGACAACTATGTGAACAGAGTTACCACATCTCTACGGTATCCTCTAACCATCAAAAGCCTTTGAACATTCTCTACCAACAAATCCATGTACTCCATGTAGAAATATGCCGGGTGGTTCACTGGAGGCGGCGGTAGGCTCACAAGCACAACTGCAGCCATTCTTGAGTATCTTAGTATCGTTGAATTTAACTTCAGAGTTGTGTAAAGAAACTTCTCCACCTGCTGCTCATTCACAACAACTGGCTTTCCATCAGCCATTAGTGGGGTCCCATTTTTCTCAGCCGCTGCCTTCATCTCAGCTAGGTATGTAGCAACCCGCTGTTGCGCACCAGTGAATGCCTCCATTGAATCATCTGGCTGAGACCCACCCTCTGCCTGTGAATCCCACGATCTCATCGTTACAACAATCACCTCAGCTTGCATCCGAAGATCGTACAGAAACTTCTTTACATCAGCCTTGAGCGCCTCAGCGTCAGTATCTTCCTCTGCAATGCAAAAGACTTGAATCTTACAACTCTCAAAGCTCTCTTTAGTGAGAAGGAGCTGAGAGAGAAGAAGCATGAGACCACCATCTCTCACAATCCAATACAGATCTATGGAACCATACTGTCTCTGATACTCATTGGGCCACTCATCAAGACCCTTAACAATAACAACAGCCTTGTTTGCAACAATACAGTCATTTATTATTCCAACAAAGGTAGCAGGGATTTCAGTTAAGTTTTCACGACGCCATATTTCAGGGTAACGCATCACCACAATGTTTGGCTTCAGATTACCAAGGCCCATGGTTTGGACAATGCCACGGAAGCCTTCAGACATACTAGGCGCTACAACTATCTCTGCCACACCTTCACAACGCTTGTAATCAAGGTAGGTAGCGAGCTGCTTGCAGGCAGTCTTAGCATCTTCAGCACATTCATGATAGTCTCCATCTAGTATGGAGAAAAAGATAGACATTCCTCGGCCCTTTTTCTTCATGCAGTTCGCAAAATCAGCAAGTTTTGGATGGCAAGGTACATTTTCTGGCAGTTTCCCCCATGGCCTGCAAAATACCAGGGGGATTGGATACCAATTCTTTGGGTGCACTTGGTTTGCTGCAAAAATAATGATAATTAAATTACAATATTGGAACAGACATATATGCACTCATGATACGTACATACACAGACCAAGGGATTGCAGGCCCCCCCCAACTTTTAAAAAATTGCCACAGGGTACCTTTCACAATTCAATGAGGATGGGAAATCACTAATGAAGTATACACACCTCCCAGTGACCGGAGACTGCGGAGAGCTAGTTGAAAATATGCACTCTTGAAACCATCACCCCAGTCCCCAGCCTTTCCTTTAAGACTCACATAATAATATATAAGGCTTGCAAGGGCTAGGGACACTATAGTGAATGCCCAAGAGATTAAGAACATAATCACTGCATGCAAAACAAAAGAACCACGTAAGTATGACGGTCAGAGTATATCAAACCAGACTGGCTGCACACACATACATACACATGGGCATGACCTGTGCACCCAAACACTAGATAATCAGAAAACAAAATTACAAATAAGATACATGACAAGGAAGCATACCTATACAAAGGGACGCTCCTAGAAGAGAGAGGCTCCAGTGGTGAAATTTCCACCGAGGACGCCAGCTGGGAGCATCTAGAAGATCCAGAAGGAAGCAAGATAAGTTCACACCACAATAACACAGAAGGAAAAACATAGTTATAGTCGGTGTGATAAGATCCAGGTTCCCAATTACGACACACCCAATACAGATGAATGCAGTAAAGAGGGTAGCAATGTAAGGCTCATTCCCATCTGCAACCTTGAAGTAGTTAAGAATAGGCAGGATGTCGTCATTGGCTATTGCTGCAAGAAGGCGTGGGGCACCTGTCAGACTCTGAAGAGCAGCCCCTAATGTTGAAAGAATGATTCCAACGTAAACAATGACTGGAAAAGGCCAAGCAATTGTAGCCGTAAGTAACCTGCATAAAAACTTGATTTCAGTTTTCAAAGTTCAAACAGTTAAAAGAAGTTTATTAATTAACTCAAATTCATGAAAACATTTTCTTTTTAACATACACATTAAAAAGGAAGTCTTAAAACCTGAAAAAAATAATACGAATATCAGAATATGCACTCTCAAAACTGACACAAGACAATTACCAAAAGAAGTTTTTCTTTTCTCTACCAGTCCTCAAACCATGGACCTTTTACTTTGTGATCCCCGCACAGCCAACAGGTCACATGGAAGGCTTGTAAGGATAATAATAGACAGGACCAAGGGCAACTAATAGTTTGTTTGGATGGAGGGAGAGTAAAAGGGAGTAGAGTAGAGAGAGGGAGAGTATGTTAAATTACTTTGTTTGGATGTTGTTTAAGGGAGGGGGAGGGATTTGGAGGGGTTTGGAGGGGTTCTAAAACCCCTCATTTTTAATTCTCCCAAATTGGAGAGATTTAGAGGGAGAGTAGAGCATAGAAATACTTGACCAAATGAATTACCCAATTTACCCTTACCATATTAACAAAATTACAAATTATGAAAAGGCTAATTATTCCCCTCCCCTTTACTTAATTTTAAAAACATCCAAATAAGGTGGAGAATAACCATTCTCCTCTATTCTTTTCCCCTCTACTACCCTCTACTCTCCTCTCCCTCCAAACTTCCAAACATAGCATAAGCCAGCTGTTTAACCCCTAAATCAATAAACAACTGGGTGCTGCTGGGTGCTGCAGACGACAGATTAGTGATAATAAGACACCATCATAAACTATTCAGCAATCTTTGACTAGATGTAGTTATTTATGATTCATAAAATATTTCAGGTTGAAAGAATGTCAAAGAGAAGGATGTAACCCATGCATGATATAGGAGCAATTCATTTAAGTATCTCGTATTTTTAATCCTCTTGTAAACCCTAGGAATAATTTCTTGGTTGTGCAAACCAAAGAGAATGATGACCTAACTTAGATTGCACCAAGTGTGAAACCAAGTGGATTTATTACTTATCCATCCAGGTATTCTAAGAATACGTATTTGGATCTTTAATATATTCTTCATGACATTCTTAACAATATCTAACTCCTGCAGACAAAGATTATTCTACAAGGTTGCTAAGATTATTCTATAGAGATAATTATCAATATTCAAAAAATAAAAGTAAAATGTCAGCAAGTTAATGTCTTATATTCTTCATGGATATAACAAGTAATTAATTTTTCTATTTGAAGAATAGTTTAAACCTTACAGCTTCTATCAACCCATAAGGCTTTGCAAGTACCATGGACATGGACATGACAACATTGTAATTCTTGAAAAAGTAGGATATGACACAGTGCAGATATGCTAATTCATTATTATATCTTTATGTATATAGAAATGTTATGTCCAAAACATTCTCACAACACTTTCACAACAAATCATAGGTGGTAAGTTATTATTGATTCTAATTTGAATCTACTACTCAAATTACTTTTTTGTCCACCCATAGCAGCTAATAACAACCTGCCCCTTAAGATTTGTTGTGAAAATGTTGAGACAATGTTGTGGACATAGCATTTCTCTTATGTATATTTTATTTATTTTTAGGCATATTTTATGTTTATATTAAAAATGTAATACCTAGTGCATAAAGCTCCTACTTTGCCGGAGTCTAGGAGAGGTCATAGGAGGCACCTTATTCCCAATTTTATTTGGAGAGGCTAATTCCCAAACTCAAACCCACGACTTGTTGCTTTTGATGGAAGAAACTTTGACTTGTTGCTTTTAATGGAAGGCACTAATCATCACACCAAGGCCCGACCTCTCATTTTTTTATGTTAAAATTAAGTTTTCAAAATAAATAACTATTAAAATCTTTAAAAACATATCTAAAGTCAAAGGAATTTTTAAAATAGAACATCTATTTTTTCCTCCTGGGGACACGCACGTGTTCGTGTTCAACACATGTTTGACATGTACATAATGGGGATTTTTGGAGCGTTTGTGCTTCTTAGGCAAGTAATGACAAAGAAAAACTAGAGAAACAACACATTACAGCAGGAAAGATAATAATAAAGAAAGAAGAAATATAGCCAACTCTTCCAAAGCCTCCTGGCTAAAATTTCCAATATATGACTGAAAAGAGTTAAAATCTTCTGAGCAATCAATTATCCTATCACTTTCATCCGATTATCTTTGCTTCTTCCCTTGAAGGTAAGTGACCCTCTTGAAACTGCTCTATTTTTTACTCTTTTTTTTTTCTTTTTCTGTGCTTTTCATCCATTAATTTTTGACAAAAAATTGGATTTGAGCTTTTAAATGCCATGATCTGCCCTTTTGGATTGGTCCCTTTGTTAAAAGAAAGAAGTTTATGGAACAGTCAACATGGTTGTCTACTGCACTTTGGTTTATACAAGAATTAACACTTTCTTACAAATTACTTTGCACAGACCAGAGTAAGTAGAAACATGATACTTGGGTGACGTAAAATAAATACAAGCCCTAGGTTATGGAATCTGATTCTATGCAACAGTTGGTTACATAGTTCTCATGCACATTTGGAGTATGGAGGAATACATACTCCAAATAGCAAAAAAGATGATACTACCTTTGCAACATTTTAAATAATTTACATACATACTCCAAATAGCAAAAAAGATGATACTACCTTTGCAACATTTTAAATAACATACAAATGCAGCAATTTAGAACTATAAATTTTTTTCCCTCTCTTTTCTATCTTATCGTAGAGGTTCCTAATTTTGTTGTAATTTCTTTCTACTGATACAAATAAAGTTCATACACCTATACAAGATTGTACCCTTGACCTTACCCACCACCCATTTGTTTATAGGGAGAGGAGATGTCAACTGGTCCAGGGTCCACTGGCTTCATTGCAGTTTATTTCAATTCTTAATCAGTCAACATATATAAACAGATGGCTTCACAAGGTATATGGCTCATGGATTTGCCTCATAATTGAATACAGCTAGGTGCTGAAAATAATTGGAATATATGCAATTTATTAAACTTTTGATATGAATATCATTAGAAATCTGATGTCAAAGGCAAGGGGGACAGAGAAAAAAGTTTTTTTTTTTTTTTGGTAACTAAAGTTACACAAGAAACCATGAGATTTTTTACACACAACCTAACCCTCCACCCATTCTTGTGGAGAAGGAAGTGTCATTTGAATTTGAGATAGCTCATTAGCAGAAAAGAAAAAGGAAATGTGTGTGCAACAACTTAAAAGAAATATAATACCTGTCTGCCAATAGCTTCTTTCTGGTGGCAAGGGCTCCAAACAAAAACACAGAAACTAGATACATTACAGTAGTTGTGAGAGTCGCAGACAACGTTCCAATGGGAATTGAACGCTGAGTATCTTTCAGTGAAGCTGATCGATTTGAACCTGCCATAATTCCTGTTACAGCAGGGAAAAAGAGGCCGACCAATGCACTGAAAAAAGTAAGAAAAGAAAACATGAGGTTAGAAACACCATGTAATAAAATGATTCAATTTCATTTTTAATAAATTTATAGCTATGCTTCAGAGAAAACCTTGATCACAAAAAGTTTACCCACTAAGGAAACAACTTTTGAGACAGTATAACTGAAATTTTACAGCATTCTACATTTTACTTTGCTCCAAGGATCTAGATGCTCGGTTCTCAATAAATTCGTTATCTTAAACAAGCATGCAAAGTGCAAACAATTCCAGACTCTTTTTTTCTTTTCTTTTTTTGATAATTAAATAAAAAATTAGACACGGCTTCATTGAAGCTTGTGACCTCATCTTCCACTTCTCATCTTCTAGACCCTTTTAAAAGAAAGACTTTTTTGTTATTGTTGGTTTTTTTGGGAAGGGGAACCATTTAAAATATAAAAATAAAAATAAAAACCTGATTGTCATGCACACAATTGTTGCAAGTTAAGACAGGGCAGGAGATATATATATATATATATATCTCACCCATCTACCCACATGCACATGGGGGGATGATGGGTTTCATAATTGGCAGTCCCCTTTGAGACTTACAAGCAAAGGGGCAAAGCTGGTTCTAGTGCTCAAGCATTAAATTGGGATGTTTTAGATGATGGAAAACTTTCTTGGGACCTTTCTTGGTTAATGTAGGTTGAATTTAGTCTTATTTTATTGCTCATTTGCCGTTGGATCAGTTTTAATTCAGTTTAACTTGAATAAGGGAATCTGTAAGGTCTAAATTTTCTGGTTGTCATTGGCTGTACCAAAGTCTTATTTGTGTTTTAAGTCCTTTTCTTATTTGGTTTAGAAGTTCTTAAGTACTTTTCCATAGTTATTAGTAGTCCTAGTCTTTTTAAAAATAGGATATTTACGAGTCCTAGTACTTTAAGGAAAGGATTTACTAATTTAGCAATAGCCTATATAAAGGTTATTTTTTTAAGGTAAGAATAATATAAAGGTTATTTTTTTAAGGTAAGAATAATAAATGTTGATTAGATTGAGCCTAAATAAAGGGCTTTATTGTAGTCAATAACATTCATAGTGAGATTGCTTTTAATTCCAGTAGCTAATTTCAAACTTTGAGGGTGGGATTGCCTTCTTGTTCCTAAGTGTAACTGTTTAGGAAACCTAGGTGTGATTGCCTAGGGTCTATCTTTCTTTATTCACTGTGTTAACACCAAACAGCCATCAAACTCCTTCAAGGTCCAGTCTTTTATTGATTAACCGACAAGAACCCTTAAACATCAAACCCTATTCAAGAACCCTTCAAGATCTCGTCAAGAATCCTAACTTAGTGTTGAATTCCTAATATCCTACATCAGGGGAGGGGGGAGTCATTTCAAAACTCCCATGCCAGGCAATCCAAGAGTCTTGTTTGCCTACAAAATCAGGCTGCAATATCCCAAGAAAAGAATAACACAAGAAATATTTGTTTGAAGCATTATCAACAGGTCACTGGGATTCAAACATATTGCAAAAATGCCTAAGAAAGCATTCCATCTTAGGCATGTTTCCCAAATATTTTCTAAGACATACCACCTCATTTTCCACTCATCTATTATTACAAAGATCTATTGAAATTGCTAGAATTGTGTGGTTAAATGATTAAATTTACCATATCCCAATAGCTTAAACTTTTGGGACAATCAGTAATTTAACTAAAATAAAATTCTACAAAAATTCAAGTCTTGTAATTGGAACAAAAAAATCACTTGGACTAATCTACCTAGAATAACCTTGATCGCTCTACATAACTATGGGTATGGTTTGAGGTTGGGTCAAAGGGAGATGGGAGGAGAGGGGAGAGCGGAGGAGATAGGATTATACTAAAAATCCCACGGAGGTACCATTCACATGCACTGTTCACAAATTGTGAAGATGTATTTCTTCTTACCTCTTTTCAACCCTAAATCAATTCTTTTTCTTTTACCTATCAAAACCCTAAAATCCCACACTTCTATTAAATAGCCATCAAATAACTCATCAAAACCCTACTCATTCTTTGAGTTTATTTATTCCTCTATGCCGAGGGGCGAGGGGGATGATCAGCTGGTCTGAAGATTGACTACATCTGGTGTTTTTGATGTGCGCTCTTTTTATAAGCTATTATCTAGTCCTACCACTGATGCCTTTCCTTGGGAGTGTATATGGCGTACTAAGGTGCCTAAACGGGTGTCTTTTTTCTTATGGACAGCAGCTAATGATGGGATACTCACCATTGACAACCTTATTAAGAAAGGTTACTTTTTGGTTAATAGGTGTTGCTTGTGTTGTTGTGATGGGGAATTAGTGGACTACCTTCTTCTTCATTGTAAGTTCTCTCATGCCTTATGGTGTGAAATTTTTGCAGTGTTTGGGATTCAATGGGTAATGCCAAGGTCAGTGAAATCTTTTTTCTTTATTTGGAGAAACTGGTTTGGAAAGCATCTTTCAATCATTTGGAACATTGTCCCGGCATGTTTAATGCGGTTAATCTGGCAGGAACGTAATGCCTGCATTTTTGAAGACAAGGCGAGAACTTTGGAACATCTAAAATGTTTACTTTTTCGTACTCTATTTCTTTGGGCTCGTATTTGGGGGTGTACGAATTGTACTGCTGTAGCTGATTTTTAAGTTTCTATTTCTTTTAGCTCTTGATCTTCTTGTATTTGTTTCATTGTTCAAAGGGTTCACCATAGTGAACATGATGTTCAATTTTTTTCAATAAAAGTCTTATTACCTATCAAAAAAAATAACTCATCAAACTACCTTTAATTTATAAGTCCTAATACAATCCCATAACACTTTCTTCAACACAATCCCATAACCCTTTCTTCTTAGCTCTTTTCAACTCTAAATCAAATCTATTTTCTTTTACCTATCAAAACCCCAAAATCCCACACACTTTGTTCTACTAAATAGCCATCAAACCACCTATAATTCCAAAGTCCTAACACAATCCCATAATCCTTTCTTCAAAAATTCCTAACCCTAGATACATAAATTCTCCTAACCCTAAACCCAGCAAAAGCACATGTAGACAAGTTCCCCAATTTATCCTATGTCATTAAGTAAAGGCACAATGCAGCACAAGTCTAGAGTTTTTCATAGCCAACACAAGGCAATTTCACATAAGCACACCTAAAGCGACCCCAGATTACCTACTTACTACAAATGTCTCTGCACCAAAAAATAGTCATTCTATGTTAAGTTGAAATAATATCGACTGGATCAAGAGAATATGAAGTTAAAAGGCAAAGGATTCACTAAAGAACAGAAGGTAAAAAAAGAGACCACACACTCTCTCTCTCTCTCTCTCTCTCTGTGTTCCTTCTTCTTCTCTGTCTGTTCCTTACCCTTTTCAGTGTTTCTAAGTTCCTTTTTTATTTTGTTTTAATTTCTTTTCCAAGTGTCCCTTCCTCTCTTTTTTCAGATTCCTTCATTTCTTTTCAGATTCCAGTTGTTTTTGGCATATAGTAGTCTTTGCTTAGTTCTTTTATAAATTATATAAATGCTGGACTTTCTTTTTCTTTTTTTGATAGATAACGCATCTGGACTTTTCATTTTTCTTATCCTAGTATACCTCTTAATCACTTCCCGACTTTGATAGATAACGCATCTGGACTTTTCATTTTTCTTATCCTAGCATACCTCTTAATCACTTCCCGACTTAAGTTTCTTAAACAGTCATTTCTTTTTATGTGATTAGCATCATAGCATGTAAGGTGGTGTCTGAAAATTTGAGAACGGATCCTGATCTAAAATTTGTGCTTAAGCTCTAGGAAGACCCCTACAATCTGCATTTAGATGTGCATAGCACCTTTAATAACAATACATAGTTCCTAAGCAGCAATTTACTAAAAAAATAAACAAATAAATAAAATAAAAAACTGATTTCATATCTTACAACTAGTCATGTTATTAATAGTGTTAAATGTAAAACTAGGACCATCAAATGGAAACTCCTAATTCTCTTCTAATGATGGCAAAGCACGATATATTTGGTTACAAACTTGGTTATAGCCTAAGACTACAACTTCTTTCAAAAAAATTAACATTACTACATTGTTTAAAAATCTAATCATTGGATTGCATGTTCTTTACACTCTTAACACAAATGTCAAATTTTGTGCTAATCAGATGTTATTTACTATATAATCCAAAAACTTATTTTTTATGCGTAATTTTAAACTAAAAACACTTGCAATTTTAATGATTGATTGATAACATAGATATTGATTTTTAATCTTCTGGAAATTTTACAAGCATTGAGGAAATAAAAAGAAAATGTAATCCAATGATAAATTTGTCAAAATTCACATCCAACAAAAAGATATTAAGTGACATGTGGGTGTATAGAAGTGTCACATCATTGCTTAGGTTTTTCATAAATGACTAAAAGTGTCATTAAATCATCAACTTATGTCTAGGGATACATAATCTGGAGGCCAAACAATCCACCAAAATCTAAAGCTGAGACAATCCTAAAATAATGTTGTAGAAATAGTATTGGATCCCTAAGTGATATAATAGACAAACCAGGCATTTATCTGATAACATAGGCATGAGAAATTAGGGCCATAGCTTACTTAAAATTCCAGTAAACGGTTCCTTCGGGATCAGGAACTCCAGCTTCGTTAGTATTCTGATAACCTGGACTCCAGTTGTCTTTAAAAGTTTCCAAACTCAAGCCTGTTATTCCAACTGTTCCAAAGATTGCAAGAGAAGATAACTTTATTGATCCCTCCACCAAATAAATTCCAGAATGAGCAGAAAAAGGATAAAAGAATCAGCAGCACAAATATCTAATAAGAATTAAAGGCAAAAGCTACAAATGTAAAAATGGCAACACACAAAATAAAGACAATCAAAGTTAACCTGACCTCATATCATAAGCAGACCATCTGCGTATTACGTAATTGATATTTGAATCATTAGCCACAAATGCAACACATAACAATGAATGTAAACGTGTGTATATGCATATATGCAGGGCCGGCTCTAGAATATAGACAAGTGACGCAATTGCCTTAGGCCCCCAAGTAATAATCAATATTTTTTTTAAACAAAATATAAAAGAGTACAGATGTAGTGCATTGCTTACAGGGAACGCCCTAACTAACCCTTGCCCACTTTTCACTACATCCAAGGTTCAATGCAGCACCTCACTAGTAGGGACGCCCCAATGAGTATCTATAATGGATCCATACATAGAGACTAAGTTTTATGTTCAACAACAACTACCTACTGCAACCCTCCTTTTCTCAGACATGGGATCGGCTGTGACCAAAATATATGACACTAAAGCACAAACAGAATCAGAGTTACTACAGTAAATCTACAAACAACATTTTGACTTGCACCAAGGAGGAGACATGATGACAGATTCTCTTTCAAATTGCATCCACTTTGCTAGGGGTCATCTTGAATACTTCTAGACATGGATTTGGGCGAGGAGTAACCAAATAAGGAAATGTAACAAAATTCTCCCAAAAGCTACTTCAATGTGACTATTGATGCTCTCAACTACAAGAGACTCACAGCATCGCTATCATGTGCACAACAGTGTGATGTTAAATAATACACACACACACATGCATATATATATATATATATATATATATAGAGAGAGAGAGAGAGAGAGAGAGAGAGAGAGAGCAAGTCCCAAATTGAAAAAAATAAAAAATACACTCACCTGCAGGATGATCCTTCCTTGTCAAAAAGACCCCTATGAATATGCAGAATAGGGAGAATAGAACAGGTATAAGGAAAGCAGGTGCAACCCGATTGATCATTTTCACACCACCAAACACAATAAAGCATAGGACAATAGTCACAATAATCCCATATACTTGCAGGTCATGTGGACTCGGACTTTCTACCCGCTCAAATGTTGTCACATTAACATTTGTGATAGTCTCTGCATTGACAACAAGAAACCTATAAATATTACGAGATACAATTTTAATATCTTTGAACGGTACATTTTACTTATTTCTGCAATAAAAACAACTGCCAACAATTTAACTATACAGAGCATGACCAGGATTGAGTATACAGAGTGCAACTGCGAACCTCAGAGAAAGTAAACATAATGGATAGTCATATAGAATAACCATAAAAGCTTTTGTACATTCACACAGAAAAAAGAGTGCATTCTTTTATTATTCGTTTTTAAAGATGCTACATTTTTTATTGTTTTAGGGAAGCAAGGTGAACACATGCAAAAGAGAAGAATTACAAAATGTGCCTATTATGAAAGATCCTCCATGTCCTACATCAAACATCAGAATTCTGTAACAGTTCAAATAGCACAACCATTTACATGATAGGCAAATCTTTTCATCTGTCATGGTGAAGACAGTGGATTTTTTTTTTTTTAATTTTTTCAAATGAGAAGAAGACACAGGATTCCAAACTATTACTATATCATCAACACAACTTTTACTATTTTTATATAAGTAAAGACCTTAAAATAATGATGCCACATCAGCTATTTATTTATTTTTTGAGACAGTTAGAAAAAAATACAATAGTATGCTGCTAACCTCGCAGCTCGAACCCCTCCTCTCCTAATCCCCCAAGCACTTTGTGCATGAAGAGGTGCCAATTGAGCTACAAGGCTCTTGGCATCAACACAACTTTTACTGTATCTCTGCTATTAGTCCAATGAGCTCAAGCTCAACTGGCACCTCTTCCTCTTGCAAGTGCTAGGTGGAAAGTGAGGTTGTGCACTCAAGACCCATTGGGTCCTGTGTAAGTTACCAATTAAAAAAATAATAAAATAAAAAATAAAAAACGTATATCTCCGCAATTAAAGAAATGCTAGACCACACACCAATTTACACCAAACTTGGCATCAGGCCAGAAGGTCAGAGTTGCAATGACAGTACCAATACCACACAGCTATTAGAAAACCAAAGTGCAAACCATCAACTATCAACAATTGGTAGGCTAGTGTTATCTAAAAAAGGATGCAGTCAACTAGCAAAATCTCATGGTAACCTCTAAAAATCCCAGCAGCTGGCACAGCTTTCAGAAAGGTTTCTACAGCTCCCAACACATACCTAGAACCAGAAGCACATGAAAATGCAAAGTTAACAAAAGTAATGTTTTCATATCATAAATCAAGCAAAATATAGAGAACACATTAATGGCAAGCCTAAAGACTATCATTCTCAAGGAACTCAACCATATATTATGCCATTATCACATCTAAGTTCATAGAATACACTTACAGGGCTCCAGCAATTGCATTCCCAAGGAAAAAACATAGTCCAATGCTAACTCCAACCTCTGGACCAAGGGCACGACCAATGAGATAGTACGGTCCCCCACCCTAGAAGCAAAATAAATTTCTTTTATAAGTAATAAAAGTTCTATTGAAAAAGAAAAGAGGGTAAAGCCCTAGTACATGGGAAGTATACAAGAGCAACACAGATATAAACAAAAATTACAAAGATCTAAAAATTCCAAAAAAGAGGAACAAGAAAAACCCTCCAGTTCCTCAAAAAAAAAAGAAAAAAAGAAAAGAAAAACCCTCCAAGAATATTTTACTATTAATTCCAACATGATCTCTTTGGTGAAATAGACAGGAGAAAATTTTAATATGAATAGTCATTCCAGAGGTGAGATTTGCAATAAACAATATAATGCAGCAGAACACTTGAACAATACCGTATAGAATTATAAACCCAAATATGTGCAAAAACCCTGTGAATATCTCGTGTGTGTGTGTGTGTGTTGCATCAACACTGATCATCTAATCCACAGGTTTTAAATACTTTGTACCAATCTGCACTAATATATCCCAATACAAAATAAAACACATTAAAGAATAAATATGTGTTTTCCCTCATCAAAAATGTCCCCAGTGATCTTAGGGCCAAATAGCATCTCCTCTCTCCATATATAAGTGGTGAATGCTAGTTCAATCCCACATGAGTGTGAGAGTTATATTTAATGATCAGGGAGAGAGAGAGAGAGAGAGGGAGAGAGAAAGAGAGAGAGAAGTCCCTCAATTCCCTCGCAAATTTACACCAAGAAATAATAACCTACCCAATTTCTTCTTGACTCTCACAAAATAACATATTTATAACCAACAAGTAAGATATAGAAAAGTACTTGCGGATAATTTGTCAACACTGACATCCCAGAAATAACACATGCTCCTCTCAAGCATGATCAATTAATAAATTTGGAATAGCTAGTGGCTTTTGCTTTCATTGACATTCATAATCATCACCCCAGAGGCAAAAAGAGGCAAGCAAATCTGGCAAAGTAGCAAGTAGATTGCAAACATTATCTACCTTCATCGCACCATTAGTTGCAATAGCACTCAGTGATATTCCTGTCAGAAAAGTACACAAACCACAAAAAGACACCAGCAACAATGACTCGCCTATTCCAGCCATACCAACAATCCTGCAATGCTCATAATTTGAAAAAAGAAATCACTGACAAAATAGTTGGTCAAACAAGAAAGGCAACACATTGAATTCAATCGTGTTCCAAAAAAAACCACAACAAGGACATACAGGTAAAGAAGTTATGATCATTGGTATCCAATCAAAATTAGTCACTATAGAGAGATCCAGGTTACATTATTATGCTACCTGATAAATTACCCATAACAAACATAGAATGAGTTCTTCAACACAAACCCAGGAATGGTAGCCCACCCCCTTACAAAATTACCACCCTAACAAATGTGAATAAATGCCTGGTACAGCCACATGGGGAATTTACAAGCAGCCTTAAAATAATGACTCACTAATACTCAACACAAGAAGAGCACATCCTCAATGGAGCCATGTATAAATCAAACACCAATACCTCAAACACTGCAAGTACATTAAGGAACACTCAATTCACATGTGGACATGTAATTGTTATTTTGGGAGAACCATTCTTTCCATTTAGGAAAAGGTAAAAACAATAAACATGTAGACATAACATGGTCCATTTGCAATTTAGACAATAATGTTGGCCATCGTTCAATGGTTTCAATCTGCCAAATAACCAAATGTTGTTATTTAGTCCAGGCGTACTTGGAAAGCTCCTACTTGACTTTTTTCCACCTTGGAGCTTTTCTTTCTATAACAGTTTTATTTTTTATAAGTAACAAACTTTTATTGAATTAGCAAAACTTCCAAGTATACAAGGGGTATACAAAGAAAGATCAACATCAACATCTCAAAGAACAAAACTCAAACAAATCTAAAAAGGAAACACAAGGGAAAGCTTGGAGAGCTCTAGCCCATTCCAGCAAAGAAGAAAAGAAAAAGGATTTACGCTCAATGAGAGACCGCTCAACATCCTCAAAATTTCTAGCATTTCTCTCACTCAAAATGCACCACATTAAGCAATGTAGCACAATCTTCCAAATTGCAACATTGCAGTGTCAACCAAAACTGCCTTTTCTTTCTATAATAGTAAACTTCATTATAGGTTTTTTTTAAAAAAATTATATTATAGGCGTGCCTCCTTCCTGTTATTTAGTCCATAAAATAGATGGGGAAATTTTGTTTTTCTTAACAAAAAAGTTTACATCTTACAGTCAACTTGACAAAAACAAATGGCACTCATCTTTGTGGTCTACACAGATAAAGAGCCTCTAGAATTATTTATTTTCCCAGTCTACTTTGTTTTCTCTTCAAAATCTTGAAACTCCCAAAATTCTGCATACTATGGGGCCCTCACCTATATCCTGAATTTAATAAGATTACTTCCCTTAACAAGGATGTTAAATAGCTTCCACCCTTTCATCCACCTACTTTTCTAGGTTATCCACCCCCCCCCCCCCCCCCCCCCCTTCATAAGCCTTTTTTATTCATACACTAGTCCATCCTTTTTCAATCTTTAATTATAATGAAGATCTAAAGCAGAGACTTCAAGTAGCTTGGTAAAAGATATAAGTATCTTATGTAATTCACGAGATTGATTGTATGGTCCCCTATTGTATACTTCCTATATACTTGGGTAACTCTATTTTTTTATATCAATGAAATTTTACATTATTTACACACACACACACACACACATAAAAAAATATATATAAATAAAAAAAATGAAAAATAAAAAATAAAAAAAGAAGAAGAAAGATATATCTTCCCTTTAAGAACTATAATTTATTAGTTTAAGCTCACATGCACCTAGAAAGTAAAAATCAATTATCAAGCAATGATATGTAAGGGTTAAACTCTGATTATATATCAAACATGATCTACTTAAATACAAGATCACACAGTAGCCTACTGCATTAAGCATAGAATCACACAATTCTCCTTACATCTTTCTTCATAAATAGTCAAACCAATAAGGAAAAATTGCAGTTTTGCCCCTATCCATTGTTTTATATGTTAGAATTATAGTCAAATGATTAAATTTACAATTTCCTAACAGCTTAATGACTTGGGACAATTGGTAACTTAACATGGCATCAGAGCATAAGGTCCTAAGTTCAATCCATGTCTCCACTCTATCTCCCATTTAAAATTGTTAAAAATCTCACAAGTTGGGCCTCAATTATCAAGGGGGAGTTTGGGCCCAAACATTAGGGGATTGTTAGAATTATGATTAAATGATTATTTTCACAATTTCAGTCCCACATTTTAACTCGTTAATTTCCAACTTTGGCTAAATGGCAAGAACCTAGCATGCCAATCATGATTGATTATGGTGGTGCCGGTGGCAGGCATTTGATTTGGGGGGGTGGCTGAAGAGTGATCGTGGTTGAGTCTAATCTAGATTTCATGATTTTGCTTATGTCGATATAAGTATGTATAAACTTTTTTCTGTAAATATGCCCCCATCTAGTGTGTGTGTGTAGATAACTATGCACGCACAGACACACGCTACATGAGGACATACACGATGTGTCTCTTTTTTTAACTATTTAAAAATAATTGAAAATTACTACAGTTACAAACATAAAAGATAAAAGAAGTTAAATGAATAAATTTGGTAAATTATTTAGTTGCAGGAGAGAAATTGAAAATGAAGAAAGGAGCACAGGGAAATTAAAGAAGAAAATGGCAGGGAACATGGGTTGGAAGTTGATTGACGGTAGTTTAGTTTTTTTTTTCTTTGATAAATAATAAGATATTTATTGAGAGAACTGGACAAAAAATGGTATCCTTGATTTTTTAGACTAAATAAGCCTTAGATGTTTTTTTTTTTTTTTTTTGTGATAGGTAAGAAACATGTATATTCAAAAAACTGCTAAATGCAAAGTAGCACAAGATGTTTATCTCTGCTCTTCTACTAGTAATTTTTTTATGGTTAATTTGGATATTCATAAGATGACACAAAAGGAGAGAATAACGTTTCTATTTGTGCGTGAATGTGCATGGCCGCACACACAGTATGACCATCTGAATGTGTGTGTGTGTATGTATTTTATATATATAAAGATGCTATGAAGATCCCTTTTCTTGTCAGTCAGATTCTATGAGGTACTCTAAACCCTAAAGTGTTATTTATTGCTTCTTTAAAGCCCTTGCCTGTACTACTCTCTCTCTCTCTCTCTCTCTCTCTCTCTCTACACACACACACACACGAGAAACTATGATAGAACAGTGCTCCATCAAAGTTGATGGGGTCTCATCCATTTTTGTGTATAATGGTGAAATTTTTGCAATTCAAACCATTCAATAGGTTTAGCTTCTCTTAGACGCTAGATAACTGAGTGACAATTATAAATTCGAAGTTACTAAAAGCTAAACAGGATTTTGTTTTGTTTTTTTTTTACTCATATATGCAATATACTCACCTAAGTGCTCCAAAAGTGAGAAGCAGTATCACATTATCTTATTATAGAAGCACACCCACACAATATAAATGAACATATAGGTCACTTCATTGATCTAAGCCAAATTTGACAACTATCTACTGTCATGTTTATAGATTTGGCACCTCCTAGTATTTCCAATGGAGACATCCAAGGTTCAAATACCTTCACCCCCAACTATCGAATTAACAAGAAACAAGATTTGTTTGAATGGTTTAGATCTATAAATAATATGATTATTATACGTAAAATAGGGTGAGACCCCATCAATTAATATATACATATGTAACCAATGAGCTCTTCTCCAATGGCACCTCTTCCCCTTATAAGAGCAATATGGAGGTGGGGATGCATAACCCACCAGTTGTGTGTGAATATGTACGTATCGAGTGTTATGAAACTAACTAGTCTCAGCAGAAACCCAGCAACATTGCTTACCATGAAAATCGGATGTAGTAGATAATTCCCAATATGTTTTGCAAGCACGGGACAAATACACCCATCAGAGTACCAAATTTGAGATCAGCAGGCTGCATATGATAGCACATCAAAAGACCAAATAAAAAGCATCAGAAATATAGTACAGCGAGTGCCCAAGGTCAATGAACCAGAGATAAATCTGATACAATATTCAGTCACAAATAGTTTTCAAGCAAAGCAATAGGTTACATCTAGCATAAAAGGAAACCAGTCAAAAAAAACATATGAGAAGGGAAATACCCACCTGATTCACACCTCTAAATTCAATCTTTAAAAATAATTTGGCATAGTTTCCCTTAGTAAATAAGGCTCTATTATTTATCAAAAAAAAAAAAAAAAAAGTAAATAAGGCTCTATTGAACATAAAATCCAGGAAAGAAAGACCAGTTCTTAAGATTTTAACAAACAATATCACATTTTCTTCAATTAAAACCACAAATAAGAAACTATATTCTTAAATCTCCATTTCGTTAACATACAAAGAAAGAATGTTATCTGCATTGTTGTTTCATCAATTCTCATGCTGTGATTTCAAATTATGATTTTCTATCAAAACAAAGCATACCACAACAAACAGCGGGGGAAAAAATTATGCAAGGAAACAGCATAAATGCTCAAGAAACTAGCATATACCTTTGGCCGCCCAAGAGGAATGGAGACATCGTCGCCATCTCTAGGACTAGAAGGTGCAGGAATCTGCTCCCCTGTCATACTGGAATATATAAACTGAATTTTGAGAAAAAGAAGATGGATTAAATTCAGAAACAATAAGAACAAAAGCAAAGCAACCTACCTCTTGAGACCAAGAATGTTAACAAGAGAATCAAAACCGAACAATTCCAATTTGGATTCTCCCGAGGGACCATTGGCTTGTTCATGTACCGGCAAGGATCCTCCATTACTATCAGCACCCATATTAGCCTGTTTGCCTACTTTGATTTTTCTGAAACAAACAATATAAAATGTGCTCTCTTATCTGAAAATGTAGATAAAAAATCAGACTTCACTACTTAAAATGCTCATCCAGTGAAGAAAATGTGCAAAAACTCAATTAAGAACTTGATTACTCTAACATGCACTATGAACAGACAAAAAAGTAATCAAAGTTTAGACTTATAAAAAGTTCAAAAAATCATCCAAACAAATATCATTTTGTTCTAAAAACTTCTTATTAATCCATTCCTAATACGATGCTTTCTTTTTTTTCTTTTTTTTAAATTAAGCACAACCTAACCAAATTCACGTCACGTAGCCTGATTTCTATGTATCCAAAAAGTATCAAAGAGATTGTGTATTATGCTCTTTGTGCTCTCTTATCTCAAAATGTAGATCAAAAATCTAACTTTCACTACTTGATAGGCTCGTCCAGTAAAGAAAATTTGCAGTCAAATAAGTAGTCAGAGTTTAGATTTATAAAAAGTTCAAAACTCATCCAAAAAAATAACACTTCTTTCTAAAAACTTCTTAATCCATTCCTAAACACAATGCTTTCTTTTCTTTATCTAAAGCAAAACCTAAATGCTCAACTGTGGCACAATTAGTTCAAATTCTTTCAGAAGCAAATGCTTTGGAATATTCCATTCTTGTAGCAGCCATCACTTCAGATCCTGCTCCTCTGCAATTTTTGGCCCCATATGCTGGGTGTGCCATGGGGGAATATTTCCGCGATAATGTGACGCACACATTAATAAACTATGATGATCTTAGTAAACAAGCGGTGGCATATCGAAAAATGTCATTATTTTTACACCGACCACCAGGCCGTGAGGCTTTCCCAGGCGATGTTTTCTATTTACCAAATTTACTCCTGATTTGTATGTATACAAAATATATCAAGGAGATTGGATATTAAGCTCTTTGTGCTCTCTTATCTCAAAATTCAGATAAAAATTCTAACTTCACTACTCTACCATTAGAGTTTAGATTTATAGAAAAGTTCCAAAGCTCATCCAAAAAAATAACCTTTAGTTCTAAAACCTTCTTATTAGTCCATTCCTATAATTTAAGCACAACCGAACCAAATTCACGTCACTGATTTCTGCGTATCCAAAAAAATATCAAAGAGATCGAATATTAAGTTCATTGTGCTCTCTTATCTCAAAATTCAGACAAAAAATCTAACTTCATTACTCAATAGACTCGTCCAGTAAAGAAAATGTGAAAAAAAAAAATACTCAATTAAGAACATGATCACTCTAAGACGCGCTATGAACAGCCAAACAAATAATTACAAAGTTTAGATTTGATAAAAAGTTTTAAAAAAAAAACTATCTCAAAATGTATATAAAAAAATTTCCGACTTTGACTACTTGAATATGCTCCTCCAGTAAAGAAAATGTGCAAGAACTCAATTAAGAGCATGATTATTCTAACATGCACTATGAACAGCCAAAAAAAGTAATCAGATTTTAGATTTGATAGTTCAAATTTTAGATTTAAAAAAGTCCAAAAACTCATCCTAACAAAACAACATTTTCTTTTCAATAATCCAATCCTCCTAAACAACAATCCTTTCTTTCCTTTTTTTCTCGATCAAATTCAGCCTGATTTGCTTTGCGTCCATCCAAACAGATTCTAAAGCACTGAAAAGAGAGATTGTAAAGTTGCTTCGAACTGCATCACACATTCACAGTTTCACAAACCATTCAAATCAACAACAACAAAAAAAAATCCAATTCTAGAGAGAGAGAGAAAGTACTGGAGAGAAGATTGGTGATCGCCGGAGGAGGAGGAGGAGGAAGATCCAGGATCGATTGAAGACATTTGGAGCACAGCGCGATCATTGGCAACGACAGGTCGGTACTTGCGAGCGCCAATACGGCCCGGGAATTCTTCCTCCGCACTCTCTATATCGCCATTGTCCATTTCCTTCGGATCTAAAAATAAACTCTATTACAATACCAGTCAAAATTACTGAATTTAGATCCAATATTACGAATCGGAGAGAGAGAAAGAGACAGGTCTCCAAACTAAGAACACGAATTAGAAAGAGAAAATAAGAGTAAGAGAGACGTAATAGAATTGAAATTGAATTGGATTAATAGTCAGATGTGGAAAAAAGAAACGTTTTTTTTTTCTTGATTTGGAATGTTACCTCTTTTATTTGTTTATTTATATTTATATATTAATTTAAACCCCAAAAAAAAATAAAAAATAAAAAGAGGGAAGCAGCGAGGAGAGGAAGAAGGTTTAGGAGGTGTTTGTTACACAAACTCAAACACATATTTTTAGTTTTTAAACAATATTACACGTATTTTTATATACTTTTTTTATCAACATGTATTTTTACACATATTTTCAAACAACAAAACACATATTTCAAACACATCTACCAAACACTTCCTTATTTTGCTGATATTTCAGATCAAGCGATAGTAGTGTTGGTTACTTGTTACTAGCACTCTTTTTTCATTTTTTTTTTTTTTTGAGAATCTTTTTTTATTTCTCATTTTGTTAAGCACTATTTTTTTTCTTTTATTAGTAAGTTATTTAATTAGCCGATAAAATTTGGCTACTAATTTGGTCTTGCTCAAAAAATTACTATGATTACATATTTTTAAAATCTAATCGTTAATTTTATATCGATCGGATGTTATTTACTATTCGATTCATAAACTTATTTTTTATACATAATTTTAGACTACAAAAACTTAAAATTTAAATATTTGATTGATAACTAGTTATTGTTGAGGGTCATTTCTTCGAAGTAGACAAGGGTAGCCCAACCCAGCAACGCGGGCAGCAGACTGTTGAGGGTCATTTCTTCGAAGTAGACAAGGGTAGCCCAACCCAGCAACGCGGGCAGCAGACCAAGTAAAAATAAAAACCATTGGGCCCAAGCGGCAGGAACAATGGATCACAGGCCCATCAATACAAATGAATGGGTCTTGAGGAAGTAAGTGGACCTAAAAAGGCCCGGAAAGAGAGAAAATGGCACCCATGGGCAAGTATGTGTTGTAAAAATAAGAGAATGGGCTGCGGCAGGCCCAAAGTAAAGTAAGCAAAGTAAGTAGGGGATAATGGCAAACCCATGTACCCCAAAGATGAGAATGAGGAAATTGGGCCGGGGAAGCCCAATTGAGTTAGTAAAAGCCCATGGGATGCGAAGTAATGAATGGACCAAGGATGTCCAAAGAAACGAGCCGGAGAGGCCCAAGGAAAAAAAAGGGCATGAAAGCCCATATGCAAGGACACCAGTGGCCACCATTGATTGGGCCAACTGGGGGAAAGAATTGGAATGGCAGGCCTAGGAAAAGGCCCAGTAGGAAGAAATCACCGCGGCAGGAAAAGCCACGCGGAAAGAAAGCAAAGGCATTTAAACGGATTGGGCTGAAAAGAAAACAAAGCCCAAACACTGGGTAAAAGCCCAGATCCTGAGGGAGCGGGAAATCAGAATAGCAACCTGTGAAAAGCCAGAAACGGGCGGCAGGCAAGAAAAGTCTTCACTCCACGGCAAAAGCATGAACAGCAGGCAGGATTCAGACGCAAACACGCGCAAGGCCCAGGCACCACCAGCCTGTACCCAGCCAATACAGGACATGGTGAGGTCATGGGTCAGAGGTAAGAGGGCACGGTTTGGAGGTGGGGAGAGGGGAAGGCTTATTTTAAGGTTCCTGCCCAGACTCTTTCGGGGATACGTCCTGCTGGGATGACATACCACCCGAAAGAGGCAATGCTGAGTTGGAACCAATAGGTGCATGCCACGAGGGATAGAGAGAGAGGAAGCGTCACCGCGGCAGGAATGCCGCGGCAGACTAACGGACAAAAAATGTCTGTACCCGTAGGCAGGGGAACCACAGACGGAACAGTAATGTTGGCAAGTACTCTCAGACCAGACAAAAACGGTTGGAGGGCAGAATAGTAAAATCCGTCCACGGCAGGCACTATAAAATGGGAGCCTCTGCCGTGAACAAGAGGGGGGTACACAGGAGGTAAAGGGCAACACAGAAAAACAAAAAAAGATACTCTGTAATACACTTAGCAAAACAGGGGAGGCATAAACCAAAAACACTAAGGGGGGAAATCACTAAGAAAAAGGAAAAAGAAAAAAACCAAGGAAGGAAAGATAGAAACAAAAAGGAGTGAGAGCTAGCGGCATGCACCGATAGGTTTCTTCCCTTCTCTCCCTCTTGGATCCTTGTCCTCTTCCATATTCATTTCGGGTATTGATCATTTGGGTCCACTTCCCTCAAACCCATTAACTTCACGGCAGGATTTCTTTTTTCCTCGGAAGTTAGTTGCGTTGAGAAGAGGTGTTCTTCCCATTCGGTTTTTGCCCCGCGGACGAAACCAAATTATTTCCATGTCCTCTGATTAATTTTAATAGCCATTCTCATCACTATTTTTGTTAAGTGTCATTATGGTTGTGAATTATTTTATCATTTTCCATTAAGAAAGTTATCTGGTCATTCCAGAGTGTATGTTTATGTTCATCAATAATATCTGCCTGCCGTAAGCACTTTTCTGAAACAGCTATGCCTGCCGTAAGCACTTTTTTTCTCTAAAGGGCTCTGCTTGCCGTGAGCTCATCTCCGAGTCAACTCAGCCCGCGGTAAAAGCGCCCCTTGGCAGACGAGGCACAGTTCGTGCACAAGCCCGGCCAAGTTGAATTCCATTTGGCCCGGCCTCGACTCCCGCAACCCAGAACATTTGGGCCTACGATCACAAGAGGGCAGCCCAGCCCAACATAGCAGAAAAGGCCCCCACAGTTATTGATATTCTGTAAATTTTACAAGCATAAAATATATAAAAAGGAAATGTAATTTAATGGTGGATTTGTTAAAATTTACATCCAATAAAAATATATTGAGTAGAATTATAACCTTACATTAAAACCAAGTTTGTTACCAAACTTTATCCTTTATTAACTACTTTTCTTTTATTGAATACCTAATTAAATGAATATTCAATTTCATTTTTTGATAGATACAATATAATTTTAACCTAAATGAACATTTAGTTTTACTACTATGATCTACAGTACGACAACAACATATGATCTTTTTTTGGTAAACAAAGGATATATAATTAATTAGCTATTAATAAGTTTGTTACATAAGTGCTCAGCCATATCAAGGGCCGGCCAACATTCCACCACATCAAGTGATTTAACAAAAGGTACGTGATTAGATAACAAAGTAATTCCTAGATTAGCAAGTGCATCAACATACTTGTTAACTTCTTGGTAGACGTGCCTAATTTGCTTGTTAGCTACAGTATATAGTTTGTTTTACCAGAATTTAAAATTTAGGTAAATTTTGTTTAAACAATCAAGAAATGTTTTATTTTTTTAAAGGTAAAACTAAAGACCAAAAAATTCTTAAGAAAAACTAGGGATATTATAACCCATTGTATTCATTTTACAAAGTTTTGATTTTTTAGGGGCGTTTTAATTTTTTTTTTTAATTATTAGTTAAATGCATTTAGTTGTTTTTATACATTTTTAAGTTAGGAAGGAAAATTAGAACTATAGAGATCCAAGTTTTTGATAACCAACTATAGACATTTACATTGGAAATACTTAATTATGCCATTTAGTATTTATGTTTATATGTTTTAGTGCAATGATCACTTACTTATTTGATGAAATTAATAATTGACAACTTTCTCAACTTTAAAAAGGAGGTATGCAAACATTGATTATAAAGGAGGCATGCCAACTTCTTTAACATTGATTATGGTGGTTGCAGAGGTAGAGTTACTTTAATGCAAAAATTTTGTGAGGTTTGTTTAATGTTTATCATTTTAAGAAAATAATATTTACAAAAATACATTAATAACACAGGAGAGAATATGTAACATTGATTGTAAGTTTTGTCTTCCCACTTCCTCTTTCCTCATCTCCTATGTCTTCAGTTTATATTATCTAAAAAAATAAGAAAACACATGAGAGAATATGTAACATACTATTCTACAAAATTATTTAGTCCTAAAATTCAAGGGGTATTGATTAAATAAAATAAAATTCAAAGAGTGTTTGCATGTTGAATAAGTCCATTATGCTTCCAATAACAGCATGCAATTCTTCTTTTCTTTCTTTCTACTCTCTCTCTCTTTCTTTTTCTTCTTTGGGTTTTTTTTCTTTTTCTTTTTCTTTTTCTTTTTCTTCCCATCACAGTAAAGGCAATTCGCAACTTTATGGTTCAATAAGCAATAGATGAATTTCTGTTTTGATTTTGTTATTATATCATTGTAACTTCACATGTTAGGGTACTAAGTTGTGTGTGTAAACATTCTCAACAAAAAAAAAAAGTTGTGTGTGTAAAATACAAAACCCAAAAATAAATAAATAAATAAATAAATAGTATTTTTATTGATTTTGGACCACCCTTTACTTGTATTAAATGGTCCGATTTTGGACAAAGCCTTTACTTCAGGCCCAAAAGGGGGAAATGGCATACCCGTTGCTTATTCATTAAGTCAAGCTGCTAATGCAGTGTTCGGGTTTGTCTGATACTGATAGAGTTGAATTACAAAAAGTTATCTTTTTGTTATTATTAGTATTACAATAGGGTAGGAAATTTGAATCCAAATTCTCCATAACCAGAAAATTAATTTTTATTTTTTATATATAGAAAATAGTATTGAGTTACTACTTACTAGCTCTTGTGCAAAGAATTAACGAGGAATTATTAATGCAAAGATAACAACATGGAGAGCAACAACATGATTAATTATTATAGCTTTTAAATATTTTTAGTTTTTCACTTTTTATTAAGAATCATATCATATTATATCGGACATTTATATATTAAAAGTTGCTCTCTCTCTCTCACTCTCTTTCTTGGCATTAATAGGTAGCAAAGAGGGAGAAGAAGATTAACCACTGTGGGGGCCTTTTCTGCTATGTTGGGCTGGGCTGCCCTCTTGTGATCGTAGGCCCAAATGTTCTGGGTTGCGGGAGTCGAGGCCGGGCCAAATGGAATTCAACTTGGCCGGGCTTGTGCACGAACTGTGCCTCGTCTGCCAAGGGGCGCTTTTACCGCGGGCTGAGTTGACTCGGAGATGAGCTCACGGCAAGCAGAGCCCTTTAGAGAAAAAAAGTGCTTACGGCAGGCATAGCTGTTTCAGAAAAGTGCTTACGGCAGGCAGATATTATTGATGAACATAAACATACACTCTGGAATGACCAGATAACTTTCTTAATGGAAAATGATAAAATAATTCACAACCATAATGACACTTAACAAAAATAGTGATGAGAATGGCTATTAAAATTAATCAGAGGACATGGAAATAATTTGGTTTCGTCCGCGGGGCAAAAACCGAATGGGAAGAACACCTCTTCTCAACGCAACTAACTTCCGAGGAAAAAAGAAATCCTGCCGTGAAGTTAATGGGTTTGAGGGAAGTGGACCCAAATGATCAATACCCGAAATGAATATGGAAGAGGACAAGGATCCAAGAGGGAGAGAAGGGAAGAAACCTATCGGTGCATGCCGCTAGCTCTCACTCTTTTTGTTTCTATCTTTCCTTCCTTGGTTTTTTTCTTTTTCCTTTTTCTTAGTGATTTCCCCCCTTAGTGTTTTTGGTTTATGCCTCCCCTGTTTTGCTAAGTGTATTACAGAGTATCTTTTTTGTTTTTCTGTGTTGCCCTTTACCTCCTGTGTCCTTCCTTGTTCACGGCAGAGGCTCCCATTTTATAGTGCCTGCCGTGGACGGATTTTACTATTCTGCCCTCCAACCGTTTTTGTCTGGTCTGAGAGTACTTGCCAACATTACTGTTCCGTCTGTGGTTCCCCTGCCTACGGGTACAGACATTTTTTTGTCCGTTAGTCTGCCGCGGCATTCCTGCCGCGGTGACGCTTCCTCTCTCTCTATCCCTCGTGGCATGCACCTATTGGTTCCAACTCAGCATTGCCTCTTTCGGGTGGTATGTCATCCCAGCAGGACGTATCCCCGAAAGAGTCTGGGCAGGAACCTTAAAATAAGCCTTCCCCTCTCCCCACCTCCAAACCGTGCCCTCTTACCTCTGACCCATGACCTCACCATGTCCTGTATTGGCTGGGTACAGGCTGGTGGTGCCTGGGCCTTGCGCGTGTTTGCGTCTGAATCCTGCCTGCTGTTCATGCTTTTGCCGTGGAGTAAAGACTTTTCTTGCCTGTCGCCCGTTTCTGGCTTTTCACAGGTTGCTATTCTGATCTCCCGCTCCCTCAGGATCTGGGCTTTTACCCAGTGTTTGGGCTTTGTTTTCTTTTCAGCCCAATCCGTTTAAATGCCTTTGCTTTCTTTCCGCGTGGCTTTTCCTGCCGCGGTGATTTCTTCCTACTGGGCCTTTTCTTAGGCCTGCCATTCCAATTCTTTCCCCCAGTTGGCCCAATCAATGGTGGCCACTGGTGTCCTTGCATATGGGCTTTCATGCCCTTTTTTTTTCCTTGGGCCTCTCCGGCTCGTTTCTTTGGACATCCTTGGTCCATTCATTACTTCGCATCCCATGGGCTTTTACTAACTCAATTGGGCTTCCCCGGCCCAATTTCCTCATTCTCATCTTTGGGGTACATGGGTTTGCCATTATCCCCTACTTACTTTGCTTACTTTACTTTGGGCCTGCCGCAGCCCATTCTCTCATTTTTACAACACATACTTGCCCATGGGTGCCATTTTCTCTCTTTCCGGGCCTTTTTAGGTCCACTTACTTCCTCAAGACCCATTCATTTGTATTGATGGGCCTGTGATCCATTGTTCCTGCCGCTTGGGCCCAATGGTTTTTATTTTTACTTGGTCTGCTGCCCGCGTTGCTGGGTTGGGCTACCCTTGTCTACTTCGAAGAAATGACCCTCAACATTTAGCCCCCTGAACATATGGAACGTTCCTGCGGTCCATATGTGAATAAAAGACTTTTCTGTCTTCTGTTTCCTTTCTTTCTTTTTCTTCGCGGGCTTTTTGAAACTGTGGACCCCTTTACGTGTACTTATATTTCTTTTCCTGCGGTGAACAGTGCTGACTCTTCGATTTTCCCAGAACGGCAGTCATTCTAAGACACAACTACCGCTTCATTTATTTCATTCTTCTTCTGATGGCTGATCAGTCGCCTTCCTTCAGGCCAGCATTAATTACCCATGTATTTAAGAAAAGAGACCTTTCGAAAATCCCTCATAAACACCATTTTTTCCAAAGAATCGTGTCTGTCCCTCTTCCTTCATCGCCTTCTTCTCTTCAAACACCTTCATCTTTCTTGCTCAGACCAAACCGTCGCACAATGGCGCCGGTGAAAAGCTCAAGTTCTTCCTCTCACCGCAAAGGGAAAGGAAAAGCTTCTGAACCACTCGCCGAACAAGAAGTAGGCGAGGAGGCTATGTACTCCGATTCCAACTATTCCGTCGAGGAAGATGCGCCGCGCGACCCCGACAGTGAGTGCGCGCCGCTGATCGACCCTTGGTACAACCCTTATCCTCTCTTCCCTGAAGTTTCCGGCGATTATGTGCCGCCGCCGCCAGGCCGTGTGTGGCTCTCTATGTGTAGGCGAAACCCCAACTTTTCTTGGGCTCCGGTGTCTTCCTCCATTTCCGATTTGGTCATCCGTCAAGGTGTCTCTCTTCCGGTGCCGATTCATTTCGTGTTTGGGTCAGGAACCGCCTTGGGTTGGAAGGAGTGGGTTGACCGAGAGTTATCGGACTCGGTTTTCATGGGTTTGTTGCAGCAAGCCGGCGTTCTGAAATCCATCGTTCTGTCCCGGAGTCTTTCCAATTTTCGAGACACTTACAACCTCCGTCACTTGGTTCGCCGGTGGTGTGCCACCACCCACACATTCCTCTTCTCCTGCGGCGAACTGACCGTGACCCTTGAGGACGTGGCCAACCAACTGCTCTTGCCAATCCTTGGTGACGTGGATCCTGCCACCATAGAGCTTTCTCCGGAGGAAGAGGCTATTGAGGCCGAGTTGAGAAAGAGGATGACGGGGAACGCTAAGTTGTCCTATTGGGTTAGTTCTTCCTCTAAGTTTTCCGTTGTTGCCCACCGCGCGGCCTTTGTTGCCTTTTGGCTTTGTAAATTTGTTTTTGGTTCGCATCCCCACTACGCCATCAAACCTTTGTACTTCCGTTTGGCCATTAAGATTTCTACCGGAGTTAGTCTGCCGCTGGCCCCCATGTTTTTGGGGCATTTATATGTGCAACTGGACATCCTGCGGAGGGATGAGAGTCAGGCTGGTTCCTGCCATATAGTTGCTTCTTCTGTACACAGCACTATCCTGCAGCAGTTATTGTTTGAGCGTTGTGCTCAATACTTGGCGAAGTGTAGGCCTGTTCGCTTCGCGAGAGAGAAGTACCAAGCATGTCCGCGGGTGATCACTGACTTCTGCGGCAGGTTCGAATCTGATTTCCCTTTAGCTTTTCGTTGGTCTGGTCTGAAACCCATTGGTCACTCAGTTGTTGAGTCTTTCGATAGCGGCACTGGTTTTACTTGGAGAGCTTACAGAAATTTGGGTAGGGGTTACACATGTGCCGATTCTGCTATGGGTTCCTTTGTTGATATTATTGGGACCACCACTCCTTTGACTAATTTTGATGAGGTGGGGATCACCTATTTGGCGGCTACCAATGTTGGATGGCTGCCTTACTTGACTGATGAGGGTATTAGGTTCGTCCACTATCCTGCCAACCGGGTGAGGAGGCAGTTTGGGCTGGACCAGGACGTTCCCGATGACCTTTCTTATCTCATGGAATCTCCTACTTCTGTTCGGCCTTTCCTGCGGCAGACTGCTTATGACTTTTGGAGATCACGCTTCAGTGCAGTTACCATTCCCAGCTCGTCGAGAGAAGGTCTTTGCACTCCTGCCATGCATGGCTATTGGCAGGCAGTGATGACTTCATTCGGGCAAGAGTTGGCAGGCAGTCGTGGCTTCTCCCTTACTCCTCCTGACGGGCTTAGTATGTTAGCGTCTCCCAACCCTCGGTTGCTCTTGCCCTCCAGGTCAGTTTTAGACTATGTTGAGAAACAGAGCCGCTCTGCTGTCTTCGAGTGGGACGAGGAGAAAAAGGGATGGTGTTGGCTCGCAGGCGATTTTCCCCCTAGTTGGGAGAAGAAAGTTAAGGTAATCAACATCCCTGCACCAAATAAGAAGACTCCTGCCAAACACAAGTCTGCGAGTAAGCCCAAGCCTGCTGCACCACAGCCACCCACGGATGCTCCTTCTAGCAGGACGCGGGGTAGCAAGAGGAAAACAACCCCCCATCCCATGCCTGCTGCTGAGCGAAGGGTATGTTACATACATTATCTTTTGTGTCTTGATTTTAACTTGCCTGCGGTGAGCCCATGTCACGCCTACTGATTCCCTTCCTTAATACTGCCTCCTGTCTCTCTTTGCAGTCTAAGCATAAGGAAGACACGTCGTCTGCTCATCCCATTGACCTTGACGAGCCTGAACTCGAGGTAATTTCTTCTGTTTCCTTCTTTCCTTTTTTTTTTTCTTTACATATGTTTCATTTGCTACGTGCCTTCATTTGTTTGGTCTAGCCGTCGGTTCCCTCATTCTTTACCACGTGTACATATGTATTTATCTTTTCTTTTGCTTTCCAGGGTCAGCCCGAGCCCCTTTCCGTCTATCGTCCTTCAGCCGAGGAGCTGCCCGCCTCCATGGGCACACCCGCGGCAGATTTTTTTGACGGGGTCGGTGAAGCTTCCCAACTGTCCATTGTTCCAGTTGCTACGCCTGGGATTCCTGCCGAGGCTCCTAGCCCTCCTACCGGACCGGTACCCAGAGAGGGTACTCATACTGAGGGGGTTAGCAAGGCCATTACCTCTTCAGCCGAGATGCCCGTTTCTCCACGGGGATTTGCTCTTCCTGCCACGACTCAGACCGAGGCTGTTTCACCTGTTGCTCCTCTCGTCCTTTCTACCTTTGATCCTTTTGCAATTCTGTCTCGGGCCGCGAAGGACGGTTCTTCCTTAGTAATCACTCCTTCTTCCATTCCCGGCTCGGCCATTCGCGGATCCGATGTTGATTTATCGTCCGAGGAGTCCGAGGATGCTCCCGAAGATATCGATAGTGAGCCCATCCTGCCGAGGAATATTTCCGAGTCCGAGGAGGAAAAGGATGCGCCTGAAGGCATTGATAGTGGGCCTGTCCTGCCGAGGAGGATTTCTGAGTCCGAGGACGAGGATGCCCCACCCGAGGCTAGATTCACGGGTATGTCCCCACTCTTTTTTTCTTCTTTTGTTGGGTTTGCTTTTCTTTCTTTATTCACGGGGCCCACTCTTCTCTCTTTTTTTTTTTTTTCATTCGCACATCTATTTTCTTTTGTGCACAGAGACTTTCGAAGGGCTAGGCATTGCGGTTAGCGTAGGGACGCCTGCGGTAGCTAATCCTGCCACGCCTATTCCTGCCGTATTCTCTGCACCAGCTTCTTCCATACTCACGGCGTCAGTTTCCGCCGTGCCCTCCGTGCCTGCTTCAGTTCTTCCCACAGCCCCCATTCATGTTGGTTCTGGTAAGCTTCCTTTTCTTCCTTGTCTGCATTATATATATATATATTTTTTTTTTTTTTTGCGCCCCGTGGGCTTTGCTCATTTCCCCTTTTTCCTTCTTAATTCTTCATCTTATGCCGAGCCACTTTTTTTTTTTTTTTTTTTTTTTTTTTTTTTTTTTTTTTTTTTTTTTTTTTTTTTTTTTTTTTTTTTTTTTTTTTTTTTTTTTGGTAGGACCTCCTCCTATAGCCCCATTCCAGTTTGAAGCGGGTAGTAGTTCCACTACCCTTACAGGTCCCGAGGACGAGGCCGCTGCCTTCTTCACCCGTTTTGACCAACCTGAGGTCAATGATCTTGATCCTGCAGCTTTCTGGGGCTCGGGCCCTCCTTATGTGGACTTTCACGGCTTTAGAGTCCCGGGGGACTGTGCTTCTCATCTGGTGATGATCTATGGCAACCACGGGGACTTCATGCAGGGTTTTCGACTTGGTCGTTCTGTTAGAGAGCATTTCCTGAAGATGTTGGGGAGTGTATTGAATGATATAGAGCATAGCTTCGTTGACACAGTCTCTACCGAGAGGATTTTGCAGTGGAGGGCCGCGGTGCAGGAACTTGTCAGCGTAGGCTTTGCCGTGGAGTTCCTTTTGGATCACCTCCGGGAGATTGCTCGGGCTGTTTTCACGAGGAGAGTGCGACCCAATGTAGATGCTATTGACTCGCGTCTTGAGATTTTGAGAAAGGAGGTGGCAGACTTGGAGGGCCATCGTGAGCGTCTTCTTTCCAGTGTTGGTGGATCCGATCGTTTTGGAGATCAGTCTCTTATTTCCGGGCTTCGTTGATGCTTTTCCTTGTTTCGTTGTTTCCTTTTGCTTATGACTATTTATTACATTACATTTTGTTGTAATACTTATTTGGCTAGTTTGCCATGACCAGGGCTTGTAACTTATCTTTGTAACGCTACACTTTACATTTTGCTATGACATATGATGATAATACTTGATGCTTTTTCATTACATCCTGCCGAAAGCAAAATTACAATTTCATGTTGTGACACAGCCACTTGAAAAATAGTAGGGTAAAAGGAAACATAAAGGAAATATAACAAAGGAAAGAAAAAGAGGCAATCATGTAAGTTTTCTCCTCAGGCATAGTACTGCTTCAGCCATTTCCCGTTGATCGGGTCCATTAAGTCTTTGCCGTCCATCTGAGTCAGACGGTAGTACCCACTCGGGTATGCTTCCCTTATCACAAGGGGCCCTTCCCACTTTGGTGCAAATTTGGATGGTCCTGCCAGGCCTCTCCTAACGTAGTCTGCCACTTTTAAAACGAGCTGCCCTTCCACAAACACTCGTTCTCTAGTCGTCCTGCCGTAAGCTTCAGTCATCTTTTGCCGATATCTACGGCTGTGTTCCTGGGCTTGTTCTCTTTTTTCGTCAAGTCCCTCCAGGTCTTCACATCTTTCTGCCGCGAAGACCTCTTCTTCCTCTCCTCCCTTTTCTTGCATTTTCATGACCCTCAGGGACGGGGTCATTACCTCCGCTGGACTCACTACTTCAGTCCCATAGACCAAAGAAAAAGGCGAAAAACCTGTGGCTGACTTAGGCGATTTTCTGTAAGCCCAAAGGGCGTCCGGCAGGTGCATTGCCCATCCTCCCGTGTATTCCTGACTCATTTTACTTATGATTTTTATAAGGGTTTTGTTTGTTGCCTCCGCCTGCCCGTTCCCTTGAGGGTAGTAAGGTGATGACCGGTGATGCTTAACTTGATAGAATTCTAACATCTTCCTTACTTCACTGTTGACAAACGGTGTGCCATTGTCACTAATGATTCTGTGGGGTACCCCGAACCTCACGATTATGTTTTCCTTGATGAAGTTTGCCACTGCTCCTCCGGTGGCTTTGCGAAGAGGCACCGCCTCTGCCCATTTAGTGAAATATTCCGTAGCTACCAATATCCATATATATCCTCGTGATGGTGGGTTAACCGGTCCTACCAGATCAAGCCCCCAAGTGTGGAAGGGCCATGGTGTTACCATGCTGTGCAAATTCTGTGGATGGGTGTGGATTAAGTTGGCCTGCACCTGGCAACTGTGGCACTTCTTTACGAATTCTGCCGTATCCTTCTTCATGGCAGGCCAGTAGTAACCCATCTGCAGCAGGCACCTGTAGAGTCTTTTCTTCCCTTGGTGTTCCCCACACTCTCCTGAGTGTACTTCTTTCACCATTTTCTCTGCTTCTTCAGGACCTAGGCACCTTAAGGGGTCCCCATCATACCCCTTTCTAAAGAGGACCATATTGTGCATGAAGTAACGTGTTGCCAGCCGCTTGAGTTTATATTTTTCACTCTGCTTCCGCGGCAGGATACCTTTCGTCAGGTATTGGACAAATGGGCTTCTCCAGTCTTCGCAGGCGGACACAACGTAACTTTCTTCTCTGTCTGCCGCAAGTTGGCAAGCCCCACACTGAATTTGGGCTCGATCCGCATCCTTGCCCATGTTTGGCCAATAAAAGCCTGCCCTTTGAAGCCTGCGGTAGAGACTGACTTCTCCGCAGGATCCGCAAGTTCTGTCGTGTACTTCTTTCAGTTTCCTCTGGGCCTCTTCTGGTCTTACACATCTGGCCAAGACCCCACCTGGCATCCTGCGGTATAACTCCCCCTTTACTAGTGCGTAATCTTTTAGCATCTTGAGTCCTGCGGCATCATCTTCATTCATCAAGGCTTCCCTTATGGGCAAACGCCAGTCTTCGTCGCACTGTTCCTCTTGGAATTTCTCTCTCAACGTATCAATTATCGATTCTCTCCTTTTGCTGACCTCTACTTGGGTGCTATTTCCTTCAAACATTACCTGAGATCCCAGCGCGGCCAACGCGTCCGCAAACCGATTTTCATTTCTGGGAGCATGCTCTATCTCAAAAGTCGAAAACTTTTCCTCCATTTTCTGAGCCATTGCTCTGTACGGGGCTAGACTAGGTTCTTTCAAGGAGAAGCTCCCGTTGGCCTGACAGACCACCAAATTTGAATCACCTAACACCCTTAAGTGTTTAACTCCCATTTCCAGAGCCGTGGCCAGCCCGGTTAGATAGGCTTCGTATTCTGCGGTGTTGTTCGAACAGGGGAATTCCAGTTTAAATGACAGTGCTACTGCTTTATCTTCTTCATGGTATAGAACTACTCCCACCCCTCCAGACTGGGCGGTGGAAGACCCATCGAATTTCATTACCCATTGCTCTTCGGCTCCTTCTGCCATGGCCACTTCCCCGGGGACTTCATCATCCAGTGGGAACTCTTCCTCGCCCGGAAATTGTGCTAATAAGTCTGCTATAGCCTGGCTTTTTACTGCCCGGGGCGTCCCCATTTTTAAATCATATTGCGATAATTGTAGCAGCCATTGGGATATCCTGCCAGAGAGGATCGGTTGTCGCAGCAGAGCCTTGATGGCATGGGATTTGGTCATTAACCACACCTCGTAGGCCAAGAAGTAGTGGCGCAACCTTTGTGAAGCATATACAATGGCTAAGCATGCTCTCTCCGCCCTCGGGTATCGAGTTTCTGCATCTTTCAAGGCGCGGCTGATATAATATACGGGCTGCTCAGTGCCGCCCACGTCTTCTTGGGCAATCATCGCCCCAATGGCATATGAGTTGGCAGCCAAGTAGAGCAATAGTGGCTTTTTGTGAATCGGGGCTTGCACTGTGGGGAGGTTCATCATGATCTGCTGTAGCCTTTTGAAGGCTGCCTGCTGCGATCCCCCCCACTCAAAATCATGCCCTTTTCTGAGCAGCTTGGTGAAAACGGCAGTGATTGATGCCAACCCGGGGATAAATCTTCGAATGTACGAGACTTTCCCCAAGAAGCTCTTTAATTCCTTTACCGTGCCCGGAGGTTTCATGGTTGCAATGGCCGTAGCCTTGGCTGGGTCAACGTCTATCCCCCTGCTATGAACCAAGAAGCCGAGGAACTTCCCCGAGGATACTCCGAATGCGCATTTGAGAGGGTTCATTCTTAGTTTGAAGGTTCTGCACCTTTCGAATACCCTCCTTAACACTTGAAAGTGTTCTTCTCTCTTTCTTGACTTTACTACTATGTCGTCTACGTAATCCTCCAGTTCACGATGCATCATGTCGTGAAATATGGCCGTCATTGCTCTCTGATAAGTGGCACCCGCATTTTTCAACCCAAAAGGCATTACAGTGTAATAAAAGTTGCCCATGGGTGTTCTGAAAGCGGTTTTTTCTGCATCCCTTGGTGCCATCCTAATTTGGTTGTACCCGCTGAACCCATCCATAAATGAGAACATGGCGTTGCCTGCCGCAGAATCTATCAGCAAGTCCATGTTTGGTAAAGGGAACTCATCCTTCGGACAGGCCTTGTTGAGGTTTCTGAAGTCCACACAACATCTTATCTGGCCATTCTTCTTCTTTACGGGTACGATGTTGGACAGCCACCGCGGGTGTTGGATAGGTTTGATGAATCCTGCGGCAAGCAGTTTCTGCACCTCTTTGATTATTTGCCCTTCTATTTCCGTGTGGAACGTCCTGGCAGGCTGAGCTATTGGCCTGGCCTCTGGGTCTACATTCAACGTGTGCGCGACTAGCCCAGGGTCTAGCCCCGGCATTTCATTGTATTCCCATGCGAAGACATCTTTAAATTCTTTCAAGAGCAACATCAGTTCTGTCTTTTCTGTCCCGGCCAAACTTGCACTGATCAGGATAGGTCTTGGTCCTTGGGAAACAGACCCCAAGTCAACTTCTTCCATTTCTTCTTCTGCCGTAACCTGTACTTCTTTTTCCGTCACAACTTTCTCGTTTTCTTCTTCGCTACTTTCTTCTTCCGACTTTTTTTGAACCACGCAACACGTCAAGTTCCTGTGTTGCCACTTCCGGGTGGGGCCCTCTTGCATTTCACCAGTGGGCCCCGCGCCCCTTCATAACTTATACACGATCCTGCCGTCAGGACCTCGGATCCTGACACAGTGGGGTGTATCCTCTGGGTCTTCGGCTGGCGCGTGCTTCCTCTTCTTTTTTCTGGCTAGTAATTCCCTTAGGTCAGGCTCGGGATCATCCTGGATGTCTTTCCATTTAGGCACGAAGGTACCTTGCGGCCTTGACACTGAGTTTTCCCCGGATGGAGCCCATTGATCGTAGAACATGGTTTCCACCAAATGAGCTTCCGCCTGCTCAAATGGTGAGTGATTCGCTGCTATGCGTATCATCCTGCCGTTCATCCGCCCTTTCACGCATTGGTGGTAGGTGGATGGAATTAATCTGTGCTTATGCAACCATGGTCGTCCCAAAAGGACGTGGTATGAGACTTCTGTTTTCACCACGTGGAACCGAGCTAGGGAAGCTATGGGTCCCACTTTTAACCACAACTGGATATGGCCTGCAGTGTACTCTCCTCTTCCACCGAATCCCGTCACTTCCATTGGACACCCTTGGATCTTTTTTTCTGAAATCCCCGCTGCTTGCAGAGTGCTCAAGGGGATGAGGTTTACGGAAGCGCCTGTGTCTATTAAGGCTCTCTTTATGGGGATTTGATTTATGGATGCCGCAAGATAGAGAGGTCTCCGGTGGTCTGGATACCCCACTTCCATATCTTCGTCGCTGAAGGTGATCTCGGTTGACTCCTGAAAAAGAGCCCTGTCATCTTGGACCTCTGCTGATAAACATTCCACCCCCGCCCCGGAGGCAATGCTTACTAGAGCCTCGGTAGCTACCTTTCTTTCTTTTGTTGTGAGGCCTAGTTGATCAAATAAGTTTTTGAATTTTGAACTTTGTTGTAAAGTGGTAATTGCTGCGGCAGGCAAGGCCGGATTTTCTCCTTCGTCATCCCCTGGATCCGCACAGATCACTACTGCCGCTACACCCTTCCCTTTGTGATTCGGGAGTGGGTTTCTCTGGACCTCCTGCTGGGTCAGCTCTAGAGTTCCTTCTTTTATCCTGCGGTGCACTAGTCTGCGGAGCGCCCAGCATTCTGCGGTGGCATGTTGGACATAGTTGTGTAAGCGACAAAAACGCGGGTCCCTCCTCTCTTCCTCGGTGGGCTCCCTAGCAACTTGGTTAGGTTTGAATATGCCATCTGCTATCCATTTGTCTAGCAGTACGTCCAGCTCCCTCGCGGTACATGGTATTGGCGGAGGAGTATCGTATTCTTTCCCGTCCGTCTTCCTCCTCCGCTCACCGGTGGATACGGTCATGGCTTGCGGGGCACTTCTTTTGTCCGTGCTTGGCTTTACGGACTGGGCAGTTTTTCTTGCCTTTTGTAGCAGCTGCGCGAACTGGGAAATTTCAAGGTTTTCTAGGACTGCCCTGTATTCCCTGATCATATTCGTCATGCACATCTCCACCAGCGTCCTTTCCTCGCAATGGTCATAGCAGTCGAGTGCTATGTCCCTAAATCTCTTGATGTATTCCATCAAGTCCTCACCATTCCTTTGTTTAGTTGCTTGCAATGTTGCAAGTGTCACCGTTTCCTCTCCGTGAAAGTACTTGGTGCAGAATACATCTACCATATCATCCCATGTTGGGATCGACCCTGGCTTCAAGCCAATGTACCAGGTATAAGCCCGGTCACACAATGATTTGGAAAATTCTCGAAGACACAAGTCCTCGTCTGCTGCGTAAGGGCCAAGTGTATCAATGAACTTGCTTACGTGCTCAACAGCACTTCCCTTCCTGCCGTCGTATTGTGCGAATACTCGCGGTTCATACCTCTCGGGGTATGGTTTACCGAGCACCCTTAGCGGGTATGGGGGTCTACGGGCGTAGAACCTCTCCTTTGGTCCTCTGGCTCTCTCCTGCTCCAAGAGAGCTGCCACTTCTGCCATGGTAATAAAACGTTGATCCGTATTCTGTGGGACACCACCCACCAGTGTCTCCTCCGCCCCATGCTCCGGATCATGTTGGCTTCCTTTTTCCTTTGTCTTATCCGTCTTTAGCTGACGAATTTCTTCCATCATTTGCTGTTGTGAGTGCTGTAAAGCCTGCAATACTTCAATGAAGGTGTTGGCATTGTCCGTGGGGATCCTCGGCGGAGGCTGGGGTACAGCCCCCATCTCGTTACCACCCTCTGCCTGATTAGGCTGTGGTTGGTGGGGTGTTGTAGGCCTGGACTCTGCTTGTGAGGGTACAGCACTCATGTTGCGTGTAGTCCTGGATTTCGGAGGCATTCGTTCGCGTGGGTTTTCGTCCCCGTCTGTTTCTCAACTCCCCAGTGAAGTCGCCAATTTAATGTGGGGGCCTTTTCTGCTATGTTGGGCTGGGCTGCCCTCTTGTGATCGTAGGCCCAAATGTTCTGGGTTGCGGGAGTCGAGGCCGGGCCAAATGGAATTCAACTTGGCCGGGCTTGTGCACGAACTGTGCCTCGTCTGCCAAGGGGCGCTTTTACCGCGGGCTGAGTTGACTCGGAGATGAGCTCACGGCAAGCAGAGCCCTTTAGAGAAAAAAAGTGCTTACGGCAGGCAGATATTATTGATGAACATAAACATACACTCTGGAATGACCAGATAACTTTCTTAATGAAAAATGATAAAATAATTCACAACCATAATGACACTTAACAAAAATAGTGATGAGAATGGCTATTAAAATTAATCAGAGGACATGGAAATAATTTGGTTTCGTCCGCGGGGCAAAAACCGAATGGGAAGAACACCTCTTCTCAACGCAACTAACTTCCGAGGAAAAAGAAATCCTGCCGTGAAGTTAATGGGTTTGAGGGAAGTGGACCCAAATGATCAATACCCGAAATGAATATGGAAGAGGACAAGGATCCAAGAGGGAGAGAAGGGAAGAAACCTATCGGTGCATGCCGCTAGCTCTCACTCCTTTTTGTTTCTATCTTTCCTTCCTTGGTTTTTTTCTTTTTCCTTTTTCTTAGTGATTTCCCCCCCTTAGTGTTTTTGGTTTATGCCTCCCCTGTTTTGCTAAGTGTATTACAGAGTATCTTTTTTGTTTTTCTGTGTTGCCTTTTACCTCCTGTGTACCCCCTCCCTTGTTCACGGCAGAGGCTCCCATTTTATAGTGCCTGCCGTGGACGGATTTTACTATTCTGCCCTCCAACCGTTTTTGTCTGGTCTGAGAGTACTTGCCAACATTACTGTTCCGTCTGTGGTTCCCCTGCCTACGGGTACAGACATTTTTTGTCCGTTAGTCTGCCGCGGCATTCCTGCCGCGGTGACGCTTCCTCTCTCTCTATCCCTCGTGGCATGCACCTATTGGTTCCAACTCAGCATTGCCTCTTTCGGGTGGTATGTCATCCCAGCAGGACGTATCCCCGAAAGAGTCTGGGCAGGAACCTTAAAATAAGCCTTCCCCTCTCCCCACCTCCAAACCGTGCCCTCTTACCTCTGACCCATGACCTCACCATGTCCTGTATTGGCTGGGTACAGGCTGGTGGTGCCTGGGCCTTGCGCGTGTTTGCGTCTGAATCCTGCCTGCTGTTCATGCTTTTGCCGTGGAGTGAAGACTTTTCTTGCCTGCCGCCCGTTTCTGGCTTTTCACAGGTTGCTATTCTGATTTCCCGCTCCCTCAGGATCTGGGCTTTTACCCAGTGTTTGGGCTTTGTTTTCTTTTCAGCCCAATCCGTTTAAATGCCTTTGCTTTCTTTCCGCGTGGCTTTTCCTGCAGCGGTGATTTCTTCCTACTGGGCCTTTTCTTAGGCCTGCCATTCCAATTCTTTCCCCCAGTTGGCCCAATCAATGGTGGCCACTGGTGTCCTTGCATATGGGCTTTCATGCCCTTTTTTTTTCCTTGGGCCTCTCCGGCTCGTTTCTTTGGACATCCTTGGTCCATTCATTACTTCGCATCCCATGGGCTTTTACTAACTCAATTGGGCTTCCCCGGCCCAATTTCCTCATTCTCATCTTTGGGGTACATGGGTTTGCCATTATCCCCTACTTACTTTGCTTACTTTACTTTGGGCCTGCCGCAGCCCATTCTCTCATTTTTACAACACATACTTACCCATGGGTGCCATTTTCTCTCTTTCCGGGCCTTTTTAGGTCCACTTACTTCCTCAAGACCCATTCATTTGTATTGATGGGCCTGTGATCCATTGTTCCTGCCGCTTGGGCCCAATGGTTTTTATTTTTACTTGGTCTGCTGCCCGCGTTGCTGGGTTGGGCTACCCTTGTCTACTTCGAAGAAATGACCCTCAACAACCGCAAACACGAGACACCACAGGTTGGCTACCACTTAAACAGTTAAAACCCAAGTTGGATTTTAAAATTTGTGATTTTATTAAGTTGATTAAAATAAATATTAAAACAAAAACGTATAGCAAGTCTACTCTAAAACCCACCTCCTCTAGGAGGTGCCATCGTATAATTGCCAAAATTTGCACCCAAAAATAATTAACATTAGTGTTTACCATATTCTATATATAAGCCTCTATTTGGATAACAATGAAAAATGAAAATTATTTCACTATTCAACTTATTTTTGCTACTATTCATAAGTCTCATTGTACTATTTCAGCTAACTTTTACCTTTATTTACAGTACTTTCAGCAATAAATTTTCAGTTTCAGCAAAATAAGCGGTATCTACTAAATAAATTTTAAAAAAAAAAAGTTAATCAAATAACTTCTATGTAAATAAGTAGGAGTTTTTTTTTTTACTACTTTTTCACCAACATAATGAATCAAACTTCAACATGCCACATTGAACTAATCCTAAACATCTAATACTTAGCTTAACTCAACTAAACCCGTTTACAACCGCAAATCTAATGACTAACACAACAGACATATGTAGTTGCTCAATGACAAACTGTGAAATTGACGTCAAAATCCCTACCAAAAAGAAAAAAGTTGTTGTGCCAAGCAAGAGATATAAAACTAGTTCAAAATATGAAGGAAAAAAAACACAAGTGCGCAATAATTGTAAGAATTACATATTACAATTTACTCCATTCGTCTCCATTACACTGGGTTTAAAAATGGAAAAACTAAAAAAAAAAACATATGGGAGGGAGATGAAATCTATGTTCTAACTTAAAAAATAAAAAATAAATAAAAATAGAAAAGACCTAACCCTTTTGGACCAAGTTTAGAGTTGCTATCATTTTGGTCCCTTAAGTTTGAGATTTATCATTTTGATCTAGCAAGTTTAATTCTGTTTTCAAAATGGTCATCTGTCCATGTCCGTAACTAATCTAGCCATCAAGAGAGAGAAATAAGGAAACGATCTAGTTTTATTGGCACTTGACGGCCTGATCATGAAGATGGACGAAAGGACCATTTTGAAACAGAATCAAACTTGGTGGACTAAAATAAAAAATTTCAAACTTGAGGGACCAAAATGACCCAAACTTTAAGGGTCAAAAGTGAAAACTACAAATGAAATAAAGGAAATACTGCAAAATAATGAACAATTTAAGAAAAGTTTTATTCAATATGAGATGACTTTTTCTTGTGCTTTCCATGCATGTCCTTCAACTTCTCAACCTTCCCAACCCCATTACCATTATTCTGGTTGCTGACAGATTCAGCTTGAGCACTGCACATCTGAGACTTTAACTTAAACCCAAATTTCTTCGATACATTTCCCCATGTGCTACTAGAACCCTTTACACGACCCAACTTCTCAATCTCTTGCCTCATGCTTGAGCATTCCTTCTCGAGCTCAGATACTCGCATCCTCATGTTATCCATCCCAACCTTCAACACCTGATTCTCCCTCACAGCTGTGGCCCATCCTCCTCCCTCATTCGATCCGGCAATCCCACTTCTTAACTGTCTTGATCCATCAAGATTATCTGAAACAAGAAAGCAGCCAGCAATGGAAGTCCTAAGCTGAAGCTGCTCAAAGAAGAGAACTTGAACTACTATTCTAAGAGGAAGCCTCTCATTCTGTGCAGCATGGGTGCAAGCTTCCAAAGAAAGCTTCTGACAGTCCATCAGCCTGCAGAGTTGTTCTCTTTCAGACTCTGCCAACCATGGGTGTGACTGCAGGTTTAACAACCACAGAGAAACCAAATAAGTACAAACTTAAAATGAAAATGTACCCAATCTAGCATGCCTTGTCTTCTTTCTTTTTTCCCATGATTTTAGGGGTCGATAATATGATTTCAGGTTTTGGTAAAACCGTTGCCCAACAGCAACAAACTTGAAGCTAATTGCTGTCAATAAGTGTTGATAAATAAAGAAGGCATAAAGGTTGAAATCAAGAACCGACTACATAAACACAGGGACACATTCTAATATACGAAAGAAAGAAGCGAGAAGGGAAGGCAAAAAGAAAATTAGATCTCCAAAATCTTTTTCAAAAAAAACCAATTCCTGTCAAAATTGTAACCTGGCCCACCAAATTTGAATTAGGTGGTGATTCAGGTTGGATAAGGTCAACAGAAAAAACTGGATCAGGATTAAGAGTGGTAATTTTGGGCTAGATGTGATATGATCCAACATGATTTCCAGTCCAACCATGTTAGATGCATGTCAAAGAATAACAAATTATCCGTGCTCAAGCTTTCCATGTGACAATGAAATAATTAGTACCTTCAGATAAATGTCTATTGCACGATAAAGTCCATCATCCAATGGCCTGGCATAGTCCGGAACTGCAGCAGCAAGAGCCTGAAATTTGGGCAGCTTCAAATTAACGTCAGGGGCAACCTCTGCGAGGTACCCATCGATTAGCTTGGCTACTGTAGTGATGGGTGTCAATGAAGGTGACCCAATCAATTGGCCATCATCAATTGAGCAAGGAGAGGCCCCGCCTGAAACCTGATCCATTGCAAGGAAGTGTTCAAGAATTCGTTGCACACAGTCAACATTGTAAAGTGTTTCCATGGAATAAGAGAAGTTGGGCATCAACAGATCTTCCAGGGTAGCTTGATCAAGCTGCGTCCCAATCCTTTTCTCGAAATTGGATATGGAAGAGGGGCTCACTCGGAGAATCAGGGCTGTTCGTAGTAAACCAAATAAGAACTTGGTTGGAACTAGGCCCTTCTGCATTGGAAGTAGCCTATCAATCTCTTCTAAGAAAAGCTTCTGATCTTCTTCTGATGGTGGAGCCCCCAAAGCCACGGGTGCCAGACGGTTACTGGACTCACTGGCTCCCTGACGCCGAATCAATCCCGGTAGGTACTTTTTTGCATAGCAAGTGAGTGACCCAGCAATAATCTCCTGTTTGATGCCACGAGTTTCCATGACAGAAATCAACCTCTTATATAGTGGCAAACTTAAAGCTGATACATCATCATGCCACCAATCAGAACTTGTATTTTTTGGTCTAGCCCCTGTGCTTATCCCATTCCACAACACACTCCCCCCAGGGCTCTGCATGGGCCCACTATGCTCCATAACAGGCCACCCAAATAGATTTGGATCAGTACATGCCTTGGAAGCTAGTGACTCAATGCACCTTTTCGTAATGTTAAGTTCTTCAGCATAGGGGAGAACATCATCACAGGTTTGCAGCGCCTTTACTGAGTCTTTCCAACTTCGAAGAACTACTTGACTCAGGAAGACCTCTGTCAGAGTAATCAAATTGCCTTCGCCATACTCCTCTGTCATTTCAAGATGCTCAGCAGCACACCGGAGGTACACAACATTTGAGGATGTGAGTTCAAGTTTCACTCCATAGCAGAACTTGGCCACAAGTTCAAATGTTTTGGCCCCTCCAGGAATTTCAGGAAGGTTTATGGTGCATCCTTCTTCTACATCTTCAGATGCTTCTGCAATCAATTTTTCCATAATCCCACTTCTAGAGAGCAAAGGGAACTGCATTATTAATTACTAACAAGTGTAAGAAATCATAAATGGTAGTCTGTTCCACTCACCTAAACACACAAGAATTATACCTTACAGGTAATATGAAACCAATACAAAATTTTCTGCAATTAATTATTACATAATTTACTGGACATGGTAAGCTGACTGTGAAGATAAAAATAAATATATAAAAAATAAAACATAATTTAAGAAAGTGCAAGTTGTCAGAAGCTTTATATATGCTCATATGCTGACTCTAGTTAGTTTGGCATGGGCAGAAGTATCAACAGCCACCTTGAGCAAGAAATCAACAGAAAATTTCTGATAATGTAGCAATAATGCAACTTACACGCAGAAAACAAGATGTGAGGTATTAATATGATGGAGGGGGAGGATGAGGTATTACTAACATCTAAACCTAATTTACACCAAAAGACTATTGGAAGGGTAATTGAAACTTGTTCAATGTTAATAGTCCTGGCAGGAAGAATCTGGCTATACAAGAAATCTAAACAACAATTTACCCAATGAACTGCCTCCATTGCATATAACAAATGATGCAACATAAGATTCTTGAAAAGTCGAACAAATTACCTCAAACAATTGTATATTTATTCATTGTAATTCTTTAGATGTACTTAATTACACACTTTGCGTATAAAAAGTGTATCCATTTCATCAATTAACAAAAAGCAGTTGCATATATTCAAGTACACTTCCACACTTATGTTTTTCTGCATAAGGTAGTGTTCTTGAATATAAATCTTTATTACCTATCAAAAAAAAAAAAAAGAATATAAATCTTGAAAATAAGCATATATAAATATGGTAAAGCCAAGGTACCTTGTGAAGATGAAAGGACATTTCCCCAACTTCAACAACAATATCACTAGGAAGCCCAGTTGTGCAGAACCTATAACATTACAATTTATGATAGGTCAAAACAAATGGAAGGAAAAAAATTACTAACATACTGCACACATGCAAGGGAAGCAGCACTTTGTGATCAATAAGAGTACTTAAGAGTATATCTTCAATTGAAAAAATGGCAAAACAAAAAGACCATGTTCATGAAGCAATAATCCCAGGTTGGTACTAGTGAACATGGTAATATAGTCCTTAAAAGTAACTTTCAGCAAACATACAAAATTATAAATTGATCTCAATAATACCTTTGAAAATTCAATAGTTATAATTGGGGAGGGGGGATTTGAACCCTTGGCGTCTTTATTAGAAGCACCAAAAAGTGTCAATTGAGCTACAAGGCTCTTGGCTGATCTTGATAAAACTATTTCAACAATGTGATGAATGGTCCTTAATTGAAGAAGAGGCTATTATAAAATAGATGTTTCTGTCATAAAATTTTAAGGTTTGTAGATGCTAGAATCATATATACTACTACTTATACATTCTGATTAATTCCACCATCAATAGAACATTACAATGGGCAGAAAGCCATCTCAGATTCATTCTTCCTCCACCTAGCCGACTACATGGGTTAAAGTTGTGTCTTTGTCATTGCCACAAGAAAATATGCAAAAACGACGCAAGTGCACATATGTGATCATTCATGAAGCCATCTCGGATTATTTATTCTGACCACTAGACAATCTACAAGAGCCACATAAGCTCTGGCATGTAATACACCAAATGTGAGCCAATAGATGCTTCTACAAGAGAGCCATATCCACATCATATACTTATCAGATACCAATACTTCTTAGGTGCTCCCTAATACATATCCAACATGTCTTAACTATACCAAAAAATCCGAGAAAATAAATTGTATAGCTGCAAACATATACAAGAACTTTAGCAACACATGCATGATTAATTTACCATAATATACAACTAATAACCTTTTAGATATTCAAAATCTTCTTATCCATATCCTTCTTGTCCATACATCATACACATATCCATCCTTCATAGCCAGTTGGTCTTGCATATGAGATGTACTAAGTCATATATTTAAACCGAGGAATTTCGTTGCTCTATTTATTTACATTCTTTGGCCAGATCTTTGGAAGAACTTACAGTTTTTAACATCCTTTAAGAACTACCTTCTTCCCTAACTACCTTCTTCCCTTAATCATAATAACTATGCTTAAGCTAAACAGTTCTTCTACAACCACAACTTTTGCAATAACTTGAAGTGATTGATTGTGAGTAGTGAACAATTACTTTCACATGGACCCACCACTCACAATTGACAACGTCAAAGTTGTGACAAAAGTTATGACACAAAAGTTGTATCCCTAGATTTTCTCTAAGATAAATTATGTTTACCACAAATGACTGTGGTCTTTACTGCTATCAGTTCATAAAACTTAAAGAGTTAAACCACACTTCACTTATGTGCTGGGTTTGAAAGTATTTTATTACAAAAATGTACAGTAAATTTGTTTACCATGAAAAATTCCCCGATCCCAGGCCTCGACCATACGAGATCCAATGGATGATGTGCATATTAATAAAATGACAACCCATTTGATGAATTAGCTTAGTTTGAAGAGTTAGATCAAACAGCCCATAAGGATATCGGTGATGAACAAACAATGATAAGCAGTTGAAACTGTCCATCAGCTTTAGTAAGCGGTAAAAACTGTTTGTCACTCAGTTAGGAAGGACCATCAACATCAATTAGTTGAACCACTCCTCAACGGTCAACCCGTGCTAATTCTACCAAACTAAGCAACATTGTAAACCAATCACCTATAGTCACTTTATCAAAGTTCAATTTAGTCAACACAATATCTGCAATGCAATGCATGCACATCTTCCCAAGCAACCTTTTAACAAACAAAAATTTCAACTCAAAACCTTCAGTTTTCCTTACTGTACAAATGTGAGAGCTCAAAACTAAGACACACAAGATTGGTCAAGAAAATACCACTTGTCGGTTCAGATCACAAAGGTCTATTACTGGAACTAAAAACAGCCAGATTTTGTAGTGGGTGAAACATTTCTAACCAGATAAAAGTAAGCTAATTGTCTAGCGATAGAAGAGGGTAGACTTTTTGTCCAGCAATATTAAGTTCAAACTCACCCAAAAAGCAAAAAAAAAAAAAAGATGATAAAAATAGAAATAAGTCACTTCCAACAACCAATAGATTTCATATATACATCATAGAAAGTGTAACATCACACTCACACACACAGACTGAATTACATACCAGGCCTGGCCTTGCCGTTGAAATGCATCAGTTTTGGATCCCAGTTTCATGCAAGCCATTTTCTCACTATACAAGCACTTCAAAACTTCAACAACAGCGCTGAGCTTATGTGAAATCCAAAGATAACCTCCTCAGTAACCTCTTATCTCACACTGAAAAAAACCGCTTTCACACCCAACAAATCCTTTGCTCCAAAAAGAGAGCAATCTTGACAGCAGAAACAGAAACCCAGTTGAGTTTTAACCTTAAAAAACCAAAATCAAACCAGAAAAAACCATGAACAACCAAACCCAAAATTCCCAAGCCAAGTATCTCAGAAGCCAGAACCTTAAAAAAAGAAGAAGAAAAGAGAACTACAATGCGGTTTCTTCTCTCACTTACCTGCTAAAAACAGAACTGAAAAATTGCAGAGAGTCCCACTAAATTTTCCAACAAAATTGCCCCAAATCCACTAGATTCAAAGAGCACAAACCATTTCTCTTCAGAAACCCATCAAAAAAGCCTAAAACAACTCCATTTACATTACCCTCTTCCAAAAAACACAAAATAGCCCCAGAATCAAACCCCACAACTCCAAAATAAATCCCTCAACCAGACACCAAAATTAGGTCAACCCCTACCTTGACCCCCAATAAACCACCAAGCACCAAGCCAAGCTGTTCCAGACAACCAAAAAAAAAAAAAAAAAAACCCAATATTAGTATTCTTTTCTACTCTTAATTCTTAGAACCCCACAAACAAGATTCCAAATTTCAAACCCATAAGCAACACAGGGGACCAAGACCACTCAAATCCATTAAAGAAAAAAGTACAAGTAAGCAACTGTGTGTCAGTGTGCTGAAAATACAATAATGTCCCAAAAGGAGCCATCATCATTCATGCAAAGACCACAACATGGGTCTTTTATTGATGGTGGCTCTGAAACCAATCTTCTCTCACTACTCACACCACACACACACATATGTGGGGTCCCTTGTTACTTCTTTTGCCTTAAAACACACTCATTGCTTTTCTAGAATCTTTAAACAAACAAAGAAAACATTAGAAACAAAAACAGTAGTAATTAAGCAGATTTGACCAAAATGGAATTTTGTATTCATTAGGGAGAATTTCATAGATTAATGACAAGCTTTCATGTAACAGCTAGGTCTGTGGTCTCTTCCCTTGTCCAACTAGGCCATGTGAGAAGGCGTTACTTATGGTTTACTTAAAATAATTAATCATTAAAAAAATTCAAGTCTAACTACTATTTTTCTGTTGGCAAATATATTATATTAATCAATTAGTTAGACGTTATCTCAACTATTATAGAAGTGCAACTAAAAAAAAAAAAAAAAAACTATTATAGAAGTGAAAGTATTGTTAAAATATTACAGTATTACTCTCACTGTTATTATCTTTTTGGACGTGGGGAGATTATTTTTGTATTAAAGTGTTTAATTTTGTGTTAAAATATTGAGTAATCAATTTTCCCATGTAATGTGTGGGGACCACTCCCTATAGTGATGGAGTACTGTAGGGACCGAGGGTCGGTTACCAGCTTCTAAAGACTAGGAAAGGGTATTTTCGGAATGTTGTGTCTGAAACTGCCTTGCATGCAGACAATCTAAGGGTATTTTAGGAATAGTGTGTCGGAACTCAGAAACGACCTTTCATGTTATCAAATCAAGTATCAAGTATCAAATTATTCTCGCATCCAAAATAAAAAACTATCAATTATCCGAGTGAAAGTATCTAGATTTGTTTGTGTTTGGCGGTCTAATAATGTGTGATCCCTTTTCTAGGTTTTTTAATATATTATTAAATGAACAAAAAATTGGTAGGGGAGATTTGAGTTGGCGAATTACTTGAGCGTGATCACATATTATAGTACGTAGCACTCTATTTGTTGGACCTAGGTTTACGGGAGCAAGAGATTTGAATGAACCATAGTTATACAGTTAGTCCTAACAAGGACACTAGTAAGCATGAACTGAGAGTATGAGATTTTTTTCTATGTGCTTTTTATTTCAGGATTTGAATCTAAGACCTTCCTTTTTTTTTTTTTTTTAGTTATGAAAGAACAACTTTGGTGTCAAGGGAATTAACCAGTCATGCTATAAATATATAAAAAAAATTACATTCACTTAACAAAAAATCTTACTACTGCTCACTTTTGTTGTGATGGTCACTCTACAAGTACAAAGTTTTTATGAGGTAGAAAGCAAGAGCTTGGGTTTAAATCTCTAGAAATGAGTTTTACACATATTTACACTTAAATTGGGTTAGAGTAAAATTTTTATCTTATATAAATAAAAAAAATTCAAATTATATATATTACTTAGTAATCTAATTATAACTACTACTAAAATGTTTTGACTAGGATAATATCATTTTTACGCTGATTCAATACTGATACTATTTGAATTAATATCAATTATAACGCATCATCTCAACCATTGGGATCAAATATATTTAAAAATTAATGTTGAATCGGCCAACGTTGAACTTGACGAAATGAAAGAACAGGAGTCGGCATATGCATGGAAATGTTAGTAATTTTTATTTTAAATAGTATGATTTTTAAATTCATAAAACCTTTATTTATATATATATATATATATTTTTTTTTTTTTTTTTTTGCTGCCGAATTTATAAATTTTGTTTATGCTTTTTTACAATCTAGCATGGATTACATGTTGATGATGTTGACTTTGATTTACAAATTTACATAATGTCATGACACGTGATTACGAGAAGTGAGAACACCACAAGGTAAGCGCAACGAGGCTTGCAACTTTGAGCTTGGATCTCGTTCTAGAGATATATATATATATACACACACATACAAGCGAGAACAATGTACAATCTCGATCAAGGACTGAAGAGTTTACTGTGCAAAGTGCTTAATATCTTGCTTGTTCTCAATTTGCTTCTGCTTTGGCTGGTTCTTCGAATATGAATTATAATACTACGAATTATAGAGAATTATTTAGTCTTTGGTGGTTCCAACTTCCTAATAAATTCAAGGTTTTTCTATGGAGGGCTTTGATTGATTCTTTAATTGCCGACTATGCAGAATTTATACATGTATGTCCTGTGCATGTGTCACTGTCAACAAGGTGAAGAGAGTACTTCCCATGCTTTGTGGTTCTGTCCAATGGAAAATGATGCTATTGGTCTGTATGGTCAATTGTTTTACAGAAGAGTGGTCCTGATTAGGATATGAGTTTAAAGATGTCTTCAGTTGTCATATTTGCTGCAATGGTTGGATAAAAAAGATCTTGCTAGTTTTGCAATTGTGGCTTGGAATAGATATGGTATCATATGAATTCTTTTGCCCATGATCGCGTGGATGATGAGAGGCAACATTTGCTAGATATGTGACTTGAATCTTTGGAATATATATATATATAACCTTTTTTGATGATTGTATGATTTGATTTTACTTTTTGAACTAAAATAAAAATAAAAATAAAACATTTTAGTGGGAATTACATCTCAACTTATATGTCTTTAAAGCCAATTACTAATGATATATTGTTTAAGGACAAAATTTCTTTCCAAACTAACCAATAATATATTTTTTAAGGAAAGGTTTGAATTTTAAAAATTTAATTGTTGAATTGTATGTTCTTTATATTCTTAATATGCATATCAAATATCATTTAAATCAAATGTTATTTACTATATGATCAATAAATTTGTATTTTATGCATAATTTAATACCACAAAAACTTAAAATTTAAATATTTGATTGACGACATAATTATTGATATTTGATTTTTTTGAAATTTTGCAAGTATGAAAGATATAATAAGAACATGCAATGCAATGATAATATTTTCAAAATTTACATCCAGAAAAATGATATAAGAAGAGTTTGAATGCTTTCTCTCCAAACTAGTATGGAGAGAAACATTTTCCTTTAATAAGCGATTCAAATTTACTTTTGGCTAACATCACAAATGACACCCTCTAACTTTGACCAAAATTCAATTCAACCATCAAACTTCACTTTCATTCAATTGAGTTCTCGAAGTTTTAAATTTAGTCAATTAAGGCATCTATGTCTTTCTCACACTCAGTTCTCTAACTTTAACCACATAAGTATATTTTTTAACTTCAGCATGAGCATGAGAAAGTTTGACTATATAAGTATATTTTATAGCTAATATTTTGGTTTTGGCATAAAAGTTCTTAATATTCCCTTTTATGTGTATAGCATCATAGCAAATATAATTTCATTCCATATAGCACATATGGAATGAATTTTAAAAGTTATCTTCTTTTTCTTTTCTTTTTTTTCTTTTTTTTTTTCATATGTTTAAAATTCAAGTTTATGTTTAAGTACAAATTTTTGTCAAATTCACTAGGAAAAACACTTCCCACCTCTATGTTTGGGGGTAATTCACATTTTCCTCCTTATTTTTTAAACCAATCAATTTCTCGTTCTATTTTTCCAAAATGAGCAAATACCAAATTCTGTTACTCCTTCAGTTAAGTCCAATGAAATATTTTGATTCTTGAAATATTCTTTGTTAAAAGTATTGAAATACTCTCAACTAAAAATTAAAATGCCCAATTACCCCAAATAACCTAACTTGGTAAATTAAACCCAAGTAAACTTAATCCAACCTATAAATCAAACCTAAATATGGGAATATAACGTTGGTAAAAAAAAAATTGAAATTTTCCTCACCATTTTATCGTTGGTCCACTCTACCCCTTAAAAATGAGGCTAAAGTCAAAATTATTATTAAAAAAAAAAAAAAAAATGAAGTCTTTGAAGGTTTAAGGTAGGTATGCCACAGTGAAGTTGATCAAGCCTAAAATACAATATAAAAAAAAATTTGTAATTTGTCAAAAATACAATGAGAAATTATAATGTAAGATTATAAGTGATAAGGAATAAAAAATAGCAGCATTATAGTCTTAATCCGTCAGCGTATACTAAGGCTGACGGTTAGACATCGCCGTAGGCTTAACCCGTCAGCGTACGCCAAGCTGACGGGTATACAGCCCCACATGCCTAAAGCCGTCAGCATACGTCAGGCCGACGGTTATACAGCCTCACATGATGAACCCGTCAGCTTACACTTATGCTGACAAATTCATGTGACGAAGGATAATCCTAGAAGCTGACGAGAATGACACCCCTGTCCAGGCTGACGGATCATGAGGCCGACGGTTCAAGAAAATCCTTTTACTTGGACACCACACCTAGTGATAGAATCCTATAAGGAAAGGGTTCCGCAATCTACGCTCACATGAATCCCTATATGGAAAAGACTTCTACTCCAAGGAAGAGAGGTCAACCCTCTACTACTATAAAAGCCCCAATACCCTCACAAATCGAGGTACGCACAATTAACCCCTCTCTAGCACTCTAGAGTTGAAACAAGTCCTAACTTGACCTTCGGAGGGTATTTGGCCGGCACCACACCGGTGCTCTCTGTTAGGTCTTCTCCTTTTTGTTGTGCAGGTGTAGTTCCAAGCGTACAAGCATTGTGCAACTCACTGGTGAGATTTTCGGCATCATCAGTTGGCGCCGTCTGTGGGAAAGACAACGCTGTAAGCCATATTACCGTTTCCCGGACTAAAGAGTTGCATGGTACTCACTCGCTCAATGGCAACTACTAACGACGTTCAAGAAGAGGAGCAACCCACGACTGCCCTCGAGAGACAAATACGGACTCTTGGTGCCGCCGTGGAGCGCCTCACCAAACAAAACCACGACTTGGAGGAACAGCTGCGCCAGAAGAATGCAGCACAGAACGACCAACCAGGGGATCAAGAGGGGAACAGCACTCCCAAGAAAAATCAGGAGAAACCGGAAGGCAGCCACGCCCCAAGCAGACCAGAGAGGCAGAACTTAAGCATGCCATCCCTCACGGATGCAACTCCACCGCATGTTGTCGCGGAGATGCAGGCAATGAGGGAACAGATGGAGGTTATGATGAACGCACTTAAAGGACGGGTGTCCAGCGATCTTGACGACCTAGTCAACCGCACTGACTCACCCTTCACTGTGGCTGTGAACTCTTTCCCCTTACCCCACAAATTTCGCATGCCGCATATCGACAGCTATGATGGAGCAAAGGATCCTCTAGACCATCTAGAAACCTTCAAAACCCTAATGCATCTTCAGGGTGTAGCAGACGAGATCATGTGCAGGGCCTTCCCTACAACACTCAAAGGCTCCGCGAGGGTATGGTTCAGCCGACTGACTCCAAACTCCATCAACACCTTCAAGGAACTAAGCGCTCAGTTCACCACGCACTTCATTGGAGGCCACAGGTATAAGAAGTCCACGGCATGCCTAATGAGTATCAAGCAGCGAGAGGACGAGACACTGAGATCCTACATCACACGCTTCAACAAGGAAGCACTATCAATTGACGAAGCCGACGACAAAATACTTGTAGCAGCCTTCACAAATGGGTTGCGAAAGGGCAAGTTTTTGTTCTCATTATACAAAAACGACCCAAAGACCATGTCGGAAGTACTCTACAGGGCCACTAAGTATATGAACGCTGAGGACGCGCTGCAGGCTCGAGAAGAAAAACCAAGGAAGAGGGAAAGGCAGGAAGACGCTCGACAGGATCAAGGGCGGAAGAGGCCAAGAACGGGAGATCGTAGGGACGAGAGGCGTTCTAAACCTTCGGGAGGGAGGTTTACAAGCTTCACCCCGCTAACCACCCCGATAGATCAAGTCCTAATGCAGATCAAGGACGAGGGGGCTCTGGCCTTCCCTGGAAAGCTAAAGGGAGATCCTAGCAGACGCTCTAGAGACAAATACTGCCGCTTCCACCGAGACCACGGCCATGATACAGCCGATTGTTACGACCTGAAGCAGCAAATTGAGGCCCTTATAAGACAAGGGAAATTGCAGAAGTTTGTAAGCAAAGAAAGAGCGGATCCACAACCTCAGGAACAGCCCCCAAGACGGGACAATGACCGCCCTAGACCGCCCATTGGCGACATCAGGATGATTGTAGGAGGGACGCCTGCCGGGTCATCCAAAAAGGCTCGGAAGACGTACCTCAGGATGGTTCAAAATGTGCAGCTAACGGGCTCAGTACCAAAAGTAGCACGAAGAGAAAGCCCCGTCATTGGGTTCTCCGAAGAAGATGCACGACGTCTTCACCACCCGCACGACGACGCGCTCGTTATCAGTTTGCAGGTGGGGGACTACAACTTGCACCGAGTGTTGGTTGACAATGGGAGCTCAGCAGACATCCTATATTACCCCGCATTCCAGCAGATGGGAATCAGCAGAGAACAATTGATCCCGACGAATGCCCCCCTCGTCGGTTTCGGAGGAACGAGGGTGTTTCCCTTGGGTGCAGTTACACTGTCTGTAACGGCAGGCAACTATCCACAGCAGATCACGAAGGACATAACATTCCTTGTAGTCGACTGTTCGTCGGCCTACAATGCCATCTTGGGGCGACCCACCCTCAATTCATGGAAAGCGGCAACCTCAACTTATCACTTAATGATCAAGTTCCCCACCGAATACGGAACAGGTGAACTTCGTGGAAATCAGGTGGCCGCGCGCGAATGCTACGTGGCTATGATGGAAATGGATGATCAACTCCAAGCCATGAGCATAGAAGAGCATCGAAATACGACGGAACCCGTCGAAAAGCTTGAAGAAATATCCCTTGACGACTCCAGACCTGACCGAACAACAAGGGTTGGCACCCTTGCAAGTCCCATGATCCGACAGACACTTGCAGCCTTTCTCAGAGAGAATCGGGACGTATTCGCTTGGAGTCACGAGGACATGCCAGGAATAGACCCTTCAGTCATGGTGCACAAACTGAATATATCACCATCCTTTCCACCCGTTCGACAAAAGAAGCGGGTGTTTGCCCCCGAACGGGATCGGGCCATAGCTGAAGAAATTTGCAAGTTACAGGAAGCGAACTTTATCAGAGAAGTTTACTACCCCGACTGGCTGGCCAACGTAGTGATGGTCAAGAAAGCTAGCGGGAAGTGGAGGATGTGCGTAGACTTCACCGATCTCAACAAAGCATGTCCCAAAGACAGCTACCCCCTCCCGAGGATCGACACTCTAGTAGACTCTACAGCTCAGCACCAGCTTTTAAGCTTCATGGACGCTTTCTCCGGTTACAACCAAATCAAGATGCACGAAGCCGATCAAGAGAAAACTTCGTTCGTGACCAGCCAAGGCCTCTTCTGCTACAAGGTGATGCCGTTTGGTCTAAAGAATGCGGGCGCAACATACCAGAGGCTTATGAACAAAATGTTCGCACCGCAAATCGGGAGAAATGTCCAAGTCTACGTAGATGATATGCTGGTGAAAAGCCGAAGGGAGGAAGATCACTTGGAAGACCTAAGGGAAACATTCGGCACCCTTCGCTCTTACAACATGAAGCTGAATCCAGGAAAGTGCGCCTTCGGGGTGACGGCAGGAAAATTCCTAGGATTCATGGTTTCCCAAAGGGGCATCGAAGCCAACCCGGACAAGATCCGAGCTATAATAGAGATGGCACCACCAAAAAATGTGAAGGAAGTGCAGAGCCTTAACGGCAAGATAGCAGCGCTAAATAGGTTCGTGTCAAGGGCAACGGACAAGTGTTTACCCTTCTTTCGAACACTGAAAAGATCTTTCGAGTGGACTGCCGAGTGCCAGCAAGCGTTCGAAGAGTTGAAAGTTTATCTCTCTTCCCCCCCGTTGCTGAGTCCCTCACAACCAGGTGAAGAACTCTTTCTCTATCTTGCCGTCTCCCCAGCCGCTGTCAGCGCTGCCTTGATCAGAGAAGAAGAGAGAGTACAGAAACCTGTGTACTACACCAGTCGAGCGCTACGCGGAGCCGAAGAAAGATATCCGCCCATGGAGAAACTCGCATTTGCGCTGGTTATAGCCGCACGCAAGCTAAAACCGTACTTTCAAGCCCACACGATGATCATCCTAACCGACAAGCCTTTGCGACGGGCAATGGGCAACCCTGAAGCCGCTGGGCGATGGGCACTGTGGGCTATAGAATTAAGCGAGTTTGACATCCAGTATCGTCCACGAACCGCCATTAAAGGACAGGTCGTTGCAGATTTCATAGCTGAGTTCACAAATGGCGAAGACAAGGGGGCAGAGGAGTCTCCCCAATGGAGCATACATGTAGACGGCTCCTCCAACAGGCAGGCTGGGGGAGCCGGCATCGTACTACACTCACCCGAAGGAGACATGGTCGAGTGTATGATCCGCCTTGAGTTCCCTACTACCAACAACGAGGCGGAGTACGAAGCTCTGATAGCAGGACTTGACCTCGCCAAAGCTGCAGGAGCTGAAAGAGCGATCATTCACTGCGATTCTCAAGTCGTGGTCAACCAGATAAATGGGGATTATGAGTGCAAAGGCGAACGGATGAAAAAATATCTGGACCAAGCAAGATGGAGGGTCAGCGAGCTGAAGGCCGAAATCACACAGATACCACGAGGAGAAAACGAGCAAGCCGATCGCCTAGCCAAAGCCGCTTCAGCCGAGCATATGGCCACCCTTGGTAACGTACTCTCTTTCGTTCAGCTCTCTCCACTTATAAATTCTGTCGATGTACAGGAGCTTGGTTCCGAAAGCAATTGGACTACGCCATTAGTTTCTTACCTGAAGAACGGCGTACTACCGGATGGAAAGGAGGCTGCAAGAAAGCTGAAGGTTCATGCAGCGAGGTTCGTCCTAATAAGAGACGTCTTGTACAAAAGAGGTTTCTCCCGCCCCTACCTACGATGCCTAGGTCCTGAAGAGGCAGATTACGTCATGAGGGAAGTACACGAAGGAATCTGCGGAAACCACTCAGGATCGAGGTCGTTAATCCACAAGCTAGTACGAACAGGGTACTTTTGGCCAACTATGCAGAAGGATGCCGAGGCCTATGTAAAGAAATGCGACAAGTGCCAAAGGTTCAGCAATGTTATCAGACAACCATCTGAAGAACTCACCCCAATGACGGCGCCATGGCCGTTCGCTCAATGGGGACTGGACATCATGGGACCGTTTCCTACGGCAATACGACAACTAAAGTTTCTGGTTGTGGGCATCGACTACTTTACGAAGTGGGTCGAAGCTGAAGCCTTGGCCACCATTACGGAGAAGAACGTACGCAGCTTCGTCTGGCGATGTATCGTATGCAGATTTGGCATCCCTAGAGTCTTAGTCTCGGACAACGGGAAGCAATTCGACAACGAGGCCTTTCGGGACTTCTGCTCACAATTAGGGATACAGAACCACTACTCCTCCCCCGCCCACCCTCAAGCCAACGGACAGGTCGAAGTCACGAACCGATCCTTGTTGAAAATTATCAAGACTCGGCTCGAGGGGGCAAAGGGTATATGGGCTGAAGAGTTACCAAGCATACTTTGGGCCTACAGGACAACGGCAAGGACACCGACACAGGAGACACCATTTCGGCTAACATACGGGAGTGAGGCAGTCATCCCAGCCGAAGTCGGCCTCACCAGCTACAGGGTGCACAATCATAACGAAAGGAAAAATGACGAAGCCCTGCGTCTACAGCTCGATCTAGTGGACGAAGTCAGGACAGCAGCAGAGCAAAGGCTCGCGCGATACCAGGACCGCATGGCCAAGCACTACAACTCCCGGGTCAAACACAGAGACTTCCAGGTTGGAGACCTCGTTCTAAGAAAAGTCATGGGCGCAGCAAGAGACCCAACTCAAGGAAAACTCGGCCCGAATTGGGAAGGACCCTACCGAGTCACGGCGTGGCAGAGGAAGGGCACCTATCATCTGGAGACACTGGACGGACGGGAACTACCGCACCCTTGGAATGCTGAACACCTGCGAAAGTATTACCAGTAGAGGCAATGACATGAAGAACAACACCTATCTTTTTATTTTTTAGAATTACTGTTTGCTTTTAAGTATTCGCTACAATAAGCCCAACGGGCATGTCTTTTACTTTGGTTTTGCTACAATGAGCCCAAAAGGGCAGGTTTTTCCTTTTTTAAGTATTTTTTATGCAGATGCATAACAATAAGAGGGATTTATTCAGAACGACTGAAGTTTCTACTTGCAAATCAAAATTAGTAAAAGACCGACGGAAAGTGGCTAAGGCCACAAATCAGCAATAAAGCTGACGGCCTAAATAAAAGGCTGACGAAAAGTGGCTAAGGCCACAAATCAGCAATAAAGCTGACGGCCTAAATAAAAGGCTGACGAAAAGTGGCTAAGTCCACAAATCAGCAATTAAGCTGACGGCCTAAATAAAAGGCTGACGAAAAGTGGCTAAGGCCACAAGTCAGCAACTAAGCTGACGGCCTAAATAAAAGGCTGACGAAAAGTGGCTAAGTCCACAAGTCAGCAATTAAGCTGACGGCCTAAATAAAAGGCTGACGAAAAGTGGCTAAGTCCACAAATCAGCAATTAAGCTGACGGCCTAAATAAAAGGCTGACGAAAAGTGGCTAAGTCCACAAATCAGCAATTAAGCTGACGGCCTGAATAAAAGGCTGACGAAAAGTGGCTAAGTCCACTAATCAGCAACTAAAGCTGACGGCCTAAATATAAGGTTGACAAAAAGTGGCTAAGTCCACTAATCAGCAATTAAGCTGACGGCATAAATAAAATGCTGACGGTCTAAAAGCAAACAAGTCCACGAAGTGGACAAACGAAAAGGCTGACGGCCTGAAAATAACACCCCACAAAGTGGACGAGCCAAAAGGCTGACGGCCTAAAAAATGACCAAATCCATGAAATGGACAAGTCAAATAAATAAAACGATCTAACATGACCAGGTCCACAAAAGTGACGAGCCAAAAGGCTGACGGTTAAAAGGATCCACAACCCTGATTTTAATACGAGTAAAACAAACCAAGCAGAAGTGATTACATACAATGAAAGAGCAGCGACGGTATGAATAAATCAAAAGCCCAAAAGGGCATTAAAACTGTTAAAATATTACAAATAAAGGCCCAAGGGGCACTCAATAAAACTGTTTGCTAGATAGATAAAAAGAAGAGGAAAAGCATGAGTTACAAGTCGTCACTCCAAAAATTCTACTTTTTAACAGAAGGGTCCTCTCCGTCGAGCAGCACCACAGGAGGGGTCGCGGTAGTTAGGTTCACAGCAGGCTGGGCCAGGACGACTCCACTACCTCCACGAGGAGAATCCGCTAAGTCCTCTGCACCTACGGTGACGGAACCAGTAGCAGGCGTCATGGGTGGGGCATCATCCAGGGAGATACCAGAGAGATCCAACTCAGGAAAAGCTGACGCCACCTGTCTGAGGCAATCATCAAATCCCGTGCCATAATATCCGCCACAGGAGTCAATAAAGGAGTCGGACGCCTTGAAATTCTCGACCGCGTCAGCCCCTGCTGTCTCCACCTGATCGCGGAGAGTCGTCAGCTCTTTCTCCAGTTCGCCTTTCTGACGACTCGCCTCCTCTAGCTTCTCCTTCACTTCTTTCAGCTCAGCGTTAAGGAGACGCATTGCCTCCTTATATTGAGCCTGCTGGTTTTTCATGTTGGCATTATGCTTATGAACGCGAGCGACGACTCCCTCCTTAGCCACGCACCTGTCCTGAAGTGCCTTTACACGAACCAGGGCCTAGCAAAAGGATACAACCGTCAGTCATATTAAATGATAATAATAATGAAAGAAGAAACATCCAAGAGAGATGGCTTACTCGGGTGAGGTCAAACAAAGCTGACGACCCCAATTCATCCGTCGCCAACAAATCACAAGGATCTATGTCAGCAGGCTTGATGAATGACTCCACTGCCTCAACAGCAAAATCCTTGTGAGTTAGCAGGCAACGAGGCCCCTGTAGGACGGGACCAGAAGAGGTCATTACACCTTTCCCTGCCCCGTGAGTAGACTTAGGCGACGGCCTCTTTGGGGGCTCACTCCCGGAACCGACGGCTGCTTTCTTAGGTGGACGGCTGTTATCCCCGTCAGTCTTCCTCTTGGAGGAACCCTTGACGATCTTGGGGGTCGACGAGGGTGCCGTCTCCTCCTGTGCCTTCTTCTCTTCCTTCAAACGGGCAGCCGCAGCCCTTATCCGTTGCTTGGCCACGTCCATCTCTACGAAAGAAACACATTAAGTAAGAACTGACGGTAATAAAAGGATGAATTCAAGAGATAAGGGTAAGATACTCACGGTGACGGGAGAGTTCTTCCAACCTTCGAGCCTCAGGCGTCGGTACAGGACCACCACAGTAAGCGTGAAGATAGTCGAGGGTGATTAAGTCCCGACACGACCGCTCCTCTAGGGGAATCTCCAAGACCCGACGGATTAAATCCTCTTGCTCACCAGTGATGGAGGGGCGAATGAAGGCTGAAGAGTGCAAATAAACCGACGGCGTTAGAACCATTAAAAAACCAAAAATTATTACTTGCATAAACTAAAGACAAAAGGCTGACGACTAAGACCTGACTCTTTTATAAATGCCCAAGTATTGTCAAAATAGCCGTGAGGTATCGTTTCCCATTCTTCCTGACGACACACCCAGTCCGTCCCTTCAACGAAAAAGAACCTGCTCTTCCAGACTCTATTCGAATCCGGCGTCTCAGACACCAACCTGAGACCTCTCTCCCTGACGGCAAAATGGTACATACCTTTGGAAGAAGAAAGGTGCCGAGGTCTATAACAGTAAAAAAATTCGTCCAAGGTAAGCTGACGGTTTCCTCCACTCAGACGACCCCACAACACCTCGGCACCTATAAAAATCCTCCACGCATTCGGAGCAACTTGGCTGACGGATAAGCCAAGAAAATCAACTAACCGACGGTGTAATGCCGTCAGGGGTAGTCTAAGACCAGCGGCAAACATAGCGTCGTACATACCGACGTCTGCAGTTCTTCCCGTGTAACATTTTTCACCATCTTCAGGCAGACGGATGGGAATATGGTCGGGGATTTGGAATCGGGTCCGTAACTCATTAAAAATTTTAAGAGTCATCTTGGGAAGAAACTTATTTACAGCCCACTCTGGGGGAAGGATGAAGGGACGGTTGCCTCCAAGACTCACAGGAGTCCCTTCACTGGACCCGTCGTCACCTTCATCCCCTTCACTAGACCCGTCAACACTTTCATCCCCATCACTATATCTCTCTCCTTCCACTCCGTCACACCCCTCATCTACTTCCCTCTCCAGGCCATTGTCTCCGTGACCTCCTACCTCCTCGATAGGAGTTTGGGCTGACGTCTCCCTCTCTGAAGACCATGACGAGCTCCCTGACTCACTACCTGATCCAAACACCTCGTCGTAACCCGCTCCATCGCGGACCGACGACTGTTCACTCGACGCGTCACTCGACATTTGACTACCTACAAGTGACGGGTGTAATCTAAGCACCTAGGATGACGACTCGGCTTAAAAAGATAAAGCAGGAACAAAAGGAGAAGAGAACTTACAAGTTCCTCGAAAATGACGGCCGAAGAAGTGACGGAAATAATGTTGGCAGGTGCTGACGGAAGATAAGCGACGGATAGCTCTCCAGGAATCAGGGAAAGTGAAATAGTGAAAATGAGGAGAGGTGGGCCATCTATATATAAGGGAAATGCACGGAAGACGAAGCGACGCCCTCAAACCAGACGCCGAGCCAACCAGAGCACGCCACGTGTCCTAGCATTTAATGTTGGAATGACAGCTTATAAATTATCCTCTCCTGGTTGAAGCAGTTGGTAGGAACGGATGAAGACTCCATAACCCGTCAGGTATGGCCGACGGAGATATGGAGTAGGGGGCAACTGATAAGGAATAAAAAATAGCAGCATTATAGTCTTAATCCGTCAGCGTATACTAAGGCTGACGGTTAGACATCGCCGTAGGCTTAACCCGTCAGCGTACGCCAAGCTGACGGGTATACAGCCCCACATGCCTAAAGCCGTCAGCATACGTCAGGCCGACGGTTATACAGCCTCACATGATGAACCCGTCAGCTTACACTTATGCTGACAAATTCATGTGACGAAGGATAATCCTAGAAGCTGACGAGAATGACACCCCTGTCCAGGCTGACGGATCATGAGGCCGACGGTTCAAGAAAATCCTTTTACTTGGACACCACACCTAGTGATAGAATCCTATAAGGAAAGGGTTCCGCAATCTACGCTCACATGAATCCCTATATGGAAAAGACTTCTACTCCAAGGAAGAGAGGTCAACCCTCTACTACTATAAAAGCCCCAATACCCTCACAAATCGAGGTACGCACAATTAACCCCTCTCTAGCACTCTAGAGTTGAAACAAGTCCTAACTTGACCTTCGGAGGGTATTTGGCCGGCACCACACCGGTGCTCTCTGTTAGGTCTTCTCCTTTTTGTTGTGCAGGTGTAGTTCCAAGCGTACAAGCATTGTGCAACTCACTGGTGAGATTTTCGGCATCATCAATAAGTAATTGAGTTATCAGTTATCACAACAACAGACGCAAGAAAAAATTATTATCATATAAGCAGCAACGTAATCTTTCTGCACTTGTTTTGTTTTCAATGACACAATCGGCTATCGATTGCCAACAATTTCTATTACTTTTGAGAATTTGTTTTTTAAATTTTTTTTAAAGAAACAAGATGTAGTAATAAATTGTGTGTGTTATGTTTAATTTATAGGTTGGGTTAAGTTTACCCAAGTTAAGTTATTTGGGATAATTTTGGCATTTTATTTTTAGTTAAGGGTATTTTAGATTTTTCACAAAAGAATATTTTAGGAATCAAAGGATTCTATTGGATTTAAATGAAGGAGTAACGGAATGTGAGTATTTGCTTATTTTGGAAGCAAATAATGAGAAATTGGTTGGTTTCAAAGATAAAGTATAGAATCGTAAACTAACCCAAACATAAAGTAGGAAAAATGTTTTATCTCCTAATGAAATTAAAAAAAAAAAAAAAAAACATTTTAACATGAATTTGTACATAAGCATAAACTTGAATTTTAAACATATGAAAGAAATTATATAGCTTTTAAAATTCATTCCATATGTGCTTGTGTTTTTTATGATGCTATACACATAAAAGAGAACAAAGAGAACTCGTGTCAAAACCAAAATTTTAGCTACAAAATATGCTTACGTGGTCAAACTGAGAGGACTCGATTGAATTTTGTCGACCTCTAACTTTTGCATGAGAAAGGAAAAAAAGTTGTGGCCCTAAATTTTTTGTTTTCAAATTTTTTTAAATTAATAAAAATCCAATTAATTATTAAAAATATTTTCCGGATTTTTTTATTCAAAAAATTACCACCTTAGCGTCACTCTTCATCAACTCCCTCTTAACAAAAGACATCAACCTAAGATTGTTATTTGTGTTTGCCCTAGATTTTTCAGTAGAGAACAGCTTCACCTTCGGGTTCCATAAGCCAATTGTCGTGGATGAGGAAGTCCAAAATCTTTAGATGGGTAATTTGCACTACTCGGTGAGAATTTGTCATCACACCCATACTATCAAACTCTAAATGTTATCCATCATTGATTGTTGTTGGGTTCAATTTAGTTTCTTATTTGTATTTTCCACAACCCTTTCATTCTCTCAATACCTTCTTCCCTTAAAATTTTTAATTTATTTCAATAACTAATTTAATTTTATTCATTCACAAAGGTTTTCTCTCGCTAGTTCATAATTGGGTTTTTTTTCTTCTCACTTTACCTATTTTGACCATGAAGGTGTCGTAGTAGGACCTATTTTTATAGCCAAAGCAACACAATGAAAATGACAAGCATTAAAATTGGCTGTTGAATGTTGAGTTTCATTGAGAATATATATAAATATATATATATATATATATATATATTCTAGAAATTATTTTTTAATAATTAATTATGTTTTTTCAAAACTTAAAAAATTCAACCAAAAAAAAAAAAAAAGATTGGGACACTTAATGGCAACGTCTAATGAAAGTTGATGGGAAGAATTTAATTGAATAATTTTCAAACTTAAAAAACTAAATGATTTGAATTAAATTTTAGTCAAAGTTTTAGCCTTTACTTTTAGTGGGCTACTTAGCCTTTTAAAGCACTAGCATTAGAGCATCCGTAGCCGGAAATCTCATCCTATCCTATTTTACCATCCCAAAAAGTTATTTTATCAATTATACCATACAATTTTACAATATACCCAACATTCCAATTTTTATTTTCCTATTCTACTCTTTAAAATAATATATCTACCCAATAAAATAATATATCCCAAATCCATATCTATTCTCTCTCATCTCTCTCCTCTCTCTAATTTTTAACTCTCTTCCTCTGTCTCTCTTCCACTGAAACCACCACCACCTCCACCGTCCAAAAAGGCTACAAAACACAAACAAACTACCCTTACTTCACTGCCCATCACCCACCACGGCCAAAACAAAACCCACAAATTTTTAACTCTCTTCCTCTGTCTCTCTTCCACTGAAACCACCACCACCTCCACCGTCCAAAAAGGCTACAAAACACAAACAAACTACCCCTGCTTCACTGCCCATCACCCACCACGGCCAAAACAAAACCCACAAATTTTTAACTCTCTTCCTCTGTCTCTCTTCCACTGAAACCACCACCACCTCCACCGTCCAAAAAGGCTACAAAACACAAACAAACTACCCCTGCTTCACTGCCCATCACCCACCACCGCCAAAACAAAACCCACAAATGACCAACAAAAACCCAGCAAAATCAGACCCATAAATGAGAAACTCGCACCATAAATGAACAAAACCCATAAACCGATCTCTGCGCCGATCTCCACACCCAACGCCCGACGCCGATCTCCACATGCGCAACGGCGATCTCCATGCCCAACGGCGATCTCCACATCCCACGCCCAACGGCGACCTCCATGCCCAACGGCGATCTCCACATCCCACGCCCAACGCCTATCTCTACGCCCAACGCCGATCTCCACACCACACCCAAACACCGATCTCTGCGCCAAACCCCAAACGCCGATCTCCACGCCACCACACTGATCTACAATGAGAGAGAGAAGAGAAATAATGACTGGGTGGTGGCTTGCCATGGCCGGTGACAGTGGGTCAGGCCATGGTGTGGTGGCTATGGGGTTGAGTCTGAAGAGAGGAGAGCTGAATGAGAGAGAAGGAAGATAGAGAAAAGAAAAGGAAATAACGAGAGAGAGAGAGAGAGAGGAGAGAGACAATTAAAAAATAATTTTTAGAAATAGGATTGTGCTACAGTAGCATCTTATTAATAAGATGCTACTGTAGCACAATTGTAAAAATTTTTACAATTCTGAATGTTTACAAGTCCAAATGCTGGGTGTTTTTGGGACTTTTATGCTAAATCCATCTTACATTTGGCATATCCATGCCCAGCTGCGGATGCTCTTAGGAGTGTAAAATCTCCCGGTTGCTATTTTACCAACCTAAACAATAAAAGACAGCTTTACTGAGTATGGTGAACAGTAAGATTGTATGTATAGAACCCTACTATTCATGGATTGTAAAAATAAAAGGACATATTTTAGGGCCTGTTTGGATAAGCTGTTTCAAAAGGTGCGTTTTAAAAACTCCATTTTAAAAGTCACAGATGAGTGTTTGGTAAAAATGTGAAAATATGCGTTTTCTATTTTTAAAGCCATATTAAGTGTTTGGATAAGCTGTTTTAAAAATAGCTATTTTGATTGTAAATTCCAAAAAAAGATTTAACTATTTTTTGAAGGTTATATTGTCATTTTTCCTGTGATCAGTGTTTTTTTATTATTGAAAATATGTAATTAAGCTTAACAATTACATTAATAATAACAACAATAATGATGTTTTCGTTGTTGAAATTCATGGAGAGAAGTTTATCAAATTTATAATATTAAAAATAACTCATCAAGAAAAATATATTAAAATGATTAGGAAAATAATTATATTAAAATGTTAATTGCCAACAATATCAATACTAGACAATCCATTATAATAATAAAAAAGTTATTATCGAAAAAATTAAAAACCAAAACACCAAAACAGAAATAATAAAAATATTGTTTACAACCCACAAATGGATCGAGCTCTTTTGTCACGAGCAAATTTCATATCCTTATCTTGTATATTTTCAACGTTTGCCTGTCTGCTACTACCTTCTCCACTACTATTGCTTCTTGGTTTGTCCAAGTCATGTTCATCCCAATTGAATCCCTCATCTTCCCTATCATGTTTTCTAATAAAATTATGCAAAACACAAGTAGCAACTATAATGTTTCTTTGGTGCTTAATGTCATAAGGTGGCGTTTGTTTTAAAATTTTCCATTTATTCTTCCACACTCCAAAAGTTCGCTCAATTGCACTTCTAAGTGATGAGTGAACATAATTAAACCTCTCTTCTATGTGATTCCCTCGACCAGCTCGTCGAAAATCTAAAAGATGATACCTTTGTCCCTTATAAGGTGGCAAATATTCTTTTCTTAAGAGGTATCCAGCATCAACTAAATAATATTTTCCTAGTAAAAGAAAAAAAAAATGTAAGATGTACATAAATAATATCCTTCATACATATTTAATATATAAAAATTTTATATACCTAGTGGTGGTTTTGGAAAGTTGACAGATTGTCGACGAATAGCATCTAAGAAAATACGTGTATCATGTGCTGCACCCTCCCATCCAGCCATAACAAATGTGAAAAGTAAATCAAAATCGCATGCTGCCATCACATTAAAAGATGTCACACCCTTTCTATTATAACAAATGTGAAAAGTAATTTCTCTCTCTCTCTTTCTCTCGTGACCAACCAGACTTTTTCTCCTCTAATCCTCTACTTTCAGACTCTCTTTCTTCTTCCTTTCTCTTCTCTTTTTCTCTCACTCTCTTTCCCCTCTTCCTCTCTCGCTTGGCTGTAGATCGGCCTTGGGTGGGCATGCGTTTGATGGGCGAGGGTCATGGTGGAGGCATGGGTTGTGGGATGTGTGGGTTTGGGTGGTGGGTTTCACGGGTTTTGGGTTTGGCGTGGGGGTTGTGGATCAGCTGGGTTTCTGGTGGGTTGTGGGTTTTGGTGGGTTATGTGGTGGTGGGTTTTGGCTATGATGCGGCGGTTAAGTTGTGGTGGTGGCTGTGATGCAATGGTGGTATGAATTTTGGTGTGTTTGGCAGTGGTGGATGGAAGTTTTGTTCATTTTTATGGGTTTGTGGTGCAGTGATGTTGTGGTGGTTTGTGGGTTGTTGTGGTTCAATAGTGGTAGTTGATTTTTTTTTTTTTTTTTTTTTTTTAAGAACAACTTTGGTGTCAAGGGAATTAACGAGTCATGCTATAAATATAAAAGAAAAAATTACATTCACTTAACAAAAAATCTTATTATCACTCATTTTTGCTGTGATGGTCACTCCATAAGTACAAAGTTCTTATGAGGTAAGAAGCAAGAACTTGGGTTTAAGTTTCTAGGAAGGAGTTTCACATATATTTACACTTAAATTAGGTTAGAGTAAAATTTCTATCTTATATTAAAAAAAAAAAATCAAATTATATATATAGCTATTACATAGTAATCTAATTATAACTACTACTAAAATGTTTTGATTAGGATACGCGGATTCAATACTGATTCTATTTGAATTAATATCAATTATAACGCATCATCTCAACCATTGGGATCAAATATATTTAAAAACTAATGTTGAATCGGCCAACGTTGAACTTGACGAAATGAAAGAACAGGAGTCGGCATATGCATGGAAATGTTAGTAATTTTTATTTTAAATAGTATGATTTTTAAATTCATAAAACCTTTATTTATATATATATATATATATATATTTTTTTTGCTGCCGAATTTATAAATTTTGTTTATGCTTTTTTACAATCTAGCATGGATTACATTTTGTTAATGATGTTGACTTTGATTTACAAATTTACATAATGTCATGACACGTGATTACTAGAAATGAGAACACCGCAAGGTAAGCGCAACGAGGCTTGCAACTTTGAGCTTTGGTCTCGTTCTAGATATATATATATATATATATATATATATATATATACACATACAAGCGAGAGCGAGAACAATGTACAATCTCAAGGACTGAAGAGTTTACTGTGCAAAGTGCTTAATATCTTGCTTGTTCTCAATTTGCTTCTGCTTTGGCTGGTTCTTCGAATATGAATTATAATACTACGAATTATAGAGAATTATTTAGTCTTTGGTGGTTCCAACTTCCTAATAAATTCAAGGTTTTTCTATTGAGGGCTTTGATTGATTCTTTAATTGCCGACTATGCAGAATTTATACATGTATGTCCTGTGCATGTGTCACTGTCAACAAGGTGAAGAGAGTACTTCCCATGCTTTGTGGTTCTGTCCAATGGAAAATGACGCTATTGGTCTGTATGGTCAATTGTTTTACAGAAGAGTGGTCCTGATTAGGTTGAGTTTAAAGATGTCTTCTCACATTTGCTGCAATGGTTGGATAAAAAAGATCTTGCTAGTTTTGCAATTGTGGCTTGGAATAGATATGGTATCATATGAATTCTTTCGCCCATGATCGTGTGGATGATGGAAGGCAACATTTGCTAGATATGGGACTTGAATCTTTTGAATATATATATACAGGGACGGAACCAGGATTTAAACCTAAAGGGGTGAAAGCATGAACCAAAAAAATTTCAAGTGACATGATTTATTAAAAAAAAATCACGGTAGACAAAATAATTGCACTTTATTACCATAAATATTTAAGTCAAGAAGGAAATAATATGAACCAAAAGAGTTAAAAGTTACAATATGATATTCAAACCTTTTCGAAGAAGAATAAAAAAAGAAGACGACTTCGAATCTCCAAATTTTGGATAATTGGAATTAATATGTTGATTTTATCACATTGACCAACTCACCAATATGATAAACTCATACTTTTGGATGCAACTAAAAATCACACTAATGAAGTTTTCAAAACTTTGTTTGAGTATTTTAAAAAATTGGGATATTAATATTAAGAGTTGGTAATACTACATCATCAATATTGGTTTCTAAAAAAATTTTGCATTTTATCTTTTGAAAAAAATTTAAATATTGTAATTGACTTTCCCATAATTTATAAATCAATTAAAAAAGTTATATAAATTATTGTCACCCCCGTAAGGGAATTTTTTTTTTTATGAGATTTTTTTGGTTTTGAGTTATTGAATTATGATATTGGTGATTTGTAGATTTTTTATTGTGTTGTATTTGAAATATGGAGGGGCCATGGGTCCAAAGAAAGGGTTAAGTGATTAGTTTCTTTTGGACTATTTGAACCAATCCAAAAATTTGAGGGGGGCCAATTATAAATTCTAAAATATGGACATGCAAATAAATTAGCTAATTTGAAGAGGGGGAAATAAAATAGCTAATTTGAAGGGGGAGGGGAGGGCAATCCCCCCCCCCCCCCTCTCTGCCCCTTAATGGGTCCATCCCTGTATATATATATATATATATATAACCTTTTTTGATGATTGTATGATTTGATTTTACTTTTTGAAATAAACTTTTTGCCACATAAACTTTGATAGTCCCACAATTCCACATACAATTGTTTCTTATAACTTGTTTGGATGGAGGGGGAGTGGAGAAGAGTAGAGTAGAGGGAGGGAGAGTAAATTAAATTACCTTATTTGAATGTTTTTTAAGGGAGGAGAGAGAGAGATTTGGAGGGATTTTAACTACTTCTAACCCCTCATTTTTAATTCCCCCAAATTGGAGAGATTTGGAGGGAGAGTAGAGCTTAGAATTGCTTGACTAAAAGAATTACCAAATTTACTCTTACCATCTTAACAAAATTACAAACTATGAAAAGATTAATTATTCCCCTTCCCCTTACTTAATTTTAAAAACATTCAAACAAGGTGAAGGATAATAATTCTCCTCTACTCTCCTCCCCTCTACTCCCCTCTTCCTCCAAACTTCCAAACATAGCATTAATTTATTAATTTTTGCCACATAAACTTTGATAGTCCCATAATTTTACACTTCATTTTTTTATTAATTTATTTATTATGTCAAAATGAGAGTTGTAAACCGACTAATACGCAAACTGAAAAGTTTTAGCCCAACTAATACTCAACAACATGGAGAGTTTTAAACCAAACCAAAGATGTTTGACTATTAGCTGATCTTCTAATATTTTGCCACATAAACTTTGGTAGTTCCACAATTTTACACATCATTTTTTTATTATGTTAAAATGATAGTTTTAAATCGACTACTACTCAGCAAACTGGAGAGTTTTAAACCAATTGCTACTCAACAACATTGAGAGTTTTAAATCAAACCAACCTACTACTATATATATACATACAATATCTATATGCAGTTTGCCGTTTCTACTCTTATGTTTCTATAAACTCTTCATCCTCATAGCTCAAGGTATCTTTTACGTGAATTTCTCTTCAAAGTTAATTTTTTTTTTCATTTTTTTCTTTAATATTCTATGTTTGTGCATCTTTTTTTGTAGGGTAAAATATTATTTTCGTCCCTAAACTATCACAAAAGTTTGTTTTTCGTCCCTAAACTTTCAAAAGTTCGTTTTTCATCCCTAAATTATCACAAAAGTTCGTTTTTCGTCCCTAAACTTTCAAAAGTTCGTTTTTCATCCCTAAACTTTTCCAAATGTATTGATTTTCATCCCTCCGTGGCTTGACGAGTGCTGATGTGAAAGGGGCGAAAATCAGTACATTTGGAAAAGTTTAGGGACGAAAAACGAACTTTTGAAAGTTTAGGGACGAAAAACGAACTTTTGTGATAGTTTAGGGACGAAAAACGAACTTTTGAAAGTTTAGGAACGAAAAACAAACTTTTGTGATAGTTTAGGGACGAAAATGATATTTTACCCTTTTTTACTTCCATTGCTCATGTGTTTGCATAATATTTTATTAAGAACCAAACTTCTAGACATCATGTTTGATACTTTTAGACACCATGTTTGATTCTAGAATTTTTACAAATGGAGTAAATGCTAAAAGAAAGTAGAGGTAATGGATGCCACCAAAGTATCTTGATTTTATAATTCTCAATTTTGACATCTTAGTTATGTTTGATGAATACTTTTTGTCATATAATGTTATTTTTGTATCACTCTATTTTCTTTTTCTCCCTTAAAAGCCTTGGTGAAACATAGAAAATTTTATTTTATCATTAAGTTATTGTATTTTGTTGTTCCATGTTTCATAAAAGTTTAAACATGGTAGAAACATAAGTAGTGTGCCTTTGTTTCATCTTATAAAAAAGACACAATATGGTTAATTTTTCAAAATATGTATATCTTTGTTTCGTATTATATATATATATATATATATATATATATATATATATACTAATAGTAACATTGAATAATGATGAAGTGTAAATCGTCAGTCTTCGTAAGTGCGTCCAGATGGAGCTGAGTTCTTGACTGTGCCTCTACAAATATGGTGAGATGGCTCCCTCAAGGTGGTCACTGGTGTGGTGTCTGCCACAACGTCTCCAATGCCAAAGTTGGTATAAGGAAGCCATTAGAGAATAATACAGAGTATCAGAGTAACTATAAGTGATTTTTGGTGTGTCTATGTACCTAGTTTGTAGCTGATCGAAGTGTATATATACGACTTGGTGGTTCCTAGCCGTTAGGGGCCTTAATTGTGGCTTTAGTGCCCTTTTTGTAACGCCTCAAGGCTCATAAATATGGGTTTTGATAAGGCTCCAACGATCTGCCAGCTGTTTAGTAATTGCCCAAGGCATTGAATGTTCTTATTAATGGTTCTTCTGTGTTCATCCGTGTCGCACCGAGGTGGACGAGTATGTTTAATGAGATCGTCTAGGGAAATTGAGTTCGTCAGTCCCATCAACTGCCCCCCGGGTTCTGTGGTCACCGTGACATGTCATGACGATCACCAGAAGATGAAAGGTTTCCTAACCAGACATGGCTCTTGGGATTTCGCTCCATATTTAATGCATAGTGGCGGCACTACACATATCGTGGCCACATGGTGCGTTCTGACCAATGTAGTTAATGCTCCAATGTGTGTGACTCTTAGGGTTTCCCGCTGAATTTCAGTTTTTTGTGCCTTGGTTTTTAAACTTCCCTTCTTTTCACTTTCTTCAACTTCCAATCATTGTTCTAAGCTTCTTCTTCTCCGACTTTTTTCTGCGATTTTCTTCGAGCCGATGCATTCTGTGGTTGAGTTCTCTGTGCTTCCTTTTGAGGTATGCCTTTCTTCCTTTTTTCTGCTTCTTTTTTCTTTTCGGTGTAGATATAAACTATGATAAATTTATGATTTTCTCTCCTTTTTTGTGTTTGTTTTTAGTTTTTGGGGGGTTTTTAGTATTCATCTCTTTCCCTCTGTTTTCTTTTTAGTTTTCATGGTTAGTAGCTTTGAGGTTAGGGTAGTGTGCCCCTTAGTTTCCTTTTTGTTTGCTCGTTTGGGGGCTTTCTTAGGTACTTCCTGTGCTTTTCTCCCCTTGGTTGGGAATTTTGTTTTTGAGGGTAGTGGTTTAGGTGTTGCATTGGGTGAGTTATTTCCTGTGCTTAGTCAATTGATCAATTGGTTTGAAGGTTTAGTGGGTGAGAGGGAAAGAATGTTTGAGGTTAGATCTAGTGAGCTTGACATTGGGTTGTCTTCTAACGACGGCCCGGTGGAGGGGGATACTGTCGTCTCTACCGCTCAAGAGATTAGGGCTTTTTATGCCCTTGAAGAGGTGTGTGGTTTGGACGGTGATACACTTTCTAGGTTTAAGGATAGATTCCAGTTCCCAGACAGGGTTAGGGTTCGTCTACCCCATGAGGAGGAACGAGCTTGCCACTTCTTCCCTGGGGAGGTATGCTTCTACGAGGCTGCCTTCCTGTGTGGACTTAGGTTCCCCGTCCACCCATTTGTCATGGAGCTTTTGGGCCATTTTGGTATTGCTCCCGGGCAACTTATGCCTAATTCATGGAGGATAGTGGTCAGTTGTATGGGGATATGGCTGGCTGCTACAAATGGAGACATGATTAAAGTGGACGAGCTCGTCTACTTGTACCATTTGAAGGAATCTAAGGAGCACGGGTATTATAAGCTGGTGCCCTGGGACCTACCTTTGTCCTTCAGATACTGAAAGTCCTTGTTCTTTTTTGTGTTCGAGGATGACTGGGAGACTCCTTTTAACGAGGTTTGGGGTGATCTCCCAAGGTTGCTCCGTCAGTGGAGTACCCCCAACTTAGGTGCGTCATTATTTCTTCTAGTCCCTTAATTTTCATCGTGTTTATTTTATTGTCATTAACTCCTTTGTTTATTATCTTGTGTAGTTAAGAGACGGTCCAAGCTTAAAAGCATGTACAAGAAACGCGTGGAGAAGGCCATTAAGTACGTGAGGACGATCGAGAATTTCGATGATCTGGTGGACCCACGAACTCTTGCTTTTTATTGCCTTGGTCCAGAATCATCTTCCTTCGTCCTGCAAAATATTGAGATTGAGGAAAAAAAGAGTAAGTGTTAAGCTCGTCCATGTTGATTCTTTTGCCTCTTTTTTTTTTATTTTTAATAAGTGTTTTCCTCTTGCAGGAATGACGACTAAGTTTAATTAAGACATGTATGCAAAAATGAGATCGAAGAAGAACGAGCCACTGTCTAATCTCGGGAAGAAAGCAGTACGCGTTACAGGGAAGGGCCCCCCCGTTACTCCAGCTGCCCTTATTGCTCAAGCTGTCCCCGGTACTGAGGCGACGAGGACAGCCTCTCTGACCACTTTTGTTGAGGAGATCACTACTATTATCTCCAAGAGGCCACGCTTGACGGACAAAGGTAAGGAGAAGGCTGATTCCCGTGTGTCCAGTATCTGGGACGATGCTGAACTTGCTGCAGAAAGGGCACATGAGGTCGTCATTGCTGAGGACCTGAAGGTTTTCTCGGGCGTGCCTTCCAATGAGGTGGTGGCTCATCACGTCCATAAACTCATTCAGGTAACGTACTCGTGCAATTTCAGTCTTTTTTTGTTTTTGTTTTTGTTTTATTTTTTAAGGCTTCAATTTTATTTTCAGGTGTTGGGGGAGAGTCTTCGCATCACAGTAGAGTACCTCACTTAAGAAGCCTAGGTCGCGTCTGTGAAGTCCAGGATGGAAGTTCTAGAGGTGGAAAACTCCAAGCTGAAGAAAGACTTAATTGTCGCCATGGGCGAGGCCAATACCTTTAAGGAAAAAGTTAAGACCTTGAGCGATGACCTCAGAGACGAGTGGCAACTAACTCTGAAAAAAGACGAATAACTTTTGGCCGCCAAGGAGAAACTCAAAACTATTGCTGCTAAGGCCATTGAGGCTTTCCAGCAAACTAACGAGTATAACACAGTGCTCTTCAATTGGTATTTTAAAGGTTTTGAGCTTCTGAGAAGGTACTTCATCAAGCACCCCACTGGAGTAGATCTATAGAATTTGGATCTGGAAGAGGTGGACAAAGAGATGGCCACTGACGAAGCCTCCCAGTCCTCGGCTCCTGAGGGAGACGCTCCTAAGAGTGCTCCTACTGGTGATGACAATGCCAACAATGCTTGAACCAGTCATTTCTACTTTGTAATCTTTATTTTTTATTTTTTATTTTTTTTTAAGTTCTCGGTGTGTTTTGGGATCTTTAATTCTGTTTTGAGAACAATATTCTAATTTGAAAGCAACTTTACCCAGTGTTTATGGGTTTATAATGATAACACAGTGCTGGTTGCCTGTTGTCTTTGGGCCTTTACTTATGTTTGTAATTCTGCACTTACTTGTTTATATTTTTGTCTCTGTCTACATTGCTTTTTCTTCGCCAATAGTTGGCATTTTTGGTACTTGGTTAAAATTTTTGTTGAGACTTGCGCTCATTGAAAGAACATTGTCTCGTTGGTAACTTATATCCGTCCAGGCGGAGTTTGCTTAGCCAATTTTATGTTTGACTTACACCCACTTGTTATTTTTGGCTTGGTCAGTAATACACATCCGTCTAGGCGAAATCTTGTTATTTAGCCAGTTTTATGTTTGACTTATGCCCACTTAAGGGATCTTGTCATTTTTGGTTTTGTCAGTAACTTACATTCGTCTAGATGAAATCTTGTTACGTAGCCAATTTTTTTTTTGATTTACACCCATTTAAGGGATCCTGTCATTTTTGGATTCGTCAGTAACTTACATCTGTCTAGGCGGAATCTTGTTACTTAGCCAATTTTATGTTTGAGTTACACCCATTTAAGAGATCTTGTCATTTTTGGCTTCGTTAGTAACTTACATCCGTCTAGGCGGAATCTTGTTACTTAGCCAATTTTATTTTTGGGTTCGCTTGCATTAAGACATTGGCTGAGTAGTTCTTTTATTGCTTTCAAGAATGAATACAATCGTCTGTTACATTTATTGGTGGTACTTCTTCAAGTGCTCAATGTTCCATGGCCGTGGAAGCCTCTGTCCGTCTAAGGTCTCCAGGTGGTAGCTGCCTTGTCTAGAGTAATGGACAACCTGGTAGGGTCCTTCCCAGGTTGAGCCGAGTTTCTCTTGGGCAGGGTCCTTGGTTGTTGGGGTGACTTTGTGTAGAACAAGATCTCATATGTCTAGTCATCTGAGCTTCACTCTTTTGTTGTAATAATCAGCCATCTTCTGTTGGTACTTCGTCATCTTGTTAAAGGCTCCGTCTCTAACTTCGTCTAGGCAGTCCAGGTTGATTCTTAATTGGTCGTCACTGCTATCCTCGTGGAACATCTCTCGTATGGTACTACTCATTCTCATTTTAACCGAGATTACTGCCTCAGTGCCGTAAGTGAGTCTAAAAGGGGTTTCTCTTGTTGGGGTCCTTGCCATGGTCATGTAAGCCAACAAGACATTGGGCAATTCTTTTGGCCATGCCCCTTTAGCATTGTCCAACTTGGTTTTGATAATCTTGAGTAGTGTTCGATTAGTCACCTCCGTCTGTCCATATACTTGTGGATGTCCCGGTGATGAGAACTGGTTCTTGATTCCCAGATTTGAACAAAAGTCCCTAAAGCCTTGACTGTCGAATTGCTGCCCATTATCTGATATGATTGTCCGTGAAATTCCGAACCTACAAATTATGTTCTTCCATAAGAAGCTCTGGATTCTTGTTTTGGTGATAGTTGCTAATGCCTTTGCTTCAACCCATTTTGTAAAGTAATCAATAGCGACTAGTAGAAACTTTACCTATCTTTTATCTTGGGGCAACAGACTGACGATGTCGATTCCCCATTGTGCAAATGGCTATGGAGAGGCTATCGTCGTTAGTTTCTCAACTGGAAGGCGTTGGATATTTCCAAACCTTTGGCAGTTGTCGCACTTCTTAACGAGCTCCCTCGCGTCTACCTGCACGTAGGCCAAAAGTAACCTGTTCTGACAACTTTACTTACCAAGGATTTGAGGCCTGCATGGTCTCCGTAAACCCCTTCATGAATCTCTTCCAGAATATACTTGGCTTCCTCTTCATCTACGCACTTCAGGTAGGGCATGGAAAAGCCTCTCTTGTACAAGGTATCATTCAAGATCATGAATCTAGCTGCTCTCTTCCTGACTTTCCTGGCCTCCTCGACATCTTGTGGGAGGTGTCCATCTTGGAGGAATGATATGATCGGGGTCATCCAGCTACCTGTGCCCTGGATTGTAAATGTAGAGATTTCTTCAATGCTAGTGCGTTTTTGGACTCCTATCTTTGAGCCCATGCTCGTTGATCCTTCTTCTAACGATGATAGCTTCGCGATTTCGTCGGCTATCATGTTCTTGCTCCTGGGGATCTGCATGAATTCCACCCTATCAAACTTTTATGTCAAATGTTTCGTCAGCCTGAGGTATTTTTGCATTCTTTCCTCTTTTGCTTCGTACTCTTCCTTGATTTGTCCTATTACAAGCTTAGATTTGCTCTAGAGGAGCAAATTTTTAGCTCCTAGTGCTTTTTCGACCCTTAGCCTCATCAATATTCCTTCGCACTTGGCTTCATTATTGGTGGCCGAGAATTTTAGCTAAACTTCATATTTAAGCATTTCTCTATTTAGGGTGGTGATGATGACCCCTACTTCTCCCTTCCTCTGGGTTGATGAACCATCGGTCTGTATTGTCCACCGTTCTGTCTCGTTAGTGGTGCTGTCCTCGTTTGGAAGAGTGAACTTGCCGATGAAGTCCGCCAAAGCCTGTGCCTTAATGGCTATCCTGGGGTGATACTCGATGTCAAACTGGCTAAGCTCGATTGCCCATTGGACCATTCTCCTTGCTGCTTCGGGCTTGTTCATAGACTTCTTGATGGGTTGGTCTGTTATTACCAAGATGGGGTTTGCCTGAAAATAAGGTCACAGCTTGCGCGAAGCTACTATCAAGGCGAACGCAATCTTCTCAATCCTTGGGTACTTGGCTTCTGCCCCTTGGAAAGCTTGACTAATGTAGTAAACTGGGAGTTGTTTCCTGTCTTCTTCTCGAATTAAGGTTCCGCTCACGGCTATGGCTAATACTACCAAATACAGATACAGGTTTTCCCCTTCTTTGGACTGACTTATAAAATGAGGATTGCTTAGGTAACGCTTGAGTTCTTGAAATGCCGCCTCACATTCGTCGGTCTAGGCAAAGGCTTGCTTCAATGTCTTGAAGATGGGTAAGCATTTGTTCGTCGCTTTAGAGATGAACTTGTTGAGTGCCGTTATCCTTCCTATAAGCTTCTGGACTTCTTTGATGGTCTTTGGCGACGTCATGTCGAGTATGGCTCGCAGTTTCTCTGGGTTTGCCTCTATCCCCCTTTAGGACACTATGAACCCCAAGAACTTCCCCGAGACTACTCCAAAGGCACACTTGTTGGGGTTTGATTTCATCTGGTACTGCCTGAGTGTGGCAAATGTTTCCTTAAGGTTGTCTAGATAGGCAAGCTCTTTTTTACTCTTGACAAACATATCATCCACATATACCTCCATATTTCTCCTGATCTACTTGTTGAACATTTTATTTACTAACCTCTGGTAAGTTGCTCTTGCATTTTTCAGTCTAAAGGGCATTACCTTATAGCAATAAAGTCATTGGCTTGTGCAAGCTTTGTTCAGGTCTGTGAAGTCCACGCATATTCTCCATTTCCCATTTGCTTTCTTTACTAGGACGACATTGGTGAGTCAATCTAGGCAGTAAACTTCTCGAATAAAGCCTGCTGACAACAGCTTGCTAACGTCTATGATTGCTTGATTCCATTCTGGAGTGAAGACCCTTCGTCTTTGTTGGACTAGCTTCTTCTCGGGGTCCACGTTTAGCCTGTGTTGGATGACCTTCATGGATATACCTGGCATGTCCTCGTGGCTCCACACGAAGACGTCTAGGTTCTCTTTAAGAAACTGGATGAGTCTCGTTCTCATCTCGGGACTCAATATCGTCCTTATTCTGGTTATCCTTGTTGTTTCTCCTTTAACTAGCTCCACTGTCTCCAAGGCTTCCACTTTATCTTCTTCCTTCTCCAAGATCATCCATGTATGGTTTTCTTTGGCAGCTAGCATGGGCTGGTAGCATTCCCTGGCCAGTACTTAATCTCTTTTTACCTCACCCATATCGTTCTCTGTTGGAAACTTTACCTTCAAGCAGTAGGTAGACGTGGCCGCTTTCCAACGGTTGAGTGTGGGTCTCCTGCTGATCACATTGTATGATGAAGAATAGTCTACCACCAAGAAGTCTAATTGATGAGTCAGCTGTCTCGGGTGAGTCCTCACTATAACCGTCAGTGTCACTATGCCCTTGGGATACACCCTGTCTCCACTGAAGCTGATGAGGGGGGAGTCAAATGGGTAAAGCCTTCTTGGATCTAGCTTCAGCTGTTGAAAAGCGGAGAGATAGATGATGTCCGTAGAGCTGCCATTGTCCACGATGATTCTCTTGGTATTGAATCCTTCTATCGTGAGCATTATGACCAGGGGGTTGTCATGTGGCTACTTCACTCCTCTAGCATCCTCTTCCGAGAAAAACATTTCCTAGTCTGTCCGTCTATGCTTAAGTGGGGGCATTCTATGGACACTGTTCACCTGCCTCTAGTATGCTTTCCTGAGGGATCTGAACAACCCATTTGTGGATGAGCCACCTGTGATCGTCTTTATCTCCTTGATCACACTTGATGGGTGTTGGGACGTGTGATCCTCGTCCCTAGGTGAAGATTTGCTCTGGTTTTTATGGTTGTCTCTGAACCTACTAGATTCCTCCTTTTTCATATACTTCTACAGTTTTCCTTTTCATATAAGCTCCTCTATCTGCTCCTTTAGGTCCCTGCAATCCTCTGTGTAGTGGCCATGATCTTTGTGGAACTGGCAGTACTTCTTTTTGTCACGTATGATGGGCGACGAATGTAATGGCCTTGGCCATTTGAGATAGTGCTCATCCTTAATCTGCGCCAAAATTTTGTCAACAAGCATAATTAAAGGAGTGAATTTTATCGTTCGAGGGTTTTTTTGTCTTTCCTTTTACTCCGGTCACTAGTCTGACGATCTGGACATTCCCTTTTTCGTCCTCTACGATCGTCCTCCTTCCTTTTCTTGTCTCCTAGCCTTTCCATGTCCTTTATGGCGGCTAAAGCATCTTCAGTGTTCAAGTACTTATGTGCCTTCAGGAGCATCTCTGCAATCGTCTTAGGAGGATTCTTCGCGAAGGAAACCACGAACTCTTTAGACTTTAATCCCGCCTTAAAGGTTGTCAACTGTACCTTGTTGTCAGCTTCGTCCACCTCTAGAGTCTCCCGAGTAAAGTGTTTCACGTACGACCTCAGGGTTTCTTTCTCCCCTTGCCTAATGGTGAGTAAATAATTTGCTGGCATTTTCAGGCGTTGTCTCCCGATGAAGTGACACAAAAAGGCGTTGCTCAACTGCTCGAAGTTGTCGATGGACGATGTTAGTAACTTTGTGAACCACTCCCTTGCAGCTTCTTTGAGAGTGGTGGGAAAAGAACGATATAGTATTTCATCAGGAGGGTATTGAAGACCTAGTGTCGTTTTGAAGGTGTTGAGGTGGTCCTAAGGGTCCTTAAGTCCATCAAACGACTTAAGCTGAGGCAAGCGAAATTTTGACGGCACAAGGCATTCCAAGACTGCCGTGGTAAAGGGCGAATTTGTTGCCCTGACCATTCTGTCCAGGCTTTGGTCTGTTTTTCCCTTAATGGCATTCCTTAGCTCGTCTATCTCCTTTCTCATCTCCTAAAGAAGATCTGAGTTTTGTTCATCTGGATTAGTTGGCCCTCGATGATCGCTCCTTCTATGGCTATCTCCCTCATCCTCTTGATTGGCTCTAGATCGATTCTCCTCCTGTTGAAGTCGTAGCCTCATTTCCTGATTCTGTTTGGTGAGTTCTTCGACGCTAGCCGCAAGAACCTGGACTTGCAGAGCCATTGCTGCAGAATCCTAGTTGGACTCCATCTGAATGTATAAGTTAATTGGAAACTACGCTTTTGAACCTAAGTACGAAAATGTCGTTCCCACAGACGGCGCCAAACTGATGAAGTGTAAATCATCAGTCTTCGTAAGTGCATCCAGATGGAGCTGAGTCCTTGACTGTGCCTCTGCAAATATGGTGAGATGGCTCCCTCAAGATGGTCACCGATGTGGTGCCTGCCACAACATCTCCGATGCCAAAGTCAGTATAAGGAAGCCTTTAGAGAATAATACAAAGTATCAGAGTAACTATAAGTGATTTTTGGTGTGTCTATGTACCTGGTTTGTAGCTTATCGAAGTGTATATATACGGCTTGGTGGTTCCTAGCCATTGGGGGCCTTAATTGTGGCTTTAGTGCCCTTTTTGTAACACCTCAAGGCTCATGAATATGGGTTTTGATGAGGCTCCAACGGTTTGCCGGTTGTTTAGTAATTGCCCAAGGCATTGAATGTTCTTATTAATGGTTCTTTTGTGTTCATTTGTGTCGCACCGAGGTGGACGAGTATGTTTGATGAGATTGTCCAGGGAAATTGAGTTCGTCACTCCCATCAAATATAATGAAGATATTTAATTATTAACCATCTTAACTAAACTTTATATGACAAATAGAATTAATTATAGGAAAAATGTCCATACACCAATTCACACACAATTTCAATTCATTTTTAGTAGGTGTAATAAACACGACTCTTAATTATAAATTTATAATTATTAGAAACTTTAGATCAACTCTATGTGACTGTGCATGCCATATTGGACGCTCATGAAATGTTACTTGGGTTTGCCTGCTAATGTGGGTAGATCAAGGATACCAGTTTTTAATAATTTGAAGGATAAATTTTGGAATCGAATTAACGAATGGAGGGAAAAGTGTCTCTCTAATGCTGGGAATGAAGTATTGATTAAATCTATTGTACAACCGATTCCTACTTTTGTTACGATTTGTTTCAAGCTTCCATTAGAATTATGTAAGGATTTAACAAGAATGATGAATTCATTTTGGTGTGGTCAGAAGGCAAATGGAAAGAAGAATTCATTGGGTTGGATGGTCTAAAATTTGCTATCATATAAGAAGCAAGGTGGAATGTGATTTCAGGATATGCACTCTTTTAATATGGTCTTGTTGGCCAAACAAGGCTAGTGCATTCTTAACACTCATGAGTCACGACTCTTTTCTAGCTCGAGTTTGAAAGGCTAAATATTTTGCCAAATGATTGTTTCATGGATGCAAAGTTGGATCATCGTCCTTCATATACTTGGGCGTAGTATCTTGGCAGCAAGCCATTTGCTTGAATAGGGTACATGTTGGAGAGTTGGGAATGATAATAAGGTTTTTGTTTGAATTATATGGGTCTATACTATACTCCTATGGATGTAGAAGTGATCAAGAGAATTCCACTTTATGATCTATATTTCTGAAGATAAGCTTATTTGGATTCCCTCAAGGACTGGAGAGTTTAGTGTTCAAAGTGCTTTCTATCTTGCTTGTTCCAATTTGCTTATGCTATGGTAGGTTCTTCGAATAGGAATTCTAATCAAGGTTTTTAGACTTGGACCGGACCGGATCGGACCGGGGGGTCAGGCCGTGAAAAACGAGAACTAGATTGAAATTCGATTTTTTAAGCATAGAGAAGCGGGGTTGGACCGCACGAACCGGTGGCAAGAATTGTGCGGTCCAACCCCTTAGCAATTTTTTTTTTTAAATTTTATTTTATAAAAACAACTTAACACAATTTTATTCTACTTAATTAAATTATCCATCTCTTACAAGGAATAAAAAAAATTGTAATTAAAATCCTTCAAAGATATTCAACTTTACTTCAAAAATTAATCATAAATTTTAATGTTTTCATGGTTATTATTTTATTTTATTAACTTTCTTATTTAATTATTAAATATATGCTTGAAAATCATTAAATTTTCCTCACATATATAGATATATTAGTCAATTTTGCTAGTTTTATAAATTTAATATCTATATTTAGGCTTTAATTAATTATTAAATTAATTATGACGTCATCGCGGTTCGACCCTGATTTGACCTAAAAAACCTTAACCTATCTCTTTTACAGTTCAATGAACGGTCTGGGTCTGAAAACCATAATTCTAATAGTATGAACTTTCTTTGGTGGTTCAAACTTCCTAATAAATTCAAGATTTTTGTAATTTCCCATGCTTAATGATTAGTAATTGTATGAATTTGACTTTACGTTTTTAATAAGATATTGCAGTGAGAATTACATTTTAAATTATATGTCTGGAAGCCACTTACTAACAATGTATTTTTTAATAAGTGATTCAATTTTACTTTTGGCTAAATTACAAATTACACAATCCAACTTTGACCAAATTAGTTCAATTCAGTCGTTTAATTTTGCTTTAATTCAATCGGGTCCTCTATTTTTAGTTTATTTAATTAAGGTGTCCTCGTCTTTCTCATGCTCAGTCCTACTCCTATAACTTTAACCTCATAAATATATTTTGTAGCTTGAGCACAAGCGTGAGAAAGTGAGAAAGAATTGACCAGATAAATTTAATTAAGGTGTCCTCGTCTTTCTCATGCTCAGTCCTATAACTTTGACCTCATAAATATAATTTGTAGCTTGAGCACGAGCGTGAGAAAGTGAGAAAGAATTGACCAGATAAATATATTTTATAGCTAATATTTTGGTTTTATCTCTTATATGTGTATAGCATCACACAAAAACACTAGCATGTATAGAATGAATTTTAAAAGTTATTTAATTTATTTTATATGTTTAAAATTCATGTTTATGTTCAAGTACAAATTTATGTTGGAATAAATGTTTATTAAATTCATTAGGGGCAAAAACACTACTCCCATTGTCTTTAAAATGAATACAAATCTTTTGTAATTGTTGTAGGGTCAATTTTCGTAGCCCAAGCCCAAAAGTTATGGATTGTGAGCCCAATGAACCCAAGACAATGAATTTGTAGAGAGTGGGTGTAAAAGCTAGGCTAGTAGAATTAAACAGTATTGGACTGCAGTACTTATGAATAAATTAGCATTCAATCGTGCTCGGACAAATGCAAACATAGATATCCGAAGAGGGATTTGTATTGAATGAACGTGGGTTACAATTCTTAGAGCTACAGTAATGGAGTTTTCTCCTCTCTAACTTTCTTTTTTCGATCCCCCATTATCAGATGCCTCTCCCTCTTATATAGTACCCTCTCCTTTCATCTTCACCGTCCACTTGTTCACCATCTAGGCGCCTACTTGAGTGCATGTCCCATCATGCATCCTTTTTAGCCTTGTGTGAGTGGCGGTAGCTGAGATTGCACTGTTCAGGGGTTTTCTTCACATTAATGCGGCCAGGAAAGTAGGTGCAGTGCATTTAATGTGGTGGTTGAAGTTTGTCTTCTAGATATTTCTCCGTTCCTGCTATCTTCATGCGTGACTGAGGTTCATCTTTATCATTACACCTGTCAGGAGGATCATTTGGGCTTCCCAGACGCCTGTCGGACCAAGCTTCTTCGGATCCGAGGATAATGACCTCCTCGGACAACTGAACGTCTCCTCGGATCATGACCATGCTCCTCTCCAGACATGCTTCTTTTTCCTGGACTTCTTCTCGAGTATTTTCATCTCTTCGGACAAAAAGTAGTCTTCAAATAGGGCCTTGGGCCCAATACGTTGGGTTGGGCTTTTCACCCCCCACAATTGTAATAATTTTTGTTTTCCACTTTATGTTTCGCTAATTACAACTTATCATGTGTTTTTTTTTTTTTTCTATTTTAAACTTTAGCTATTTTATAAGTGAAACTAAAAAAATATATGATAAGTTGTGATTGGTGGAATATAGAGTAAAACATAAAAAGTGGTACAGAAGATTTATATTCCTTTTTAACCAATCAATTTCTCGTTTTATATTTCCATAATGAGCTAATGCCTATATTTCGTTTCTATCTCAGTTAAATCCAATGAAATACTTGATTCCTAAAATATTCTTTGGTGAAAAGTATAAATTACCCTTAACTAAAAATAAAATGCCATACCCCAAATAATCTAACTCAAGTAAACTTAACCCAACCTATAAATTAAACATAGCACATTCAAATTAATGTTATATCTTGTTTCCCCCGAGTCCAAATCTTCTATCACACTCTTCCTACTCTACTATATACTCCACAAATAAAAACATGCCACATGTCCATTTAATTTATTAAATGCTAAATTTATGCCTTCTATTATTTCGATTTCCTAAAAAAAACTCCTTAAATGTATCCAACAATTAATGTTAAATTAACAGCTTAAGGATATCAGTACATTTGAAGTTATAGCAATAGTATTACGATCAATACCTTGTACAAACCTGTAATTCACCACGTTGTTTAATAACGAGCAAAAGTAAATTATTTTAAACCCAACAATTAATGCAAAACAACTTCATAATTTCATTTTATTGTCATAAACACATCCTTCAATTAATTTTCTATCTCCAATACTTTCGAGGGATTTTTTTTTTTGGGAGAAACAAGATGTGATAGTTTTTTGTATGTGTTATGTTTAATTTATGAGTTGGGTTAAATTTATCTGGGTTAGATTATTTGGGCAATTTCAGCTTTTTATTTTTAGTTAATGGTATTTTATACTTTTCACAAAAGAATATTTCAAGATTCAAAAGGATTCGATTGGATTTCATTGAGAAAGTAACAAAATGTGAATATTTGCGCATTTTGGAACATAAAATGGGAAATTAGTTAGTTTTAAATATAAGGAGGAAAATTTCGAACTAAACATATAAGGGGAAAGTAATTTTTCCCCTAATGAATTTAACAAACATTTTGTAACATAAAGTTGTACTTGAACATAAACTTGAAGTTTAAACATATGAAGGAAATTAGATAACTTTTAGAATTCATTACATATGTGCTCGTGTTTTTGTACAATGCTATACACATAAAGGAGAATATTGAGAACTATTATGCCAAAACCAAAATTTTAGCTACAAAATATACTTATGTGGTCAAACTTAGAGGATTCGAATTTTTTTTTTAAATAACAATAAATATTAAAAAAATTAGTTAGTTGTCAAGTTGTAAAAGAATGTGGAAAAGTAGCATTTCGAGTTTTAGAAACTCGAGTTCCAAGATAAAAATTGGGAAAAAAATCCACATAAAAATCAAGTTTTAAAGACTCGAGATCCATAAATTGCAGAAAAACGCCGCTATAGGACTTAAAAACGTCACTATAGGGCTTAAAAATTGTGTTATAAAATTTTTTGCAGAAAAACGCCGCTATAGGGCTGTAAAACGTCACTATAGGGCATAAAAACGCCACTATAGGGCTCCCTGAACCTGGTTTGAACACTTGTAAAAATTTTTTGCAGAAAAACGCCGCTATAAGGCTTTAAAACGTCACCATAGGACTTAAAAACGCCACTATAGGGGCTATCAAACTAAATTTTTTTTTGCATAGAACTCGAATTTCTAAAACTCGAGACTTGATTTTTAATATAGATCTCGAGTTTATAAAACTCGAGATGCTAGTTTTCTATAATCTTCAAACCGTTGTCTAACTTACTATATACTTGCACCACACACAGCCACTCTGCCCATTCCCCCTAGAGGATTCAATTGAATGTTGTGGTTTTATAACTTGAGCATTAAATGAGTGTGAGAAAGTTGTGTTCCTAGTTTTTTTTTTTTTTAATTTTAATTTTTTTTTTAAATTTCAATTAATTACTAAAAATTATTTTTCCAAATTTTTAAATAATAAAAAAAAAAAAAAAAAAAACCACCTATCGTCACTCTTCACTTGCTAGACGTTAACTTGTGACTGTTATTAGTGTTCACCCTAGATTTTTCAGTAGATAACGAGTTTGCCTCAAGGGTACTATCAGCCAATCGTAGTGGATGAGGAAGTCCAAAATTAGGGGTGTCAATGTTCGACCCAACCCGCGAACACGACACGAACCCGATACGAGTTTTTTCGGGTTAGGGTTGGGCCTTAATGGGTTTGGGTCATAAATGGGTCGACCCGAAAGCGACACGATAAGAAGCGGGTCATAAATGGGTCAACCCGTGTAACTCGCAATAGACACGTTTGACACGCCAATTTATTTGTGTCAACCCGAAATGACCTACTTAACACAACCCGTTTAACTCATATAACAAACAAATATTTATTTTATTTTAGATTTGTCAAATACCTTTTATATCCAACATATATTTTAAATTTAAAAAGAAAAGTGAGTAATTACAAAAATTTACAAGGGATATAATTGGAAATTGAAACTTTACAGACCTTAGAACTACTAATAATTTTATTTTATTTTATTTTATTATTATTATTTTTTTGTGGCATAGAACTTACACAAATGAAAATGGATGAGCTTGTGGAAGATGTTATGAATTTGGACATCAACAAAGAATCTATGGATGATAATCGTGGTCATAGTCAGGATTAGTCTACCGTTTGCTCAAATTCTTTCAATATTAATACTTAGCTGTGCGCGCCCGAAAGTGAAGCCCGTTGGGCTGGGCCTCTCTCGGACTCACAACTTACTCATATAATGGGTTTAAATTTCCTACACTGGGTCGTTCTTTACACTGAGACTCAATGAGATCACTTTTCTCTTCTCAAGGATCCGAATCATCTTGTTCTTTCTCTGCTCCCTATCTATCTCCCCTCTTTTACAGTAAATTTTCCAACCCCCATCTTCCCCAAGCTTCTCATATTTATAGTCCAAAGTCAGTGGAGAGGTTATGATCACTTCCCAATTTAGTGCATCACGCGGTCCAGTATTATCGATCGTAAGTGAGTAGTTAGGTGAGAGTGGGAGGTGGTGAGAATGGCGTTGGAACTTGTTTCCCACTTCCGTAACTATCCTCGGTAGAGGCACCTCGTACGGCACTACCGAGCATGCAAAGGACAGAACAGTTTAGACGTCGTTCCTTCATCATTGCTCAGGAAAGTATTGCCGAGAAATGATAAAGTGGCAAGGTTTGGGGCCCGCAGCCCATGTGGCCTCGGGATGGGCCGCTACGTAGAAAAAGACTTGCTTTATGGGTCATACACCCAGGCCAGGGTCCAAGGCCCAAATGGGCACTGGTGCGGGGACCGTACAATAGCCCCCCCTTGATTCGCTCCCCATTCTCGGGGATGAATCAAGGATCGCAAGGGGCGGAAAACCACCCAAGAAGTCGAAGAGTCAGTTTTCGGCCGTTGGCGAGTGTATTAATGCGCGCCTCAAAAGATGCGTTTAGACTTGATTGATGGCTTTTCCGTCATCATTATCTAACGGTTTGTGAATAGAGGCGTTACGCATGTGGCAGTTGAAGCGTCGATCTGCGTGGTATCTTGCCAGCAGATTTTTAAATGCTGCTCATCTTGCCTCCAATGCCTATAAATAGTCGTTCCTGTCACTTTCCTTTTCTTTTGCATCTCTCACCCTTCAATCTTTTACTCTGCCAGCATTCTTCCTTCGTGGTTCATCTCCTAGCCCAAAACACACCTCCTCCTTAGAGCCCACAGTAAGTTCCCTTTCTTCTTCTTCTTCTTTTTGTTTGCCCCATTTCATTCTATTCTTCAATAATCTTAGTATCTCTTTTTCTTTTTAAAAGTGCTCGCTTGTAGAATGGGTTTCTCCCACCTTCTTTCTTCTGCAAACACCTTGGCTAGTTTTAGGGCCGCCTACAATGTTCCTAGGGACGTAGACATTGCCTACTGTAACATGGACGATATTGACATCCAAAGACGCCGTGGTGTGAACACAGTTTTCTTTCCCCTGATGGCTATTTTAGAGGGTGGGCTTAGGTTCCCGGTTGACCCTTTGATCCTAAGTACCCTTAGGTTTTACGGCCTTTGTCCCGACCAACTTCCTCCCAACTTTTACTGTGTAGTGAGTTTCGTAAGTAGGTTGAACCAGTTGTTTGGGTTACAACTAAACCACTATGACATTAATCACATGTATAGTTTGTGTGGCAACATTGAGTCGGATTACTATTTAAAAACTAGGGACGTAAGGGTACGGCTTATTTCGTGCCTACCAGATTCGAATAGAAACTCGGCTAGAGATTTTGTACAGGTGAGCGGCAATTGGTTTGCCAAGGAGCTCCCCTGCGCATTTTCGCCGCGCGATGTTGGTCGGTACCGAACTTTTGTCTATTTGGGCCTCTTTTGATTCTGGTCCGGGAAAGCAATCACTAACTCTTATTTTCTTTGTGCAGAGAGCAAAAGATTCAAATAGGATCTCAGAGTGGTACATGTTCGGGACCTGAATTTTGTGCTCAGGTCGGAGATCTTTGTACACACGGACGAACAACTCCAAGTGTCTCATCTTATCCTCTGCGTAGATCCCGTTTACTTAACTTGGTAGGGATTCAGCCAAACCTTGTTAGTTGACAGCCCTCTCCTCTCATATATAGATGTCCGGCACGTGAACTTTTTCCCACCAAAGCTCACAGTAGGCGAGGCGCGTGATCTCGGCCCCCGGTTCATTTGTTCGGACGAGCGTCAGCCCATACGTGACGAGTTAGCGGAGTGTGTGTCGGCGGAGCGTCGAAAACTTGCACACGAGCAAGTTCAATCAGAAGCTCCCGCCCCGCCCGAGAACCCTATAGAGGTCGAGGCTCCCGTTCGGGGGCCAGAAGGTGCAGTCGCAGAATCAATCAGTTCTTCTGAAACAGAATCCGACCAAGGCAACGCAATGGTGACCAAGAGGAAAATGACGATCAACCGCTTTGTCCCAAGTGCCCAGCCAGCCGCGCAGTAGCAACAAACCCTTGGCCGAGATGCTTCGCCTTCCGCTGCCTCGGTAACCCGTGTTCGAAAGAGGCCGCGCACGACGGACCAGACATAGACGAGCACGGGCAACGCGCCCCTTCAGCCATCGACGGGCAACGTTATCCGGGAACTGGTAGCACAAACCGGGACAAACCTGGCATCTTCCTCTAGGGCTTCGGTGGAATGGCGACCCTTCTTCCAACTCGACGGCAAGCCTCTTCCCGCGACGGCCAGCGCACGGACATGAGAAAAAGGTTATGGGGGTCGTGTTGCACAAAGTTTGGCACGTGGCCTTCTTCTACTCGAGGATGTGCATGCCTTTACGGAAGGGACAGATGAGTCTTTAGGGAGGCGATTGCAGTGGCACACCATAGCGGTAACTGTTCCATTTTTCTTTATCATCCTCGATTTTTCACTTGTTCATGTATGTGTACTTTCCATTTTTCCTCACAAACGTCATTATTGTGTGGTCAGGCCGCGTAGCTATCGTGTATTGTGGACGGGAGGATGAGGGACCTTGCTGAAGACGCTGAGCAGGAGAAGGCTTTGAAGGATGTTGCCGAGGCCACGGCGAAGGAGAAGCTGAAAGTTGCCGAGGAGGTAGAGGAAAAAATTGCTTCAGCCGAGAAGGCCAGAGCTCTAGCCGAGGGGAAGTCTGAGGAGCTTGAAGTGCAACTGGGCGGTACCGAGCTTAAACTGGCGGAGGCCCAGAGTTTAAATACTGCGTTAGAAGAAAAACTGGCTGACTTGAAGGCGGCGTTGGAAGCTTGCGAAAGTAAGTGGTACGAGGAGGGGTTTGCAGATGCCGAGAACTCGGCGGAGCCGGTCGTTCGCCAGGCCCACAAGCTCGGATTCGAGGAGGGTTGGTTTGCTGCCCTTCAAGCCATGGGGGTCCCCGAAGATTCTCCCCTGAGGGATCGCGGCAAAATCCCTTTCCCGAGCCCCCCACAAGCCGCGCAGCATGCACCTCTCGTCATCGACGAAGAAGAGACCTCCAGCATGAGGGAACTGGTGAATGCCATTGATTCCCACGCGGGGCCGACCGATATGGAGGCGACTAGCCACCCTCATGCTGGGGATCAAATCGTGGGGAACGTCCAGTTGCCAGCTTCTTTCGCCGACCAGCGGCCTCCCGAGGATGCATCCTTTGTCCACGCCGCGGATCTCTGAAGTCAAACGCCGAACCGGATTTTTGCGTGCTTTGTTTTTCTCTTTTCAAGAAATTATGTGAACTGGATTGCCTATGTCACCGGGCTGTGGTGACGGAACAATTTATTTTCTTTATGCTGCATTTTCTATCTTGCGATTTGCCGGGTTTTGGCAACTAAACATCAGTCTAAATTTTATATGCCTTGTTATGAATGCTTTAATTATGATGTGATTTTGCCTCGATCGAGGAATCAACCTTAGACGACTAGATGAAAAGTATCAATTCGGAGACAGTTTTCTGTCCTTAGACGACTTTTAGGATTTACGCGTGCTCGGAAATGGGTTAAGAACCGAGAGGCAGGTTCCTGCTTTGAATAATTTAGGTTTCCACCTGCTCGGTGATGGGATCGAACCTCGGTTCAGGTTACTGTCCATAGAATAAGTCGTTTAAGGTTTCCACCTGCTCGGTGAGCAAAATCGAACTGAGTTTCAGGTTTCTGTCCTTGGGATAATCTGTTAAGGTTTCCACCTGCTCGGTGAATGGATCAAACCGAGGGTCAGGCTTCTGTCCTTAGAATTACCTGTTAAGGTTTTAACCTGCTTTGTGATAGGATTGAACCGAGGGTCAGGTTTCTATCCTTAGAATAAACGGTTAAGGTTTCCACCTGCTCGGTGATAGGGATCGAACCGAGGGTCAGGCTTCTGTCCTTAGAATTAAATGGTTAAGGTTTCCACCTGCTTGGTGATAGGATCGAATCGAGGGTCAGGTTTCTGTCCTTAGAATAAATTGTTAAGGTTTCCACCTGCTTGGTGATAGAATCGAACCGAGGGTCAGGTTTCTGTCCTTAGAATAAATGGTTTAAGGTTTCCACCTGCTCGGTGATAGGGATCGAACCGAGGGTCAGGTTTCTGTCCTTAGAATAAATCATTTAAGGTTTCCACCTGCTCGGTGATTGGATCGAACCGAGGGTCAGGTTTCTGTCCTTAGAATAAATTGTTTAAGGTTTCCACCTGCTCGGTGATTGGGATCGAACCGAGGGTCAGGTTTCTGTCCTTAGAATAAATGGCTAAGGTTTCCACCTGCTCGGTGGTAGGGATCAAACCGAGGGTCAGGTTTGTCCTTAAAATAACCTGTTAAGGTTTTCACCTGCTCGATGATAGGATCGAACCGAGGGTCAGGGGTAGAAAAGTGCCAATCTGCATGAGCAAACATCATTACTATCATCATTAAAACATATACAAGAAAATGCACTTAACTTTATGCTTGGCGTATCGCCTATCAGTGATAGTACTTCTTCAGATTATGGACATTCCACGGTCGGGGCAGCTGTCTCTCGTCTAGGTCTTCCAAGAAGTAAGCCCCGGTGCCAGCCATCACAGTGACCCTGTAGGGCCCCTCCCACGTTTGCGCCAATTTCCCGGCACTAGTATCCCGCATGTTGCCCACGGCTCTTCTGAGAACCAAATCTCCAGCAATAAACTCTCTTGCTCTTATGTCTCGGTTGTATCTCCGGGCGAGCTTCTGCTGATATTCCGCAAGCCGTATAGTTACCCTTTCGCTCCATTCTTCCACCTTGTCCAAGCGTCCTACCATCATCTCATTGTTTTGGGCGTGATCGAATCCCGCTACCCATGCACTGCACAGACTCACTTCTGTAGGTATCACGGCTTCCACTCCGTATGTGAGAGAGAATGGGGTCTCCCTGGTGGACCTTCTGGGAGTCGTGCGGTACGCCCACAAGACATTGGGCAGCTCCTCGGCCCAGTTTCCCTTCGCACCTTCCAGCCTTTTCTTCAGCCCATTGATAATTACTTTATTTACGACCTCGGCTTGACCATTGCTCTGGGGATAAGCTGGAGTTGAGTACTTGTTTCTGATACCGAGACCACCACAGAATTCTCGGAATGCCTGGCTGTCGAATTGTAGCCCATTGTCCGATATAAGCGAGTTCAGTACCCCAAACCTTGTGATTATATTTTTCCACACGAACTTCTTAACATCCACATCTCGAATATTAGCCAGAGCTTCCGCCTCTGCCCATTTGGTAAAATAGTCGACGGCCACCAGAACGAACTTTCAACCACCCGTCACCCGAGGGAACGGAGGTCCAGCCCCCACTGTGCAAAAGGCCAGGGACTGCTGATCGGGTTTAGATGGCCCGCGGGCTGATGGATTAGAGGGGCATGCTTCTGACACTGGTCGCACTTAAGCACGTATTCGGCCGCGTCCTTCTGCATCTGAGGCCACCAAAACCCTTGAGTCATTGTGTGCCAATGAACGTCCCCCCACATGGCCGCCGCACACTCCACCGTGAAGCTCAGCTAAGAGCTCACCCACCTTCTCTGGGCGTAAGCACAGAAGGTATGGCCCTCCGAAGGACCTTCGATACAAAGTCCGGTCTTCCGATAGCCAATACCGAGGAGCCATTCTATGGATCCTGCTGCCCTCCTTTTCGTTACTCGGTAGTCGGTCCTCTGCCAAAAAGTTGATGATGGGGTTGATCCAGCACGGTGTAGTTGTTGTGACGGCTGCGACGTCGATCCCTGCAGTTCCTGAATCACTCAGTACCCTGATGCTCGACTCTGAAACAAGCTCAATTCTAATTAGCCGCGGTATCTCTTCGGCTACTAACAATGCCAGCGTGGCTAGGGAGTCAGCGGGCCTGTTCTGCGTTTGGGCCACCTAGAAAACCTTCACCGCGCCGAACCCGACCATAACATGCTTCGCCTATTCTAGGTACGCTTTCAACCGGAGATCTCGGACTTCAAAACTGCCCTGCACTTGATTAACCACCAGACGCAAATCTGAATACACCTTAACTTCCCGAGCCCCTAAGCTTGAAGCTGTCCTCAGTTCGGCCAGAAAAGCCTCGTATTCTGCCTCGTTGTTGGATGCTTTGAAACCCAACCTAAATGAGTGCTCTAATTGTATTCCTTCTGGGGTGATTATGACTACCCTGGCCTTGGCCCCCGTAGAGCTCGACGCGCCGTCCACGAATACCTTCCACGGGCAAACCTCCAGACGGCAATCAGCTCCCCCTCCCCTTTAGGCGAAAACTCTGCGATGAAATCTGCAAGGACCTGGCCCTTCACCGAGCTTTGGGGTCTGTACCATATGTCGAAAGATCCAAGTCGAGTTCCCTATTTTGCTATTTGGCCCGTGAAGTCTGACCTCTTCAATAGTGACTGCAAGGCATACACGGTCAGGACATATACTGTATGAGCCTGAAAGTAGTGCGACAGCTTCCTGGTGACGTGTATTAGGGCTAACACAAGCTTCTCCAAGGGTAAGTACCTCGTCTCGGCGTCAACTAGAGTTTTGCTGATGTAGTACACGGGTTGTTGGATTCCTTTGTCCCTCAGTAGCACTGCGCTTACGGCGTGCTCAGATACTGCTAGATACATGAATAACTCCTCACCTGGTTCTGGTGCCGTAAGTATGGGTGCCGGCAGCGATCCGCGAACTTTGAGATGAACCGATTAAGGGCGGCTAGCATTCTGGTTAATACTTGCACTTCCTTCGGGTTGCTCGGTGGCTTTAGTCTTTTCACTACTTCAATTTGGTCGAGGTTGACCTCAATTCCCCGCATAGTGATCAGGTACCCTAGGAAATTTTCGGCTCCCGCGCCAAATGCGCACTTCTCCGCATTAAGGCGCAGCTTGTGTTGTCGGAGAACCTCGAAAACTGCCTGAAGGTCCCCCATGTGCAGTGCCTTCTGCTTGCTCTTTACCACCATGTCGTCGATGTATACATCGACTGTGCGCCCTATCTTGTCTCGGAACATCCTCGTCATCATTTGTTGATATATGGCCCCGACGTTCTTTAGCCCAAAGGGCATCCTCGTGTAGTGATAATTGGCCTCCAGGGAGATGAACGCCATTTTCTCCTGATCCTCGGGCGCCAAGGCGATTTGGTGATACCCTTGGAAAGCGTCCAGAAAGCTTATCCTCGGGTGCCCATACGTGGCGTCAACCAGCTGATCAATCTTTGGCACGGGAAAAGGGTCTTTCGGGCAGGCTCGATTCAGATCTGTGAAATCCACGCAAACCCTCCACTTGCCGTTCTTCTTCACCACCACGGTGTTTGCCAGCCAATCCGGGAAGAAGATTTCTCTAATCACCCCAGCATCCTTCAATCTTCGAATTTCCGCTTTCACTGCCTCCGCATGCTCCCAGGCCGATCTCCTCGGCCTCTACTTCTTAGGAGCGAATGAGGGGTCGACTCCGAGTCTGTGGATGATGAACTCGGGATCTACTCCGGGCACCTCATATAGACTCCATGCAAACACATCTACATTCTGTATAAGGAGTAGCAACATTTCTACTTTTTCCTGGTCCTCCATGCTCTCCCCTATTTGGAAGTACTTGGCTGCATCCGACAATACCTCTACCTTCTCTTGCGGGCTCTGTAATTGCTATAAAGGAGTCCCCGATGACGGACATTTGAGCTTGGCCTGATCCTCTTGGTCGGTCTACTCCTTCTTCCAATCGACCATGGCGACCAAACACTGCCTGGCCGCCCGCTGGCTTCCTTTTATCATCGCGATACCATAATCAGTATGAAACTTGACCTTCATGTGCAGAGTGGACGGGACAGCCCCCATTGCATGGATCCATGGTCTTCCTAGTATTGCCGTGTATGGGGAGAACGAGGCAACTATTATGAAGCTTACCATTACCTCTTTGCCCCCCATGTTCACGGGCAGAGAGATTTGCCCCTCAGGAACTACCACTTTCCCGTCGAACCCAACCAGGAGTGTGCTGTACTTTGAAAGATCCTCATTCCTCAACCCCAACCCCCTGAAGGGGTCTGGGTACATAACCTCAGCCCCACTTCCCTGGTCTATTATTATTATCTTCACAATGAAGCCGCCTATCCTTGCCGTGACTATCAATGTGTCGTCGTGCGGCTGAAAGGTTCCTTCCAAATCACTATCGTCGAAAGCAATTGGCTCTCAGGTGGGTCTAATCTTCTTTGCGGGAGGCGCCATGCCCGTACTTCCTTCCATTGATACTACTGTCAACACCTCTTTCCCCCTCGCCGTTGAAAGGCCCCTCGGGGCGACGTGGATAACATCAATTACCCCAAGAGGGGGCGGAAGGGGATTCCCTCTCTGTGGGGCGCCCTGCCCTTCTCCTCGATTCCCGGCATCCATCACAAACTCCTTCAGGTGCCCAGCCTTGGCCAGCTGCCCGAGATGATCCCTCAATACTCGACATTGCTCGGTTGTATGTCCCCTGTCTTTATGGTAGGTGCAATACAGGTTCTGATTCCTCCTAGAGGGGTCGCCAGCCATCCGATTTGGCCATCTGAAATATGGCTCGTGTTTGATCTTGTCCACAATTTTATGCACTGGCTCCTTGAACGTCACGTTCACCTCCCCTACTCGTGCTTCTGGTTCTTGAATCCTCAAATTCCCCCGTGCCCTCGGTTGAAAGCCGCTCTGCCGAGGACGATCTGTCATCTGCGCCTTGCCTTTGCTTTGTATTCTGTCATCTTCCAGCCGCTTGTATTCTTCAATGCACCTCATTAGTTGCCTCATATCCTCGGGCAATCCCATTCTAAAAGTGCTTGCGGCAATCTTCTCGTTCCCTCCGCCGATCTCGTTGTAGAGTTCCCAGTATCAGCTAGCATAATCACGAAGAGTTTCCCCTACCCTCATCTTCATAGACAGCAGCACGTCCACCGGTTGCTGCTCCCGGCTGCATGTTACGAATCGAGTCCCGAACTCTTGTATCAGCTCGGCGAAACTGTGGATGGAGCCCTTGCGCAACCCGTTGAACCACCTTAAAGCTGTGGGACCATGGTTGGAGGGAAAAACTTTGCACATTAGAGTGTCATTGCGGGTATGTAGAGACATCATTTGGATATAGTGGCTGACGTGCTCCACCGGGTCCGTTTTCCCACCATATGAATTGAAAGGTGGGCGCGTAAATCTGTTCGGCATTGGCGCCCGTTCAATGTCTTCTGAGAACGGGGACCGAGCTGCCCTGCGCAGTGCACGACTCATCGCATCCATGGCCGCATTCTTCGGCTGTCTTTCCTCTGGAGAATCTGAGCCCCGATTTTCATACTCCCGCGAACGAGAGCAATTTCGTCGTCGGCGAGATTCCCTTGAATGCGAACGGTCTCGGCGCCGACAGGATTCCCTCAAGTGTGAATGCTCCCGGTGGTGGTGGGATCCTGATTGATTCGACCCCATTCCGCTTCGTTCTTCCCCGGCGTCAGGCCCTCTCCCTCGATTGTCTTGATCCATTCTGCGGCGCTCGTTTCTTGCTTCCAACTCCAGGTCTTGTACTAACCTGCGCAGCCGTTCAAGCTCCTCGTCCCTCTCGTCAAGTTGCCTATGCCGGGAAGCATTGGATACTGTTCTCCCCGTTTGATACAACCCTTCTCCAAGACCGGACCGCTCTTCCAATTGCTCGTAAGCCCGATCCTCGCGTCTCTTCTGCCTCTGTTCCCGCCAGGTGGAGCCCCGGGAAGACCCTGCCGAGCCACTCTCGGCGTTACTTCCAGACATCTTCCTGCACACGAGTCTCGGCGGAACCACTGCTTAGTAGGAGTTTCCCACAGACGGCGCCAATTGTGCGCGCCCGAAAGTGAAGCCTGTTAGGTTGGGCCTCTCTCGGACTCACAACTTACTTGTATAATGGGTTTGAATTTCCTACACTGGGTCGTTCTTTACACTGAGACTCAATGAGATCACTTTTCTCTTCTCAAGGGTCCGAATCACCTTGTTCTTGCTCTGCTCCCTATCTATCTCCCCTCTTTTACAGTCAATTTTCCAACCACCATCTTCCCCAAACTTCTCATATTTATAGTCCAAAGTCAGTGGAGAGGTTATGATCACTCCCCAGTTTAGTGCATCAAGCGGTCCAGTATCATCGATCGTAAGTGGGTGGTTAGGTGGGAGTGGGAAGTGGTGAGAATGGCGTTGGAACTTGTTTCCCACTTCCGTAACTATTCTCGGCAGAGGCACCTCGTACGGCACGACCGAGCATGCAAAGGACGGAACGGTTTAGACGTCGTTCCTTCATCATTGCTCGGGAAAGTATTGCCGAGAAATGATGAAGTGGCAAGGTTTGGGGCCCGCAGCCCGTGTGGCTTCGGGATGGGCCGCTACGTAGAAAAAGACTTGCTTTATGGGCCATACACCCAGGCCAGGGTCCAAGGCCCAAATGGGCACTGGTGCGGGGACCGTACATTAGCATTTGGCGAGTTCCAAGAATATTATATTTTTGTTGAACTATGCTATTTTATTTTGCGAAAAATTGTTATTTTGAATTTGGGTTGAAGTGTATGCACTTCTTTTGGAGGGTAAATAACTTATTTCTAGATGAATGTTATATTTTTGTTGAATTATATTATTTTGAATGTGGGTTGAAGACTTGAAGTGTATGTACTACTTTTTGGGATGTAAAAATAATTATTTCTAGATAGATGTTATATTTAATATTATGCAGGTTGAAATGGGTTGTGTTTCATTCGTGTAAACCCAACACGACTCGTTTATTAAGCGTGTCAAATGGGTTGGGTCAGGTCAACCCGCCTTATTAACAGGTCGGGTTAGGGTTGAAAGATCATGACACGATTATTAAATGAGTTGGGTTAGGGTTGAACCATTTAGTCGAATACCTCTACCTCGACACGACACGAACCCGACACGCTAACCCGAATTGGCACCCCTATCCAAAATCTCCGGATAGGTAATTTGCAGTAATTGGTGAGAATTTCTTATCACACCCATAATATCAAATTCTAAATTTTATTGGTCATCGACAGTTGTTGGGTTCAATTTAGTTTCTTATTTGTATTTTTCACAGACCTTTCACTTTCTCTACACCTTTTGTCCCTCATATTTTTAATTTATTTCAATTCTTAATTTAAATTTCTCCTTTAACAAGGGTTTTCTCCCTCCAGTTCAAAAATGGGTATTTTTTTCTCTTTACTTTACCTATTTTGACCGTGAAGGTGTTGTTGCAGGGCCTTTGCCGTACCCAAAACAACACAACGAGCATGACAAGCGTCACAACTGGTTTTTGAATGTTGAGTTTCGTTGAGAATATATATATAAATTTATTTTCCATAAATTATTTTTAATAATTAATTGGATTATTTTAAACTTAAAAGTTTTAAAAATAGCAAAATTAGGACACTTTATGTCAACATCTAACAGAAGTTGACAGAAATGTTTTAATTGGATAAACTTGAAACTTAGAAGACTTGATTCAATGAAAATGAAGTTAGAGTATTGAATTAAATTTTGATCAAAGTTATAATTCTTTACTTTTAGTTGGCTACCTAGTTCTTACCCTTTTAGAGTTCTGACCATTAGGTAGTGGGTATCTAGAAGACAAAAAATTCCACATCTGTTGACCATAGATTGTTAGTGGTTGATAAAAAAGTGATGTCAGTAGTGAGCGCAAACAAAAATTAGTAAAAATTTATCAACTCAACGGTTGTGAAAAATATTGTGAAATTCTTTGTGTATACTGTGAAGTTAAATAGATTTTTTCTTTTAAATGAGAAATTCTATGGAGACAGCAAAATCTCACAAACTCCAAATTTTTAATTGTGATATGTACTTTGACCTATGTGGGATTGACACCTTAGCTATTGTAAATATGATGTAATAATTTGTTGTGTCTCTAGCGCAACTCTTTTTTAAAAAAAAACTTAAGCGAGAAGTTAAATAGATAGCCACAAATTAATGTTTCGCAATAATTATTTAGAATGTCCATTTTGTTCATATAAAGGCATTTCCAGCCATGTATTAGTTGGGACCTTAAATCTCTTGCTGGGACGGGACATTGTCTTGCATAAATGGTCCTAAGAGCATTGAAATTATACTAAAAAGATTACATTAATTAAATATTGCAAATGATTGATGTTATAGGAAGTCCCAAGAGTGGGGTGCCTCGGATGCTCGGTTGTGCATTTCGTTATAACATTCTTTAATGATTAGTTGATTATTAAATGCTGGAATTATTTCTCTAGCTCAGCATTAACTGGATAGGCCCTATGTTTGGATAATATATATATGAATATATTTGGGAAAAATAAAAATAAATAAAGAGATCAATACTTCCACTTAAATTGTTGTGGCATCCACTTAAAATATATTGAGTTGTTAAAAACAAAACAAAACAAAACAAAAGGAGACAACCCTACCTAGTGTCTATTGTTTATAATTTCAGTCTACAACTACAAATGAAAGACCATTTTATAATTGTACTATAGTTATGTAATGTATTATAAACCCAGTTTAAAACACTAGTATTACTATTTTTGTGTGTGTTTTAATAAGTATTACTGTTTACTAAAAAAAAAGAAAAAAAAAAGGGGGACAAAGATTAGAATCAAGACCATAAGGCAACCCTACCTAACAAATTAACAACGGCTATGTTTGGTTGTGAATTTGTGATCCTAAAAATGAGACAAAAAACAATTTTTGTTTCTTCTCACATAAAAAATATTGGGTGAATAATCATTTTTGTCCCTAATTTTTATTCTATGTGTCAATTTGGTTTTAACATTTTAAATGTGTTAAGATTGGTTTTTAACTTTTGGTATTGTGTCAAAATAGTCAACGCCTTAAAGTGATGGATGAAAAATGTCCACCAAAATAAAAATTCATTTTTATACCACCTAAAATGCCACATGTATACAGTATATACTCACGTGGAATGTATGACAAAAAATAAAATAAAAAAATAAAGGTAATAGGGACACGCCCCCTTCCATATCCTACTTGTGTGAGTCTACTATAAATCTTAAAGATATTGAAATCCATTCAAGAGTTGACACACGAGCAAAGTGTGGAGTTGGGTATGAGAAGGGGTGTGTCCATAGCATTACTAAAACAAAAAAGAAGCTTTGGCTGAATAAATTATCTCTATGCTATAACTTTTAACAGGGAAAAATACAATAGAGAAAAGAAATATTTTATTAGGCTGAATTAAGAAACAAGTAATAACTTATTATAGTAATCTATATCAATTACACCGAGGCTAGTTGGAAGAGACAATAGTCACTTGCCTTTTAGGAAACGGTTTTGGAGCCTTGTTGAAGTGCCTTGGCATTTGAGGCGGAGCGTAAAATGGCAACGTTTTCAGCTCAAGTTCTTAAATGCCCCACAAGTGCCTATGCACTTTTGCAGTATGCAACACGCATTCACTTTGAGTTTACCAACTCAACACATGGACGGTTCGCTAATACTATCTTGTAAAATCACAGTTTCCGCTGTAATAAGTGAATGCAAATAATTTTTTTTCATAAAAAGAAAAAAAAGTATATGCAAATAATCTTGAGCAAATATATTACTACTAAAGAGCCTAATTTGAAAGGTAAAGAATATCTCACACTCATTATTTCACATCTACTTTTTATATTTTAAATGTGAATATGAAATTTTTTGCCTTTTAAAATATGTATATTAACTCATGCAATGATTTTTTTTTTGATGAGATGCAATTGAAAATAGTAAGTAAAAGAGTGCATAAAATAAGTATACGAGAATATTTAGAGATAGATACAATTTCGTTCATGTTTATTTTGTCTTAAAAAAATTGTCTTAAAATATTGATATATTCTTGGCTATGTTGTTATTATTAATATGTTGAAGGTTGGCTTGAGCGAACCTACACCTATGATAGCAAGACCTTGTGTCAAACTATAAAATGTCTTAATAACCTCATGTTAGATGAATGGATAAATTATAAAGTTTCTAGTTATTTTAAAATTAATTAATTAAATATAATGTCATTGTGGACAGGTGTATGTTCAAATTTCAAACCTCCAAAAGCACATGATAAATTACATGTGAAGAAGAGTAATTAGTTCTCTGAGTTTTTACTCAACAGGATTTTAAACATCATATGCTAGTATTATTTTAAAACAAAAATCTATACCAAAATGGCAAAATTTCATGCATAACTGTTAGTTAACAAAGAAAGGGCGTGCAACCTAGAGGCTAAACAGGATAGAAAAAGGAAAATGGAGAGAGGTGAATGAGAGTCTACAGCAATTAGAAAAAAGAAACCCAATTTTATAGTTATTCTTCTTCGTAATTCTCTGTTTGATTAATTATGCCGTTGAAGTTATAAGGTAATGTGGAGGGTTAAAATGAAGCCAAGAACAATGAGAGACCAATCCATAAAGCTACAAAGGGATGCCGACCTTATGAATCTTGAATCTTGTTAACCAATCACAACATCATGTCGATAAACTTAATCTAAAAAGAAGCATCAGTCGTTTCGATTTGTCTCAAAGAAAGGCCAACTATTTAGGCACGGCCCTCTCAACATTTATTGCGCCACAACTACCTCACATTACATTTAATGTGATACGATTAGCCTTCTTATTGAGTAAGTCAAAATTGCCTATTTATTGCTCACATACTAACGTGAGAATAATATAAGATATGTCTCCAAAACTTGAGATTGGTGGGACATATCCAAGTTGAAAAAGGGAAGAACTGCTTTCATAAAAGATATGATCGTAAAAACTCACAAAAGCAAAGTTATTAATATGTTGAACTAGACTTAGTTTGACTTTATCATCAGAGTGTCATTGGTGAACTTCAAAGAAACAATTATTTTCACAAAAATTTGTGTTAGTACTTGTGCAAATTAGAATTAATGAAACACCCTGATTTCCACAATCTTTCCTTCCCAAAGCATCCCACCTCCCACAAGTAGATATTGAATTAAGGGAAATGCTAACGACTGCCCTTAAGACATTGGCTTTTTATTTTCAAGTTTACACTTTACATATGGCTTGAACCGCTTGATTCTCAAAGGAAAAAAAAAGTTTGTTTATGGCGAAGAATACTAAATGAATGCTGACCCACATCAACATGCCAGGTCGAATGATTGCCTAACAAATTTCCAAACTCTCAATACCCAACTCTTGATCCAATCTGTCTCGAAAGTAGACTTTGCATATGGGAATCATATTCATATAGTCGGTTTTTGGATTGTAAAACCAAATGGTGATCAATTTCCATACTTTTCGTTTTGGGCAGAAGGCTTGATATGTATTTCTAAGCCCATGTTTAGAATACGCCTTGGATGTCCGAAAGAGAGCCCACAGCCCACTCACGTGGGGCGTGACATTTCAATGTCCAAGAAACAAAAAAAGGGGCGCTATTACACTGGGCTCTTTTTTCTTAGGAGTAGGGACTGAATCTGATGGCATTGAAAGAATCAATTCACGTTAATGGTTATAATCATAATTAACTCAATCTAGAAGCTTAGAATTAGGGAAATGTTCAAGTAGGGGCAGGTGAATAAAATTGATTTGCAGCTTAAGATCCTTTAGCCTTTAGGCTTTTAACAGCATAATGGGATTTAATGGGTTTAGGCTTGAAAACAAAAGTAAGAAGCATCTACATGCTTAGGCCTAGAAGGTTTTATTTAAGTGAATTATGATGCTGTTGTTGAAATAATTATGAATATTTTTTTTTTTGGCTGAATAATTATGAATTTTGTTGATAATTCCATTGTTGGGTGATTAAAATAATGGGGTTTAAAGTATAGTCCTTAAACATCTTGGCACAGCCTCAGATTAATAAAAACAACTTGGCTTATGTTTGTCTATTTTGCAAACGAGTAAAACTAGACACAACTATTTAAATGAGCCAAACTCAAAAATAATGATGTGTTCGTGAACATGTGGCTCAACTTAGGTGCTATTCCTAAAATATTATACCTAAGTTTTGGCTAAATTTTAAGAATGATATCTAAGATATTATATCTAAGTTTTGACTAAGAATACTAAATGAATGCTAATGGCATTAAATAACGTGTCTAGCTAGGAATAATTCTTGTAAGGTATTAGAGCAATCGATTCTTTCATTGTGTAGAAAAAGTAACTTTTAAGAAAATTTAGGATAGTTTTTAATTCAAAAATTTTGGTAGTTGTGGTTTGGGAGGAAAACATGGAGTTCGCAGATGTGTGTTATTGGGATGAAAGTGAAATAGAGGAATCAGTACGTGAATTAGTGAGAGGTTTAAATCTTTGGGTTTTGTTTTTACGAATTTTTCCTTGTTAGTTGAAAATTTGTATAAGAGAGCAGGATGAAGATATTTTGGACATCTAAAAGTAGGAATCCAAATAGGGGAAGTTTCTTAAATAGTAGTATAGACATATACACTTTTCTTGATAATTGTATGATTTTACTTTATTATTTGAAATAAAATAAAATAAAAAAGATTTCAATAGGAATTACATCTTAACTCATATCTTTAAGCCACTTACTAACAATGTTTTTTAATAAATGATTCAATTTTTCTTTGGCTAAATTATAAATTATGCCTTCTAACTTTGACCAAAATTCAATTAAGTCTCTAAATTTCAAGTTCATTTAATTAAGGTTTTCATTTCTTTCTCACGCTCAGTCCTCTAACTTTGACCACATAAGTATATTTTGTAATTTAAGCATGAGTCTTAGAAAGTTTGACCACATAAGTATATTTTGTAGCTAATATTTTGGTTTTGGCATAAAAGTTCTCAGTATTCTCTTTTATGTGCATAGCATTGTACAAAAACACGAGCATATATAAAGCGAATTTTAAAATTTATTTCATTTAAAAATTCAAGTTTATGTTTAAGTACAAATATATGTTTAAAAATGTTTGTAAATTCACTAGAGGAAAAATTACTTCCCCCCCCTGGGCGGTCCTATGTTTGGGGTAGTTCATACTTCCCCTCCTTATCTTTGAAACTAACAAACTTCCCATTTTCTATTTCCAAAATGAGCAAATACCCAATTCTGTTACTCCCTCAGTTAAGCCCAACGAAATCTTTGTAAAATGTCAAAATTACCCCAAATAAACTAACCCATGTAAATTAAACCCCAGTAAACATAACCCAACTTGTAAATTTAACCTGAATATGCGAATATAACATTGTTAAGTACAATTGAAATTCTCTTCCCCTTTCAATTCTTGGTCTAGCTTATGACTCCATCCCAGACAAGAAAATATGTCACAACTAATCAAGCCTAAAGTAATTTTGGATGGTGCTGTAGCGTTGCTGGATGCATTCTAAACCCTCTTGGCCACTCAAGTAAATGCTTGACTGTGGGGGAAGAATGTTGATCGCATTTGTTAGTGTAGATTTGTTTCTAAGACTGAAGCACTCTAGTCTGGGATAAGTTGTTTTCCCACTCTTTCTATACATTGAATACGGAAATACTATGAATAAAAGTCTTTCTATTTGTTATTTTAAAAAAAAAAATACTGTGATTAGTCGAAGTATCTTGATAAAAAATTCTAATGTAATATTATAAGGAATTGAACTCTTATTGAGATCGAAACCCAACAATTAGTGCTAACTTAACGACTTTAGGAATTCTTTTCACTGTTAGGGACACATCTTGGAATTGATTCCCAACAATCTCCACTACCTTTGAGGGTTTTTTTTTTTGGAGAAACAAGATGTAGTAAATTGTATGTGTTATGTTTAATTTATGGGTTGGGTTTAAATTTTCTAGTTTTAATTTACTCAGAATGTGAGTATTTGCTCATTTTGGAAACATAGAATAGAAAATTGGTAGGTTTCAAAGATAAGGGAGGGAATTGTGAACTACCCTAAATATAGAGAGGGGGGGGGGGGGGGGGGGGGGGGGGATGTTGTTTCCCTTAATGAATTCAACAAACATTTTTTAACATAAATTTGTACTTAAACATAAACGTGAAGTTTAAACATACGAAAGAAATTAGGTAACTTTTAAAATTCATTCCATATGTGCTCATGTTTTTGTATGATGCTATACATATAAAGAGAAAAGTGAGAATTTTTATGTCAAAACCAAAATTTTAGCTACAAAATATGCTCATGTAGTCAAACTTACAGGATTCAATTGAATGTTGTGGTCCTCTAAATTGGGTGTGAGCGTGTGAAAAAGATAAAGTTGTGGTCCAATATTTTTTTTGAATATTTTAAAATTAAAATAAAATCCAATTAACAATTAAAAAACAGTTTCCTTGTTTTTTTATTATTAAAAAACATACCACCTTAGCATCACTCTTCATCTGCACCCTTATAGCAAAATGCATCAACCCCTACCATTAGGCTCTTTGGAGGTTGAAGCCAAAGCTGTGGACTAAGAGTGATGCTAAGGTGGTATTGCAAATCAATTACCAAATGTATTCACCGATAATAAGAAAATCGTGAATTCTCACATTCCAATTACTGATACTCCAGTAAGGATTGAAATCCCTAAGGAACAAAAAATTAATATAGCAGTGAATGAATCAAAACCACGTCTCAAGCATGGGAGGCCTGTTGGTGGTAAATATAAAATTCCTCGAAGGAGAAAATTACAAGAAAATCAAGTTGCAGTCCTTGAAGAGACTATACCCACTAAACAAGCAATGGAAAGAGTTGATCTATCTCAAATTCATGAACAAAAATCTCCTGAAAGTGAACCTTCTAAAAGGGACCCTTCTGAGGAGGAGTCTCCTGAAGGATTATCCCTTGAAGAGGATCAGCTACCAGAAAATAATGAGATCTCAATATATTATGTGTATACAGGAGATATATGGGATAAAAATAAAATTGTTGTCGAGAACAGATTTTCATTTAAAGTTGCCCTTGACATGAGTGGAAGTGATGATCATGAAATGGAACCACGTTCCATCGAAGAATGTCGACATAGAAATGACTGGCCAAAGTGGTTAGAGGCAATTCAGGTAAAATTAAATTCACTGGTAAAACATGAAGTGTTTGGGCCTGTAGTACAAACACCTGAGGGTGTAATGCCTGTCAGATATAAATGGGTATTTATACGAAAACGTAATGAGAAAAATGAAATTATGAGGTACAAAGCATGACTTGTAGCACAAGGTTTTTTTACAAAGACCTAGTATTGATTATGATGAAACATATGCTTTAGTAATGGACGCAATTCATATAATAAAGAAAATTATTTTTAAAAAAAGTACAAATAAGAAAAAAATTTATAAGTTACAGATTGAAAAAAAAAAATTATATATATATATATATGTATGTATATTGTTGGACTATTTATATTATACTTCTTATATTTTTCTTATTATAAAAGGAAAAAAAAAATCTATGGACTTTACAATTTACACGTGTAATGAGCCCAGCCCAGTAACAATTAAGCCCAATATTCGATACTCCAGTCTTTTCCGAATCTAGTTAGAGATATATATATATTTTCCGTCTTCCACCGTTTCTAGGATTCCTGACAACAGCTTGATTTATTTAGAAAATCTGAGTGTAAGAAAATAGAACAACCTCAGTCTAGTCTAGTCTAGTCTAGTCTAGTGTCTGCTAGTATTGTATTACAATTTACAAATCTAGTAACAGTCGAAAGTTTACAAGGTTATGGAGCAAGCTGTAGTTGATAATGATGTAGGAGTAGGAGTTGAGACGGACCGTTTATCTGAGTTGCCGATAGAAGTTCTGCAACACATTCTGTCCTTCCTTCCCACAAAACAAGTATTTCATGTCTCTAAAAAAAAAAAAACAAGTATTTCAATCAACTCTATTGTCCACCATATGGAGACATGTGTGGACTACATTTCCTATTCTGAAATTTGATTTTATTAATAAGCGATATACGGAGGATGTCAAGAGAATTGAACGGTTTTTAGACCCCTTAACCCAACTAGATTAATCTAGTTAATTAGCCAAGTGATTAACTTAGTCAAATATGCAGATCTAGGTTAACACAATCAAACAATCATATCAAGTATAAAACAGCGGAAAAGTAAATAACACAATGATATGATGACCCAGGAAACCACACGGTAAAAACCTAGGGAGAATTTGACCTAGCTATCCTCAAGGTAAACTTGAATCCACTATCTTGAAAGAATCGAAATTCATACAATAAGACTTACAAGCCCCCACGCTTGACTACTTATTGCTACCCACCAGTAGAACTAACTGACACGACTAGGTGCAAGCTCCGAGACTACGGACTCCTTCTTTCTTAGATTCTCCAGCTAATACAAGCACCCACGCTTGTTTTTTTTTAGGCTCCAATGGCTGCAACTGAATTGATCATCAAGGTGTAGATAACATCTCCTCCTTGAAAACCCTAAGTTTTATGTAAATGAAAGTTCCTCTAGATCTCACAAGAGATTTACACAAAACAGCAATATGAGCAACTTGAGCAACATGAGCAATCTTTAAAACGTGGCTAGGGTTTGCCTTATATACCTTGGCAAAACATAAAACCCTAAAATGTTTTAAAATAGGCTAGGGCTGAGTTAGAAATCTGCAGAAAAAAAAAACATTCTGCCCGAGATTTGATCGATTGAGCCTAAGCTTCGATTGATCGAGCCAGGCTGAAAGCCACTAATGCTTTCTGCAGCCACTCGATTCCAACTTTACATAAACACACAACTTTGAGCAAGCCTAAACAAGACTAAACAACCTGTTTTGATCATGGTTTGCCAACAATACAAATTAGAGTTCTAAATACATAAATTCCTAAGTCTTTAGAACCTAACAAACTCCCCCTTTGGCAATCCGTGACAAAACACAACTAAAACCTCAAAGTTTACAAAATAAAGCCCTTTACAAAAAAATGCTCATAACAACAAATTCAATCCTAACTACTATCCATCAGTTGCAAGTGTAGACAGCAGCTCAATTGAATCAACCTATATTTCCTGAAATACTCAACAAATGCATAAACGCATGTATGACAGAAAAACAGTAAAACAACAAATATGTAAACTAACTCTCCCCCTAAGTTAGATACATCAAAAATAATGTTAACTCCCTTTAAACAAAACATTCTTGTATTTTCCACACATAAATATAAATTAATAAGCAGTGAACACAAGAATCATATAAAACAATAAATGTAACTGGAAGTAACATGAAAAAACCACCAACAATACATCTAGAGCCAAAAGAATGTAAATACAAGATATAGCTCCTAGATACAATCTAATCACCATAGGCTCCAAAAAAAAAAAAACACAAAACTCTCCCTAAACAGCAGAAAACTCTACAGGCTCATCAAAATCTACTCCCCCTTTTTGTGACGGAATGCCAAAAGGTAATCATAACCCAATATCAAAAGGAGGTGGCAAAGGAGAACGTCGAGAAAGCGCCAACTCTGCACGCAAAGCATGAACCTTGTCAAGCAAGTCCACCAAAATCTGTCCATGATCCGCCTAAACGGTCAAGACATGATCCAACATACGTTGAATGTCTGAATCATCCGAAGTAGTCGGTGGACGAATATCAGTAGCAGTAGCAGCATCAGACGCCTCAGCCTGTGCATCACCTGTAGAAGATGGAGGCGGGGGTGCAACACCAGAAGACCGAACACGAGGAGGCCTCAAATGGGCAGCCCTTAGACGAAGAAAAGAGGCACCTATGGGACTAGTAATATGGACGGGCTCAAAAGCGGGGAAACCATCTAGACCTAAAAACAACAAAATCCTATGAATGAAGATAGGATAAACAAGGGCGTGACCAACAACGCTACTCCTATGGATCTCGTTCAAAGAACAAAGAAACAGATGAAGAAAAGAAATAGAAGCACCAGACATAAGTGCATACAAAAACACACATCTCTCAATGGGGATGGTGTGGAGATGAGAGATAGGCCATAAAGAATGACATGCTATCCTAAGAAAAAGATAGGTAGTCTCAGAGAGCTCAATGGATGTGATCCAAGGATCAGAACCCCACTAAATAGAAGACCCAGTGATGTATGACATAACGTCATCAAGGGGTGGAGAGTCATCATAAGGATAGTCAGGCTGTCTAATGACCGGGACCCCAAGAGCATCAACCACTACATCAAGAGTAATGGTGAATTCTACAACTCGTATCTAACTCCTAACAAGGGTGTTGGAATCATAGACGTGACAAGAGAGGTTCGAGTAGAACTCTCTAATAAGGGTGGTCGGAGGTGGATGATCTATCTCTAACAAGGACAACCAACCTCGACTCTCAAAATTAGCCCTAATGGCTGGATCAACCTCATCTAGAATAACAAAACGCTCAGCCCAGATCTTCCTCTTACTGTTCAGCTTATCAAAGGCTTCTTTACTCTTAGCATCCTTAAACAACTCACTCCTAGAGGGTGACACAGAAGAAGTGGAGGGGGTCCTATGGGCTCTAGTTTTCCTAGGCATGGTGCTAAGGAAAGGACAAGGACACATAGCAGAACCAAGAACCAAACAAAAGGAAAAACCAAGGGCAGACTGCAAGTTAGCACAAAACAGATATAGAACAAAAATCTATATGATGCATGAACAATAAAATGGCATGATGCATGCACTAATGCAACGAAACTAGGTTCAATTGAAGTCCAAATTCACAAAATTGGCTTGAGCATAGAGTTTCTAACAACAAAACCCCAAAAATTATAAAACCACTTGAATGTTTTGAAATAAATTGACAATTTGACCATTACACATGAGAGAGAACAGATAAGAATGACCAATTACATCAAAACAATAAGCCAATTTCATAAATTTTAACCCAATTAAACAAAATCCCCAAATCGGATTCAATATAATCCCTAGAATTTTTAATTTATCACAAAACCCCAAATTGATCAAATTAACCAACATATATCACGAATATACCCATATAGCAACAAAACCCATTGATCAATTTCACAAAATAAGGCTTGATTGAACAAAAACCCCAATATATGCAAAGTCCGAAAATTTACCCAAAAGCCATGAGAAAAATGCATGAAAACATGAAAAACAATGCAAAAGAAAGGGTATAAAGGTCTTATCGGCCTTAGAGGAGAAAAACCTTGCAAAGATTTGGGAGGAAAACGACAAAAATTTGGTGATTGTGCTTTGCTGAGTCGGAGAGAGAGAGAGAAAAGTTGAAAAACTTTTGAAAAAATGTTTTGAATGAGTTAAACTCAAATTTTTAAAACCTGATTCACGATATTCGATTGATCGAAAAACAGTTTCGATCAATCGAAACAGATAGAGGCTCACATAAATTTTTAAACGCAATTTCGATTGATCGAAAAACAGACTCGATCGATCAAAATTGTAAAAAAATGAATTTTTGAAAATCAGTAGAGTTTGATCAATCTCTCCTCAAAGCATTGAAAAAGATGAAACAAATGCAGGAGTATGAGATGAAATGATTTTCACAAACCCAAGATTTAAACCCAATTCTCCCAAAAATTTAGATTTCAAACAATCTCCCTTTTTAAATTCTCAAGCAACAAATCAGTTGTGCATAAAACTCAAAGTATTTTTCAAACTTGGTTGGTCAGACCAAAAACGCACACAATAACATGTACAATATTTAGCAAAGAGTAACTTGTGTAGTGTGTGCAACTAGCAAAAACTTGAGATACATGTGAGGTGATATGTGAACAGAAATCAACCACAAAGTCTACACAAATCATCACATAGAATTCAAAAGAGACTATTTCCTAAAGAGTTACATCATATAACTCCCACATCTCCTAGAACATAAGCTTGCAATCATGTAAGTTTCTTGAATTTTGCCTTATAATATACACACCAATTTTAATTATGTGATTTGGCATCAAGCCTAATAGTACACACCAATTTTAAGCATTAAGCAATTAAACCGAGGCTTCACTTTATGTTTTTTTTGTGCATGTGCTACACTTTCTCAAGCATAGAATCTTAAGATATGCACTAAAGTGTTCATGATTGGCTAGTGAACAGTGATGAGATCGTTATTTATGCCTTTCTCAAAAGGTTCAAGTCCGATAGTCAATAACATGTGACTTCAAGATCAAGACAAAGTGATCAAAAAAACTGTAAACATCTTTCCCACACAACATGCACTACAAAGTTTCAACTAGTAAAGTGCAATAAATAAGTTCATCGAAACTAAACAAAGTACACAAAAATGTTATGTGAAAATAAATTGACCAACCTTGTTTTCAAAAACAAAGAGAATGAATACAGAACACAATTTGCTTTCCTTTTTATCCCTTTTTTTTGTTTTTTTTTTTTTAATTTATTTTTTTATTTTTCTTGAAAAGAAAAAGCAAAAGCAATCTTAGAATGAAATGCATGAATGATATGCAATGCAAATTCTAGAAAAAAAAGGAACCAAAGAACAAAGGTCACAAAAGATAAGCAATGAAGCATAAGGACCATGTCAGAGAGACTCAATTAGATCGAGCCTTTTGCATCCAAAACCTTTTAGATGCATTGCAAGTATTGGAGTTCATATTCACATTAGAGTGATTTCCAACTCCAATATTGGAATAAAGGTTTAGAGCCTTTACCAATTCACCAATAAGAGCCATAGGATCTTGTGCTTTAGGCACCGGCACTTTAGGTTTATTTGCTCGCTTAGCTGCTTGCAGTTTATAACAATTTGGATGAATGTGTCCAGACTTTCCACAAAAATGACAAACCCAAACAGGTTTACCATGTATCTTGTCCTTAGAAAGGGTAGACTCCTTAGGTTTAGACTCTTTCAGATCAACCCTAATCTTCCTAGGAGGTGTGACCTTTATAGGTTTGACAATCTCACTCACAGGGGGTTCAGTGGAAGAAGAGGGAACAAAGTTTGTGGAATTTGGTGCAGACACAGTGATGCTTTCAACAAAACCTAATCCAGATTTGTCAGAAAGAGCCTTTTGAACACTCAGCATTTGATTAAGTTTAGAACTAGTAGATCTAGCAACAGATAAATCATGTTCCAAAGTTTTAACATTATCAAGAAGAGCATATTCTCAGATTTCACATTGTTCAAAAGATCATTAGCATCAAACAATTTAATAAGCAAAATTTTCTTTTCAAGCTCAAGAGATGCAATTTTCTTTAAGCCTAATTCAACATTTATGGCATCTTTTACAGCAACTTTGCAAAGTTTATTATAGGCTTCTTGAAGATCTGCATCCTCAGAGAGTTCCCCATTAGAAGGGTTCTCTTCAACAGATACACTTTCATTAACTACAGCAGTAGCAGTGAAAGCAATGAAGTTTCCATCCTCGTCACATCCAGACTCATCATCAGAAACCTCATTATCACTAAGGGTTACAGCCATAGCCTTCCCCTTAGACCTCAAGTATGTGGGACATTCAGATTTCATGTGACCATACCCTTGACATCCAAAACACTAAGTACCCATAGAATTGTTTGAAGATTGACCAACTTTTTCTCTAGATTTTTCATTGTTATTAACCTTAGTGGGATCATTCTTCCTAAAGTTTCTAGGTTCAGCAATGTTTGTACCTCTTGCCTTTCTGTTATTGTTCCTAAGAAAGTTTCTAAAGTTCTTGGCAAGGTATGCAATCTCTGTAGCAGAGAGCTCATCATCAAATCCACCAACATCAACATCATCAACTGACTTAAGAGCCATTGATTTGGATTTGTTAGCTTTGGGTAGGTCTAACTCATAGGACTGAAGAGATCCTACAAGTTCATCAACAGGGATGGAGTCCACATCCTTGCTCTCAGTGATGGCAGTCACTTTGGGTCTAAAGTCCTCAGTCAAGGATCTAAGTATCTTCCTAACAATTTTAGGTTGATCATAGATTTCACCTAGATTAAAAGCAGAATTAACAATATCATTCAGTTTAGCATAGAATTCATCAAAAGATTCATCATCAGACATCCTAATGCTTTCAAATTTAGATGTTAACTGCTGCAACTTATTAATTTTAACTGCCTTTGTGCCTTCATGCACAGTCTGGAGGATTTTCCAAGCAGTATGAGCAACCTCAACATTAGAGATTCTCTTAAATTCCTCCATAGAAACAGCGTTAAAGATGGCATTCATAGCTTTGCTATTGAACCCAGCTGCTTCTTTTTGAGAAGTTTGCCACTCACTCACAAGAGTAGTGGGCTTCTCCTATCCGTATTCAACGGAGTTTCAGATTCTCTCATCAATAGATTTCAGGAATGCTTTCATCCTTACTTTCCAATAAGCATAATTATTCTCATCAAAATGAGGAGGAATAACCGGAGAGTGTCTGTGTTCCATGACAACAAGAGTCAAGGATCAGCTCAGAGATCAAAAGACCAACAAACAAAGAGCTATTTGCTCTGATACCACTTGAACGGTTTTTAGACCCCTTAACCCAACCAGATTAACCTAGTTAATTAGCCAAGTGATTAACTTAGTCAAATTATGCAGATCGAGGTTAACACAATCAAACAATCATATCAAGTATAAAGCAGCGGAAAAGTAAATAACATAATGATATGATGACCCAGGAATTCACACGGTAAAAACCTAGGGAGGATTTGACTTAGCTATCCTCAAGGTAAACTTGAATCCACTATTTTGAAAGAATCGAAGTTCATACAATAAGACTTACAAGCCCCCACGCTTGACTTCTTATTGCTACCCATCAGTAGAACTAATTGACACGACCAGGTGCAAGCTCCGAGACCACGGACTCCTTCTTTCTTGGATTCTCTAGCTAATACAAGCACGCACGCTTGTTTTTCTTTAGGCTCCAATGGCTGCAACTGAATTGATCATCAAGGTGTAGATAATATCTCCTCATTGAAAATCCTAAGCTTTTTGTAAAGGAAAGCTCCTCTAGATCTCACAAGAGATTTACACAAAACAGCAACATGAGCAGCATGAGCAATATGAGCAACATGTAAAACGTGGCTAGGGTTTGCCTTATATACCTTGGCAAAACATAAAACCCTAAAACGTTTTAAAATAGGCTAGGGCTGAGTTGGAAATCTGCGGAAAAAAATATTCTGCCCGAGATTCGATCGATCGAACTTAAGCTTCGATCGATCGAGTCAGGCTGAAAGTCACTAATGCTTTCTGCAACCACTCGATTCCAACTTTACATAAACGCACAACTTTGAGCAAGCCTAAACAAGACTAAACAACCTGTTTTGATCATGGTTTACCAACAATACAAATTAGAGTTCTAAATACATAAATTCTTAAGTCTTTAGAACTTAACAAGAATAAAAGCCAAGTTTTATAAATTTGTGGAAAAACTTTGCATATTTTGAACTCATGGACGGCTTGCCTCATAGCAAATCGATGTCTCACGTTGACCGTTGGATTAGTTTTGTGCTTGGAGTGATGTCGAGGAGTTGAATCTTGATTTTCGATACTCCCAAATAGATTATATCTAGCCTCACGCTGTTTTGTTTGCAAAATCCTTGACTGCGTTAACTCTAGATACGTGTAAATTGGAGTCAACTTGTTGTGGGGATATAAACTTACCCTCTTTGAAAAGACTCTCTCTAAATTTCGTTTATGCAGATGATCAAGTTTTTCAAAATCCATTTTCTGGTTGTCCTGTGATAGAAGACATGAAATTTGGATACTGTCGTGGGATTAAAAGTAATGAAGTTTTTCGGACTTTCCAAAGTCATGGCAATTACGGTAACTGACAATGATGATCTTGAGAGGCTTGAGTTGGCTTTGGAGCTTCAAATCTTTATTATCTATGTATAGATCAGGGCTCAAATCCCGAGCTGAACCTGCACCTGCTTCCTTGTAAAAGTCTAAAAGAGTTAATCATAGATACACCGAACGTAACAGAAAAGTGGCTTGATGAACATCTTTCTGGACTTCCACTCCTCGAGAATTTACGGCTAAAAGTTTGCTCTGGGTTGGAAAGAATAAAGCTTTCAAGTCGTCATCATCTTAAATCATTGGAATTGAGGTTAAGCATGAATCTGGTTGAAGTCATGATTGATACTCCAAAACTATGTAGACTCTCATATTTCGGTGAAACTGCGATATCTTTTTTTGTTGAATGCTTTGGGTTTGTTGGAAGCGGAGAACTGGCTGTGGCCTCCTTATGGTACTTGGGATGCCAAGAAGATTGAATTCCTTTCAAAGATGAGAAATTCAAAAGTTTTCAAATTGAATATTATTAATTTTGAGGTATTTCTGCTTTTATTTATTTATTTCCTTATTTGATTATCTTGTAATTTGATTTCTTTCATTTGGTTTTTTATTGATTTATATATATATATATATATATATACACACACATATAAACTCTAATCGGTTCTTTTGTTTAATTTCTTTGTAAAGGATGTGATTATTCCAAAAGAATTGAGTGAAACCCTACCATCACCATTATATAATGTCAAGCATCTAAAGGTAATAATACCTCCACCATTTACAAGATACGAAACCGGTGAACTTCTAGATGGCCTGCTTTGGATTTCTCCTCTTCCAGAATTGTTAGTAATTGAATCATGCAGTCATGAGTCAAATCCCAATTTTGACAAATTAAGCTTTGAGGTATTAACATTTAGTTTTTTCTTAGAATCTTCAATCTTACTCTTTATGTTTTCACTAGTGGCTAATGAGGGTGCTAAATAGTGCTTTGAATTTTCATACAAACTTAATATTGTACAAACCATTCTTGTTATATGTTTTTTCTTCTCATGCTACTCTGAGGTTGCTTTCTATGTGGTGGATATTTTAGTTATTACTTGTTAGTACTGTAGTAATAAGATTTTTGGTGTAGTTAATGTTTTTGGGAATTCCCTATAATCTTTTTGGTAGCTGGTGCACATTGTGTATACTACATGTCCTCTTTATTGTTTTAAAGAAGCTCCAATTACTAGAACATTTTGGTTTTTATTGACTTTTGAAGTTTTTGATCAAATTGAAATCAGGCAACTACGTACTATGATAGGATTTAGTGAACCATGATAAGGATCCCCTTGCTCTTCAAAGTGCACATTCTGCTCTATTACAATAAGATTGCTGATGCAAATTTTCTTTGTCTTTCTTTGTTTACACTTTTCAAAGTGAAAGAAGTCTTTAATAGATCACAAAGTTTATAGAAAATACATGCTTTTCGATTTGAAGGTCTTCACTTAAATCTTACTGATTATATTGTAATTGAAATTAAAACAATGTCAAAAAGTTGTACACTTGTATGTAAGCTTACCCCTCTTTAGCAAAAAGTTCTTGCTCTGCATATCATAGTAATCTGCATTCTAGGTGGCACAAAATCAGATGCTATTGCTGCCATGTCATGGACAATAGCACTAAGGAAAAGGTTCCTGTTGTGAATTCTTCATGATCCTCAAGCAAATCAGTCTAGCTTTGGCAGAGCTATTGCCTATCTCTATTGACTTGGACTCGCATTTTTCTTTCATTCCATTAAGCACTTAGATCTGCCCGAAATTGATAGGCCTAGGATAAGCAAACTTGTTATCACCACCTTTGTGGGTGAAAAGAGGAAGGGACTAACCAGTGGCTCACTAGTATTTTTACCATTTTGGGGTAATTCACTTTGTCAGGTTTATTTAGTTTATAGTTATACAAGTAGTATAGTAATGCATTGCCTCAATAGCTTATTATTCTCAATTGAGTTTTTCATCCACATTTAAAGGTCTGTATAGAAGGAAGGAACTGCTTAATTCAATAGAAATTTAAATTCCAACCAAACTTTGGTACTAGAAAACCTTTTTATCTCCGTCTCAATTGGGATGATGGGAGAGGGCTTACCACCAGAGTCCTCATAAACTTTTTTTCCCACTTGCTAAATTTCACATTGGAGGATTGTTCAGAAAGCAAGAAAGATGGATCTTGATAGTGAACACTAGAAATCTAATTTCACCGTGAAAGGAAACTAATAGTAATAGTTTATGACTTTATGTTCATATTAAAGGAAGTAGGTGAGCTTTTGTTTTATGTCTAGTAATTGTTAATCATAGTGGAGAAATTTATTAACGTGATTTATCTAATTAATTTTGTGTGGCTTATTCTTTGTTTAATTAAAGGATCGACCATATCAAATAAGAAATAATCTGTGTTTTATTATTGCAAACAAAAATATGTAACATAGATTACAAACTTTATGGTAGTTTATATCCGAAGCAAAATATGATTGTAAGAGCAAAACTTCAATTATTACTTTTCCTTTCTTTGGTGGTTCTACATGCCACATTCATCTGTGATTGTGTAACCAATTTGATAATCCAAACTTTCGTCCTCTTTCTTTTATTTCACTATTTTCAAAAGGAAGACAATACTATCCAAATATTATATGGATCATAGTGCTTTTCAGTAATTGATGCTTTAAATATGAAGACTGTAATTTATATCTTGCTGATTTCATTCTAACTAAAATTTGAACAAGTACGAAAACTTAGATGAAAGCATACTCCTTTCCACTGTTCAAGCTAATTGTCATATCATGTTCCAGTTCCAACCCTATATATCATAGTGATTTACATTCTAGGTCTCAAAGAATCAGGTGCTATTGTTGGCATGAAATGAGCAATAGCATTAGGAAAAAGTTCCTCCATTAAACTGCAACTACCTACCTTGTTTATGAAATCTTAATGATCCTCAAGCCAAATAGGTTTACTTTGTGAAAGTTATTAAGGTTGTCTTTTTTTTTTTGGACTGAAAAGGAATAGAGAGTAATTCCCTTCTTTAGTAGTTGATGAGATCCTCAAAATGAGTTTTTACCTTGTTTGGATCATTGTTAAAGGTTTGTACGGTACGGAAGAATTGCTTATTCTAATAGAAAAATAATTTCCAAACAAACAGTGGTATTTGGAAAATTCTCCATCTGCACCAATATTGTGAAGAGGGGCGGGAGACCTACCAATGTAGTGTTCACAATATTCATGTTTCTACATAAGAGTAAATCTCCCAATACTTGTTATTCTTTTGGGGAATTTTCTCAATGTGATTTATTTAATAAATTTTGAGTGCCCTGTTTTTTGATTAATCAAAGGATCAACTATATTGAGTGAGTAGTACTTGGCATTTATTATCCCAAACAACAAAAATTAATGTGCTTTATGAAATTTTGTTGGATCCATATATAGCCTTGACCGATGCTAAAAGTTATGATGGTGGTATTACAATGCTAGTGCATTAATGAAAAAAATTTGCAAAACACAATGATTGCCACTACTACAATAATTTGATTTTGATCTAACACCTTTTTCTCTTTTTGAACTTGAGTAGATTGATTCCTTGCTATTTAGACCCTTAATTTTTGTGTCTTACGTTGTTATGAGATAATTAGGAGGCTAAGATGGTGTGTTTACTGGAATTTCCATGTTTCTAACAGGTTGCTTGTATTTCAGTTCTCATATGAAAAGACTATTTATAAAGGGGACATTCCAAGTTGTTGCAAATTTCTACCATTTCCATGTTGGCGGCATTGCTTGAAGACTGTTAAGATTGATAGCCTTAAAGGATACACAGATGAAGAGCTTTTATACAAGTATTTTTCTGAGAATGCAAAAACCTTGGAAGACTTCCAGTTCCATGTTGGTGGCATTGCTTGAAGATTGTCCAAATATGAGGATCTCAGAGAGGTATCTTTCAGAGAATGCAGAAATCTTTAAAGGTCTCATAAATGTAACTCTTAAATTGTAGAACCTTTCAGTTAATGAATTCTGTAGAAATGAATGTTTTGTAGGATTACTTTGAACATTTACCAACCAGCAATATTTTGTAGTTTTTTTTTTCTCTAGTTATATTCATATTCTTGGAGTTAAGTATCCTACTTTTCTTTCATTCTTTCAATTGCTTCCTTTTGCTTTAGAAAATTTAGTGAGATGATTTTTTGCTTTTCGATTTTATAAAAGCACAGGTGACTAAGGTATAGACAATATCTCCTCACTGGGACACTGTAGATTTCCCATGGAGTATGCTTGGTATTTGTGAAGTATGTAAATGCAAGACCTGCTGTATAAAGGCTTAGCTTGGAGTGAAGATACAACTGGTCTGTGAGTTGGTGATCCATGTTTGAAATTTTGTAAGGAATTGAATTCCCTGAACATCATGAAGCCAATTGTTCCTCGTAATATCCAGTTCATTATACGAACAAGGTTAAGGCATAATGAAAACCTGATCAATTGGCCATTTTAGATTCAGAAGCATGCAATGATTTTACTAGTTTTCTTCTCTCTTTATCAGCTTAAAAAGCAACTCATATCCTATTATTATATATAATAAAAGTTGAGCTTAGACGCCATGGTTGCGCTACGTGGCTTCATCAAATTACAGAAATTTTATTAAATTTTTAAATTTTTAAAGAATTAAAAAAGAATAATATACTACCAGGACTCTAATTCATTCTTATCATTAAATTAAATTAATGACTTTGTTTGGGTTTGATCCAAAAGCCACAATTTCCACCATTGCCCAGTTCTTCTTATTGGTACTCTTGCTTTTCCCCTCTCCCTCTTTCTTTGAATTTAATTTGTTTTGTTTTAGTTCTTTTTTTTTTTCACCCTTCTCACTTTGGCTGCAGAAAAGTCAAAGTGAGGAATTATTATTTTAAGAAAAAATATTTTGAATCTTGCAATGGAGAACTATGCTTTTGTTTGCCTGATCATTGTTTGTTTGTTTTACTTTTCCTTCCTTCTGCTGGTGCCTGGCGTGCTTGAAATAAATAAAGCAGTAGGCTTCGATAGTTGTTCATCTTCATGAGCCAAACTGAAAAAGGGGCTTTGATTAAACGAACTTTCGGTGACAAGTAATAATGGACTAGGAAAGCTAACATGTGATAACATGTTTATGATTTTTTTTTTTTTTTTTTTTTTTTTTAATGAGACGTGTTTCTGATTTTGATTATCAATACAAGTTTCTTGCTTATTGTCTTACTTAATTGTGCGCTTCCGTTAACCGTATATGATGCCTTAGATTGATTTAATTTTATATGCACCTATTTCTAATTAATTCCCTATTTCTCTATTTGTACTTAAGGCAGCTAAATCAAATGTGATTATGAGTTTCAAACAAATAATTTATTATTATTATTTTTTTTTTGGCGAGAATTCCCTCTACATGTTAAAAAGATCATTGAAAGGCTGTTTTTTGTTTTTTGTTTGGTTCCTTTTTTTTTTTTTGGAATACATTAAACACAAAGAAAAAAAGAAAGAAAGCAGTGCGAGTCATAAACAGTCTTTAATTTTTTATATTTTTTATATATAAACTCTGTGATTGTAATAGCTATTATTAAGCCACATGGAATCTTAGCATATCTGGGTCTCTTCTGCTTCAACCATTTTTGCAGGTTCTTAATTTATTTGAGATGAATTATTCTTCCACTATTTGATTTTCATAAATTCCTCCATTATGGAATTTGAGAAGTTGCTTAATGCTTTCTTAGTGCACTTTGATTCATTGTTTATTTTTTTGCTCACAATTTAGATGTTGTTGATAGGTTTAGTGCAGAAATTTTATTAAATTTTTAGATTTTTAAAGAACTAAAAATGAATAGTATACTACCAAGACTCTAATTCATTCTTATCATTAAATAAAATTAGATTAACATTATTTTTCTTATTTGTTAGGATATATTTCTTAAATTAAGGGATAATATTTAACATACAAAAATTTAATTTAGATAATATTTATCATCTAATTAACATTATTTTTTTATTTGTTAGGATATTGTAGGGTCAGGATTTGTAGCCCAAGCCCAAAACAATGAATTTGTAGAGAGTGGATGAAAGAGCTAGGTTAATTGTGAATTTAGCAACGGTTAATGATGATATCCAGGAATGAACCAACGTAAAAACACACATAAAAGCTAAACAAATTGACGTCCGAAGAGATATATTATTGATTGAACAGCTTTTTCCTTTAGATATTTTTCTGTTCTTATCATCTCCAGACATGCCCAGAGCTTATCTTTATCATTGAAGTTGCTAGGAAGATCACTTGAATCTCTCAGGTACTTGTTTGATCGAGACGCTTTGTATCCGAGGAGAATACGTTCTTTGGCTAGCTGATGATCTCTTCGGACTATACTCCACAATCATTTCCAAGTATATCTCCCATATGGAATCCTTCCCAATCATTTTCTTTTCTTCGGACATACCTCAAATAAAAAATGAGGCCCCAGGCCCAATACACAATGTTGGGCTTTTACCCCCACAATAGCCCCTTAAAATTTTAATTTTTCCCTCACATCTGAGGAGAAAAATTAGGATTTTGATTTGTTACGAAATAAAAGCTTTAAGGCACAAAAATCTCTGAGCCCACACGCGTATAAGCATAGATTTGGGTGCTTCATCATTGCTGCTGTCGTTTCAGCATTCCCAAAGCGCTATTAATTACTTCAGGCAGCGTTTTGTCTTTGGTATCCAACGGTAGACTATTGATCCAACGGACGTGGTTCTTCCTTAGAATTTGGGCGGGATGACTCCTACCCTTTCATTCGTCCCTATATAAAGCCTTAGGAGAGGTTATTTTTTCTTTACTTTGCAAATTCTCAGATTACCCAGCGAACTCAAGCACTCGAATCCACCAAGCTCTTCCAATCATCAAATCCAGAATTTATAAGACTCTCCACGAGTTTAAAGATCATTCTCCGACTTAGTTGGTGTAAGTTCTCTCTTATTCAAATATTTCATTTTCTCTTCGGCTAGCCTCCTCGGCCTTTAAGTAGTTATTCTTCAGTCACTGCGTTTAGAGTTTCCCTTTTTTTTTTTTTTTATTGAGATGGGTAGATTTCAGTATACGGTAGATAGCCCCGCCTAGATGGAGGAATTTAGGGTCACATATAACATTCCTCAAGATGTGGGTTTGAGATATTGTCCTCCGGAAAGGCTATTAACAGATAGAAGGATGGGCGAAGTTATAATCCCCATCATCGCTTTCCTAAAAGGGGGAATGACTATCCCTATGGGCCCCATTACCAGAGATTACCTTCGAAACCATAGACTTAGTCCTGAACAATGTGCGCCTAACGTCTTTAGAATCTTAGGAGCAGTTGATGAACTGAACCGTCATCTAAGATTGGGATTCACCTAGCTCGACGTGGTGCATATGTATGAGTGTCATAGCTAGAAAGGAGCGGGATACTACCTTAAATCCCGATCCGACGTTGTTAGGCTCGTCTCCTGCCTTCCCAAATCTAACAAAGGGATGAAAGACGATTATCTGATCGTCTCAGGCGCGTGGCATGACGGTCTTCATTGCCCAACTCAACTAGGAGAGCCAGGTGGGACATCCTACATTTAGGTTTACTAACAGCAGATTTAGGATCTCCGTTTTTTACCAATTTTGTCTTCTCTTTGTATCATTACTTTCAAGTTTCTGACTAAGTTCTGTTGTGATGTGAACAGATAAAGATCACGTTTCTCTTCGGCTCAGCGTCACAAACGTCGCCGCGCTCAATTATTTACTATGATCAGAAATTTTTGTGAGTGAAGATGGGCAGCTCCTATCCGTTCCTCTCATTCTCAGTTTCACACCAAAATCAACTGATTTTCAGCCGGTTGGCAGCGCGATAAGACAGGGAGACCATCGTATCAACCGCATAGACGTTGCTCGAAAAGATTTTTTGGCTCCGTTTGACCTTGCGCCCGTGCCACATCCCAATCCGCAGGGTATACCATTGCTCGTCCAGCCGGTTCAGCAAGTTCCCCTTGAACCAGTAGTAGCAGGTGAAAGAGTCGCTTCTTCAACCTCTTCACTTGAGGAGCAAATAGAAAAGTTTAGATTTGAAGAAGAGGCTTTGGAAAGGGGTCCAGTAATACAGGTTTCAGAGGTCGAGGAGGAAACTGACAGGCAGTCTAGTGCTCACCCTCCTGTTTTAATAACTGTTGTTCCAGACAACTCATCGGAAGAGGAAGAAGATATGGCCAGCCTGAAGGACTTGATGAAGAATAGAGGTAAAAAAGCTTGGCCCAAAGAGACTGGGACGTCTCAACCAGCTATTAGGCTTCCTCCACCACCTCCCCAAGCTTCTTTGGATCTCGGGGCAAAGCAATTTCCAGATCCAAAGAAGAAGAGGCCCCTCACTGACAATGAAGAACGGGAGGTAGCGCTTCTGAAAAGGACCAAACAACAAAAGGTGGTTAAAGACCACTGAAGTAAGAGGGCTCCATCTACAAAGAGCCGAGATGAAGACGTCGTGGCTGATGTGCGCCGAGGACCTCGCACTTGGTCCCCAAGGCTAGAATTGGATGGGGCTCCAATCCCCTGGGAGACCTCCCTCAGAAATTACAATGGGGGGAGGGCAGATCTCATTGCTGAGGCCTTGGAGCAGCCACTTCTCCTTCCAAAGGACATGGAGTCTTACAGGCGCTTCAACCAATACAAGCTCTTCCTATCCCTTAAGAGGGATTTAGCCATGGTAAGTGAACTGATCTGCCTAATTAAGGTGCTGATCTTTTTTATTTACCCCTTTTCTTTGATCTATATTGAAATTTTTTGTTATGTAGATTATTTAGCAAGTTTATGTGGCCGAGGAGTGGAACAAGAAGTCCTATATTGAAGTCCAAACGGAGGCCCATTCTCGTTTTGAGGCAAAAAAATAACTGGGCGATCTGAAGGAGGATTATTCCCTGCTATCCGAGCAGTTGAAAGAAATGACTAGACAAAGGGATAGTCTTGATGCAGGCCTTAAAAACACTGAGAAGCAGGCCGAAGAACAACGCAAAGAACTGCGCATGACCAAAATCAATCTGGCAATAGAGAGAGAGTTGGTCAAAAATCTTTGTGCTGAGCTTCAAAAAGCCAGGGAGACTGCCAAATTGGCCGAGAAGAATGCTCAGTTGGCCAAAGAGGCGGTCGAGGCTGAAAGGCAGGCAGCGTATAAGCTGGGGGTGGAGGAGACCCAAGCCAACCTTACTGAGCAATTTGCCTCGGTCAGCCGAGAGTACTGCGATGTAACTTGGGGAAAAGCACTGGATGTTGCTGGGGTCCCTGCGGAATCTGACTTGAGACTACCTGGGAGTATATACTACGATCCTAATATTCGCGAACTTCCAGGGTCTGATTCCTCTCTCTCCATACAACTCTAAGAGGCTTCGGAGCAATCCCTGATCGGCCAAGTCCTTCAAATCAACCCTGAGGCCCCCAAAGAGTCTGGTCAACCTAGTGATCAGGGCAAACCAGTTGACCCTTTAGCCTCTCAAATGAAGGCTTAGACGCTTAGGAGTTTATTTTATTTTATTTTATTTTATTTCATACTTGTATTAATTTTTCTTTTATGTAGGGAATTGTGAACTACTTTCTTTTGATCAATGGAATTGTTCTTTTATTTTTTGTCTTTGTTGTACATGTCGCAAAATTTACTATTATTGCAAATGACTGACTTGTAGTTAATATAACATAGCCAAACTTAACAATGATATCATATTAATGATGCAAACAATTTACTTCAACACTGGAAGAAACTGATTGTGTAAGAATTATTAACAAACACTAAAAGCAATGAATGATATGAAGAACTCGCACTTTTTCTCAAACATTTACGAAGAATACTACTGAGCACCAACTGTCTTAAGTGTGTGGCCGAAGAGATTTATCATAAGATAGCATTTATTCAGATAAATTTAAATACTTAGGAGAATCGTAAGAGAGTATTAACTAACCCGAATCATCTGGTCCGAGGACTTCAGGCATGATTGGATTTAAGTTTAAACACTTAGGAGAAATGTAACGGAATGTTAACTAACCCAAATCATTTGGTCTGAGGACTTCAGGCATGATTGGATTTAAGTCTAAACATTCAAGAGAAATGTAACGGAGTGTTAACTAACCCAAATCATCTGGTCCGAGGACTTCAGGCATGATTGGATTTAAGTTTAAACACTTAAGAGAAATGTAACGGAGTGTTAACTAACCCAAATCATCTGATCCGAGAACTTCAGGCATGATTGGATTTAAGTTTAAACACTTAAGAGAAATGTAACGGAGTGTTAACTAACCCAAATCATCTGATCCGAGAACTTCAGGCATGATTGGATTTAAGTTTAAACACTTAGGAGAAATGTAATGGAGTGTTAACTAACCCAAATCATCTGGTCCGAGGACTTCATGCATGATTGGATTTAAGTTTAAACACTTAGGAGAAATGTAATGGAGTGTTAACAAACCCAAATCATCTGGTCCGAGGACTTTAGGCATGATTGGATTTAAGTTTAAACACTTGTGAGAATTGTAATGGAGTGTTAACCAACCCAAATCATCTGGTTTGAGGACTTCAGGCATGATTGGATTTAAGTTTAAACACTTGTGAGAAGTCCAAAAACTTTACATAATAAACTGGCATATTGATTGAACTAAAGATTTGATTAATAATAGTACCTTTCAAGGTTGTTTACATTCCAGGGGTGTGGCATTACATGACTATCCAAATCTTCCAAGAAATACGCCCCAATGCCAGCCCCTGAGGTAATACGATATGGTCATTCCCAATTGGGTCATAATTTTCTTCAAGCTGGGTTCTTTGCAGTGCCCACAACTTTCCTGAGTACCAAATCACCAGGCTCTAGAGGCCTTAGCTTTACGTTGGCATCATAGCCTTGCCTGAGCTTTTGTTGATAATGTGCTAATCGAACCATTGCATTTCTCTCCTTTCTTCAATCAGATCCAAACTCTTTTCTAGCTGCTCATTGTTGCCGGTCAGACTAAACGAATTAGTTCTCATGGTTGGGAACCCAGTCTCCAAAGGTATGACAGTTTCAGCTCCATAGGTCATTGAAAAGGGGATCTTTCCAATAAACCTACGAGGTGTAGTTCTGTATGCCCAAAGTACATATGGCAGTTCTTCCACCCATTTGCCCTTTGCATCGTCTAGTCTCTTTTTTAATCCATTAACTATGACCTTATTAACCGCTTCTGCTTGTCCATTCCCCTAGAGATAGGTAGGGGTGGAGTATCTGTTTGTGATTCCCAGTTCGCTACAATAATTCCTGAATGCTTTGCTATCGAACTGTAGGCCATTGTCCGAGATGAGAGTTTGAGGAACCCCAAATCGAGTGACAATATTCTTCCACACAAATTTCTGCACATCTATGTCTCTGATATTGGCCAGAGGTTCAGCTTCGACCCATTTGGTGAAATAGTCAGTGCCGACCAGAAGGTATTTCCTGTTTCCTGCGGCTTTTATGAATGGACCCACGAAATCTATGCCCCATTGAGCGAAAGGCCATGGGCTGGATAGTGGATTAAGGGTTCCCCCTGGCTGATGAATGTTTGGGGTAAACTGTTGACATTGGCCGCACTTCTTAACAAATTCATGGGCTTCTTTTTGCATATTCGGCCGCCAATAACCTTGGGTAATGGCTCGGTGAGCTAAGGATCTACCTCCAGTGTGGCTTCCATAGATTCCTTCATGTAGCTTTTCTAGCAGTAATTTAGCCGCTTTCAGATGCATGCATAATAAGTACGGTCCTAAATAGGAGCATTTATATAGTTTCTGGTCCTCAGATAGCCAGAACCTGGTCGCCTTCCTCCGAAATTTTTCAGCTTCCCTCCTTTCTTCAGGCAAAGTATCCTCCTTCAAGAATTTAATAATAGGATCCATCCAGCTGAGTTCGGCCCTGATTTGGTGAACCTGGACTAGCTCTGTTCTTGCCTCTATAGGCCCATGCAGGTCCTCGACGAGGATAACTCTCGGCAAATCTTGCGCCGAAGAGGTAGTGAGCGTGGCTAAAGAATCAGCATGTGCATTACCATTTCTGGGGATGTGCAGCAAATTAAAAGAGTCGAACTCCGACTGCAGGCGCTTAACTCAGCTCAGGTATCCTTGCATTCTTTCATCCTTCGCCTCAAATTCACCTTGTACTTGACCAACGACTAATCTCAAGTCCGAGAACAGCTCCACTGACTTTCCTCCCATTCTTCGAATCATAGCCATTCCCATCAGTAAAGCTTCATACTCGGCCTCATTATTTGTGGCCGTGAAGTTTAGTCTTATTGACTTTTCGATAACGATCTTCTCTAGAGATATTAACACCAGCCCTACACCAGAACCCTACTTCCCAAGGTGATGGACCTCATTGAGAAATCATGCCAACCGATTTTTCATCCATGTCTTTCTCTGCCATTACCTCATCTAAACTAGGCTTTGTGAACTCGGCCACCAGATCTACAAAGGCCTGACCCTTGACTGAAGTGCGAGGCATGTATTTGATGTTAAAAGCCCCCAGGATAGTGCCCCATTTAGCTATTCTTCCCGCGTAGTCAGCACTTCTAAGTATGGTTTTAAGCGGGAGTTGTGTGAGTACGATGACCGTATATGCTTGGAAGTAATGAGGCAGCTTTTGTGTACCAAGTACTACTGCCAATATGGCTTTCTCCAGCGGCAGGTACCGAATCTCAGCCTCATGCAATGACTTACTCACATAGTAAACTGACCTTTGCGCACCTTGGTCCACTCGAATCAATACCAAACTTACAGCACAGGGAGTCACAGCAATGTAGGCAAACAAGACCTCATCTGGCTTAAGACTGGACATGATTGGTGGCTGGGCCAAGTAGTCTTTGAGTTGTTGGAAGGCCAAAGCACACTCTTTAGTCCACTCAAACCCTTTCCATTTATTGATCAATGAGAAAAAAGGTCTGCACCTATCTGCTGATCGAGATATGAATCGGTTCAAGGCAGCGGTCATTCCAGTTAATTTCTGAACTTCTTTGGGATTCCGAGGAGCTTGTAAATTGTGGATGGCCTTTATCTGATCGGGGTTTACTTCAATCCCCCTGTGGGTCACCATGTACCCTAGGAATTTGCCTGATCTCATGCCAAATGAGCATTTGGAAGCGTTTAGATGCAGCTTGTGCTTTCTTAGAACTTCAAAAATGTTTCCAAGGTTCTTTACACGCACAGAAACGACTTTGCTTTTCACCACCATGTCATCTATATAAACTTCGATACTTTTGCCCAGCTGTGACTCAAACATCCTCGTCGTCATTCTTTGGTAGGTAGATCCTGCATTTTTCAAACCAAATGACATCACTTTATAATGGTAGTTACCGATAGGAGTGACAAAAGCAGTCTTCTCCTGGTCATCCAAGGCTAACGGGATTTGGTGGTAGCCTTGGAAAGCATCCAAAAAACTCATCCGAGGATGGCCGACAGTGGCATCTACTAGCTGATCAATTTTTGGCATGGGGAATGGATCCTTAGGACAAGCCTTATTTAAGTCAGTAAAGTCTACACAGACTCGCCATTTCCCGTTCTTCTTCTTCACCATCACAGTATTTGCTAACCACTCCGAATAAAAAACTTCTATAATAGCTCCAGCTTGTTTGAGCTTTGTTACTTCTTCTCTCACTGCATTTGTATGTCCCTTAGATGGGCGTCGAGGAGGCTGCTTCTTAGGGATAATCAATGGGTTGACTTTCAGATGGTGGCAGATGAATTCGGGATCCATTCCTGGGGCTTCGTAAGCATTCCAGGCAAATACATCAAGATTTCTTTTAAGGAACTCTATTAGCTCTTTCTTCTCTTGAAGAGGTAGCTGAGATCCAACCTGAAATTTTTTTTCTGGATTGTCTCCGATAACAACTTTTATTAAATCTTTGCACCTAGCGCCTTCGGCTGGGTCTTCGATGGGCGATGCCCGAGGTTTTAACTGCTATAAACCCTTTTTGGCCTGGGTTGAGGCCTCAGTTTCAGGCTCATGTTGGATGGCAGCCACTAAGCATCGTTTAATCGCAGACTGATCTCCCTGGATTTCACAAACCTGTCCTTCAGATGGATATTTAATTTTCTGATGCAAAATAGAGGAAACAGCTCCTAGTGCATGAAGCCAAGGTTTGGCTATAATTGCCGTATAGGGCGAATACACATCTACAACTATGAAATCCACCTCTACCACCTCTGAGCCGGTCTGCACAGGTAATCGTATTTGGCCTTTCGGGGTAACAACCCTTCCTTCAAAACTTATCAGGGGGGAATTATATGGTGTCAGGTCTTGAGGTTTTATGTTCAGCCCCTTGTAGAGCTCAGGATACATTATCTCTACCGTGCTGCCTTGGTCAACTATTACCCTCTTCACATCATACCCTCCAATTCCGAGGGTTATTACTAAAGCATCATCATGGGGTTGGATGGTTCCAATCTTATCTTCGTCCGAGAACCTTAATATCGGTTGAGTATCCGGTCTAGCTCTCTTCGAACCTTGGCCAAAGTCCCCTGCGGGTAACCGGGCTACCGACATAACCTTGGATGGCCAGGATCCTGTTCTCCCTGGTGCTGCGAAGATGACATTGATAGTTCCTAATGGAGGCTTTGAAGAGTCATCTCTTCAGGGCTCTGAGCTCATCTGACCTCCTCGGCCACTGGAGTGGTGTAGGAGGTGCCTCAATTTACCTTCGCGAACTAGTTGGTCCAAATGATCCCACAAGCTCCTGCAATCCTCAGTGGTATGCCCATGGTCTTGGTGGTACTAGTAATAGAGATTATGATTACGCCTCTCAAGGTTCCCCATCATCTTATTCGGCCACTTAAAGAATGGTTCATTCTTAATCTTTTCCAAAACTTGGTGTACTAGCTCTTTGAATACAGTGTTGACTGCTTGAAGATTTGTTGATCCTGATTGCCCAGCAAAATCTCTCTGTGGTTTATTGTTATTATAACGATCCGACCTGAAATCCCTCATCTCTTGGGGGATAACCTTGTCCTTTCCCTTCCCTTGCTGTTGATCCTCTTCAACTTTTTTATATTTTTCAATACGGTCCATGAGCTGATGCATGTTAGTAACTGGCTTACCAGTTAAGGACTTCCTTAAACCGTGATCAGTGGGGAGGCCGAGCTTAAACGCGCTAAGGGCCATTCCATCAAAATTGCCTTTCATATCATTAAACATCTCCCAGTACCTATCTGAGTACGTTTTCAAGGTCTCGCCCTCTTGCATGCTCAAGGATAGCAGTGAAGACAAGGGCCTGGTCACTCTTCGACATGTGACAAAATGGGAACCAAATGCTTGAGTGAGCTCTCTGAAGGAATTGATGGAGTCTACTTCTAGGCTGTCAAGCCACCTTATTGCAACCGGTCCAAGACTAGAGGGGAAAACCTTGCACATCAGAGCTTCATCTCTAGAGTAGACAGCCATCCTTTGATTAAGTGACTTACATGTTCCACAGGGTCTATTCTACCATTATAGGTGGTGAATGTCGGCTGGTTAAAACGCCGAGGAAGTCTCGCTTCTTCAATCCTGCGTGTAAAGGGTGATCTAGAGATTTGATTCAAAGCCTTGCTCATGGCATTGTTCCCTACACCTCCACGTGATGGGCTTCGAGGTTGCTTCTTGCGATGATGCTCTTCTTCATAGGAAAAGGATTCACTGACTCGTGTTCGAGATCTTTGCTTGTAAGTGACGTCCTGTTTGTCATCGGAATCTTCATTAGAGTGCGAAGAAATCCGTTTCCTTTTTGCATGGCGCAGCTCCCTTTTTAGCCTTTCAATTTCTAGTTGCATATTCTGGTTTTCTCTGCATGAGACACGTGACTTCCACCATGTGGTTGGCTTCGATCAGTATGCGTAGTATGCATACTACCTTCATGATTTTGTCTCTGCTCCAAACTGAGAAAAGCGTCTACGTGTTGGGATGCCCTAGATTCTGTTGGTTGTTGGCCTGGTTCAGCCATTATCAACTGTTGTTTCCACTTTCGCTTAAGCTCTTCCCACAGACAGCACCAATTGTAGGGTCAGGATTTGTAACCCAAGCCCAAAACAATGAATTTGTAGAGAGTGGGTGAAAGAGCTAGGTTAATTGTGAATTTAGCAATGGTTAATGATGATATCCAGGAATGAACCAATGTAAAAACACACATAAAAGCTAAACAAATTGACGTCCGAAGAGATATATTATTGATTGAATAGCAATTACACTTCTTAGAGCTGCAGTAAAGTCTTTCTCCACCTCTTTTTCTCTTTTTACCGATCCCTCTTCTTTAGAGACCTTTCTTATTTATATAGCTTTCTTCTAAATCATCTTCATCGTACACTTGTTCTTCATCTAAACAATCACTTGAGTCTATGTCACATCAGATATCTTCTTTAGTTCTTCAGGAGTGTTGGTAGTTGAAGTTGCACTATTCAAGAGTCTTCTCCATATAAATGTGGCCAGAAAAGTTGTTGCAGTGCATTAAACATGGTGGTAGCAGCTTTTTCCTTTAGATATTTCTTTGTTTTTATCATCTCCAGACATGCCCAGAGCTTATTATTATTATTGGAGTTGCTAGGAAGATCACTTGAACCTTTCAGGTACTTATTTGATCGAGATGCTCTGTATCCGAGGAGAATACACTCTTCGGCCGGCTGATGATTTCTTCGGACTATACTCCACAATCATTTCTAGGTATATCTCCCATGTGGAATCCTTCCTAATCATTTTCTTCTCTTCAGACATATTTCAAACCAAAAATGAGGCCCCAGGCCCAATACACAATATTGGGCTTTTACCCCCACAGATATATTTCTTAAATTAGGAGATAATATTTAACTTACAAAAATTTAATTTAGATAGTATTTATCATCTAAATTTTCAAAATTTTAATATTATTAAATTAATATTATTTTATTAGAATATCAAGCTACAAAACTAGATTATTAAGGGATAAGCACAATCCAAATTCTTCAAGAGGTGATTAATATAAATCTATCCCAAGAAACAGTATATATCTCCAATAATTTGATAATCTCTATCTATTCCAAAAAATAGTATATATCTCCATTAATTTGATAATTTCTACGTTGATGACATTTAAAAAATATATATATATCAAAATTCCTTATAGTTATCAACCATGTTCTCTTACTCTTTTTTTTTTTTTTTTTTTTTTTTTAAATTTTTATATGTTACGTTATGTTGAATTAACTCTTTCTTTTCTTTTTTTATCATTCTCAAAAAAAAAAAAAAAAAAATCTTTTTTTTTTTCATTCTATTCATATGTCCTTTTTTTAATTCCAATTTTTATGGCATAAAAACAAATGCATTGATTAGATATCTTTAATTTCAATAAGATTTAAATGAATTATATTTCAAATGGAACTCTACCAATATATATAACCATATATATTCTTTTTGGAGTAAAGCTTATTTCAATATGTGAATGCCTAAATCACATGACAATGCAGGTATGCATTCTTTCTTCTTTTATTATTTTTATTTTCATTTTGTTTGTTTTCTTTAGTGTTATTATTGGTTTTTTGTCTTCATGTGATTTTAATTAATGAATTCAAAACATTCGAAAATATTGTCAAGTTTCTAAAGGCTCCTTCTTTGTTTTTGTATTTTTTTTTATTAAATTGATTACGGTTTGTGTATTGGTTGCCTTTTGTTTAAACTAATTTTCTTAGGTTTGATCTAATTTATATGCTTAGGGTTAGGGTCTTAGAATTAATGATTAAATATGGTTATAATTAATAGATTAATTTTAACAATTTTCTTATTTGATTTTTATGTTACATCAAATTATCAAGATGTTCTACACTTGTATTCTTGAATTATCAACTTTAATTTTAATTTATAATATTATCAAGATTATATTAATTTTAGATTTATCAATTGTTTAGTATGTTTTTTTAAATAATTATCAATTTAAAATTCAATTTGGAATTATCAATTTAATTTAGTTTTAGGAAGAAATCTTACCCCTTATTTTAGTGAGATAATTATTTACACTTGATAATTTTTTCTTTTATCTTTATTGAATCTATTAAAATATATAATTATTTATACATTTATTTTATAAGTTTTTTTATAAAACCGTGCAACGCACAGGCCTATAACTAGTTTGATAGAGAGACCAACATCTAGTGCTAGATTCTTGCCAAATTGTCACGTCTAAGATTTCACTAGATTGAAAAAGTCATAATATTCTGTCACAAACATACTTCATTAATGTTGTTTTTATTTTAGTTGCTCTTGTCTAAGATATGACATCAAACTTCTTATTGAAAGCTTTCACTGGGCCATTCTTTGTTGGTGAAGTATTGTTTAATAAAAAAGAGTGGTATTTGCCATGTTGACCATTTTTAATTGTCAACATGGCAGTGGCTGAGCTGGAGTTTTGCCGATTAAAAATGCCACCTTGAACTCGATGTCCCTAACATCAAGTTCTATGTTGACAAAACTTGAGTTTAGAAGACTCGGGTACCATGTTATTAACTACACAGTACCCGAGCTTAGTAAACTCGAGTCTGGCTCGAGTACCATGTTATTTTACTAAACCGTACTCGAGTTCTATGAACTCAAGTACTATGTAAGGAAATAATTGAGTTTAGAACTCTGGAGTAACATGTTATATGTTGCCCCATCTGTCACTCTCAGTCTTAGTCTCAATCTCCCTCTCATTCTTACTCTCAGTTACAATCTCCCTCTCCTTCTCACTCTTAATCTCGTTCTCACGCTCTCTCTCGCTCTTGATAGGGCAAAAATAAATTGACTCATTGCAAATTAATTAATTACCTAAGTTAATTAATTTGGTTCAATTATATGTAATAGTGTGGCAGCACAAACAAATTACCAAATTATCTAAATGCAGCGGAAAATAAATTTAACACGGGTGATTTGTTTACGAATGGGGAAAATCACTAAGGCAAAACCTCACCGGGTGATTTTAAGGTCACTACTCTCAAGAATCCACTATTATCAATCACAAGCGGTTACAAGTATAAGAAATCTTATCAAACCCTTTGGCCTATCCCAAATACCAACCTACATTTGAACCTTTACTCCAATACCTAATTGGACTTGTATTGTAGTGGCAATCTTTCCGTTCAATGCACAAATCCCAGTACGTGACTAGCCAATGATGCATGGATCCTAATAAATGACTAACTTCAGCAACTTAAAGAGGTTGTTGGTTGCAAAGTTCTTTAGTTCATCAACAAAGAAGACCAGGAAGCTCCTTGGTCACAAAATCCTTGGCGTAAAGACACAGTAACTTCTTCAGAGAGAATAATGAACTTAGGCACTATTTGCATGCGTGACAGCATTTAAAATAATCCTTATATACGTCTAGGGTTGTGAGAAAAGAAACCCTATACAAATATACAAGCATGGGCCGAAAATCAAATATGGAATTTCTGATTTCGTAAGTCTCGATAAAAATAGCTTGTGTCGAGCTTCTGTTAAGCTTCAACATTAAATCTTGATAGAAAGGATTTTGTTGAGTTTTAATGAACAACTCTTCTTCACTTCTTTCATAGTCAGATTTTCATGGTTTTAACACTTGACTTGAATTCTTGTTTCTAGAAGTACTAAACCCATCATAGATCTACCCAATTACAAGTAAAATGCATTTTGTCAAAGGATTAGCCAATTAGATAAAATATGTCCCTAGCAATCTCCCCCTTTGACAATCCGTGACAAAACCACAACAACACAAATAATTATGAGAGAATTCAGAGAAGGCTTAAATCACTAAACTCATAATCACTTGTTGTATTACACAAGAAATCTATCACTATTACAAACTCTTGAAAAACTTTGCAAGAAGAGAGTTCATGGCAAGATAGACTTTCACAACCTGTCTTTCTGAAACACTTAAACAAAACTCATCAAGGAATCATGTGTGAAATAGAAATAAAGATTGTGTACATAAAGAAACATGTGTATAAAGAGAGAAAAGAAACAACACATGTAGAGGTAGGTGAAGAAAAACATACATCATCATCATATATATGAAAAGAAAGTACAATGTATATAATAAAATGGTCACAAGGCCGGTATACAAGAGGCTAATGTAAATAAAGAAGAAAAGAAAAATACATATAAACCTCACTACATCCCCTAAACCTATATACACTCCCCCTATAAAAAAAAAGTCCTATACTAACTCTCCTCCTAAGTACAAGACTACTCTCAAACCTAAAATTACTCCCCCTTTTTGTCACGAATGACAAAGGGCAAGTCACTGAGAGGTCGTCAACTCGTCATCATCAAATGAGTCAGCATCATCCTTGTCATTAGGCAAGGCCATTAGAGAAGGACAGGGAGAAAGAGCAAGAATAGCCATATGAGCCTATTGGCAGGTAATGTGGCCTAGTTGGGTGTTCATTTGACACATCTCATTAGTGAGATAGTTAAGACGACCACCGTAGTCAGCCTGCATCCGCTGAAGCTACTCCATGATGGCCTCGAGGGTCACACCACCAGCCGTTGAGGAGGAAGGAGCTGAAGAAGACGGAGCCAAAGATGGTGGAACAGTAGGAGTTGCAGGATCGGTTGTCTCCACATGTGGCTGCTTCAACTAAAGTTGAGTCTCACTCTACCGGACAAAACCAGTGCTGATGGCACCCATAACGGTGAAGAGAGGAATAGGAATGTGAAAGTGCTGAAGGATTCGTGTGATAGCCGAAGGAAAGATGAGCTTATCACGAGTAGTGGTATCTTGATACACATCTATGATAGATGTGATGAAGTGAAAGGGAAAGTTAATGGAAAGATCCTCCATCAAAGACAAAAGAAAACGAGTACGAGGCTCAGTGATGGAGTTATAGTGAGATAATGGCGTGAGAGTGAATTTTATCACCATGTTAAGGAATCTCGAGCCTTTTGCAAAACCCGAGCATGGGGTGTTGAGTTTACCACCCTAAACAGAAGGAGTCCCATAGAAATGGGAGATGAGTTCATCTCTAGACATAGTTTGGAGATGATCACAGCTAGGGTAATCAAGATGCGCTACCCTAGGGACATGTAGTACCTCGGCAACAAGATCTGTTGTAACTACAATATGTGTACCTCAGAATCGCGTAACGAACTGAGGCACAGAGGTATCGATGCCGTGTATGTTTTGGTAGAACTTCTGTATAAACATGACAGGACAATGCACGAGTTTTTCATAGAGAGATTCCCATCCCTGAGTCCGAATGACAGTAGGTAGCGTAGTGTCGGAGAAATTCGTCAGAATGACCTAGCGTTCCAGATGAATGCTACGGGCCTGGAAGTTCTCAAATAAGTCCGTCTAGGCCTTCTCATCATAGAACAAAATATGAAAGGGTACGGGAGGATCAGAAGAGAATGATGACTCGGAACCATTAGAAATCTGAGCTGGAATAGATTTGCACTGTTTGGGTGCCATAACGAAGTCTAAAAGAAAAAAAAAATAGAGAGAGAGAGAGAGAGAGAGAGAGAGAGAGAGAGAGAGAGAGAGAGAGATAACCAACTCAGCATATGTTCAAAAGGAGGAAAAAGAAAGAACAAATGCATAAGAGTGCATGAACATGTGATGTGCATAATGGCACTCATAAGTTTAATCAAGCACACAATCCTAAAATGCATGAAATATTGTTATAACAAATAGAAGATGCAATATATGAACATATAACAACAAATTCACAAAGCCTAGCCCAAAAATTTCATGAAAAACTCAAAAACCCCAAAATTTTTGAAAAACTCCAAAACCTAGGTCTAAAATGCATGAATGCATGAAAAGAGAGAAGATAAGGACACTTGCCAAGTGTTTGGAGCTTGATTTGGGCTGAAGAACACATGGGTGAGGAGATTTGAGAGTGAGAAAGAGTTGTGGGTTGAGAGAGAGAGAGAGTTTTCTATCAAGAGAGAAGTGAGAAAATGAGATTTGAAATCGCACCTGTCCTATAAATAGAAAACACAGCTCGACAGATCGAGAATTCTGTTGAGCACTAAATCTCGACAAAAGTGAATCTATCGAGGATCTGTCAAGGATTTGTCAACGGCTAAAGGATGGTCTCGATGGATCGAGGATTTGTCGAGAATCTATTGAGCAGACAAAGAGCACAAGAATTTTTGCTCGATGGATTGAAGAAGTTGTCGAGATTTTATCGAGAAGAAACCCAGAAATCTCGATGGATTGAGAATCTGTCTAGAAGACAGAGAGCACAGGAAAAATTCTTGATGGATCGAGAAGTTGTCGAGACCTGAAGAAGAAAGCTTGCAGAAAGGAATCTATTGAGGATGTGTCGAAAAGCTGTTGAGCTTGAAGAAAGAAGGTTTTTCAAGGGAGGAAAAACACATAAAGATGAATGCAACAAGCAAGATACTCAAACAAACATCCAAGCCACATATTATGCTCTCAAAACATCTCTCAACATATATGCAAAGCATTCATAGATCCAAAACACACATGCACACACACACACACACACACACACACACACACACACTCTAAACAAGTCTAACTAATTTTATATTTCAAAAAAAGTTAAGATAGTTTAGTGAGCATATATTAACACATGTATTCCTTGTGATGGTCAAATCATATTGTACCTGTACACGTATCAAAAGTAGCAAAGAAATTGCGTGTTGTGTGTGAAACATAACAAGAGTGCATAAGTGTCTCATATTATGAAGATTTTTGATATGAGAAAATCAAATACACTCACACTCAATCATAACTGTTTGATGGGGACTATCACCTTCTAGGTACATCCTATAACTTCTACATCTCCTAGAAACACGCTTGCAACCATTTTAGAAGCATTTTGTTTCTTTTTTCTTTTATTCTTTGCATATATTACTTTTTGAGCATAGCATGCATGGGCGTATAAGGGAGAGAAGAAATACTCATTTATGTAAGCTAAAACATCCCAATTTTGCTATACCTAAGCACACAGATGTTATTCATGATTGGCGGGTTTTAGTGGTAAAATGGTTATTTATGCTTTTCTCTTAGGATTTTCTAGTCCTTCCCGTCAAAAAGAGTAATATGAGTATGAGATATAAGATGCAATCTTAATTGTACTCATCACAAACACGAGTGATAAAGCTCATTTACTTAGTTGTGCATTGAGATGCTCATCTAAGTTACAAGAGATACAAAGTTTAGAAAACTTTGTTTCAATGGCCATCCAGGGTACACAAGTGCCAATATACACAAACACATACTGTTTTTTTATTTTTCAAATTTTCATTTTTTTATTTTATTTTTTATTTTTATGAAAAACAAAATAAATCAAAAACTGAAAACAACCAAACAAAAGCATAAAGAAACCCATAAAGCATATAACTAGACTGACTCAAAACCAACTAAGAAATCCAAATTCTCCAAGGTTGAAGGCGGAATTCACAATATCCTTGAGTTTAGCATAGAACTCATCAAATGTCTCATCCTCCTCCATCCTTATTTCTTCAAAACTACTAGTGAGTCTTTAAAGTTTCACAGTCTTTACTGCCTTGGTACCTTTGTAGGTGGTCTCAAGAATGGTCCGTGCTTCCTTGGCAACTTCCTTGGATGATATTTTCTTGAATTTCTCATTGGTCACTCTACTAAACAAAGCATTCAAGGCCCTACTGTTGAAATTTGCCACTTTGATTGTTGTTTCATCCCAATCCACCTGCGCTTCCTTTGACTTAGTCTAGCCAACTTTAACAGCTTGCCATACTTTTTCACCTAGAGCCTGCAAAAAAACTTTCATAAAAACTTTCCAGTACGCATAATTAATGCCATCAAATAAAGGAGGACTCAAAAGAGATTGTCCACGATCCATGAAAATGGGGGTCAAGGATCATACTCAGGAAATTAATCCAATCAGAGTGTACCTGCTTTGATACCACTTGTTAGGAAATTTAGACCCCGGTTGTTAAAATTAACAAGTTTTAAACCTGAGTTGTTAATTAGATTTATTATGAATAAACCTTGTTAAAACAAATTAACATCAATATCATTTCAATATCATGCACAACGGAAAAGTAAATAAGACAAGATATGATGACCTAGAAAAACCAATGAAACAAATTAGTTTCACAGTAAATACCTGGGGAGAAACCTTCCCGAAAAGCAATTTACTATAGCAAAAAGAAGTTTTAGATCTAGTACAAAACCTTTGTCCCTAGACTCTACAATCCTCATAGATGAACTTATAGGAGAAACCTTCTACCGCTTTAGAACCTCTGAACTCTTCAATATATGAATGCCACCCTTTTGCACGGATCCCAGTACGTGACTAACCAATGATGCACGGCTCCTAGTATGTGACTAACTCACCAACTTTGAAGAAGATTGTTGGTTGCAAAGTTCTTCACTTCATCCAAAATGAAGATCAAGAAGCACTTGGTTACAAAACCTTAAGGCACAAAGACGCAGTAGCTTCTTTCAGAGAGAATGAGGCACTAGGTCACTTTTTGCATGTGTTCTCCTTGTATTCTCTTGTGTGAAGGCCTCTAAAATAAGTCTTATATATGTCTAGGGTTGTGAGAAAAGAAATCCTACACAAATACATAAGCATGGGCTAAAAATCGGATCTGAAAATTTTGATTTCGTAGATCTTGATAGATACTGTATCTGTCGAGCAGCTATCGAGACCTCAATAGATATATCTATCGAGCTATCTGTTGAGCTTTAATGAATAACACTTCTTCACTTGTTTCTTGGACAGATTTGCATGGTTTCAATACTAAACTTGAATTCTTGTTCCTTTAAGTACTAAACCCAATTACAAGTAAAGTGCATTTTGTCAAAGGATTAGCCAATTTACATAACATATGTCTCTAACAATATCCACATATGTCCTAACAGTTTGTAATCCCACGGCAGTGGAATGTAAATAATTTATGAAAGTACTATTTCTAAGTTGAAGCTTTGTAAACAATTATTAGTTTTTATGCAATTAGATGCATTAATGATTAAACAGAACCTTAGTAAGGTACAAAACCTTGGTCAGGTTTAATTCCTCGGATCACCTACCTTGGGTAAATTGACACCTAACTTATCGTTAAGAGTTAAACAGAATCTCGATCAGGTTTGATTCCTTGGATCACCTACCTTGGGTAAATTAACACCTAACTTCTCATTAAGGGTTAAATAGAACCTCGATTAGGTTCGATTCCTTGGATCGACTACCTCGGGTAAATTAACAGTCGACTTACCATCTAACTAGTTATGTAGGACCTCGGCTAGGTAAAAACTCCTCGGATCCCCTTATATTTGATCGAAAATAGCAACCAATTTCCTCTAGGGAAAATTTCAATGAAATAAAGATTAGACTAGATATCGCGAGTTCCCCATTGAGGAAGCACTCTTTTCTTTTCAATTTTTATGATTAAAACACTAAGTATAAGAGATTTTGATAATTATAGCTACAGAAGGATGATTCTTAGGAGAAATTAATTGGACTTAAAATAAACAAGTGCGCACAACAAAGTTAGAAAAGGTGGGTCAGATAATTCATAATGTGTGTATTAGAACGAGGATAGAAGGATTGTCATGACAGAGTGGAGAGTAAAGGAGACTATACGTAGCAAAAATTAAGTAGAAACTTTCTTCATTAATTCAGGGGCTAACAAGTCATTACAAAAAGGAAATAGTAAGACCATTACACAAAGGGCCATTAAAAAAATTTTAAATTAGACCCAACTCTTAAGTCTTTTTTGCTTGTTAGTCCTCAAATGCCACCTCTTTCCCTGCTTTCTTGCTGGTTTGCACCTCAATCGAGGGTTTTTACACTGACAAATTCGCTTTGCCCGTTGAGGGAGCCCAGCCAGGGGGAGGAGTCTCCTTTGCGGCTGTGGAGGTGGTGGTAGTTTTTACACCAGGTTCAGGAGGTCAGTCCCCGACCTGAGTGGGAGTGGCCGAGACAGCAGTGCTGGGGAGAAGAGAAGAAATTGCCTTTGTCCTGATGGCCGAAGGGTAGAATACCCTTTTAGGACCCCTCAGTTTTGAGGTGGGATAAACACTAGCAGCATTCAGAGCCTCTGTCCAAGTTTGAAGACAGAAGCCTCAGTATATAGTGGGGATCTGGGACTTTAGGTGTGTTGCTGTTTCTTTTTTGCCCCAAGTCATAGGTTATCTGTTCCACCTTTGTCATCTCCTCAGCTTTAACAATTATTGATTGAATAATTGTTAAAAATACGTTCACAGACTTTGAGTCCTATTAAAGGGTTGGCAAAAATTGGCAGACAAAAACATATATTATAAAATAAATCTTAATTAATACCTAATCATAATAGGAATCAAATTTGACCTAAAAAGTAACAAAAACACTTAAAAACAATTGAAATAAGTACTCTAAGCCTAAAATAACAAAATTTATAGAAAAATACCAAAATAATGAATTACAAAAATTAAATTGTAAATTCTGTCCTACATCAGACCCCTCCACCTTGAAAAGAACTCATCCTCGAGTTGAATGTTGAGACCTCAAATCTTCCATGCTAAGCAAACAAATACTTGGAATACTTGAGTCCATTGGTTTTCTTTCCAAACTTGCAACTCATCAATGGAATAAACAAATCAACTTGAATATTTAAAATGAGTTTTGATAATTGGTGACACATTAGTATATAATTTTAGTGTACTAAAAGTTATAGTATCCTTAGCATTACACATGAAAGGAACATATCAAGAAAAGGATTGCAGTGCCACTAGACTCAATGATAGGGCCATATGAGTGTACATGAATCCTCGAAAATTTTAGAGATGACTTAGACCACAAACACAAAAATGCATCTATATTGGAGGTGCTAAATTTAAAAATTTTGAACATCTTGCATCTATATTATGGGTTTTTTATTCTTTCTCTCATCTTAGCCTCTCACTCCCTATTTTGAAGGTGGATATATGTTTTATATTATTTTAATGGGTGTTTACATTATTTTAATAGGTGATGTGCTAAAGTAAGAAATGAGATGTAGGGTGTATTTTTAAATGGTGTGTTAAAATAGATAAAGTAGGTTTTTGAAGTGTTAAAAACTAAATTTTTGGGTATCACTGATGTAAATGCTCTTCGCACATGGGATGTAGAACTTTTTTGGCTGTTTGGCTTGCTTAAATAACTTTTATTTTACAGTTTTAGCAACTCTAATATGAATGCTGAGAGAGAGAGAGAGAGAGAGAGAGAGAGAGAGAGAGAGAGAGAGAGAGAGAGAGAGAGAGAGAGAGAGAGAGAGCTAAACATGTGTTGCAGAGAAATAAACTATTGAGTAGAGAGAGCAAAAAATCTAATACCACAAAGAAAATATATATATATATATATATATACGCAACTTTTGTCACAACTATTTATATGATAGACTGTGAATGATAGAGAAAAAGATATAGGTTAATGTGAAAATGATAGATAATCAATTATGGTCTATCACATCAAATAGTTGTAACAAAAATGATAATTTTTTTATATGGTAGTAAAATTCTGGTAGAGAGAGCTCAGTCATAGGTCCAAAGCCAAAAGTAGAAAAATTGGAAAAAAAAAATGTTGCAACTTGGAAGAAATTTAAATAAATAACGTAATCGGGTTTTTAATGGTTTAATACTTCTTTTTACCAACTACCAAATTGAAATAAAATACGCAAGTTGGGAAAAGAAATGATGCAAGTGGTTATTATTCTTTTCCTTGTAAGCTTTTAACTTGTCTAATGATATAAATAATAATAAAGAAATGTCCAATTTTTTATTTTTATTTTTATTTTTTTGTTGTTATTGAGAGAATCTTATTGACTTCATTAACATAAACACTAATACTTCGTTTGGTTTGGAATGAAGAGAGGGAAGAGAAAGAGAAATTAAATATTTTTTACTGTTTGGATAGTATTAAAGAAGAAAAAAATAAACTAAATTTGATGAAAAAAAACTATTATTTAGATTCACATTTTTCCCTTCCCCTTGTGTTTTTTTCTCGTCTTCCATTTCCTTCTCTCAAGCGAAACATAGGTAAGTGGGAAAGGAACACCATCTTAAAAAAAACTTTTAATTAATGCTTGACTTTACTCCTGTCACGGAGTCAAGTCAAGTGATAAGTGCACCCCATGCGTTCATATAGTCTACTCAATCCTTATTCATTATCCTATATTAAAATCTTTCCATTCATGCAAAATACAGAAAATACAGAGGAACAATAATAATGAGCACCTCAAGAAAATACCTTTTTATTTTTTAAATAAAAAAAGTATCTATATGTTAAAGGATTTTTACAATTTTTTATTAGCATTATATATTTTTTTTCACTTATTTAATTTCTTTCGTTAAATAAACACTTGTGGCATGTTTGGTACACTAAATAAAGATTATAACAAGAATTGTAATATTTATTATGAAAAATAAAATGTGTTGTAATAGAACAATTAATGGCCCATTTGGATTGTGGGGGGAGGGAGGGAGAGTGAAAGAGAGTAGAGTAGAACTGGTTGAAAATTGGCTAATTTTGAGTAATTTTTACTCTACTCTCTTCTGCTCTTCTTCTCAATCCAAACAGACCATAAACCTATTCATAAATTTAATTGTGAATTGTAACATTAGAATAAAATTTAAAATTTATTTTAGTAAATATTTTACTCATATAATTATATTTCTTTAAAAATAATTTTTTTTTTAAAATTTGACAGAGAGAGAGAGAGATGAGTTATTTTTTATGATTTTCTATTTTTATAATTGTTACTACATAGTGAAAGTTTGTTTATTGGGAAATATATTAATTTTAAAAATTATTGCACCTATTACGGAATAGCTATTACAACTCTTTTAGAAATGAATAATTATTCTTTATTATGAAGAATGACTATTATAGGAGTCTTTCTTGTATTGTGCGTTGGGCTGGACTGCCTCCTGCAGTAGTGGGCCCAAATTTTTTTGAGTCAGGGAGTTGAAACCGATCCAACTGCAACTCAATTTGGGCCGGTTTGTGCACAAATTATGCCTCGTCTACCAGGAGTGTGCTTATGGCAGACAGAGCTGTTTCAAATGAGTTATGGCAAGCAGATATAATAATAACAACAAAAACAGAGTCCTCTGACTATTTAATAGAAAATGACCTAATAATCCTTATTTATGGGACATAATCACAGTGATAATAATGACTTTTTCAAAGATAGTAAAGGAGTGAATAATAATTTGAGTTAATCAAGAAGAAACATAAATCAAGTCAAGTTTGGTCTGCAAAAGCAAAACCAAAGAGGGAAAAACGCCTTCTCTCAATGCAACTAATCTCCCAGGAAAGATCCTGTCGTGGGGATTAATGGCTTTGAGGGAACCAGATTTGAATGATTGATGCCCAAAGGAATCCTTTTCACTTTTTGGAAGAGAGCAGGTCTTTGAGAGGGAGAGAGGGAATCGACCAATTGGTGCACGCCCATCGTATTAACTCTCTTCGTTTTCTATTTTCTCTCTCATCTTTTTCATCCCTTTGTTTTTACTTTCTTTCTTTCTTTCTTTTGTGATTTTCCCTTTTTTTTTTGGATCCTTTTTTTCTGAGCATGGCAAGGGTCTTCTTATAGTGCCTGTCGTGACCAGATTTTACTATTTTGCCCTTTAACCACCTTTGTCTGGTCTGGGTGTACTTGCCGACCACCACAGGTTCGTCTGTGCACCACTCTCCACTTTTAGACAAAGGAAGGCTGTTTTATTTATTAGCCTGCCATGACACCATTTCATGCCATGGTGTAGGTGTTTTCTCTCTCTATCCCTCATGGCATGCACCTAACGGTTTTCCCCTCAACCTTGCTTCTTTTGGGTAGTCTATCATCCTTGCAGGACATACCCCCCCAAAAGATCTTGGGCAGGAGTCACAGAATAAGTCTTTTCCCCTCTCCCCACCACCAAACCATACCCCCTTACCTCTGACCCATGACCCCATCACATCTCATATTAGCTGGGTACAGGCTGGTGGTGCCTGGGCCTTGCGCGTGCTTCCCTTTCATGTATGTCCAAAATTTGCCTGTTGCTCATGCGTTTGCCGCGATCTGGAGGCTGGCTTGCACAGTCTGCTGCCCTTTTTCGACCTTTTATGTGGGCTGTTTTATAATTCCCTATTCCCCTTAGGAGCTGAGCTTTATTTGATGCTGAGCATTACATTTCTTCTAACCTATTTCTTGATTGCCATCATGTCTTGCCATTCCTGCTGTAATGACTTGATCCTACCGGGCCTTTTCAAGCCTGCCGCTTATCTTTTCCCCAATGGCTTAGCACGGCTATGGGTTTTCTTACTTATGGGCTCCTGTGTCCCTTTTGTTTACCCTTGGGCATCCTCGGCCCATTTGCTTGTTTTGGGCTTCCTTGGCCCTTTTCCTAACTTTGTGTTCCCATGGGCTTTTACTAACTTCATTGGGGTTCCCCGGCCCAATTACTTCATACTCATCCTTGGGGTTTGTGGGCATGCCATCAATCTCCTACTCTCTTTGCTTGCATTACTTTGGGCCTGCTATGGCCCATTCTTACTTTTCTACATCATACACTGCTCATGGGTTTGCTATTTGCTATTTCTCTCTTTCCGGGTTCTTTTGAGCCCATTTACTTCCTCAAGACTCATTTATTTATATTATGGGCCTATGATCCATTATTCCTGCCGCTTGAACTTAATGGTTTTATTCTATGCTTGCCATTTTTTTTGCTGCCCATATTACTAGATTGGGCTTCCTTCCTTCTATTCGGGTTTCACAAAAAATGACCCTCAACAACTATTTATAAGAATAACTATTTCTTATAATAAAAACGTTACCAAACTAATGAATAGTGAAATTATAAGAATTACTATTACATTGGTGTCTATTACAATCTACCAAACATGCCTTTAAACTAAGGAGGCATTACTTAACCCATTAAGTTGATGGAGCTTCATCAATATTTACTTGTAATAATTGGTATTCCTGTAGTAAATCAGAAATCTATTTATAATTAAACATTTCGAGATTAATTTTTCAAATTGAAATTATTAGTAAATGCATAGAAAAAATTATCAAAATAATCAACACTTTTGGAGTCTTTAGAAATCATGGCCCAATTTTTCCTCTTAGCTAGAAAAATTTATAGTAAAACAAAAGTTAAAAGTGGGAATAATTTAAAGAGTCCGGTGAACTAGGTGTCCTTAGAGAATTTGGTAATAGAATTGTAGGGACCGGTTTTGAGCGCTCTCCCTGGGTTGAGAGAGTGGACCCAAGCCCAGCTTACCCTCCAATAAATTTATAGAGTATGGGCTCTAGAGCTAGGCCTTAGTAAAGAGTGCAACGGCCACGCATGGTTGTACGTGAAGGCTGGTATCCTAAATACGGGTCGGAATACACAATAAAGCTCCTCGGACAGGTTTACAGAGGTCGAAGTTATTCTTATTTCTTTCAAGTAAGGTTACAATGGTAGAGAGACAACACAATGCTACAGTATTTCTCTTTTTCTGGTTTTCCCTCCGTCCCCTCCACAAGATGGACTTTTTACATTATATACTCTCCTCTCAGTTGATCCTAGCCCTACACTTGTTGATCATCCCGGTTTCCACTTGAGAGCCTGTCCCATCAGCCGCATTCCCATACCTCCAGTGGGTTGCAGCGCCCCAGACGGCACTGTTCAGAGGTCCTATCCTCATTAATGCGGCCAGGGCGTTAGTTGAGGGCATTTAATGTGGAGGTGACAGTTCACCTGAGACTTGTTCCTCCACCATGCTTCAATGTCCGGTGCTTGGTTCTTGCTATTTGCTCCTTGGATGCTTGGGGAGGCTCCCCTTAAAGGTATGCTGTTTGTCCACTCTCTGACCTCGGTCTCCCGAGGATGTAACCATCCTCGGCAATGCTACTTGGGCCCTGGGCTCTAAACTTTCGTCCTCGGACCTCGGACATCGGAGGCGTCCTCGGCTTGGGCCTCTGGGCCTGGTTCGGAATGGGCCGGGGTTGCTGACTTATTCTGGCCCCACAATAGCCCCTCAAAATCTTGCTGTCCGCATTCTCGGGCGGAAAGGAGGATTTTGACACCCTCGGACCTGTTTCACGTCCAATCGAGTCTCGTCCCTCGTCAGCACTGGAGCCTTTTCAACTGCCCAAGGTGCGTTACTGGCGCTTCGATGCGTGTAACGTGTCCTGCATTAAATTCGGGCGGCTTTATGCTCCCCACGTTCAACGGGCAGATGACAATCCAACGGTGGGGATGCGTCTGGCAGTTATGGGCGGGAAAACTCGCGCGGCTCTTCTACCTAGGGTATAAATACCCATGGGAACCGCCTCCTCCTTTTTTTCATTTGCAATCAAGAGCTCCTGCGCCTCTATTCTGAGTCCAGCCAAACTTCCATCTCCATCTCCAGCACAAAAAGCCAGTCCGAGGAGCTTCTCCTCATTTCTGTAAGTCTCTCTATCCCTCTTTGAGCTTCCTTTCCTCTCTACTCGTCCTTTTCTTTCATTCGTCCCTCCTTTAGTTTGCTTAGGCGTCATTTGGGATGGGTAGACTTAAGAAGTATGTTGGCACCGAGGAGGCGATGGAGAAATTCATCGCCGATTACAAGATACCGGCCAACGTTGGCTTGAGGTATTGTGAGGAGGGGGAGTGGCACCTCCTGAAGCAGGAGGGCGAGGTGGTGATTCCTGTCATCTCTTTCGTTGAAGGGGGGATGAGGATCCCCATGGGGCCGGTGATGAGGGGTTACCTCACCTACTTTCGGTTGACCCCCACTCAATGCGCCTCCAACATGTTCAGAATTCTGGGCAGTGTGGACGCCCTTAACGAAAACATGGGTCTGAGGCTGACCTATCATGATGTCAACTATTGCTACAATCTTCAACATTTGAAGAACAAGTCCTACTACATGAGGACGAGGGACGACAGGGTCCGGCTCATCCAGTGCCTCCCCGAGTCCAACAAGGGGATGAATGAGGATTTCCTCATCGTGTCTGGAGCGTGGCATGATGGCCTCCATTGCCCGACGACAGAGGGAACGCCAGGTGGGACAGTGGGAATAGAAGGGGATTCAAAGATTCCGACTTCTTTTCTTCCTTGTTTCTTTTTGTACTGTTTGGCTTCTAACCATGGATGTGTTTTCCCTTTGCAGATACGCATTCTTTTACGCGCCATTTCAGCTTGGTCAACAGGGAAGGCTTGCAGAAGGTGCTCAGGTCTGCGGAATTTGAGAACGAAGCAGACCACCAAGTCAGAGCTGCGCACAAGATTTTGGGGTACACTCCGCTCCAGAAGTCGTTTGCGGCCCCAAAGTACGTGATCAGAGCTAAGGACCCTCGGTTGCAGAAAATAAAAGTGACCGAGGACGGTTTTGAGTTTCCCGAGGACACCTCCACTTCAGAAGGCGTCACAGTAGCAGTCCCCTCGTCTTCCCATACATTCCCAGAGGCCGTGAAATAGGGCTTAGAGAGGGAAGGGGACGCTGCAGATTGTGGTCCTGCCGAGGACGATTTCAGTGTTTTCGAGCAGTTCCATCAGTCCGAGGACCCTTCTGGAGACTTGGGTGATCCTCGTCTAACCGAGGCAGACTTCTTAGCGTCGGATAAATCTGCTCGGCTTGAAATGGGCTACAAGAAGAAAGCCCAACCCTCTTTACTCGACCTAATCGAAGGTCAACCTGGAAAGTCCAAACCGAAGCTTCCTCCTCCTCCTCCTCCTCCCCCAAAGGTCCGCCCTGCTCAGACCAGGTCGGTCTCAACGCAGTCCCGGCTTCCTCCTCATTCGCCTCAGGCGAGCCCGCCGTCTAGGCACGAGCCTGCTGACCCCAAGCAGAAGAAGGACAAGGGCAAGAGGACCCTTGAGGACAATACCGGGCCCCTGCGGGAGGGCGATGGCAATCGTCGGCCCTCGAAGCAATTGAGGATAGGCTCCTCAACGCAGGAAAAACAGGTTGCTCCACCGCCCGAGGTCCAGGCCTGGCTCCCCGCCCCAATGCTCCATGGGGCACCTCTGAGGGATGACTCCTCCCTCAGGGACTTTAAGGATGGCGAAGGCGCGTATGTGGCCGACGCTGTGGAGAGATGTCTGCTCCTCCCCGCGGACATGGCGGAGCTGGGGACCATGAGGAGTAAGGACGTCTTCCTCTGCCTCAAGCGGTATTTGGGGATGGTAAGGCCTTAACACTTGTGCTTTTTCTTGTCTCAGTTTTTTTTTGCTTTCATTTCTTTTTTGAGCTCGGCTAATCATAACTTATCTGTTTCGTTTAACAGGCTGTACAGGCCACCTTCAGGCTGGAAGAGGCGGCCAACGAGCATGGGAAGGCCATGGATTTAGAGCGCGATAGGCGCCTGGCAGCTACTCGGACCCTCAAGACGTCCGAGGAGGACCTTGCCAAGGCCAGGGAGGAGCTGAAGGCCATGACCCAGGCTAGGGACAGCGCAATGTCGGGCCTCGAGGGTGCCCAAAGGCAGGCCGAAACTCAGACAAAGCGTCTGGGTGAGGCAGAGAAGCAGCTGAAGCTTGCCGAGGAGCAGATAGCTGGCCTGGTGAAGAAGGTGGCAGATGCCGAGGAGGCCAAGAGGGTGGCCGAATGGGCCAAAGGGGAGGCTGAGAGGGCCAAGTTTGAGGCCGAGCAGGGCAGGGAGGAAGCCTGGGCCACCAAGCAGGAAGCCGAGGAGGCAGCCTACACTGCCGGAGCAACTGAGACAGCAGCTGCCTACAAATCCCAAGTCCCTGGGGTATGTAGGCGCTATTGCTCCGAGACTTGGAGTGAAGCCCTCAGATAGGCTGGGGTGAAGGCTTCTTCTGACTTGTGGAAGGAGGAGAATGTATACTACCCTCCTGTTATCCGCGAGGCTGCCCCAGATGGCTCAGAGGCCGAGGAGGCTGCTGCGGAAGCTGCTCCCACCCCGGGCGAGAGGGCCTCGGATGCGGGGGCCACTGACGAGCCAGTCCAAGGGAGTACTCCCTCCTCGGCAGTTGAACTGAGTGACGGCTCCAACGAGGATGCGCCTCAACAGGCTGCAGAACCTTCCCTCGATGCCCAGGTTTCTTCTGCCGAGGGGGCAGCTATTCCTGCTGTGCCTCTGCAGGCCATCCCCCTTGGTCAGGGCTTGGAGGACCTTGAGGCAGCTGCAGGTCAACCACCCACCGAAGCGGGCAACTAGGCCCCCTGGCGCTTCTGCATGATGGACTTCACTTTTGCGTTTCTTTCTTCTTCTTTTTCTTTTACTTGTAATGTAACTCCTCCGATGTAATTCCCTTGAATTTAATGAAATGAGAACTTTATCTCCTTTTCTGTTCGTTATGGCTATTTACTTGCACATTATTTGCTTTTTCTTTACTTGCGCAGTTTTAGCTTCAATTGCATCTCGGCCAATCGTGGCATTAGTTATTGTAATGAGAGGGCGTGTATGCCCTGATGCACTCTTCATTTCCTAAGGACCAGATAGAATTTCTTCGGGTAGACACTTAGTGTCTCTTCAGTGTGGTTAGCTTCTCCTTAGGCCTGAGTCCGAGGACCATGCAGAGCCTTGGTCCTGCTTGATACTTAGTTTCTTGAGGTAAATTGTAACACCCCAACTTAATTGCATATTTAATTTTATGGTTTATATGCATGTTGTTACCTTAATTACTTTTAAGTGCATGAAACTTTGATTTTGTGATATTATAGAAGATTCATGCTATTTTTTTTATGTTGTAGAAAGAAGTTTATAAAGGTAGGGATATATATATGAAAAGTTATATTATTGTGTGGGACTTTCTAGGTATATATGCTTATAAGGGGTGAAAATTATAATTACCAAAAGTTGGAAAAAAGGTGGGTGTGATATTTTTCCCTAGCAATACACGTATCCTACCCCAAAAGTCTCTCTTTATCTTTTCTTTTGCTGGAACCAGAAAGTTCAGCACTCTTTCTCTTCTCCTTCTTCTTTATTCTGGTTTCTTTCTTCTTCCCCTCTCACACGGCTGTAACTCTCTTTCACCCTCTCACCAAAAATCATAGACAACTCTCTCTAAGGAGAAATTAAGAGCCTAAACACTAAGGTTTCATCTTCAAAGTGTGTGGGTAAGTAAGTTAAAGCTCATCTGATTTTGTGTACTTGGAATAGTATGATTGTTTGTTTATTTTCATTCTTTATCCTCTGTTCTGTTTTGTGAGACTGAACTTGTGATTCTGTTTTTGTAAGTTTAAAGAGTGATGGTTTTATGAGCTATTGGATGCTTATTAGGGTTTTTTTAATATGTATTGTATAGGTATAAAAATACCCAAATGAAATTATGGCCAATTGCTATTTGTTGATGATTTTAGAAATAACATGCACTGAAGCTGTCCCTGTGACAGATTTGATGTTTACAACAAGAAAATTCTGTATTAAATCATGTTTTGTGAATTAGGATGCTAGGAGTAGTTTTTATGAACCCTAAGACATGTAGGGTTGTTATGGAAGTGGTCTCACAGTATTTGGATGAGTATAAAAATAATGGTGTAATTTCTAAGTTGCATGAGTTTCTGCCAGGACAGATTTGAACATGTTGTATTGTATGATTTTTAATAAATCATGGGTTTATGTTTTGACTCCGAAATTTTTATGGTATATACTGGACATACAGGGGAGTAACTATGTAAAATTTCATGACTTGTGGATGTGTTTGAACAGCCCATCCCTATTTTACAAATAGGGCTTTTGCTGCTGTAATGACCAGTAAACAGGGTAGGAAAACTTTGACTTTGTGGATTTAATTTTGAAGCTAGGGTGAATGTTTTGAGCTATAATTTTATATGCTCATCCTTTGTTATGTTTGGATCATATATAAATTTTATGCCTTGGTTTCTCTATGGTTTGGATGCATAATGTGTTTGATGATTGTATCATATGCTTTGGGGAACTTTATGTAATGGGAATTAAGATTTTCTTGAGTTTGAGAGTTAGGTTGTGATGGAGGTATAAGTTTAAATACTTAGGAAGAGTTTGTCAGTAATAAGTTTTGGTTTTTCATTTAGGTGACGAGAATGAGAACACGGACACTTGAGCTCCTCTTGTACAATCTCTCGCGTCTTCTGTTTTTAGGTAAGAGATTTGTGACATGTTCTTTTGATAAGTATAAAGATTGTTTAGAAAAGTATTATGCATTAAAACCTTTTAATTAGAGATACTACATATATATGATTTAAGTAAAGATATATGTTCGTGAGTTGCTCAATAAAAGTATGTATTGAGGATGGCGGTACGTCCGCGCTCAATTAAAGTATGTATTGAGGATGGCGGTACGTCCGCGCTCAATTAAAGTAAGTAATGAGGATGGCGGTTCGTCCGCGCTCAATCAAAGTATAAGTTTACGTTAAATGTCATAATATTTTATGAGAAGAGGTTTATGAATGAAATGATTATTTTATATGATTTTAAAGAGTTAATATAAAGTTTAGTGACTTTCTAAGAAATGAAAGGAATTCAGTCTGAAATATTTTGTAGTATTAATCTAATAAGAAAAATGAGAACAATTATTTCCCTATGAAAAATGTGTAAGTTGTTATTATGAATATCCATAAAGTATGTAATTTACATGCATTCTTATCAAGGGCCCATGGAGCTTAAAAACCTTACTGGGCTTCGCAGCTCACCCTTTTATATTTCAGTGCACAGGTTCTTCCTGGAAGCAGCGAGAGTATTAGAGGTGGCAAGGATTCGGTGTTTTCTCGTTTGTCAAAATGTATAGTTAGTTTTTGTTGTACAGTAGTTAGCTCTTTTGTTGTATAGAAGGAATCAAGATGTACTTGATTCTTGAGCACAGATGTAATTCGGTATCTTAGTTGCTTTAAACCCCGGTTGTATGTCTTTGGGGTTAGGTTTGTAATAAGAGTTTGGTAAACGTTTAGCTATGTTATACTTACATGATTACCTGACGTTTTTAGCGAAGTGGTAATCTTTCCAAGTTCAAAGGAAATGAAATTTCAGGTTTTCATCATTTTTGTATATTATGGTTTTATGAAAGAAAATAAGCAGGAATTCAAGGAACAAATTCTTGATAAGCACTCTCAGATCAGGTTGGTTCGTGTTAGTATTGAGGTAAACTTAATATTAACATGCCGGTCATGCTCTAAATCCTGAAGTACAGGTTTGGGTCGTGACATAAATAGTGCTTGATACTTAGCTTCTTAAGGCAAATAGTGCTTGATACTTGGCTTCTTGAGGCAAATAGTGCTTGATACTTGGCTTCTTGAGGCAAATAGTGCTTGATACTTGAGTTTGGCTGTAAGTAACTAGTTTCCCCATAGGTTTGAGTCCTTGGACCATGCAAGACCTAGGTTCTGTCTAGCACCCAGATATAAGTGGTTAGCTCCCCATAGGCTTGAGTCCTTGGACCATGCAAGACCTAGGTACAGTTGCTATCTTCAAGATAAGTGGCTAGCTCCCCATAGGTTTGGGTCCGATGACGCGCAAGACCCAGGTACAGTTGCTGCCTTCAAGATAAGTGGCTAGCTCCCCATAAGTTTGGGTCCTTAGACCATGCAAGACCTAGGTACAGTTGCTGCCTTCAAGATAAGTGGCTAGCTCCCCATAGGTTTGGGTCCTTAGACCATGCAAGACCTAGGTACAGTTGTTGCCTTCAAGATAAGTGGCTAGCTCCCCATAGGTTTGGGTCCTTAGACCATGCAAGACCTAGGTACAGTTGCTGCCTTCAAGATAAGTGGCTAGCTCCCCATAGGTTTGGGTCCTTAGACCATGCAAGACCTAGGTTCTGTCTAGCACCCAGATATAAGTGGCGTTGGGACGCGAGACGTGTGATAATGACAGGCAGAACATCTGAATCAAAAAGAACTTCTTTATTAATAGTAATACCTTTTCAGGTTATTTACATTCCATGGACGAGGTACAGGTTTATCATCTAAATCTTCTAAATAGTATGCTCCTATCCCTGCCACTGAGGTGATTCGGTAGGGGCCTTCCCAGTTGGGTCCGAGCTTTCCCCAAGAAGGGTTCTTGGCAGCCCCCACGACTTTTCTCAACACTAGGCCTCCCGGTGCTAGTGGTCTGAGTTTTACATTGGTGTCATATCCCTGCTTGAGCTTTTGCTGGTAGTGGGCCAGCTGGATCGTTGCTTGCTCTCTTCGTTCGTCTACCATGTCCAGGCTCCGCCCCAGCAGTTCATCATTGCTGCCTGGGGTGAAGGAGCTCGTCCTTAGCGTCGGGAAGTTGGTTTCCAGGGGGATTACTGCCTCTGCACCATAAGTCATGGCAAAAGGTGTTTCTCCCGTTGAGCGCCGGGGCGTAGTCCGATACGTCCAGAGGACGTGGGGCAGCTCTTCTACCCATCTTCCCTTGGCATCATCCAGCCTCTTCTTAAGCCCGTTGACGATGACCTTGTTGACAGCCTCGGCCTGTCCGTTCCCTTGAGGGTAGGCCGGCATTGAGTACCTGTTTGTGATCCCAAGTTCACAACAGTACCTCCTGAAGGCTTTGCTATCGAACTGAAGCCCATTACCGAGATGAGGGTATGAGGGACCCCGAACCGTGTAACTATGTTCCTCCAAAGGAATTTTTTCACGTCTACGTCCCTGATGTTGGCTAGTGGCTCGGCCTCGACCCACTTGGTGAAGTAGTCCGTGGCCACCAGTAGATACTTCTTGTTCCCTGGCGCCTTGGGGAAAGGTCCCACAATGTCCAAGCCCCATTGGGCGAATGGCCATGGACTGGATAATGGATTGAGGACCCCTCCTGGCTGGTGGATGTTTGGGGCGAACCTTTGGCATTGGTCACACTTCTTGACATACTCCAGGGCCTCTTGCTGCATTCTCGGCCACCAGTATCCTTGAGTGACGGCTCGGTGGGCCAGGGATCTCCCCCCTGTATGGCTCCCACAAATTGCTTCGTGCAGCTCTTCGAGCAAGGATTCTGCCGTTTCGGGGTGGACACAAAGAAGGTATGGCCCAGAGTAGGACCGCCTGTATAGCTTGTGATCCTCGGACAACCAGAACCGAGGAGCTTTCCTTCGTATCTTTTCTGCCTCTGACCTTTCCTCAGGCAGGACGTCATCTTTGAGGAATCTCACTATGGGGTCCATCCAGCTAGGACCCATCACAATTTGATGGACGGGGATGACTCCCCTTGGTACTTCACTTGCTCTCTCCAGGTGTTCCACAAGTATGATCCGAGGCAGAGCCCCGGCCGAGGAAGTCGCGAGCGTGGCAAGTGAGTCGGCATGACTGTTCCCACTCCTAGGAATATGGGACAAGCTGAAGGGGCGAAACTCTGACCGCAAGTGCTTGACTTGGCTAAGGTATTCCTGCATTCTCGAGTCCCTGGCTTCCATCTCCCCCTTCACCTGCCCTACCACCAATCTAGAGTCTGAGAACATCTCTATCGACTTTCCTCCCATCTTTTGCACCATGATCATCCCTTGTAGTAATGCCTCATACTCGGCCTCGTTGTTTGTGGCCGTGAATCCGAGCCTCAGGGACTTCTCAATGACATGGTCTTCAGGGGATACTAGGACCAGCCCCACTCCGGACCCCCTTTGGTTTGCCGCGCCATCCACGTATACTCTCCAACATGGTGACTTTGGGATGAGGATTGCCCCAACCGATTTCTCATCACGGCTCTTATCCTCGGCTGTCACTTCTACGACCGGTTCAGCGAACTCAGCCATCAAATCCGCCAGTACCTGGCCTTTTATGGAAGTCCGGGGCATGTACTTGACGTCAAAAGCCCCCAGAATTGTGTTCCACTTCGCGACTCGACCCGTGTAATCGGCGGCCCGGAGTACAGCCTTCAAGGGCAATTGGGTTAGGACAACCACCGTGTGAGCTTGGAAGTAGTGGGGGAGCTTTCTCGTGGCGTGGACCACTGCCAGTATGGCTTTCTCCAGGGGTAGGTATCTGATCTCTGCTTCGTGCAGCGACTTGCTGACGTAGTAAACTGGCTTCTGAACACCATTGTCTTCTCGTATCAGCACTAAGCTCACTGTGTGGGGTGCCACCGCCAGGTAGGCGTATAGGACCTCGTCGGGCTCAGGATTGGACATGATAGGCGGCCGGGATAGATACTCCTTGAGTTCTTGGAAAGCTTTGGCACAATCCTCGGACCACTCAAATCCTTTCCATTTGTTGATCAGGAGATAAAAGGGCCTGCATCTGTCTGCCGACCTGGAAATGAACCGGTTCAGCGCCGCGATCATCCCAGTAAGCTTTTGGATCTCCTTGGGGTTCTGCGGAGGCTTCAAATTGTGAATGGCCTTGATCTGGTCAGGGTTGACCTCGATCCCGCGGTGGGTGATCATATACCCCAGAAACTTGCCAGAGCTTACGCCAAACGAGCATTTTGAGGCATTAAGGCAGAGCTTATGCTCTCTCAGGACGCCAAATGTGCGGCCGAGGTCCTCCAAGTGCTCGGACACCAGCTTGCTTTTCACCACCATATCGTCAACATAGACTTCGATGCTCTTGCCCAACATCGGCTCGAACATTCTCGTCATCATCCTCTGGTAGGTGGATCCAGCGTTTTTCAGACCAAACGGCATAACCTTGTAGTGATAGTTCCCAATGGGTGTCACAAATGCCGTCTTCTCTTGGTCCTCCAAGGCCAGTGGGATTTGGTGGTAACCCTGAAAGGCATCCAGGAAGCTCATCCGAGGATGGCCTGCAGTCGCGTCTACCAGCTGGTCAATTCGTGGCATTGGGAATGGGTCTTTTGGGCATGCCTTGTTCAGGTCTGTGAAGTCTACACAAACCCTCCACTTCCCACTTTTCTTCTTGACCACCACAGTGTTGGCCAACCATTTGGGGAAAAAGATCTCCTTGATAGCCCCCGCGTGCTTGAGCTTATCGACCTCTTCCCTGATCGCATCAGCGTGCTCCTTCGATGGGCGCCGGGGTGGCTGCTGCTTGGGGATCGCAGATGGGTTGACGTTAAGGTGGTGACAGATAAAAGAGGGATCAATCCCAAGGGCATCGCAGGGGTCCCATGCGAACATGTCAAGGTTCCTCTTGAGGAACTCAAGTAACTCCCCCTTCTCCTGTGGAGGCAGCTGGGTTCCCACTTGGAAGAACTTCTCCGGATCATCGCCAATTACCACCTTCTCCAGGTTTTCGCATTTAGCATCCTCGGCAGGTGCATCCGAAGGCGCCACCTGGGTTTTTGATTGTTATGAATTTTCCTCGGCTGCGGCCGAAGACTGTGCATCAATCCGGTGGGATATGGCAGCCACTGTGCAATGCCTAGCCGTGGATTGGCAACCTCAGATCTCCAGAACCTGGTCCCCTGACAGGAATTTCACCTTCTGGTGCAAGGTGGAGGCTACGCCATCCAAGGCGTGTAGCCAGGGCCTCCCTACGATGGCTGTGTAGGGGGAGTATGTGTCCACCACTATGAAGTTCGCCTCCACCACCACTGGGCCCGTCTGTACGGGCAGTCTGATCATGCCCTTTGGGATGACGAGCTTCCCGTCGAAGCTCATTAGGGGGGAGCTGTAAGGTGTGAGGTCTTCCTGTTTTAGCCCCAGCCCCTTATAGAGGTCTGGACACATGACTTCGGCTGCGCTGCCACCGTCCACCATCACCCTTTTCACGTCATAGCCCCCTATTCTGAGGGTGACGATTAGGGCGTCCTCGTGTGGTTGGATGGTCCCAATCTTGTCCTCCTCCGAAAAGCTCAGGGCTGGGGGAGGATTCCTCCTGGACCTCTTTGGCCCCGTCCGAGGGTCCTCGGCGGGCACTTGGGCCACAGACAACACTCACAAAGGGGGTGTGCCTGTTCTTCCTGGCGCGGCCAGGATTATATTGATCGTCCCGGTGGGCTGCCCCATGGCGGCGTCCCTCCGAGGCTCGTGGTAGGCTCGGCCCCGCTGGTCGCTGGAATGGTGCAGAAGGTGCTTCAGCCTTCCCTCCTGGGCTAGTTGGTCCAGGTGGTCCCAGAGGTTCCTGCAATCCTCCGTGGCGTGTCCGTGGTCTTGATGGTATTGGCAGTAACGATCCTGGTTGCGCCTACCAGGCTCCCCCATCATCTTAGCCGGCCATCTGAAGTATGGCTCGTTCTTTATCTTCTCCAGAACCTTGTGCACAGGTTCTCGGAATACTGCGCCGACGGCCTGGGCATTGGTCGCCCCGGATTGCCCACCGAAATCCCTCATCGGACGGGCGTGGTTGTACCTCTCCGACCTGAAATCCCTCCTCTCCTGAGGGATAACCTTCTCCTTGCCTTTGCCTTGCAGCATATCTTCCTCCACCCGCTTGTATGTGTCGATCCGATCCATCAGCTGCCGCACGCTGGTGACGGGCGTTCCGGTCAGAGACTTCCTCAGGTCGTGCCCCAATGGTAGCCCATTCTGGAATGTACTGATGGCGACGACATCATATTTGCCATCCAGTTCGTTGTAGATCTCCCAGTACTTGTCCGAATAAGCCTTGAGGGTCTCCCCGTCACGCATAGATAGGGACAACAATGCACTCATGGGCCGAGGAGGCCTGCTGTTCGTGACAAAGCGGGAACCAAAGGCCTGGGTCAGCTGTCTGTACGAGTCTATGGAATTCGTCCTTAGACCGTTGAACCACCTCATCGCCACAGGTCCCAAGCTGGATGGGAAGACTTTGCACATCAGCGCCTCATTCTTGGAGTGGACAGCCATCCTCTGGTTGAACTGGCTCACGTGCTCCACGGGGTCCGTCTTGCCATTGTAAGCAATGAAGGTTGGCTGCTGGAACCGCCGAGGAAGCTCTGCCTCTTCTATGCGACGCGTGAAGGGCGACCTGGAGAGCTGATCCAACGCCCTGCTCATGGCGTCGCCTCCTAAGCCCCTAGGGGTTGGGTTGGCACGCCTACGCCTCTGGTAGCGCTCCTCCTCGTGGGAGAAAGTCTCGCTGGGGGGCGTTCTTGACCTCTGCCTGTACTCTTCATCGCTCTCGTCATCGGAGGGCAGGTCAGGGCTGAGTTCGGACTGTCTCCGCTGCGCACGGCGTAGCTTCCTCTTCAGATCGTCTATCTCGCGCTGCATGGCCACCTTATCATCCTTTCTCTGGGAGGCGTGGCTATGGGCCTCCTGCGACCGCGTGGCCTGGCCATCGTCGCGCTTCTGGGGAATGTACCCATCCCCCTGGCTTTCGCTCGCCGTTGAAGTACGCACGCTTCCCTCTCGAAGACGTCTGTTGTCATTCTGACCGCCCCCGGGGTCGCCATAGTGACCCTGTGGCCGTGACTTCGCCGGTTCTGGTCGATTGGGAGTTCGTTGGTGAGGGCCTGATCCTACCATGTTTGACTGTTGTCCTTACTAACGCACAAGCTCTTCCCACAGACGGCGCCAATTGTAGGGACCGGTTTCAAGCGCTCTCCCTGGGTTGAGAGAGTGGACCCAAGCCCAGCTTACCCTCCAATAAATTTATAGAGAATGGGCTCTAGAGCTAGGCCTTAGCAAAGAATGCAACGGCCATGCATGGTGGTACGTGAATGCTGGTATCCTAAATATGGGTTGGAATACGCAATAAAGCTCCTCGGATAGGTTTATAGAGGTCGAAGTTGTTCTTATTTCTTTCAAGTAAGGTTACAATGGTAGAGAGACAACACAATGCTACAATATTTCTCTCTCTTTGGTTTTCCGCCCGTCCCCTTCACAAGAGGGACTTTTTACATTATATACTCTCCTCTCAGTTGATCCTAGCCCTACACTTGTTGATCATCCCGGTTTCCACTTGAGAGCCTGTCCCATCAGCCGCATTCCCATACCTCCAGTGGGTTGCAGCGCCCCAGACGGCACTGTTCAGAGGTCCTATCCTCATTAATGCGGTCAGGGCGTTAGTTGAGGGCATTTAATGTGGAGGTGACAGTTCACCTGGGACTTGTTCCTCCACCATGCTTCAATGTCAGGTGCTCGGTTCTTGCTATTTGCTCATTGGATGCTTGGGGAGGCTCCCCTTAAAGGTATGCTGTTTGCCCACTCTCTGACCTCGGTCTCTCGAGGATGTAACCATCCTCGGCAATGCTACTTGGGCCCTGGGCTCTAAATTTTCGTCCTCGGACCTCGGACATTGGAGGCGTCCTCGGCTTGGGCCTCTGGGCCTGGTTTGGAATGGGCCGGGGTTGCTGACTTATTCTGGCCCCACAAGAATAATTTAAAGATTTTGATACTAGTTTAACATGAAATATTAAAAAAAAAAAAAAAAGTCAAAAAAGTCAATTGTTTTTTTTTCCCCATAAAAATTTCTAAAAATATTTCATAAACCAATACCCTTAGGAGTTAGGACATCAATTAACTTTTCCTTATTTTAAAAGACTAAATTTGATTTTGATACTAATTTAACATGAAATATTAAAAAAAATGTCAAAAAAGTCAATTGTTTTTTTTTTCCAGTGAAAATTTCTAAAAATATTTCATAAACCAATACCCTTAGGAGTTAGGACATCAATTAACTTTTCCTTATTTTAAAAGACTAAATTAAAAAAAAAAAAGACTAAATTACTATCTTTTACTCATATAATTATATTCTTTAAAAATATATATTTTTTAATTTGAGAGAGAGAGAGAGAGAGAGAGAGGGATGAGTTATTTTTTATGATTTTTTATTTTTATAATTGTTACGTATATAGTGAAAGTTTGTTTATTAGGAAATATATTAATTTAAAAAATTATTGCACCTATTATGGAATAACTATTACAACTCTTTTAGAAATGAATAATTATTCCTCATTATGAAGAATGACTATTTATAAGAATGACTATTTCTTATAATAAAAATGTTACCAAACTAATGAATAGTTAAATTATAAAAATTACTATTACATTAGTGTCTATTTCAATCTACCAAACATGCCTTTAACCTAAGGAGGCATTACCTAACCCATTAAGTTGATGGAGCTTCATCAATTTTTACTTGTAATAATTGGTATTTCCTGTAGTAAATCAGAAATCTATTTTCAATTAAACATTTTTGAGATTGATTTTTCAAATTGAAATTATTACTAAATGCGGAGAAAAAATTATCAAAATAATCAACACTTTTGGAGTCTTAAGAAATCATGGCCCAATTTTTCCTCCTAGCTAGAAAAATTTAAAGGAAAACAAAAGTTAAAAGTGGGAATAATTTAAAGAGTCTGGTGAATGGGTGTCTCAGAGAATTTGGTAATAGAATAATTTAAAGATTTTGATACTAGTTTAACATGAAATGTTAAAAAAAATAAAAAAAGTCAATTTTTTTCCCCATAAAAAATTTCTAAAAATATTTCATAATCCAATACCCTTAGGAGTTAGGACTTTAATTAACTTTTCCTTATTTTAAAAGATTAAATTTATGTAAAAAAATAAAAAATAAATACTAAATTACTATCTTTTTTACCCCTTTTCATTAAATTACTAATTTGGTCCGTCACATATGGGATGAAGTTCAATTTAATCATTTGATTATTAATTCTATCAATTTAATCCCACAAGAATTAATTGTGTATATGGATTCTAGTTTAGCTCAATTGGTATAATCCTTAGTGGTCGAATAAGAGATTAGAGGTTTGAACCCCGCCTACACCAAAAACTTATTGATATCTTGGCCTAATGATAAATATCAATCATATGAAACGTAACCATAAGTTGAAATTCTATATTATCTATCTAAAAAGAATTAATTGTGTCAACTTAGTCCCTTGACATTTGAAATCAGTTAATTTTATTCTTATATTTAATCTCTATTTAAATTCTAACAAAATTAACAAATGTGGCTAATGGAGTATATACTTAAAAAGGTTATTTCAAAAGTGTAAAATTTTTGAAATTAAACTAAATTTTCAAATAATAATTTCATTAAAATTTGAACGGAAAGAAACCACTAATGATTGAAGGATCAAATTGAACTTTTTTCTTTTTCTGGGAATCAATCAAAATTTGAGAGATCAAGTTAAAGTTTATTATGCTTTTATCAATTAGCTCAATTGATAAAGTCTCTGATAGTTGTATAAGAGATTTGGAGTTCAATCCCCGCCTACACCAAAAATTAATTGATGTCTTGGTCTAATAATAGCTATCATCAGGAGTGGACGCCATAAGTTGAAACTCTCTTTAAAAATAAATAATAAATAATAAATAATAAAAAGTTCACAACAAGTACTTGACCTTAAAAGGGCAGCAGTAGCCATTAGATGCTCTTGTTTTGTTGATGTTTTATCAAAAGAGCCTATCTTTTGAGGGAATAAACAAGGCTTATAAAGGCTTGTTTTGTCGATGTGGTACAACAAAGACTTCCCTGCATTTATTTTTTTGGTTGCTTTAAGTACCAAAAATGTTCATAATTAATTTTGTACAAATTTTACGTCCACAATGAATTGATAACGAGGTATCCTTTTTTAAATTCTTTGACAGCTCACTCATTTGAATAAAACTAGTGAGGGTGGTACTTGCAAGGCATGTGCTACTTCTTGAGTGTAAGAAAATTAAAATAAAATTTTTATTTGAAGAAGTATGAAACTATATACATAAAAAAATGTATGTCACACACAAAATTAGGGTATCTATTTAACATAAGAATATCTATTATATTATAATAGTTTCTTAGTACTTATTTGCTAATGACAATATCCACTCACTAAAAACTTCTGAGAATGATAACGAATATCATTATCTTCCAACAATAAGCAATTGAGTTTTGCTAAAACATTGTTACAATATTTAAATTTTCATAATGAAAGATGTCATATGCTACAATTGAACCTGTAAGGTCTCAAAAAATAAAGGCCCAAGCCCACTTAGATCAGTGGTATCATGTCCCTCAAATCAAACCCAAACAATAGAATTTTTAAGAGAGTGAGTAACTAACTCAAATGCAATACTAGGGTAAGTCCAAGTCTAAGGAAAAAATCCAAAGTAACGGACAAGCGTAATTGGAACAATAATTTAGGATAATATCCTCCTCAGGCAAATCTAAGGATCAATCTCTTGTATATAAGTTTAGTTCTGGTTCTACACAAGGCAATTCATAATTCTCTTTATCGTTCTCTTGGTACTTAGAAATTGTTCCTCCTCTTTTTCTTTAGGGGGGGGGGGGGGGGGGGTGGGTTCCCTTCCTTTTATAGTCCATTCCCTTGCATTCCAACCCTCCACCTGTACGTTCCTGAGCATTTCTTAGGATACTTATCCCATCAAGACCCTTTTGGAGGTGGTAGAAGGAGTTGCTAGCTATGAAGTTATTGTTCAAAGGTCATTTCCACGTTAATGCAGATGATGAGATTGGTGCTGGGCATTGAATACAGAGGTGGGAGGTGTCTCCCTCAAGAAACTTCCTCCTACCAACCTTGTTCCAATTGCATCTCTTCTCCTGTCCTTGGGCTTCTGAGGGATATCAGTTGTCTTGATTCTCTTGCTCTCCTCAAGTAGTTGGAGTCCTCGGGGTTTGCTTACCCATCTAAAGGATGAAATGCATTTTTATCCTTGCTTTTTGTGTGTGTGTGTGTGTGTAAAACTAAGCGTTTTTACCTAAACTTGTGCGTAAAGATAAAAATACAATAAAAAAGGACAAAGTTTAGCTACAAAATTAGTTGTAGCCTTTGGCTACAACCTTACTAAATATCTTTTAATTGGAGGTGAGTTGTAGCCTTATGATACAACATTGCTCAATAAAATAAATATTATTACATATTTTGAAAATCTAACTGTTGAATTGTATGTTCTTTACGCTCTTAATACATATGTCAAATTTTGTGTCAACCGGATATTATTTACCATATAATCTATAAGCATATATTTTATGCATAATTTTAAACTACAAAAACTTGCATTTTAAACAATTTATTGATGACATAGCTACTGATCTTTAATTTTCTTAAAATTTTGCAAGCATGGAGGATATAAGAATAAGATGTAATCCAATGGTGGATTCGTCAAAATTCACCCCCAATAAAAAAATATTGAGTAAGGTTGTAACAATTTTGTAACTAAACTTTGTCCTAAAGAAAAAACCAAAAAGTCAATTTAAGAAAATTATATGTGAAATAGTGAATTTTGACTAAACAAAGTTGACTAAACCAAAAAGAAAATTCTAGAAACACAACATAACGATACAACATTTTTGTAATACGATAATTTTGTTATATTTTATTTTCATTCGTAAAGAATTGATACTTTAGTAGTTGCGAATATATTGTGATGACAACAAATTGTCTTAATGTTTTCACAAGAGAAATTTTATGTTTACAACATTTTCATAACAAATCATAAGTAGTATGTTGTTACAGGTTGTTATTGGTAGACAAAAAAGTAATTTCATTGGTAAGTTTAAATTAGAATCAATAACAATTTACCTCTTATTGATTTGTTATAAAAGTGTTACGAAAAATGTTATGAATGTTGCAATTTTTTTTTTCATAATACATTTATTTTTAGTTGTGGTTAATTCTAGTATGATATTTTATTATTTTATTTTGACCTATAAGGAATTAACACCTTAACAATTGTGAAAATATTATAATAATTTATTATGTTAATATTTTATTTTTTTAGAGTAGCTCATATGTTTATAAAAGAATAAAATATAAAAAGCGTGTTCAATAGGCCATTTTACCACCAAAAAAAAAAAAAAGCAACAAGTGAAAGCAGAAAGAGTGCAATTGAATAAACCAAATTTACTTTTTTTTGGCATTGCCACTTTTTATACAGAGAGTTAATGAAAAATCTTCCAAATCAATTAATTTTACGTCCCCATTGAATTGACCCTAACGAGCTAGTCCTCTTTCAAATTCTTTGACAGGTCACTAGTTTAAACAGAAGAATGAGAAAAAAACAATAGTCAAATGATAATAGGGCGAAAATTGCTAACTAATTTTTTTTTTTGAACTATCTAGTTAGTAGTTCCAATTTCCAAACTATATTATTTATTAGCATCTCGAGTCTAAGAGACTCGATTTTGGCGTATAAATCGAGTCTCAAAAACTCGATTTTCATAGTCTGATGTGGCATCTTTTTCCACATGGAGACCACCTGAAAATTGAGTCTCTGAGACTTGATTTATAAGCCCATATATAGACCAACAGTAGCATCAGAGCAAAAAAAAAAAAAAAAAAAATCCCCGTAGAAGAAGAAAGAAGCCGAAAGCCAGAAGAAAAAAAAGAAAAACCCAGAAACAACCCCAGGCCGGCGAGCCCCAGGTCGGCGCGACCCGGACCCTAGCGCGACCTAGGGCTCGCGCGACCCAGGTCGTGCAAGCCGCGCGCAACCTTCTGTTTCTGGGTTTTTTTTTTTTTTTTTTTTTTTTTTTTTTTTCTCTCTACAATGAACACATATATGGGTATTTGAACTTGATCTTTTTCTGGATTCTTTCTCTCTCTCTCTCTCTCTCTGATTTGATTGTTTTTTTTTTTTTTTTGGTATTTTGGTTTGTACATGAGAGATTTGGAGACTTGAAATTTTTTCAAATTTTTTTGGTTTGTAAATCGAGTCTTAGAGACTCGATTTCTAGGTGGTCTTCATGTGAAAAAAAAAGGCCACATCAGACCATGGAAATCGAGTTTTTGAGACTCGATTTATATGCCAAAATCGAGTATCTTAGACTTGAAATGCTAGTAAGTAATATAATTTGGAAACTGAAACTACTAACTAGATAGTTAGAAAAAAAAAATTAGTTAACTATTTTGGCCTGATAATAGGGGGTGATGGACCTCCAGTCAAATTCCTACGGCGCCACCTTAAGAAAACAATAGTCAAATGATTATAAAGTTAATGAAAGCTTCCAAATCAATTAATTTAGCCAGTCAAATTCCTACGGCAGCACCTTAATATAAATCCACTTGCTTAGATTTATAATAAAAATATAAAAGAAACGCCAAAAAAAAAGAAAAGAATATTGATTAAAAATTTATCAACTTGCCCGTCTTATTAAAACATTAGGAAAGAATATTGAATACCATGGGCTTTCATCGGATAACCAGAGACTAAAAATTTACTATTAGCTTTCTTTCTTTGCGTCTAGCAAGTTGTACCACTTGCAGCTCAAAGTTCGTACAGTCAAATCAATCCCATATATTCATCATTACTTTACTATTAAATGTACTCCATTATTATTGCTTCGATTTACTCCTTGACATGACGGTTCCGAACCTATCAGTCTATATTAAATCTTCCCATTAATGCAAAATACGGAGTGACAATATTAATGAGCACTTCAAGATTATCACTTTTCTTCTTCTGTGCCATCATCATAATCCTTGTTAATCCCACCATTAATGCGCAGAGAGATCCATCCGTGCGTCATGAGTGTTCAACTACTGGTAACGTTACTAGTAACAGTACCTTTAGAGCAAACCTTAATACCCTCATCTCCACTCTTTCTTCCAACACCCAAATCGATTATGGGTTCTACAATTTCACTGCCGGAGAGGGCACCAACAAAGTTTACGCCACTGGGCTTTGTAGAGCTGATCTTACACCAACTGATTGCCGTAGTTGTGTCAACATGTCAGCTCACGAGCTCTTGCAGTTGTGTCCAACACAGAAAGAGGGTGTCATGTGGTACATGAATTGTACAGCTCGATACTCAAACAACTCGATATTTGGTGTTATGGAAACTGAACCTATACGAGCTCTTGCAAGTGGTGATGTCTCGAACTTGACTGAGTTCAACGCGGTGTTAAAACCCTTATTTTATGACCTGAGAGTTAGAGCTTCAGCTGGAGGTATTTTTCGCAAGATTGCAGTTGGAACTGCGTACTATAAAAGTGACAACTATACGATCTATGGGCTTATGCAGTGCAGTCCTGATTTGTCAGAAATCGATTGTAGTAATTGCTTACTTGGTCCTCAAAGCCAGATTCAAAGTTGCTGTAGTGGAAACAGTGGACTGAGAATTCTTGCACCAAGCTGTAATTTAAGAATAGAGACCGACCAATTCTATAACAGCACTCTTGTACAATCTCCACCGTCATTATCTCCTCCTTCATCTCTTCCTCCTCCGCCTTCATCTCTTCCTCCTCTGCCTTCAAAAGGTACATTTCCCAAAAGGGCATCTTATAAATGGACTAAGTGAAAATTTTCAAACTTTTCATATATATATATATATATATTTTTTGTGAATTTTGAAAATCTGACCGTTGAATATTATATTTTTTATGTTCTTAATATACGTATCAAATTTTATTCAAATTGGATGTTATTTATTATTTGATCAATTAACTTATTTTTTATATATAAGTTTAGATCACAAAAACTTAAAATTATAACATTTATTTGATGACATAACAATTAATTTTTGATCTTTTTGAAATTTTGTAAGTAATTTGTAAGTATTAAGAATGTAATAAGAATATGCAATCTAACGGTTAGATGTTCAAATTGATATTTAATATATAAATATATAATGAGTTTGTAGAGTTTCTCTCCAAATTAATTTGAAGAGAAACTTTATTCCTTATAAATTATTCTTCTATATAAATATTATATCTTATACATTAGATAATTAAAAAAAAAAAAAAAATTCTAGGACCACATCCTTATAAAAAAAAAGATAATTATTAGAAGTAAGGGAAAAGTTAATTATGTAAACATTTATTTCTTAAATGAAAAAAGTTATCTATATGTTAAATGATTTTAAAAAAATTATTATTAGCATTGCATAGATTTTTTTTTTCCCAATTATGTAAATTCTTTCACTAAATAAACACTTAATACATGGAATAAGCTAATCCAATATTATGGGAGACATTAGCAAGAACCCATTAAGTTGATGTAGCTTCATAAATTTTATTTGTAATAATTGGTATTCGATAAATTTGCTCATGAAAAGTGTTATTTGCTCATCTTTTGTGCCACCTCTCATTTTGTACTATTGATTTTAAATTAAATTTTATAGATGTTACAATTAGAGTCCAAATCTTCGGTCCGACTTTTTCTGTTCCACTCTATACTCCATTAATAAAAACTTGCCAACAATGGTAGTATTTAATGGTAGTATTAATAAGTCAACAATGGTAGTATTTAATTAATTAGGTGAACATGTGGCAAGTTTGTATTGGCGGAGTATAGAGTGTAGCAGGAAAAGTGGGATAGAAGATTTGGATTCGTTACAATTTTAGATAATTTAAACAATATAGATAAGAGAAATTCTTAGAAAGTTTCCATAAGAAAAAATACTTAGAAATTAAGTAGTTAGAATAAAAAAAATGCATTTGTTTATTAGTGGGGAGATAAGAAAAATCCTGTATTTTTTTACTCATAAAAAGTGGGGTATATATAATTTTGTATGTTCAAGTCATTTAATCAAAGTTTGAAAGGTGTTCTGCCTGTACGAAAACACATGCTTTAGTTTATAGCGAAGGAAATTAGCTACTACACAAGCGACAGTGTAGATTTATTTATTAGAATATAGGACCACTTGCATGGACAAGTCATGGGAGTGTGGGAACGATAAATCATAATTTATCATATAATTCCAGTTTTTGATTCATGATTTTCTCCACTTTAGGCTCTGTTTATTGTGGTGAAAAGAAAGAGGATAGAAATTTTGAGTGGAAAAGTTGGTGAAAAAGCAATGCTTTCCATTATTTGGTGAATGAGGAAAAACATTCAAACCAAGAGGGAAAATGATGGAGCCAAAGTCTTTTTCACCAGGGCTCACCAAATTGGGGGAGAAAATTTGACTAAAATTGAATAGTTAAGTCAAAATAACTTAAATGTCCTTCTACGTACATCACCTTTTTATTTTTATTTTCTACCCACCCACTATCATTTTGGTCCTATCCCAATCCTCTTCTTCATCTAGTGGAAAGTTATACAAACTTTAATTTTTTATTGCTCTCATTTTCTTCTCCACCAAACAAAGAAAATTTATATTTATTTTCCCCCATTGGACTTTTTTATTCTCCCAACCAAACACACAATAGCACAAATCATAAGCAAGTTGTGAAATTAGACATGTGATTTGTTGTGTCTCTAGAATTATTTTATTTATCTTCCTACTTTTCTATCTTCACAATATTTTTTATCTCCCACTTTTCCAAACATTGCACCAAAGGAAGCTTTTAAGCTTTTTGCTATCTACGAGCATGTGTTTACCTTTAAATTTAATAGCCACCAAAGTATAATTAATGGCGTTAATTTCTACGGTAGCCTTAGCATTTTTCCTTGTGAATACATGCTTCTGCTTATGGGTTCTATGGGTTGCCAATTTTTAACCAGTTGGTTATCTCAAACTGAGATTCATGATCATTATTCTTGACTGAAATTTCAAACCAAAAATATATATGTATCAGAAAGAACGACAGATCATTGGTGTGACTATATGTCTATAAGTAGTATAAATTTGGTGGATAGGTTTTGTTCATGAGTCTCTTGCACTGCAGTGTCCTTAATATGGATATAAAATCTTTTGGTTAATTGTGATAGGACTGCTTGCTCATATGCAGCCAAATGATCAACTTCCATGACCTGAAGAATAGTATAATACAAAAATAAAAAGCCCACCCCACTTGTCTTAGTGGGTTGTCATGTGGGGAATGGTGATGAGTTGTGCGTCATGGCAACTTGTCCAAGTGGGATATCTTTTCACACCTCGCAATATTTACCATATTTCTAGGTCACCAATGTTTCTTATATTTTTAATCAAGCAGATACTTTATTTCACACTTAGGCTGAGTTTGGATAGCGTCTGGCGTTTGCGTTTGGGCGTCAAGCTCTTAAACAGTGGGTCTCATGCACTGTTCACGGGACTCATAAATTTTTTTTTAAGGAAAACTTTCATTAAAAATAGGTCTTACGGCACTATTTATACATTTAAAAATTATTTTGCTACAATGTTTTCAGTTTTCAACAATAAGCAGTATCCAAACACACCTTTAAACTAATTGATGTCTAATAAGTTAAGTGTCAGTAATAGATTCATGTGAAAGTAATATTGATCGAGTTACAAGACTTTTAACTATGTTTCATCATAAGTTGATAACTCTAACATGGTGTTGAAATGAATTTATATCAATTGTTGATTTCTAATTAATTATTCATGCTTTCAACTTCTGTTTTCAATTTTCAACATTTTTTCTTGCTAATAATTTAAATTTCAAATTCAAGCTTGGAATGTTTTATTGAGTACAGATATCTGATTTTTACAGGAAAGGGGAGTAACTTATCTAAAACTATCATCGCCATAGTTGTGGTGGTGTTCATTCTCGTTGTAATAATCATCTACATCTGCATCTCTTTAAGGGTGAGGAAGCAAAGAAAGAAAGCTAAAAGTAAGTTGAAAATTGGTATGTTGTTCCTATTTTTAAATATATAATTTCTTTAAAATATAAGAATAAATTCAGACAATAAGTGTGTGTGTTTATATATACATATATGATGCTTTATTTATAGGCAATGCTAGTGACAATTGACTTTCAAGGCATAAATTTTTCCTATAAATTTGTAGGCAAAACGGAACATGAAATAATGTGGGGTATTTTTCAATGAGTTCTAGTTCAGATTATCGGGTCACCAGATAATAATAACATTCAAACTAACATTCAATATCAATTCTGATTGGGCTTCAAAAAAAAAAAAATATCAATTCTGATTGCTATCTATATCTCCTCCTATTTTGTAGCTAGGTGATCATGATTTAGAGATAGGCTTGATCTTCGTATCCTGAGGTGATTTAATAAAGATGACACCTTTTGCTTTTGTGAGAGAGATAAAATATGAGGTGGTGTGTTCGTGATTCTTGTTTGGCTTATTATAATAGAAAAACAAATAGGGGTACCTACAAAACAGAATTAAGCTACCATCTTTTTCTAGAAAGATAAGCTATTGAAAGAGCTAGTGTTCCTCTGGAAAACATTATCTGTGCATTAGTAGTTCTCTACGATTACTTCAGTAATTAGTGTTTGCGAGTCTATTAATGACGTATGCAAATAATTTAAATTGCATCAATCTTAAATAAAAAAAAAAAAAAAAAATCTTCTTATCTAATCCTGATGTATTGACTGGTTCCACATGTGAAGCAGTGGATGAAATTAGCAGTACTGAATCCTTGCATTTCGATTTTCCAACGATTAGAGTTGCTACAGATAACTTTTCTGATGCAAATAAACTTGGGCAAGGTGGATTTGGTGTTGTTTATAAGGTAATTTGACAATTCCATATGGTCAAGTATTTCAATCGTTTGCCATAACAAGTTAAATTCACAATTTTTTATTATTATCAAGTGTTGCATATTGAATATTTTAATGTGTCTATAGGGTAGGCTCTCCAATGGACAAGAAATTGCTGTCAAAAGGCTATCCCAGGGTTCTGGACAAGGTGATTTAGAATTTAAGAATGAGATATTGTTAGTTGCTAAGCTTCAACATCGGAATTTAGTTAAGCTACGAGGTTTCTGTTTGGAAGGATGTGAAAGGCTTCTAATTTATGAGTTTGTGCCAAATGGAAGCCTCGATCAAGTTATATTTGGTATGGTTGCAATTCTATTGTAAATTCTGGATTTATTCATAATATTTTATAGGTTGCATGTATTCTCAAATACACTTGGATGTGTCATTTTTCAATAGACTGATAGTTTAAATGAATAATCTAGATCCCACAAAACGTGCATATTTGGATTGGCAAAGGCGTTATAAAATCATAGAAGGCATTGCTCGAGGTCTTCTTTACCTTCATGAAGATTCTAGACTTCGCATCATTCATCGTGATCTCAAAACTAGTAACATTCTGCTAGATGATGAGATGAATCCCAAAATTGCAGATTTCGGCATGGCAAGATTGGTTATACTAGATCAAACCCATATCAATACAAATAGAATTGTCGGGACGTAGTAAGTATCTTAGCAAGTAAAATTTATAATTACTATAATATTACGTGTTTGTATTGTCAATTACGAGAATTATGTTGCATTGTAAAAACAAGTCCCAACAAATATTGAACCATCTCCAATAAATTAGAGAAAATTAGTAGTATTTGAAAATGAGTGTTAAGACTTAAGAGCTCTACTGTCATTTAAATTAGACTAATGTTACTAATTGCCATATGCAGTGAGCATGTAAAGTTATGTTATTAATTTTCTCATGCAGTGGATATATGGCTCCAGAGTATGCATATCAGGGACACTTTTCAGTAAAGTCTGATGTCTTTAGTTTTGGCGTGTTAGTTCTTGAAATGATATGTGGACAAAAAAATGGTTACTTTTGTAATGAAGAAAATGGGGAGGATCTTCTTACTCATGTACGTACAATATCTTTGTATACATTTTCCTTTTACCTTAGACTGGGCTCTACTTGTACAGTGATACTGACAAAATAAAAGAAGTTATATGCTGAATTTTTGTGTGTGCCATTTAAATCATTTTGCAGGCATGGACAAATTGGAGGAACATGACAGCTTCAAACATTATAGACCCCACATTAGGGGTTGGTTCAACAACCGAAATAATCCGATGCATTCACATTGGATTATTGTGTGTTCAAGAAAATGCAGCTAATAGACCAACCATGGCTTCAATCGTTCTAACGCTTAATAGCAACTCTATCACCTTATCAGTACCTTCACGACCTGCATTTTTTATACACAGAAACGTTGAACCAGACTCGCAGTCAGATCAATCTATTCTGCTAGCCTCAATAAATGATGCTTCAATTACTGCATTACATCCTCGCTAAGGTTTGATCAAAGTAACTAGAGTTCTTTATATCAGTTTTGAGAACAGATTATTTATTGAAGTAACCACGTTGAATAATTTTGAGGCCTATACTACCAGCCTTTCTTTTGGCGGTCTGAGCTGCTACTATGTGATGTTATGCAGCAACACATTATGATGAGTATATTCAATTGTGTTCAAGATTTACGTACTCCAAATATTCTAAGAGTAATGCTATTGGTACAAACTATTTTACAACATTTTTATAAATGTTGATGTAGTCAACCTTTTATTAGTTTTCATCTAGACACACTATTAATATTACTTTTTTCATTTACCAATAATCACTCATTACATCAATAGTTTATAAAAAATTTTGTAAAATAATTTGTATTTTTAGCATTATTCATATTCTAAAAACAGTAATAAGTATACACTAGTGCGAAGTAGCAAATTAACTCGGGCATCATTCAAGATTAAAAAAGTAAATAATTTTCTGCTAGTGAACTTGTTAATCTATCAAGTGCGCACTCTTCAAATGCTGTAACTAATTTGAAAATTCACACACAATAAGTACTGCCTAATTCGTTTATTTTATTAAATTATGGTCAAATTCTTCAATTCTTTGTCATAAATTTTGAAAGATGCAAAAATTATAGTGTTGATATGTGCTTTTATTGAACCACATCAGTGTACATATCGGTTAATTTTAGTCAATCTGCTCTATTTTCATCCAAATCGGTCTATTCGGTCTTATTCGGTCCATTATTGTCCATTTTGGTTTGTTGGATCCATTTTAGTCTATTCAATCCACGTCGGTTCATTTGGCCCATTTTGATCCACTTCAAAGAATAAGAAATTTGAAACTTAAAAATTTTAGTTGTAATTAACTAATTATACCAAAAGAAATTAGGAAACTATAGTGCATAACAACAATATTTAGAAGAATACAGAAAACTTCAAATAAGAATAAAATTAATCAAAAACACCCAAAAAAATAATATTACATAATTGTAAAAATAGAGAAATAAAAATTACTTTTAAAAACTGGTTAATTTTTAAGGCGAACAAATTATCTACAAAAATATTTAGAGAATAAATTATACATTATCTCAAAATAATTATATATTTCCATATATCATGTGGGTCTACTATTAATGAATATTATTATTATTATTATATATATTAGTGAACAATACATGTCTATTCAATGCCAACATTTTTAGGTTTGTTCAATTGTTGTACCGTATGTGCTCACACCTAAAAGAGGTGGAAAATGTTTCCGTTGTTGAATGTTGTTAGCCCATTAATTTCTTTGTCACCACCGTTCACCACTTCTTTGTTACTACCATTGCACCATTATTATTACTAGTGTCACACCACCTTTAGGGGTGTTTGGTTCGCTGTGATATGCTCTTGATGCGATGCACATTGTGATAACGTGACATTAAGGTTTTTGGTTTATTTTATTTTTTCTAATATTACCATAATTTAAAATTACAAAATATATTACATCATCTTAATCTCATCCTTTTCCTAAACAATGTAGTGTTGTATTCTTATATTGAGATTGAATTAATGTAAGATTACAATAACGTAATATTACGGCATAATGTTACATCACGGCGAACCAAATGCCCCTTTAATGATCTCATTATTGTCAACACTACTGCCTTTGGCACCACCTTTGGGGCATTATCATTACCACCACCACCTTAGACACTATTCCAAATACATGAAATATTAATGATTTTTCATTTTTCATTTGAGTCAAATTAATGAAGAAAAATATGTTTTAGATCATTTTCAAAATTGTAGCCACACCCAAGCATGGATATTGACTAAAATTTGTCGAGTTAGTAACCTATATGAGTGTTAAAAAAAAAAAAAGGACAATGTTTAGCTACAAAATTAGTTGCAGCCTTAGGCTACAAGCTTGCTTAATATCTTTTTATTGGAAGTGAATTTTGACAAATCCACCATTAGATTACATCTTCTTCTTATATCCTCCATGCTTGCAAAATTTCAAGAAAATTAAAGATCAATAGCTATGTCATTAATAAATTTTTTAAATTGCAAGTTTTTGTAATTTAAAATTATGTACAAAATATAAACTTATAGATCATATAGTAAATAATATTCGATTGACACAAAATTTAACATGTGTATTAAGAGTGTAAAGAACATGTAATTCAACGGTTAGATTTTTAAAATATGTTGTAATATTTATTTTATTGAGTGAATTTATAGTCTTAAACTACAACCAAATTTGTAGTTAAACTTTATCCAACAAACAAACAAACTTATAAGCAAATTTTATTTACTGTCAAATAATAATTTATCGTACTTGTAAAACAATTTAACGCTGTATTCCTTATCTAGCAATAAATGGAATAACTCTATTCAAAGAAAAACAAGAAACCGTATACTTTCTTATAAAAATTATATAATTTAACAAAATAATTTATTTAAAGATATATAAAAATTTAATTGGGTTTTGGAGGCCATAAGTATTGTAGGGGCCCAGTTAGCAGCCCAAGCCCAATATGTATGAGATTGTGGGTTAATGAGCCAAACACAATAAATTTGTAGAGTGTGGATTAAAGAACTAGGCCCAAGTGAATCTAACATCGGCTAGGACGGGTATGAAAGACAATCATGCAGGAACAAAGTACGTAAGGTTGGGTGAATGTAGTGCCGATGAGGCAAATGTTTATACAGACCAATGAAACTACAGTGCTCTTTTTCTCCTTTTTTTTCTCCTTCCTTACTTTCAGGGGTTTTTCACATTATATATCTCCTTCCTAGTGATCCTGGCCTTCCACTTGTCACTCGTCCAAGCCCCTACTCGATTACCCGTCCTATCAGACACCCCTTCTGGTTCTCTGTGAGTTGCGATGACTAAGGCGACACTGTTCAGGGGTCTTCTTCACATAAATGCAGCCAGAAAAGTAGTTGCAATGCATTTAATGTGGTGATGACAGCTTTTCTTCTGACATTCATAGACTCCCGCCATTCTTTATAGGTGTATGATGTCCATCCTTATTGCTGGAGCTTCCTAAAAGATCGCCTTAATCATGGGAATACTGTTCTGGGTCGCATTCGTCATATCCGAGGAGGCGTTACTCCTCGGATCACCTTCCATTTGTTCTTGGCTTCTGAAACTTTCGCATTGGAGTTTCCCAGGATTATTTGTCCTTTCTCGAACCATCCAATGTCTTCGGACCAAGCCCAAGGCTCAATATGTGACTTTAGGCCTTTATCCCTACAACAACCCCTTAAAATTCCAGTTTTTCCCTCTCATCCGAGGAGGAAAAGTGGAGTTTTGACTTTCAAGGGATCCAATCAATTAATTCTCTAGCTTACATGTGCGGAGGTGCCGTTTTACGCGCTTCATTACTGCCTCTGACGCTTCGGGGTTCACGAACCGTCATTTATTGCTCCAAGAAGCGCTTTGTTCCCCTGTATCTAACGGTGGGCGCTTATCCAACGGTGGACATTTCTCCTAGAATTTGAGGGGGATTATTCCCACTCGTTTTCTCCCTTTATATAAAGCCTTGAGGGGGGTTCGTTTTCTCCCTTACTTCACAAATTTTCAAGTGCTTTAGAGAACTTCAGTGCTTGAACTCACAAATTGCTTTCAACTTCTAAGCCTTCTTAGCACTTTCCTTAAGAAAATTTTTTAAAAGTCTTTCTAGAGGTTCGGGATTTGATATGTCCACTTACCTCCGTAAGTATCTTCTTCTTCAAACTCTCTTTTTCTCCTCGGCCGAGTTCCTTCATTTCCTTTTTTATAAAACTTTTTGCTAGTCATCCAGGTTTACTTAAATGGGTAGGTTTAAGCACTTAGTGGATTCTCAGACTGGGATGGAGGGTTTTAGGGCCAAATACTATATCCCACAAGGAGTGGGCTTAGAGTACTGCCCCCTAGAGCGAGTTCTAACCGATAGGGAGGTGGGAGAAGTTGTCATTCCAATGATCGCTTTTATAGAATGAGGGATGACACTTTCCATGGGTAGGATAACTCGAGATTATCTGCTCAATCACAGATTATGCCCCCACCGGTGCGCTCTCAATGTTTTTAGAATTTAGGGAGTGTAGATGCCTTGAACAACTAGATGAACCTTGGGCTTTCATGGCACGATGTTGTTCACATGTATGAGTGCCATTCACTCGCCGGAGGGTATTACCTCAAATCTCGATCCGATTAGGTGAGGTTGATATCTTGCCTTCCCAAGTCCAACAAAGGCTTGAAGGACGATTACCTGGTCATTTCCGAGGAATGGCATGATGGTCTTCACTGCCCAGTTAGGGAAGGAACACCAGGTGGGGTACCCTAAGGATAGGTCCTCTGGCCAGGACCTTAGTTTTCTTAGCCTTTCCTTTATTTATTTTAAGCCACTCGTCTCCTCAGAAAATAGCCGTAATTTTTCTGATCACAATTTCCCTTTCGTATTTTTTTTGCAGACAAAGATCATGTTTCCCCGAAGCTCAGCCTCGTTAACGTTCCCGCATTTAACTACCTACTAAGGTCGGAGATATTTCTAAGCGAGGAGGGACAACTGCAAGCTGTTCATTTGATCCTAGACTACGTGCCTTTGTCGTGTACATTTCAGGACGCAGGCCAGACGATAAGAACAGGTAGTCCCAAGCTAGCTCGAATAGACATCTCCAAGCTTGGGTTTTTGGCTCAGAGAGATCTTCCTCCGGTCGTGCTGCCACCTCGACCTGCTCCTCTACCAGTAGTCGCTCTGAGAGAAGAGTCGACCTCGTTCCGCCACTCTTTAGACGCCGAGATCAACCAGTTCCAGTTTGAAGGAGAAAAAGGAGCGCCGAAAAGACCTGTGGAGCTGTCAGATTCCGAGACCGAGTCTGAAGGGTTTTCTGCCGTCCACCAACCAATACTTATAGTTGCTTTGCCCGACCCTAGTTTTGAGGAGAAAAGGCATGGACTTGAGGCAAAGGACTGGTTTGAAGGGTTTGATGGCCAACAGAAATAAAGGGGGGTTTACTTCAAAAGATGTTCCCAAGATCCAGGCCACTCCCAATCTCCCTCCTCCTCCTCCTCAGCTCCCAAATGACCCCAGATTGAAGGCTAATCCAGATCTAAAGAAGAAAAGGCCAGCAGATGCCCTGAAGGAAGGGGAGATAGTATAACAAAAGGGGGCTAAGCAGCAAAAGAAGGCAAAGGACCCCTAGGACAAGAGGGCCCCATCTGTGGAGAGCCAGGGGGAAGCTGAAGTGAGCTGAGGGCAGCGCACCTAGGCCCCTCGGCTAGAGGTAGAGGGCACTCCCATCTCTTGGGACACCACCATCTGGGAGTCTCAGAGGGGGTACGCCGTATCTTGGCCGAGGCCTTAGAGCAGCCCCTTTTCCTCCCTAGAGACATGGAGGGCCTCAGGCGCATTAGGCAGCCTGACCTCTTTATGTCATTGAAGAGAGACCTTGCGATGGTAAGTAATCCATTATTCTTTTCTGTTAAATACTAACTTGCAAGCCCATTCATATATATGTGTATTGACTATGACCCTTTTGTTATTTCCACGCAGATTACCTAGCAAGTCTTTGTTGCCGAGGAGTGGGTGAGGAAGGCTCAGGATGAGGCCAAGGCTGAGGCCTAATCCTGGCTGGAGGTCGAAAAGCAGCTGGGAGCTCTAAGGCAGGAATAGGCTTCGCTGTCCGAGCAGCTTAAGGAGGTGGTCAAAGCTCGTGACAGTGCTTTGATAGGTCTGAAAACCACAGAAAGGCAGGCTGAGGACCAGTGTAAACAACTGCACATTACCGAGATAAGCCTGGCCATAGAAAAACAATCCGTTCTGGATCTTAAGGCCGAGTTACAAAAAGTCAGAGATCCAGCTCGGGTGACCAAGGAAGCTGCTGAGGCCGCGGTGGCAGCAGCCTACGAGTGTGGGGCGACTGACATGGAGAAAAGGCTGACGGAGGAGGTAGCCATGGTCTGCAAGGATTATTGTATCGAGCCTGGGGAGTGGCGATGGACCGGGCAATCCTATAGACTCCAAGCTGAGGAGGCCTGAGAACATTTACTTCCCCGTAGACATCTGAGAAATTCCAGATGCGGACCCTCCTCCTGAGCATCTCCCTCCCCCTCAAGCTTCTCCTCTTGAAAAGGCTGAGGCGGGAAAGGAGGCTCAGTCTCTAGCGAAGGATAAGCCCTCCGAAGACTCCTTTACAATCAAGGATGTGGTCGCCCAGGCCAAGGATGCAGCTGATGAGGTCCACTCTGAGGCTGTTGATTATAAGAAGGACCCTCCCCCAGCCGAGGTTTAGATGTATGGAGTTTTTCCTTTGTTTGTATGTTTCTCTTTTTTTTGTCATGCGAGTCTGCCATCAGACATATTGTATCCCTCTTTTTATTTAGTGAATATGTTTTTCTTCCTTCTATTCCCTGCGTTTTCTCTTAACATGCTTTGGAATTTACCACAGTTGTTTTGAACCACTAATTCTTCGAATAATTTCCTTAAGTGCCGGTAAAGAGTAGGTCTAATCATACAATTGTAACATGAATTGGGCTAAATGATTAAAGACTAACTTACACAAATTTAGAAATCCAAGAGGCTGGTTATGACTTAGAATCTGTTATGACACTTAGTGAAAAACAAACAAATATCGCAGCACGTTAACTTAACCCTTATAAAAGATGTTATTTGAATGCTAATTTCACTCAAGTATGTAGTTCGAGGACCCTTCATAATTTAGGATCTATCTAACACATATAAAAGATGTTACTGTGTGCTAATTTTCCCACATCACCTGGTCTGAGGACTTCAGGCATGATTGTGGTTCAATTTAAACACTTGTAAAAGTTGTCATCATGCTAACCTCCCCACATCATCTGGTTCGAGGACTTCAGGCATGACTGTGGTTCAATTTAAACACTTATAAAAGTTGTCATTGTGCTAACCTCCCCACATCATCTGGCTCGAGGACTTCAGGCATGATTGGGTTTTAGTTTAAACACTTATAAAAGTTTTCATTTAGTGTTAAACTCCCCACATCATCTGGTCCGCGGATTTCAGGCATGATTGTGTTTCAGTTTAAACACTTATAATCATTGTCATTTAGTGTTAACCTCCCTACATCATCTGGTTCGAGGATTTCAGGCATGATTAAGTTTTAGTTTAAACACTTATGAAAGTTGTCATTTATTGTTAACCTCCTCACATCATCTGGTTCGAGGACTTTAGGCATGATTGGGTTTCAGTTTAAATACTTATAAAATTTGTCATTTAGTGTTAACCTCCCCACATCATCTGGTCCGAAGATTTCAGGCATGACTATGTTTCAGTTTAAACACTTATAATAGTTGTCATTTAGTGTTAAATTCCCTATATCGTCTGATTCGAGGACTTCAGGCATGACTATGTTTTAGTTTAAACACTTATAAAAGTTGTCATTTAGTGTTAACCTCCCCACATCATTTGGTCTGAGGACTTCAGGCATGATTGGGTTTTAGTTTAAACACTTATAAAAGTTGTCATTTAGTGTTAACCTCCCCACATCATCTGGTCTGAGGACTTCAGGTATGACTGTGGTTCAATTTAAACACTTATAAAAGTTGTCATTTAGTGTTAACCTCCCCACATCATCTGGTCCAAGGACTTCAGATATGATTTGGTTTCAATTTAAACACTTATAAAGATTGAATGAGGAGAAGTATAATGCCATAGATAAAGGAACATACTGACAGAAAAGACTTTCATTAATAGTACTACCTTTTCAGGTTGTTTACATTCCATGGGCGTGGTATTACGTGTTCATCTAAATCCTCTAGAAAATATGCCCCTATACCAGCCGCCGAGGTGATGCGATATGACCCTTCCCAATTAGGTCCTAATTTTCCCCATGCTGGATTCTTGGTAGTACCCAGAACCTTTCTCAACACCAGATCACCAGGCGTTTATGGTCTCAGCTTCACGTTGGCGTTATAACCCTGCTTGAGTTTGTGCTGGTAGTATGCCAATTGAACCATCACGTTTTCCCTTTTCTCTTTAATCAGGTCTAAGCACTTCTTTAGCAGCCCATTGTTACTGCTCAGATTGAATGAACCGGTCCTTAATGCTAGGAAGCCAATCTCCAGAGGGATAACAGCCTTAGCCCCATAGGTCATCGAGAATGGGGTTTCCCCTATGGATCTGCGAGGCGTGGTTCGGTACATCCAGAGGATGTGTGGCAGCTCTTCTACCTATTTCCCTTTCGCGTCATCCAACCTTTTCTTAAGTCCATATACTATAACCTTGTTAATAGTTTCGGCTTGTTCGTTCCCTTAGGGATAAGCTGGGGTTGAGTATCTGATCTTAATTCCCAAGTCGCAGCAGTATCTCCTGAAAGACCTGCTATGAAACTGGAGGCTGTTGTTTGAGATGAGTGTACGAGGGACTCCAAATCGCATGACAATGCTCTTCCACACAAACTTCTTGGCATCCACGTCTCTGATGTTTGCTAAAGGCTCGACTTCGACCCACTTAGTAAAGTAGTCTGTGGCGACTAATAGGTACTTTTTATTCCTCGTTGCTTTGGGGAAAGGGCCCACAATGTCTAAGCCCCACTGAGCGAATGGCCATGAGCTGGACAGAGGATTAAGGACTCCTCCTGGTTGGTGTATGTTTGGGGTGAACATTTGACACTGGTCGCATTTCTTTACATATTCTTGTGTTTTCCTTTGCATATTTGGCCACCAATAGCCTTGACTGATGGCTCTATGCGCCAGGGATCTGCCTCTAGTGTGACTTCCGCAAATCCCTTTATGTAGCTCCTCAAGGAGTAATTCTGTTGCCTCGAGATGTATGCACAACAGGTATGGCCCTGAAAAGAAGCGTTTGTATAACATTTGGTCCTTGGACAGCTAGAACCGAGGAGCTTTTCTCCGCACTTTGTCTGTTTCAGATTTCTCTCTAGGAAGAGTGTCTTCTTTTAAGAATAGCAATATGGGGTCCATCCAGCTTGGCCCCACCCTAACTTGTTGGACATGAACCGCCTCCCTGTTCAGTCCTATGGTTCTGCATAGGTCTTCTACTAGGATAATCCGAGGCAGGCCTTGTGACGAGGAGGTCGCAAGTGTGGCTAGGGAGTTAGCATGGGTGTTTCCACTCCTAGGAATGTGCAATAGGTTGAAAGACTCGAACCCTATTTATAGATGTCTAACCTGGCTCAAGTACTCCTGCATTCTCTCATCTTTCACCTCAAATTCCCCATTCACTTGGCCGACAACCAATCTGGAGTCTGAGACCATTTCTACTGCCTTTCTACCCATTTTTTGAACCATGGTCATTCCTATCAGCAAAGCCTTATATTCGGCTTTGTTGTTTGTGGCTGAGAAGCCCAGCCTTAATGACTTTTCAATAGTGAGCCCTTCGGGGGATATTAATACTAATCCCACTATGGAGCCCTTCCGATTTGCTGCACCGTTGACGTACACTTTCCATCACACGGGGCCCCGTTGGGATATCATGCCGACCAATTTTCCATCCATGGGTCCTGTGGCCGTTTCTTCTTCCAGTGGGGATTCAGCAAATTTGGCTACTAGATCCGCAAGGACTTGACCTTTAACAGAAGTCTGGGGCATGTATTTGATGTCGAAAGCCCCTAGGATCGTAGCCCATTTAGCAATCTTTCCTGTGTAGTCAGCACTCCGGAGCATGGCTCGGAGTGGAAGCTGGGTTAGGACAATAACCGTGTGTGCCTAAAAGTAATGGGGGAGTTTGCGTGTGGCGTGCACCACCACTAGAATAGCTTTTTTCCAACAACAAATAGCGGATCTCGACCTTGTGTAGCGACCTGCTCACATAATAAATCGGCCTTTGTACACCGTCGTCAACTCGTATCAGGACTAGGCTTATTGCGTGAGGGGCCATAGCAATATAAGCAAACAGAACTTCGTCAGCCTCAGGGGTGAACATGATGGGAGGCTGAGAGAGATAGTCCTTGAGCTGTTGGAAGGCTGATGCACATTCTTTGGTCCACTCGAACTGCTTCCATTTATTCATCAGTAGGAAGATGGTCGGCATCTATCCACTGACCGAGAGATAAACTGATTCAAGGCAGCAGTCATTCTGGTTAGTTTCTAGACTTCCTTGGGGTTCCGAGGTGGTTGTAAGCAGTTGATTGCTTTAATCTAGTCGGGGTTAACCTCAATCCCCCTATAGGTTACTATGTAACCCAGAAATTTGCCTGATCCCACACCAAAGGTACACTTGGAAGCGTTGAGGCACAACTTGTGTTTCCTTAGAATCCCGAATATGTTCCCAAGATCTCTTAGGTCCTCGGACATGACCTTTCTTTTTACCACCATGTCATCTATATAGACCTCAATACTCTTGCCCAGCTGTGGTTCAAACACCCTGGTCATGATCCTTTGATAGGTAGACCCCGCATTCTTCAACCCAAAGGGCATTACTTTATAGTGGTAATTTTCCGTGGGGGTGACGAAGGCTGTCTTTTCTTGATCATTCAGGACTAGTGGTATTTGATGGTATCCCTGAAAGACGTCTAGGAAGCTCATCCGAGGATGGCCTACGGTTGCTTACAACATCTGTATGCTCCGGCATAGCAAAAGTGCAATGTCAAATGCTTAACATCATTGGTTATTTCTTTTCTCTCTCTTATATGCCCATGCATGATTTGCTTAAAAGAAAAATATGCAAAGAAAAATAAAAAGAAAAAAGATCAAAATGCTTTATATATGATTGCAAGCGTGTATTCTAAGAGATGTAGGAGTTATAGGATGTACCTCGAAGGTGATAGTCCTTATCAAACAGTAATGATTGTGTGTGAGTAAAAGTGATTTTCTCATATCTCAAATCGTCATAACATGTATACACTTATGCAATCTTGCGATGTTTTTCACACACAACACGCAATATTCTTTGCTACTCTTGATACATGTGCAGGTAGAATATGATTTGGCCATCACAAGGTTTACATGTGTTAATGTATGCTCACTAAACTGTCCTGACTTGTTTTTGAAATATAAAATTGGTTAGACTTGTTTAGTTTGTGTGTGTGTTTTTGGGATCTATGTGCTTAACATTTTTTTGTTGAGAGATGTTTTTGATAGTTCAAAATGTTTTTTGGATCCTTGGTTGAGTTGCATGGTTGATTGCATTCATATTTGTGTTTTTCTCTTCTTGAAAAACTGTTTTTAAGCAATCTCGACAGCTCCTCAACACCTCTCGATACCTAGCTTATCTGTCAAGCTCTTCAGTTGCCTTTTATCGCAATCTCGACACCTCTTGATAGCTATGTGGATCGATCAAGAAAGTTTTTGTCCCTTTGATAGCTCCTCGATCCATCAAGCTTGTTTTGCTGTGGACACCTCTGGACACCTTCTTGATAGCTGCATCTGTTGAAACTTTTAAATCTCGACACCTCTCGACACCTGCTATCTGTCAAGAATTACTGAACTTCTACATATTCGTTCAGAGCGATCCAGACTTCACTTTGCTTGATCTCTCTCGATTGCTCTCAATCATTTCTCCACCCAAACACACTCTTCTCTCTCTAAACCTCTTTCCCAAGAGATTTTCAGCCTAAATCAAGTTTTTCATGTTTTTTACCCTAAGTTTTTGGGATTTTTGAAAATTTTGGGGTTTTTTAAAATCAAAGAGGTTTTTGCAAAATTTTTGGGATGGGTTTTGAAGATTTGATCTTAAAAACTTCATGCATTGCATCTCATGTGCATTATAACTATATTTTCATGCATTTAGATGTGTGTTATATATGTTAAACTACTTGTGTGCTGATAGGTTTGGATTGGGCTAAGCCCATGATGCAATTACCTTTGCACGTCACAAGCTCATGCATTTTCATGCATACGTCCTTTACATTTGATATGTTCTTATATATTTGAACTGTTTTGGGACTTTTCTGAGTGTTTCTTTCTTCTCTTTCTCTCTCTCTAGTTTACGTTAGTACGTTATGGCACCAAAACATAAGTCTGCTCCGTCTCGGAACCCTCTTCGTTCCGGGGCATCTTCTTCTTTTGATCCCACCCCTTCTTCTGTTCGGTTCAGTGATGAGTAATCTCGAAAGGACTTCTCGGAGAACTTTTCTTGATGAGGTGTTCATTCGGAATGCCAAGTAATTTTGTCTAACTTCTCCGACATTGACCTACCCACTGACATTTACAGTCGGGGTTGGGAGTCACTGTGTGACATCCAGGTCACATGTCCATTCGTGCTGATCCAGAAGTTTTACTCCAACATGTATGGATTCGATTATTCAGTACCTCTTTTTGTTACTTGCGTTCAAGGTACGCGCATTGTTGTCATACCTGATATTGTATCCAATGTGCTCCATGTCCCGAGGGTAGAGCATCCTGACTACCTCGGTTTTGAGCGTCTGAGGATTGTGTTCAAAGATGAGCTTATTTCTACCTTTTGTGAGCGTCCCTCTGATTGGGGCAATTCTCAGTTTACTCCATGTTCGACCTTTGCTAAAGGTCCTAGATTCATGAACATGGTTATGACTTTTGTTCTTCATCCCCTTTCTCATTATAACTCTATTACTGAGCCCCGTGCTCAATTTTTGCTTTCTTTGTTAGAGCATCTCACTATAGATTTTCCCTCTCATTTCATTCTTTCTATCATATATGTATATGGGGATACGGTGACCCATGATAAGCTCATCTTTCCTTCAGCTATCATGAGGATTTTACGCCATTTTTCTGTTCCCTTTCTCATTTTCGACCACTTTCATGTTATGTGTGCCATTGACGTTGCTACTGTTAAATGGAGTTAGGTGTAGTTTCATTCGAGGCGATCTGGGTCGGCAGCTCCTCCCACTCCTTTAGCTCCATCCACCTCCGTTCCCTCTACTTCTGCGAGAGATGTGACTCTAGATGATATCATGGCGTAGCTTCAGTGAATGGATGCTTGCCTTGACACTCTCAGTGATGAGTTGTGTCAAGTGAACACCTGTGTTGGTCATATTGCACGACGACAGGCGGTCATGGGTGGCTTTGTTGCTTCTCCTTCACCTACTCTAGAGGCTTCTGAGGATGAGGATGAGGATGAGGATGATGATGATGGTGGTGGTGATACTGCTTTCGATGGAGATGCTAGCTCTTCGAGTGCTGATGAGATGTCTACTTGACACTCTTAACCTTTGTCATTCGTGACAAAAAGGGGAAGTAGTTTTGGTTATGAGAGTAGTCATAGTTAGGGGGAGAGTTAGTATAGGAGACTTTTGTTAGGCGGAGTGTTGATTTTAAGGGATGTAGTGAGGATTTTATGTATCTTTTTCTTTTCTTTACTTTAGATACATTTATCTCTTGTACATGGGTCTTGTGACCATTTTGACATACGTTGTACTTATATTCTTTATATATTGATGTATGTTCTTTCACCTACCCTTGCATGTGTTGTTTCTTTTCTTTCTTTATACACATGATTCTTATATCTTATATATAATCTATTATTTCTGTTTCACACAAAGATGCCTTGATGAGTTTTGTTTAAAGTGTTTCACATGTTAGGAACATGTGCGACTATTTTATGTAATTGGCTAATCCATTGACAAAACGCACTTTACTTATATTTGGGTAGATCTAGGATGTGTTTGATGCTTCAAGAAACCTTGTTTCAAGTTCAAGTGTTAAAGCGATGCAAGTCTGTCCAAGATTCAAGTGCAGAAAGTACTGTTCATTAAAGCTCGACAGCTAGCAATCTATCGAGTCTTGAAGAGCTGTTCCAGCCCGTGGCTCGACAGCAGCTCGACAGATAGGGTATTTGTCAAGGTTTATGAAAAACAGAATTTCAGTTCTGTTTTGACTCCAATCTGTGATTGTATGTTTGAGCTTTCTTTTCTCACATCCCTAGACATATAAAAAAGATTATTTTAAGGGCTGTCAAAGGAGACACAAGTTGCACAAGTGTTGAGCAAAATTTGTTCATGCAAATTGTGACCGAAGACAGAATTTTCCCTAGTTCATCTTTCTTGTAAAAAAGCTGCTGTGTTTGTACACTGTAGGGTTTTGTGATCAAGCATCTTCTCTATCTTCATCATGTGATAAACTAAAGAACTTTGTAGCAAACAATCTTCTCTAGTTGGTGATTGAAGTCGCGTACTGGGATCCACGCAATTGGTTAGTCACGTATTGCGAGTTGTGCATCAAAAGGAGAGATTGTCACTATAGAACAAGTCCAATTGGGTATTGGGGTAAGGGTTCAACTGTAGGTTAGTATAAGGTATTGAGAATCTGTTACTTGTAACCGCTTATTGTGATAATAGAGGATTCTCGGGAGTGGTGACCTTACAGAACAAGTCCAATTGGATATTGGGGTAAGGGTTCAACTGTAGGTTGGTATAAGGTACTAGGATTCCTTTACTTGTAACCGCTTATTGTGATAATGGTGGATTTTCAGAAGTAGTGACCTTAAATTCACCTGGTGGGGTTTTGCCTTGGTGGTTTTTCCCATTCGTAAACAAATCATCCGTGTCAAATTTATTTTCCGCTACATTTAACTTAGTTGGTGATTTGTTTGTGCTATCATGTTTATTGTAAGTTAATTAACTTAATTAATTAACTTGGCTAATTAATTGGTTAATTTATTACAAGGAGTCAATACATTCTTATCCTATTAATATATGCGGCTTATTGTCCCTTATATATGTACTACTGCCTTAGTTTAAGTTGTTTGTCCATCTTGAAAATATAACACTCTAGAAAAGTCTAAACAAAATATTATTTAATACAGTGTTTCTAGATAAAAATATTTTGAGCTTTAAATATTTCATTCCATAATTTAAACTCAAATAAAACAAAAAGATGACTCGGAGGTAATTATAAATTGTCAAAAGGAGGAATGATCTTCTTTCGCTTCTTTCAGACATTTGACAAAAATTTTAGCAAAAGACTTTTCTTTTATTAGATTTTCTTTTGGTGTGGATAAAGGATGTTCCTCCACACTTCATTGTTGTGATTCTAGTCGATTTGACTTTTAATTATTGAATTTACAACCTTCTTCTAAAAAAACAAAAGAGAAAAACAGAAACTCAAATTTAAAAAAAAAAAAAAAAAAGTTACTATTGAGTTTGTCAATTATAATTTCCATTTTCCTACTCATTTAGACATTATGATATTCATAATTAATTAATAATACTTGATTGGTACAATTTAGAAATAAAATAAAATAATACGTGTTTGAATAAGGTTAGGGATACAGTTTTTTCTACACTTAATTCCACACCATGCTTAAGAGATAATTTGTGGTTGGTGCATAATTTAATACAACATGATCAAATATCCATAGTGAACCCATGTGAAAGTATGAAAAGAGTAGTACTATAAGCACAATTATTTCACAATGAAACTTAAATGGTAAGTTATTACTAGGTCTCATTTCCATCTACTACTAAAATATCATTTTTGCCTACTATTAACACTTTGTCACTTATTGCACCTGTAAATTTATTGGATGCTGTAACTACAGGTTGATATATAAGTAGATTGTCGATTTAAATGTGAAGTGGTGTGTATCCAGAGGGGGGCTGCATTTGGGCCACAAAGGTTGTAATCATCGTGCATGGACCGTGGATCCAGGGACGACTCCACGTTGAAGCCAAGGTGGTACAGGACCACCCCGACTTGAAAAAGAAAATTATTACATCTAAATTAAAAGGAAAATTATAATTTTTTTACACTTAAAAAAATTGGTGACTACCCCTAAATTGTTTTTAGGCCCAACATAAGTTAAACTTTGAACAAAGTTTGGCTACAAACTTGGTTGTAAACTAAGTTTACAACTCCACTTAATTTGTTTAATTAGATGTGAATTTTAACAAATCCACTATTGAATTACAATTTCTTCTTATATCTTCCATGCTTGTAAAATTTTAATAAGATTAATGATCAATAATTATGTCATCAATCAAATGTTTAAATTTTAAGTTTTTGTAATCTAAAACTATACATAAAAAATAAGTTTATAGATCGAATAGTAAATAATGTTTGATTGGCATGAAATTTGATATGTGTTGTAAAAACACAAAGAACATGCAATTTAATAATTAGATTTTCAGAATATGTAGTCATATTAATTTGTTTAATGAGAGTTCTAACTTAAGGCTACAACTAAGTTTATAGTCAGACTTTATTACTTAATTTTGGTTCCCTTAACAATATATTAGGCCCTTACAAACAAAAAAGAAATGTCCAAGAGAAATTTTATTGAACTAGAATTTTGAAAGTTTGCAGAATTGAAAATTAGATTATCATGCAACGAATTCCATATAAGAAAACTTATAAAAGGAAATTATAAGGCTTTATGTATTTATGTGTGTTTATGTGTTCTTTTTTTTTTTTTTTTCTTTGGGGGGGGGGGGGGGGGGGTCAATATATAAAGTTCTGTTTTTACTCAACTTTGAATAATTTACATTCCATAACTACTCAAGAAAAAATTTCAGGAACCGCCACTACATGCACTAAGCAAGGAAATCATTCTTCACTCTTTCAGTATCGTGGCTTGTCTTCTTCTACTACTGTTTCAATCAACGACATTTATAATTTTGGAGACTACGTCCTTATATATTTTCGGATATTATACGATATTTCAAAGTGCGTCTTCCTCAAAAAAAAAAAAAAAAAAAAAAAAAAAATTTCATTGTGCGTGAAATTGAAACCCATTGTCAAGGGACAAATATTGAAGCATGCAAATTAAGTTCAACGCATGCGGGAAAAAATTGGCCTTTGCCTTTTTTAAAAAAACAATCCAGCATTTTGCCCTCTTTCTGAAACTAATTAGGAAAATGCCCTCTTTTGAAAATTAATTTTCTCAAAATCGAGTTAAGCCCTATAGTGACGTTTTTAAGGTGCCTATAGTGACGTTTTAAGGACCTATAGTAGCGTTTTGTAACTCGATCTCCATGAAGTCGAGTTATAGGCAAAAAAAAAGAAAAAAAATTGCATGTAACTTGACTTCATGGAGATCGAGTTACAAAATGCCACTATAGGTCCTTAAAACGTCACTATAGGCTTCTTAAAACGCCACTATAGGGCTCTAGAATTTTTTTTTTTATAACTCGATTTTGAGAAAATCGAGTTTCAAAAAAGGGGCATTTCTCTAATTAGTTTAGAAAATGGGGCAAAATGCTGGATTTTTTTTTTTGAAAGGGGCATTTGCCCATTTTCTCCAACACATGCGTGTACAACATGGAAGAAAGGAAATGGTCAGGACAAAATTGGCCAATGCCCTTTTTGCCCAAATTATATAGCCTTCTACCCCTCTTCCCAAACTAATTAGGGAAATGCGCCTCTTTTAAGACTCGATTTACTCAAAATCGAGTTAGGCCTTATAGTGGCATTTTTAAGGAGTCTATAGTGACGTTTTAAGGACCTATAGTGGCATTTTGTAACTCGACCTCCATGAACTCGAGTTATAGGTAAAAAAAAAAAAAAGAATTTACCTATAACTCGAGTTCATGGAGGTCGAGTTGAAAAACGCCATTATAGGTCCTTAAAACGTCAATATAGGCTCCTTAAAACGCCACTATAGGGCTCCAGAATTTTTTTTTTTTAACTTGATTTTGAGCAAATCAAGTTACAAAAGAGTGGCATTTCCCTAATTAGTTTGGGAAGAGGGGCAAAAGGCTATATAATTTGGGCGAAAAGGGCATAGGCCAATTTTGTCCGAAATGGTCATAAATTCTTAAACCAATAATTTTTTTATCTGAATTTTAAACAAATATATTTGGTAACATTATATGTGGTCCCGTTTGTTTTAACCTCGTTGGAATTTACATTTTGTTAGGTCACAATCTGAATGACCCCTTGTGATTAACCCTAATTAATTAATTTAGCCAAGTAATTAATTAATCAATTAATCATGCAATTTTATGGAAGCACAAACAAATCACCAATCAACTAAATATGCAGCAGAAAATAAATAACACGGTGATTTGTTTACGAATGGGGAAAACCCTAATGGCAAAAACCCCACCGGGTGATTTTCAGGTCACCACTCCCGAAACTCCACTATTATCAAATCAAGCGGTTACAAGTAAAGGAATCCCAAGTACCTTACCAACCTACAGTTGAACCCTTACCCTAATACCCAATTGGACTTGATCTGTAGTGACAGTCTCCACCTTTGATGCACGGCTCCCAAGTACGTGACTAACCAATGCGCGGATCCAAGTACGCAACTTCAGAACACCAACTGAGGAAGAATGGTTGGCTGCAAAGTTCTTCAGTTCATCCACTTGATGAAGAGCAGGAAGATGCTTGGTTACAAAACCCTATGGTGCAAATACACAGCAACTTCTTGATGAAAGATGAACTAGGTCAAGAACTTTGTCTGTTGATCACAATTTGCTTAAACAGAGATTGCTCAATGATAATGCAACTTTTGTCACCCAAAACGGCTCTTAAAATAATCATTTTATATGTTTAGGGTTAGAAGAAAAGAAGTCCCAAAAACACATTCACGGATCCCAAGAAAATCAGATTGGAATTCTGACTTTTTAAATCTCGACAGATAGCAGGTGTCGAGGTAGCTATCGAGAGGTGTCGAGCTTTAAAAACTTTGCACTTCAGCTTACTTTTTCTTGGACAGACTTGATGACTTCAACACTTGACCTTGAAACATTGTTTCTTGAAGTATTAAAAACACTTAGATCTACCCAATTACAAGCAGAGTGCGTTTTGTCAAAGGATTAGCCAATTTACATAACTAAGTGACATATGTTCTTAAACAAGTTAAAACGTATATGTCCTAACACATTTATATATATATATATATATACATTAAAGATTTGTAGTTTAATAAAAATATTATCCGTTTCTTTTGATTAAGAGAGCCCGCGTGGTCATCCTACTTTTGTTTTTGTTATCCAAACTTAGAAAACTGCTTTTTAAAAATTGTATTTGAAACCTGTTTCAAAACATAATTTTGACATGAGATTTGTTTATCGCTCCTCTTTCTAAAAAAATAAAATTTTAAGAAGAGAATACCAAAAAAATGTTGTTTTGGTGATATTTTCAGTTTTGAGAAAACGTGTACTTCTTGTGTTTGATTAAAATAACACAAATTGTAGGTGTCACAATGTCTCAATTTATTTACAAGGTTGTTACGGAATTTAGTCTGAGTTTTCGGAAACCACCTAAAACTTGTTTCCTGGTTTTCGTTTTGCGCGGTGAAAATTGGATTCAGGTTTTAGAAAATAAATAGCTGAAAACTCAGGCCAAACAACTATCATACTAGTCGGGTCCACTAGTTTTAGAAGCAAGAACAAAAAAGAAAACATGTACCAAACAGGTTAATATCTCTTTCTCACCATTTTTTAGATAGTTACCTAGGGGAAGAGAGAAAGGTAGGGCTTGAATTAAAGTTCACAAATATAGAACACCACAAAAGATGTCACTACTAAATTATCATTTGAATCCCTAATCTCACTTATTATAAGAAGAAAAAAAAATCTCTATATTAATTTCTAGGGATTGACTAACATAGTATTTATTTTTTACAATGGTGGACTGAAATGGGATGAGCTAGTATACTTCTTTGATGGGTTTTTAAGGGGAAATCTTAAAATTGTATAGGTACATTATTTTTTAAGTGTAGTACATTAGATTTTTTAATTAAATTTAAATACATAATGACATTGATTTTAATTGTACTCGAAAACGATAATATTAATTGTGATTTATTTGTAAATATAAACAATTAAGTATTTAAATTTAATTAGAAAATTTAGTGTACTTCACCAAATGAGCTATACCAAAGTTTTACTTGTATTTTAAACACTTAACGTGTAAATAATCTTAACCAGTGTTTAATGGTAGTCGAAAGTTTAGACTCTAAAATAAAACAAAACAAAAAGTATTTAAAAAATTTATTAATGAATATTGTCCCATTTACAAGATCAATTCGGTGGAAATAAAGTTTGGTTCAGGAATTTCTACTACTACAATGCTAAACTCACCTAAGTAGTTTACTGGGTCTTCTATTTTAAAAATAAGATAATGTTCCTTATTATTTGAAGAGTCCCTATCATACATCAATAAGATGTATGATAGGGTTTTCACATGTTAGATGAATACTAGGGTTTCTTGTGTGTGTTTTCCTCTCTTTTGCTTTAGGATAAATATGTATGTGTTTTGGGATGAAAGATGCCATGTTGTATGTTAGATGCATGTTAGTGTGTGTGCGAGTCTAGAATATAAGTGTTGAATTAGTTTTTAATATGGTTAAGGTATAAGACACAATGATGGGAGGCCAACCTTAGGGTTGGGCAATCTTGGGTGCCTAACACCTTCCAAAGAACGTACCTAAACTCTGAACCCAAATTTTGAACCCATACTCTAATAATAAGATCAATGGTCCTTTCTCGAGAGGATGCTATGTATATAGTTTCTAGACCATTGCAAAAACTAGGTGGCGACTCCCCCATTGTGTCCACAATATCAATTTTAATTGTATAATAAGTTTTGGTTATCATAATAATCTCTTTAAGAGAATGAGAATTTGAATAATAATTTTGAAACTAAAAAATTTTAATTGTTCCAAAAGAAATTAGGAAAATATAATGCATAATAACAATAGTTAGAAGAATATGGACCATTTCAAAAAACAATATTAGTCAAAAACATCAAAATGATAAAAATTATATATTTATAAAAAAAGAGCGATAAAAATTACTTTTTCAAATTGTTTAATTTTTAAGGAGAACAAATTATCTATAATAAAATTTAGAGAATAACCTATACATATTTAGTATGATAACTAAAACTTATCATAAAATTAAAGAAAAAAATTTTGATTATCATAATAATCTCTTTTAAGAAAATTCAAAAAAAAAAAATCTCTTTTAAGAGAATGAATAACTTGAATAATTTATTTAAATAATATATATATATGCCCAAGGTATAATCAATCTCATGCAATTCATTTAAAAGTAATGAATTTAAAACAAAGGAGTAACTACCCTAAAGATTAGATTTGTATATTCATAGCCCTCATGTTTAGAAAGATTTTCACTAAAATTTAATTGGACCAAGGTGGACTGAAATTCTACGTTAATGTGGCTCAACAAAAGTATAACAATAATAAATGCTATGCTTAAGATTTTAGATATCACAAGTTTGAGATTTATATATATTTTTAATAAATTTGGATTTAGAATAAGTGTTCTAACCCAAATACTTAAGTTCACAAAAATGGACTGAAGTAGACCAAAACAGACTGAAGTGATCTAAATGGACTGAAGTGGATACAAATGGACCAAATAGAATGAAGTGGACCAAATGGACATAATAAGATCGAATGGGAACAAGGTGGACCAAAATGGATGGAATAGGATAGAGTGTACCAATGTGGACTGAAATGGATTGAAGGGGACTGAATAAGAATAAATAGACAGAATAGGACCAAAGTGGACATATGGAATGAATAAAACCGAATAGGACCAAGTTGGACCAAATAGGAACAATGTTAACTGAATAGGACCGAAGTGGACAAAATGGACCGATAGGACCAATATAGACCGAATAGGAGTAAAGTGGACATGATAGGGCCAATGTGGACAAAATGGACCGGATAGGACCAAAATAGACCGAATAGAACCAAAGTGGACCAAAGAGGAAAAAAGTATTTATAATTTTTATTGCATTTTTAGGGATCATATTTCTAATTTCTAATGTCTATTTTATTTGTATTGTTTTACTCAAAACTAAAGAGTTTAGCCCAAATATAATAAAATGTCACACTTTTCTACCAAAAAATTAAGGGGAAAAAAAAAAGAATTTATGAGCTAAACTTGAAAATAAAACCTATAACAAAAAATCAATGAAGGCTCAATTAGTCCAAAATGGACCAAAGAGGACCAAAATTGAAAAGTGAATCAAATTGAATCCAATGGAACCGAAGTAGACCTAATTGGACCAAATGGGAACAAAGTAGATGTAATTGGATCAAATAGAAATTATTTAATTTTTAGAGAGAAAAAATTATCTTCAACAAATTTTAGAATCATTAATAACTAGTGACATCAATAGTTGTAAATAAAAAAAATAAAAATAAAAAATAATAATAAAAGTTTAGTCTAGCTACTTGAAATAACTCATGCGGACCGCTCTTTAATATGCTTAGAGCATTCTTATCCAATCCTTTGAGTCACATGATTCTCCAATTTTACACACCGAAAACCTACCCAACATATATCCTCCGAAGTCCTAACAACAAAACAACTGGAATTGCATTGAAAAAGAAGCAATCATTGGCCTCTCTGTGTCATAAAATTATGGACTTTGTGTTTGGTTCTCATGGGCATGATGGATTTGCTAAAAACACAGGTGGGGCAAATTTGTTTACATTAAATCCATTATTTATCCCTAGGCTCTCTACTCCTCTTCCTCTTCCCATTGAACCAATTACTCACACTGCTAGAATCACTACTGACAACCTATCATAACCAAAAAAAAAAAAAAAAACACCCTTAAAAGAAAATAACTCTTTCATCAATTACAAAGCTCTTGCTTTTGCACCCCTCACAAATGAACATAACTAACGTGAATTTTTTGGGAAGTTTCTTGGGCTTTAAGGCTTCAACCTCAAAAGAATTTTTATAATTTTTTCATATCAATAGCCAAAAATGGAAGATTGAGAGGATATAATAAATTAATAATTATGTGTTTGTCATTGTCAATTACAAATAAGAACCGAAACCGACCCCCACCTTCCAGTGGGAATTGCAGATTTCATGTGAAAAGCTATGTTCAATGCCATCACCTAAATATTTTTGTTCAAAATATGTTACACCACTGATGCATTTATCTTTATAATATGAATAATTTTGTTAATATAATTTTTAAATTCATGCACGATGAATGGTATGAATTTTGTTCTGTGTAATTGGTTTCCTTGAAATCAATGAGTTCAAATAACTGCTGTGGACTAAAAGAAACGAACAAAAACTCCTATAAAGAGCCTAAAGGATGTACAACTGTTGCTACACCACCTAAAGTACAAGGCTCTGGCTTTTAGTTTTTAGTTTTGGGCTTCACAGTTATGTCTAGTTTAGTAAAGCATTTGCATTTGGGGTTATTAAGGCTATGTTTGGTTCATGTAAAATATTTTTCGAAAAATAAATATTTTCCAGAAATGCTATTTTCGGGAAAGGAAAATGTATTCAGGCTGTTTGGTTGCATTTCAAAAAATGCTTTGAAAAATATTTTCTGGTGTTTGGTTATGTTGCTGAAAATGCTCTAGAAAAACCCATTTTTATCATGTTTCTCACATTTTCTCATGATCCAAACAAATATTATTACAGAGAATCAAAATATATAAACAACACAAGAAACAAAAATCAAAACAAAAAAAATCAAAATCACAAGACCAGGCCCGGTGGATGATCGGTGATGAGGGAGGGGTGGATCAGTGATGAGGGAGGGGTGGATCGGTGACGTTGAGCGGTGACGGCCAGATAGCCCAAATCGGGAGAAGAAGCGTTGAGGAAGAAGAGAGGAAAAAAAAAAAAAAGCTTGGCCGGTGCGTGATCTGGGCTGTGGGGCGGCGTGATCTGGGCGGTGGGGGCAGTGGTGGGGGCGGCACAATTTGGGCTGGCCGGAGGAGTGTGCTCTCTCTTCTTGCTTTCTCCCTCTCTCTCTCTCTCTCTCTCTTTGTCTGTGAGGGCTGGAATCCATTTGAAGGTAGAATAGGAACTGAAATTGATTTCCGGCTTGAAAGGTGTAAAATCAGTCAAAGCTGAAATTAATTTCCGCTAACCCTATTTTCCTGTGCTTACCAAACACACATATTTACGGAAAACCATTTCCGGAAGTGGTTTGAAGCCAAAACAAACGCAACCTAAAAAACATTTATTTTACGCTCTCCAAACTTACTTTATCTACTTTACCATCTCATTTTACAACTCACCCAACATCCAAATTTCTATTTTTATATACAACTCATTAAATAATATAAACTACACAATCAAATAATATAAAAAATTATGTTTACAACCCATGAGAGTGAGAGAAAATAAAATACCTATATTTATGTTCACAATCCATGAATAGTAGGGTTGTATATATACAACCTTATTGTTCACAAATGCTAAAATATTTTAGATACCCATACCCGGGTAAAGCTATGTTTTTGTATCTTGGTTGGTAAAATAGCAACTAGGGGGTTTTTACTCCTCCAATGCTAATGCAATACCAATTTTTAATTGCACAGTCACTGTGTAATATTGTTAGAAATTTTCTAATGCATTTTATCGTACTTGCTTAAATAATATAAAAAAGTCAAAGAAAGATCAAACTTTGTAATAGTATACATAATTGTCATTATTGTACAATAAGCAATACGTGTTGTATCATTTATAAAAAGTTACATATTGTAAGAGTGTATTTTCAAGAATCGTACGATATTTGGTTGCGTATCGTACGATACATAAACATGTAGAAATGAGTTTTTTTTTTTCAGTTAAAATTTGTGCTATTATTGGATTACTTAATTGAACTTAATAAAATGCCATGCCCATGAGGTGTCTCCTCCCCCCCCCCCCCCCCCCCCCCCCCCAAAAAAAACCAAATTTGAACTATTCACTTGATACATCACTTTCATATTTGCGAATTTCTTTTTTATACTATGAATAAGATATTAAATAACAATATTCAAGTTATTATAATTATAAGTGTAAGAAGCTAGAATGTTCAGAAGAAATATATATATATATATATATATATAAAATTAAAATAAAGAACAATAAGAGGTATATAGTAAATGCTGATAATGATGTAAAAAATGTCAATGAAAGAAATAATTTAGCAAGATGAACATGATTATAATATTGACCTAGAAAGAGTTTATTAGAATTTCTATTGAGAACAGAGGCACTGGGTTTGGCTAGTGAGAAAATTAATACTTTCTCATTGAATGAATAAAATACATAAGCTTTGAGTATTTATACTAGAACAGATGCGAGAAAAAAAAGAGGAAAAATTGTAACAAACTTCTAACTAGCTATTCCTTCAATTTGACAAAAAACTAAGCTTATTAAAAGGTGATTTGGGAATTGGATTTCACTTTTCAATTTTTGGAGAGAAGAAGAAAATAGGGATGGGGAAGGCCGAAAGGGATGAGAGTACATTTGTCTTTTTAGGTTTAGATTGACCAGTGCGTAAGTGTTTATTTATGTTTTACTTATTGTACGATAAGCGATGCGTATCGTATTGTGTGCAAAAAAATTACTTCTTGTAAGGGTGTATTTTCATGAATTATATGATACATAGGTGCATATCATATATATCGTATGATACATAGGCATGTGGGTTAAAAATGAGTTTTTTGGTTAAAATTTGTACTTTTTATTTGAATCCAACAAGTTATTAGACTTGTTTTTAACACAAAATTATTGAGTTACTTAATTGAGCTTAATAAATCCCACACTTTTACATAATACATCTCTATTTACTCAATATAAATTCATAAGGATTATAAGTTTATACAAGTTTAATAGGATACAAATTGGACAGAATAGTCTAAGTAGGTTTACATAGTTGAAGAAATTCAAACAAAAAATATGGACATTGCTTCAGCCCCTTTTTGTACCATATTAATAACAGTTTCTACTATTCAAAATTAGATAACCAATTCTAAAATATAATATATACATATTTGTACCTCATCTAGTCACTCTTAATCTTAAATGTTGGAATATTTCATCCCAAATTAGAGAATACAAAAGAACCAACAAGCATGGTTATATTAACTGTCCTGAGAAAACAGAATGCTTACATAATCTAACACAATAACTGTCACGACTCAAACCTGATATCCGGATTTGTAACCATGACCGACATGCTAATATAAAGCTTGAACGTGATATTAACAAGAACCAACTAAATTTTTAAACAAAAGCTTTCCTCCTCTTTTTTCATTCTTATTTCTTTACTTTCTTTATATAAATTTTCTCACTCGATATTCAAAGCATCTACACTGTACTCAAGGAATAACACAATCCATCACTAGTTCAAATTTCACACTTCTACATAATACATCTCTAATTACACTAAAATATAGAACTCCCATTAGAAGATCCTAAAATACACAATCCTACGGATCTAAACATCAAACTTCCAAAATAGGTGCTATACTTTTGCTATAGAGCCAAAAAGAGGCAGTCCCAAGAGTGGGGGTGCCTTGGATGCTCGATCGGTTGTGCATTTCGTTATAAAATTCGTTAGTGATTAGTTGATTATTAATAATAAGGTATGTTTTTACCTTGTCAAATATAGCTTTTTATTTTCAAGTTTGTTTATGGCTAAAAGAATACTAAATGAATGCTGACCCGCATGCCAGGTCGAATGATTGCCTAACATTTTCCTGACTCTCAATTTCTTACCTTTCGTCTTGACCAGAAGGCTTGATATGTATTTTAAGCCCGTGCTTGGATGTCCAGAAAAGAGCTCACTCACGTGGGCCGTGACATTTCAGTGTCCGAGAACCTAAAAAGGGGCGCATACACTGGGCTCTTCATTCTTAGGAGTAGGGACTGATGGCATTAAAATGTGCCTAAAGATCAATTCACGTTAATGGTCACAGCCATAATTAACTCAATCTAGAAGCTTAGAATTGAATTAGGGGCAGAGTATTCAAGTAGGGGCAGTTGAATAGAATCGATTTGCAGCTAAAGATCCTTTAGCCTTTAGGCTTTTAGCAGCATAATGGGATTTGATGGGTTTCAGCTTCAAAACAAAAGTAAAAAGCTTCTCCATGCTTAATTAGGCTAAACTCCTAGAATGATTCGTTTAAGTGAATTATGAATTTATGATGCCACTGTTGAACAAATTATGAATATTTTTTTGGCTGAATAATTATGAATTTTTTTGATATTTCCTTTGTTGGGTGATTAGGGAGGCTACCTATGTTGCTCATTTTTGTAGCAAAAACAAAATGGAGTTTAAAATATAGTTTGGCTCAGTCTCAGATTAATTAAAAAAAAAACTTGGCTTAGGTTTGTCTATTTAGCAAACGAGTCCAACTCAAGCCTAAATTTAGACTAAACTATTTAAATGAGCCGAGCTCAAAATAATGATGTGTTCGTGAACATGGGGCTCGGCTTAGGTATTGTTGCTAAGATATTATATCTTAGTTTTGGCAAAATTTTAAAAAAGGTACCTAAGCAACATATCTAAGGTATTATATTTAAGTTTTGACTAAGAATACTAAATGAATGCTAATGGCATTAAATAATGTGTCAAGGAAGAATTCTTGTAAGGTATTAGAGCAATCAATTCTTTCATTGAGTAGAAAAAGGAATTTTTTTTTAAATCCCATGAGATTCTTTAGAAACCAACTATCTACCCACTGGGATTCTGATCTGTTTCTTACACGTTACCATATGAGAGATTGAGAAATAGTCATTTCCTCTACAAAGAAAAAGAAAATCATGGATGTGATTAAACTCTGGAAGTAATTTGGATGTGAAGTGTTTAGGATTTGAACTGGGAAGAACCTGAAAAGTTTGTAGGCATTATGAATTTGCAAGGAAGTAACAGGCAATATGAATTTTCAAGGATGTAGTCCTTGATGTAGAAGTTGACAAAATTGAACCTGCAACTTTTTTTTTTTTTTTTGGAGAAAGAAATTGAACCTGCATTTGGCTTTATTCTTTCTGTTGTATTTTTCAGTTAAACTAGATACCATAAACTTCTTCGCTGTCCCATGTATTGAGAAAAATGGGATCTGTTGTTGATATGCTTGTCAAGAGGGGCCAGGGCCGGCTCAAGGCATTGTGAGGCCTAAGGCCATTAATTTAAGTGGAGCCTATTCTTATATTTTGAATTAAAAAAATCTAGGACTACAAATATTTTCACAATTTCTTGCCACTACTATGACGTGGTAGAATGTGATAGGTGAAGAAGAAAGAGGGTCCATGTGTAAATGATAATTCATTGTCTGCCACGACAAAGTTGTGGCAAAAAATTTGTAAAATAATTTGTTATCCCAAGACCACTCATTTTGAATATTAATAAAATATTTATTTAAATTTTGATTTTTTTACTATCTAAAATATATTTTTTAGATATAAAAACTCACGAACATTTTGCGATCTCAGATGTGTCAATATCAATGGTGACTCATTATTTCGATGAATCATTTCTTCAGACAGAAGAAGATTATGTAAACACTCACTCGAAATTATAAATTAAAACGAATCCATTGTATTACTCAATGACAGAACAAGTAAAATAAACATTATTTATTGAGTGAAGCAACCAAATACTAAAAAAATTTATTTAACATTTTTAAAAAAATTATATATTTGATACCTCTAAATAAAATTTGAGCATTGGACTTCCTCATCCACTACGATTGGTTGATAGTATCCCTAAGGCAAAGTCGTTCTCTACTGAAAGAACTAGGGTGAACACAAATAACAATCACAAGTTAATGTCTAGCAAATGAAGAGTGACGATAAGTTGGTTTTTTTTTTTTTTTTTAGTTTGGAAAATAATTTTTAGTAATTAATTGGAACTTAAAAAAAAAAAAAAAAAAAAAAAAAAAAAAAAAAAACTAGGACCCCAACTTTCTCACACTCATGTCATACTTGTAAAGTTGTTATTTACAACTATATGTTATGTTGGCTTATATTCCATGCCAAATTTGATTATAATTATATTCAATCTGTTATACCTTGTATTTATTGTGGGATTTCATTGTAAGGGTTGTGTGATAGAGAGAGTGATGTGAAGACTCAAGCATTTGAAGACTGAAGAAGGCTTCGCGGGTATCTCGCGACTTAGCATCCCGCAAAGTATCCTGCACATGCTGGAATGCAAAGAGTCAGGCCAGATGGAGACAATTGTGTTTCGTGAGTATCTCGCGGGTAAGGCCTTCCCGCGAGGCATTTTGTTCTGCCAGCCTGTCCAGTCTGATACACACTTTTTGTGCCTACATTATTTATACCCACATTATCCACAAATGTAAAGGAGAGCTTCTGAGAGAAAACCTTAGCCAAACACCTTGAGAGTTAGAGATTGTTATACCTACAATCCTCTACACATTTGTTTTGGAAATTTCCTCATCTCCTACCTCTCCATTTCCATACCATTGAGAGGTTGATAGCCCAAACACTTACCACACCCTTTGAGAGTATTAAGTGGAGTTTTGGTGCTGCTGGGAAGCATTGGAAGAAGCCTAGAATGGCAGATGTAACATGGAGCTTGTTGCGGGATCCGAAGAGCTAGACAAGACACGATTCCGAGAAGCCTTGTTGGAGTAGGATCTTGGAGGGCTTAGGTACATCGGGTAGATTAGGCTTGGAGGGTCTCTTACTAACCCATGTATTCCAACTGATTGTCTAGTGGATCGATTTTCACTTGGAGTGCGGCGAAGAGGTTTTTCACCGAGTTCTTCGGTTTCTTCTTCGATAACACATCTTGGTGTTATCTGTGTTTGCATCTCTCTTCCCTACTCTTGTTTATTTCATTTTTACTGCTGTGTTGCTTTAAATATGGATTAGAGTAATTGTCTTGCTTATACGCTTGTATTTACACTATTCCGCACTTAGTATTAAGTTAGTGTAAAATCAACCAAGCCGTATCTTTAATTTGGGGGTCTAAACAGCTCTTGTGTTTTCAACACATTTTCGAGCTTTCAATTGGTATCAGAGCGGGTACACTTGCTTTGGTGTAACTACTTGAGTGTGATCCTTAACCTCGTTCGAGATGGACCGGTCTCAATATTTAAATGTTCCACCATATTTTGATGGTAATAATTATGCTTTTTGGAAAGTCCGAATGAGGGCATTCTTGTGTTCCATTGATGATACTGTTTGGGATGCAGTTGAAATAGGTTAGACTAGACCAGAGGCCGCTAAATCCACTTAGGATAAAGTAGCTCTTGCGGCAGCTAACGCTAACAGTAAAGCTCTGAATGCTATATTTTGTGGTGTGTCTCCAAATGAGTTTCACAGGATCTCTCACATGACAGTAGCCAAGGAAGCTTGGGAGATATTGGAGACTACATATGAAGGAACAAAGAAAGTGAAGGACATGAAGCTTCAGATGCTTACCACAAAATTCGAAGAGCTTAAGATGGGAGATGATGAGTCCTTTGATTCATTTTATGGAAAGCTCAACGAAATTGTAATTGCTAAGCTCAATCTTGGTGAGAAGATTGAAGATGCTAAGGTGGTGAGAAAAATTTTGAGGTCCCTACCGGAGAGCTTTCGAGCGAAAGTCACAGCTATAGAGGAAAGCAAAGATTTGGATGAAATTAAGATCCAAGAGCTCATTGGGTCTCTTCAAACATATGAGCTTGGACTACCCTCTCATAAGACAAGTAAATCTCTTACTCTTAAAACCATCACCTAAAGAATGGATGATTCCTCCGAAGAAGATGGAGTGGAAAAGGATATAGCATTCCTTCAAAGAACTTCTGGAAATTTCTGAAGATGAAGAACAGTGGGAAACTGTTCAGTAAAGGGAAGTTCTCATCCTCCAAAGGTGATAGGAAAGAGTTTAAGAAGAAAGATCGAAAGGATTCCTAGTCTCCTCAAGGCATTGTTTGTTATGAATGCAATGGCCATGGACATCTCAAGAAGGAGTGTCCCAATTATCTAAGAGGAAAGGGCAAGGCATATGCTACAATTCTGAGTGATTCAGATTCATCCAACTCTGATTCAGAAGAGAGCTGTGATGGAGAAGGAAACTACTCTGCCTTTATGACTATTGCTCATGCTGAGTCCTCGGAGGACTTGAGTCTACTAGTGCAAGAACTTGGGGAGCATAGTGATGAGGAATCCATGAGAATTGTAGAAGAATCAGATGTTGAAGAAGATGAAGATTCAACTGGTTTTCAAGAAAACTACAATTCTCTACTTAAAAAGTCAAGAGAATATACAAGGGTGGACAAGGCAGCTGTAAAGAAGATTAAAAAGGCAGAAGAGGACTATAAAAGTCTTCTAGTGCGTTATAAAGAGGCCAAGTGTGAAATTGAGACATTGAATGGTGAGTTGATTGAAGCCTATTCAAAAATCAGATTTCTTAAGCTAGAAGTAGTGCAAGCCAATGCCAAGATAGAGAGAGTATCCACGAAGAAGTTAGATGATGTTATTTCATCTCAAAAACATTTCTCTGACAAGTCCGGGTTGGGATATACCGGAGGGAGTAGCTCATCGGCCAATGCCACCAAAGATGTGAAATTTGTGAAAGCTAGAGAGCCGGTTTGTAGCTGTCCCTACTCCTGAAAAAATAAAGGATGAAAAGAAGAAGAATGTAGCTGACCAACGGGTGTTGAATAAGCCTCGTAATCAAACTGTGGTCAAGCCTAAGGTTCAAGGGAAATCACCTCCAAACTTGCAAAGAGGTCCAAGAATCCAACATTTCTGTCATTTCTGTGGATTTCAAGGACACACCATACCAAATTACCATAAGCTAAAGGCCTTGAAGAATGCAAGTGTTCAGAGGTCAAAAAGCCTTAGAAATGACAAAAAAATTGGGTTGGTGATCAATCAAGAGGTCAAAATGGTGACTCCTACGTGATGGACGTGATGAAAATGATCGGTGCCTTCACCACTTGCCTGGAGAACTTCATTAGACGGTTTGAAAGTCCTAACTCTCGTACCCAATCCTTTAAGGATACGCCCCAAACGCACGTGCCGTGTGGGTAAGAAGGGGTACTCATGCATAAGCATTTTGACATTTTAAGGACATTTGCTCATGCATATCTACATGCTTGTTTTGATTTGTATCATTTGCTTTTGGTTTTAGCATGTTTCTTTTACAAGCTTTCGCTTTGTTTGTGTTTTTGTTTAGTTTTTGGGTGTGTTCAAAAATTCAAAAACCCATAAAAAGTTGAAAAATCTCCAAAAAGTTTGATTGCTTGTTTTGTGTATATCACATGTGAGTTTGGCCTAGTACTTTCGTACTAATGGTGTAGTGCATTTACGAGCTTAGCTTGTTTTTATATGCACATTTATCTATGTGGGAGAAATCTTGAAAACTATGTGTGATTGTTGTAAATAGATCTTCAAGCTTGTCATGAATGATTGGTCAATAGTCTTGATGGTCTTGATACTTGCATAGACTTGTGCCTATATATCTTCCCTTTTTTTTTATTTTTATTTTTTATGTTTTTGCAAAAGAACTCACCAAATGTAAATCTCCAAATGAAAAGAGATATCGAGCTGCAAAAGTCTGTCGCACATACTAGTATTTGACTAAGAAAAAGGGAAAGTGACTTCTGTTTTAAAATGTATGGTGCTCAAAAAGCCAAAGGCTAATTCTCAATGTTGAAATATCAAAAATTTTAAGCACCAATCTCAAAAATAGATGTGTTATCCAAAAATGATCAAATGTTATGATTTATGCAGAAGCCAAATGAAAAGCTTCAAAGTTGTGTAATCATTTTGTGGGAGGTCATATATGTTCATTTCTATAAATGAGATAGACCACTTGACCTAGTATCAGTTGTGTATGACTTGATTGAATTGATCAATGAAGCTTCACTCTGGTCTAAGGACTTTTTCACACTTGATACTCAACCACAACACACAAAACTTTGATTCAATGAATGCTTATCTCATTTGTGTGATTGTACATGTTCAAATGTGATGTGTATGCTCAAATACTTGTTGATCAAACCCAAAAAGATTTTTGAGTGTTTTATTTGTTTTTTAAAGTGATTTTATACTTTCGTGCTTTTATGTTTCTGTTCAAAATGCATTTTTGTGTTTGTCTTCAAAAACTGGTTCAGAGGTTGTCTCGCGAGAAACTTGTGACTTAGATCTTCCCACGAAATGAGCATGAGGGAAATAAATGTTTCATCTCTTTACACAGAAACTCTCGCGACTGTCTCACGACTACATCACGACCAACAGCTTCTCGCGAAATGCTATTTGGCTAAAACTGAATTTTTCCAAAAATCAGACAGAAGCTATCGCGATTGTCTCGCTACTATCTCACAACTTAAAGCTTCTCGCAAAAGTTTTTGTGCATTAGATATCCTTCTCGCGACTGTCTCATGACTGCGTCGCTACTATCTAACCCGTGAAAAACGCGTGTTTTCAGTTTTTATGTAGCAGATGTGACAGTTTTTCAAAACTTTATCATTTCCCTCGCATAGCTCTCTCGAACGATTTTCAACCCAAATCACTATTTCATTCAAACCCCATCATTTTCAAGCAAAATTTCTGCACAATCCTTTCAAGGTATGTATTTCTTCCGTTTCTATTTTATGTGAAATTTTTTCAATATCTTTGTTTGGGCTGAGTCCCATTTGCTGTTTGTGCATCTGTGTTGGCCCCTTGAGGCATTTTATCATGTTTTGAGGCAGTTTTTTAATGTGTTCATGCATTTTTCATAAGTGTTTTGCATTGTTGCATGTCATGTGTTTGACAGATTGTCTAAGTGACATTTCTGTGTTGTTTTGGACTCAACCGAGTTCCAATCTTTGGTGTTGGTCTTGTTTGATCATAGGAATCATATTGTGATAAACTTGTGTGTGTTTTACACACTTTGTTCATTTTGTGCCTCAATGCCATGCCATGCACACCCCCTAGGCACACCCTCATGCATCAACACATGCACTATCATGCATCAGCACACGCACACATGCCGCACACACATGCACACCTACTTAACCTCATGCATTGTGTCTTTATCTTCTTGGTTTGACTGTTTTCAGCATGTTGTTTTGAGTTAGTTTTGCTTTGTTTTAAGTTACTTTACCTTGTCTTGAACTAACTTGAATCTAATCAAGTTTTTGTGTTCTGTTTTGTATTTTTGTACTTGTTTTTTGTATGTTCTGTGTGCAGATGTCTCCTACCAAACATTCTACGACCAAGAAAACCACAAAACATCCTTGCACTGATTCAGAAAATTTCAACTCTGCTGATGCTGACATGAAATACAATGATTGCTACAAAAGAGCAACCATTATCATGGAAAGTTTGGTTCAGTTAGAAACCCTTGAGGACACCTTCATCCCTAAGGTGTTCAAAGAAAGGACTTGGACCAAGCTGTTGAACCCAGTTGGGGTTGTTTATTCCAAGATAATCAAGGAGTTTTTCTCAAATGCTGCTGTCGACAGAGATCGTATCGAGTGCTGGATAAGGCACAAAGAATTTGTGATTACAAGAGAGATCATCTAAGATTTTTTGGAAGTTCGTCCTCCCTCTCAACCAATTACAGTGGCATATGAGGACAAATTGGGCTCTATTGATGAGATGATTAAAGTACTTAGTGGTGAACCGAAGAAATCATCCATGAACACAATCAAATTTTCTCCGGAGATGAGGACATTGAGCTATGTGATAATCCATAATTTGTATTCGGTCACCAACCTCACCACACTATCAGCTCCAAGAACAAGATTCCTGTATAATCTCTTTACCCATAAGGAGATAGATATTTGTGGCCATTTCATCCACGTGCTGAAAAAGAGCATTACGAAGCAAAATTCAAGGACTGTAATGCCCTTTTCCTCTCTAATTATGGGATTAATTGCTAAGGCAAAGCTCAAACTTCCCAAAAGCCTCACAATAGTTCAGAGGGACTACCCCATTGGTGCCCATACATTGACTAGGAGCACAGCACACATCAAGGTACCACAAGCACGAGTTGAGCAGGAGGAAGGAGATACAGAGGAGGAGATTGATAGGTTCACTTCTGCTCCAGAGACTTCAGCACAACCATCATCTTCTACACCAGCACGAGGCATAGACAGACTTGATCAACTACTAGCTAAGATGGACCAGATGTCTTCAGTTCTTAACTCCCATGCGCAGCACACCGCAAACTAGTTTGCATACATCTAGGGACAGATTAGTGACTTGTCCTCGACACATGGTTTAGATTCAGAGTTTGATCAATTCTAGCCTCTTTGGCCATTCCGGTCAAAAAGGGGGAGAAAATTTTGAGGGGGAGCTGTGGAAGAGCTTGCATAGTGTTAGGGGCAGCATAGTTTTAGACTTATAAGCATTGGTTATTGGTTCATAGACGGTTCATTTTTTGTTTTTATAACTTCTGCATTTTACTGTTAATGCTTTTGTTTAAAGTTTTAATACTCTGTTATATTTCAGTTTATTATCAGTAATTTGTGTTTATCTCTATGCTTTGTGGCAATCTTTTGTACTTTTAAAATATTGCTATTATGCCTTAAGTACCTCACTCTTGTGCCCTAGTAGGATCTTTTATCCTAGACGCAAGTACTTCGTGTATTTTGCATTGGTTGAGTGTTGGACATGCAATTGATCCTAGGGATTGCTCTTAATTGTATTGCATGTCCGGTTGAGCATTTACTTGCTAAATGTTCGTTGTAGTCATTCTTTAATGACTATTTTTGTTTGATCAAGATATGCTTACATGTTATGATGTGCTTACAAAATTGATCGCACTTTACTTGCTCATGTACGTACCTTGTGTTTAACTTGTCATAAGCTTAATGAAAGTTTTGTTTGTGTGCAAGTGTTTCAGGTAACAGGTATATACTTGCAAGTGCTTCACAGCTTCTAGATTAGGTTTGAGTGAATTTTGCCACTGTTCCCAAACTCACGTTTTAGTCTAGAGTCTGTTTTAGGGATTTTGTCATGGAATAGCCAAAGGGGGAGATTGTTAAGTTGTTATTTACAATTATATGTTATGTTGACTTATATTCTGTGCCAAATTTGATTGTAATTATATTTAATTTGTTGTACCCTATATTTATTGTGGGATTTCATTGTAAGGGTTGTGTGATAGAGAGAGTGGTGTGAAGACTCAAGCATTTGAAGACTAAAGAAGGTTTCATGGGTATCTCGCAACTTAGCATCTTGTGAAGTATATCATGTGCCCTGCACATGCTGGAATGCGAAGAGTCAGGCCAGATGGAGACAGTTGTGTCTCGCGAGTAAGGCCTTCCCGCGAGGCATTCTGTTCTGCCAGCCTGTCCTGTCTGATACACACTTTTTGTGGCTACACTATTTATACCCACATTACCCACAAATGTAAAGGAGAGCTTCTGAGAGAAAACCCTAGCCAAACACCTTGAGAGTTAGAGATTGTTATACCCACAATCCTCTACACATTTGTTTTGGGAATTTCCTCATCTCCTACCTCTCCATTTCCATACCATTGAGAGGTTGATAGCCCAAACACTTACCACACCCTTTGAAAGTGTCAAGTGGAGTTTTGGTGCTGCTGGGAAGCATTGGAAGAAGCCTAGAATGGCAAATGCAACATGGAGCTAGTTGCGGGATCCAGAGAGCTAGACAAGAGATGGTTCCGAGAAGCCTTGTTGGAGTAGGAGCTTGGAGGGCTTAGGTACATCGGGTAGATTAGGATTGGAGGGTCTCTTGCTAACCCATGTATCTCAACTGATTGTCTAGTAGATCGATTTCCGCTTGGAGGGCGGCGGAGAGGTTTTTCACCGAGTTCTTCGGTTTCCTCTTCGATAACATGTCTCGGTGTTATCTGTGTTTGCATCTCTCTTCCCTACTCTTGTTCATTTCATTTTTACTGCTGTGTTGCTTTAAATATGGATTAGAATAGTTGTCTTGCTTATACGCTTGTGTTTACACTATTCGGCACTTAGTATTAAGTTAATGTAAAATCAACCAAGCCATATCTTTAATTTGGGGGTCTAAACAGCTCTTGTGTTTTCAACACATTTTCGAGCTTTCTATACTCAAGTTAGAAAACCACAACATTCAATCGAGTCCTCTAAGTTTGACCACATAAGTATATTTTGTAGCTAAAATTCTGCTTTTGGCATAATAGTTCTCAATGTTCTCTTTTATGTGTATAGCATTGTACAAAAACACGAGCACATATGTAATAAATTTTAAAAGTTATATAATTTCCTTCATATATTTAAACTTTATGTGTTTATGTTTAAGTACAACTTTATGTTACAAAATGTTTGTTAAATTCATTAGGGGAAAAATCACTTTCCCCCTTCTATGTTTAGTTCAAAATTTTCCCCCTTATATTTAAAACTAACTAATTTCCCATTCTATGTATCCAAAATGTGCAAATATCCACATTTTGTTACTTTCTTAGTGAAATCCAATTGAATCCTTTATTTTAGCTTAAGTTGGTATTACTATTTGAGTCCTGAAATTTAATTTAGCATTATTTTTTTATAAGCTTAAATTTAGCTTTTGACATAGAATTTTAATCCAAGTTGGATCTAATTGGTTCCTAGACGTTAGGATTTCCTCAAATCAAATCCAAATTTATATTCCTTGTTTAATTTTTTTTCATTTGAAGCAACCAAAGTCTATCTTCTTTTCTCTAAATATTCATTTATATTCTTCCAAAAACTGTGTATGTATCACAACAAGATACGTGTAATACATGAGTCTGATATTTTATGTTTTATTTTTTCAGGTCATTACATGAGATATTTTGTTCTCAGATTTGTTGACTAGCCCAAAGAAGAGAGTTATCTTTAAAGCCCAAAAAGCTGGTGTATCTATTATCTATTAATTAAAAAAAAAAAAAAATAAGAACTAATCTATATATATATATATATATATATCATATACTATATAATAAAAGTTGGGCTTAGACGCCGTGATTGCGCCAAGTGGCAGCACCAAATTGTAGAATTTTCTTAGATTTATAGATTTAAAAAAATATATATATATATATATATATATATAATTTTTCTTCTTCTATAATTTCTAAGTTGATAAAAATCTTAATTTGATTACAATTCAAATTCTTCATCTTATCCATGTAATCCTTAACCATTCTCTTGACTAATATTTGATACATTCAAATTTTATACAAGTTAGGAATTCTAAATGTGTGTTGTTTATATACAAATCTAATCAATGGATACAGGATACTTATGCAATTACCATAATACTTTTGTTGTTGACCAAATAGAAGGCCTGCTGTACTTGAAGGAATAAGAAATAATATTTAGTCGTTCCACCGGTGCAGTGTTAACTAATGGAGGGCAGCATCGGATTCATGCCAAGCCTAGATCACCCAAAACTATCAGGCTCTGCATGCTTCACCCTACCAAAATAGCGGACAAGACGCAACAACATTGCCAGGAAGGGGTTGTGGCATAGAACTTAGACGTTGTGATTGCGCCACGTGACTTCACCATATTACAGAAATTTTATTAAATTTTTAGATTTTTAAAGAACTAAAAAGGAATAGTATACTACCAGGACTCTAATTCATTCTTATCATTAAATAAAATTAGATTAACATTATTTTTTTTATTTGTTAGGATATATTTCTTAAATTAAGGGATAATATTTAACATACAAAAATTTAATTTAGATAATATTTATCATCTAAATTTTCAAAATTTTAATATTATTAAATTAATATTATTTTATCAAAATATCAAGCTACAAAACTTGATTATTAAGGGATAAACATAATCCAAATTCTTCAAGAGGTGATTAATATAAATCTATCCCAAGAAACAGTATATATCTCCAATAATTTGATAATCTCTATCTATTCCAAAAAATAGTATATATCTCCATTAATTTGATAATTTCTACGCTGATGACATTTAATATATATATATATATATATATATCAAAATTCCTTATAGCTATCTACCACGTTCTCTTTCTCTCTCTCTTTTTTTTTTTTTAATTTTTAATTCTTTATATGTTACCTTTTGTTGAATTTTTTTTTTTTTCACTCTATTCATATGACCTTTTTTTATTTCCAATTTTTATGGGATAAAAACAAACACATTGATTAGATATCTTTAATTTCAATAAGATTTAAATGAATTATATTTCAAATGGAACTCTACCAATATATATAACCCTATATATCCTTTTCGGAGTGAAGCTTATTTCAATATGTGAATGCCTAAATCTCATGACAATGCAGGTATGCATTCTTTCTTCTTTTATTATTATTGTTTTCATTTTGTTTATTTTCTTTAGTGTTATTATTGGTTTTTTGTCTTCATGTGATTTTAATTAATGAATTCAAAACATTTGAAAACATTGTCAAGTTTCTAAAGGCTCCTTCTTTGTTTTTGTATTTTGTTTTTATTAAATTGATTAGGTTTTGTGTATTGGTTGCCTTTTGTTTAAACTAATTTTCTTAGCTTTGATCTAATTTATACGCTTAGGGTTAGGGTTTTAGAATTAATGATTAAATATGGTTAGAATTAATAGATTAATATTGTGGGGGGGGGGGGGGGTAAAAGCCTAAACCTACATATTGGGCCTGGGGCCCTGTTTGAAGATTACTGTATGTCTGAAGAGGAAAAACTGGGTGGGGTAGAGCCCATCTGGAGGAAAGAAACCCGGAAATGGAGGAATAGTATAATCCGAAGAGGTCACCCATGGTTCGAGGAGGTCTTACTCCTCGGATACGAGTAATCTTGATCAAACAAGCGTATGGAAGGTCTGGACGACCTTCCTAGCAATCCCAATGACAAAGATAAGCTCTGGGCATATCTGGGGATGATAAGGACAAAGAAATATCTCAAGGAAAAGCTGCTACCACCGTATTTAATGCACTGCAGCAACTTTTCTGGCCGCATTTATGTGGAGAAGACCTCTGAATAGTGCAACCTCAGCTACCGCCACTCACAAAAAGCTAGAGAAGATGCTTGATGTGACCTACACTCAAGCATGTACGCAGATGAAGGACAAGTGGACGACAGGAATGATGAGGGAGGAGGCTATATAAAGAAGAAGGGCTCCTGATAAAAAGAAGGCCGAAACAAAAGAGGGAGAGAAGAACAAAAGAACTTTACTGTAGCTCTAAGAATTGTAACCAACTTTCATTCAATAAAATACCTCTTCGGACGTTCAGGTTTGCATTTGTTCAAGCATAATTGCATGATAGTTCACCCGTAAATACCATAATTAACTCTTGTTAAATTCACATCCAGCCCAGCTCTTTCACCCACGCTCTACAAATTCATTGTCCTGGGTTCATTGGGCTCATAATCCATATCTTTTGGGTTTGTGCTACAAAAACAGACCCTACAATTGGCGCCGTCTGTGGAGAGAGCTTGTGCAGGGGTGAAAACAATAGTTGACGATGGCTGAACGAGGTCAACAAGAAGCAGAATCTAGGGCATCCCAGCACGTGGACCCTTTCCTTAATTTGGAGCGGAGACAAGATCGTGAAGGCAGCGTGCAAACCGTGCACACTGGTCAAAGCTAGTCACGTGGTGGGAGTCACGTGTCCCACGCAGAGAAGAACCGGGATTTGCAGCTAGAGGTTGAAAAGTTAAAAAGAGAGTTGCGCCATGCAAAGCGGAAACGGGTGTCTTCATATTCTGATGAGGAGTCTGATGACCAATAGGATTTCACTTACCATCAAAGATCGCGAACACCAGTTTAATGAGTCCTTTTCCTATGAGGAAGAGCATTGTCATAGGAGGCAACCTCAGAGCCCACCACATGGAGGCGTAAGGAACGATGCCATGAGCAGGGCCCTGAATTAAATCTCTAGATCGCCCTTCACCCGCAGGATCGAAGAAGCGAGACTTCCCTGGCGTTTTAACCAGCCTATGTTCACCATCTATAATGGTAAAACGGACCTGGTGGAACATGTGAGTCACTTTAATCAAAGAATGGCAGTCTACTCCAGGGATGAAGCTCTGATGTGCAAGGTCTTCCCCTCCAGTCTTGGACCGGTTGCAATGAGGTGGTTTGACAGCCTGAAGGTAGACTCCATCAGTTCCTTCAAAGAGCTCACTCAAGCTTTTGGCTCACGTTTTGTCACCTGCTGACGAGTGGCCAGACCCTTGTCTTCTCTGCTATCCTTGAGCATGCAGGAGGGTGAGACCCTGAAGGCTTACTCGGATAGGTACTAGGAGATGTTTAACGATATGGAGGGCAATTTTGATGCAATGGCCCTCGACACGTTCAAGCTTGGCCTTCCAACTAACCACGGCTTAAGGCGTCCTTGTCTGGTAAGCCAGTGACTAGCATGCGTCAGCTAATGGATCGTATTGAAAAGTACAAAAGAGTTGAAGAAGATCAACAACAAGGAAAGGATAAAGAAAAGGTTATCCCCCAAGAGAGGAGGGATTTCAGGTCAGATCGTTACAATAACAATAAACCGCAGAGAGATTTTTCTGGGCAATCAGGATCAACAAATCCCCAGGCAGTCAACACTATATTCAGAGAGCCGATCCATCGAGTTCTAGAAAAGGTTAAGAATGAACTGTTCTTTAAGTGGCCGAATAAGATGGTAGGGAACCCTGAGAGACGTAATCGTAATCTCTACTGCCAATACCACCAGGACCACGGGCATACGACTGAGGATTGCAGAAGCCTGTGGGATCATTTGGACCAGTTAGTCCGCGAAGGAAAATTGAGGCACCTCTTACACCACTCCAGTGGCTGAGGAGGTCAGATGAGCCCAGAGTCCCGAAGAGATGACCCTTTAAAGCCTCCATTGGGAATTATCAATGTCATCTTTGCAACCCCGGGAAGAACAGGATCCTGGCCATCCAAGGTCATGTCAATAGCGCGGTTGCCAGCAGGGGACACTGGCCAAGGTCCGAAGAGATCCAAATTTGACTACCAGCAGATTTTGGGGTTCTCGGACGAAGACAAGATTGGAACCATCCAACCCCATGACGACGCGTTAGTCATCACCCTCAGAATTGGAGGATATGATGTGAAGAGGGTAATGGTTGACCAAGGTAGTGCTGCAGAGATAATGTACCCTGACCTATACAGGGGGCTGAACCTAAAACCTGGTGACCTAGCATCATATAACTCTCTGCTGGTTAGTTTTGAAGGAAGGGTCGTCACTCCGAAGGGCCAGATACGATTACCTGTACAGACTGGCTCAGAGGTAGTGGAAGTGGATTTCATAGTTGTAGACATGTATTCGCCTTACACGGCAATTGTAGCCAGACCTTGGCTTCATACACTAGGGGCTGTTTCCTCTACCTTGCATTAGAAAGTCAAGTATCCATCTGAGGGACAGGTCTGTGAGATCCGAGGAGATCAGTCCCCAGCCAGATAGTGCTTAGTGGCTGCCATTCAACATGGGCCCGAAACCGAGTCCTCATCCAGGGCCGAGAAGGGTTTATAGCAGTTAAAGTCTCGAGAATTGCCCACCGAAGATCCAGACAAGGGCGCTAGGTGCGAAGATCTGACAAAAGTCATCATTGGAGACAATCCAGAGAAATTCTTTCAAGTTGGATCTCAGCTACCTCTGCAGGAGAAGGAAGAGTTAATAGAATTTCTTAAGAGAAATCTTGACGTATTCGCCTGGAACGCTTACGAAGCCCCAGGGGTGGATCCGAAATTCATATGTCACCATTTGAAAGTAAACCCAATGATCACCCCTAAGAAGCAACCTCCTCGGTGACCATCCAAGGAACACGCCGATGCGGTGAGAGAAGAGGTAACGAAGCTCAAAAAGGCTGGAGCTATTAAAGAGGTTTTCTATCCGGAGTGGCTGGCAAATACTGTGGTGGTGAAGAAAAAGAGCGGGAAATGGCGAGTATGCGTGGACTTCACTGATTTAAATAAGGCTTGCCCTAAAGATCCATTCCCTATGCCAAAAATTGATCAGCTAGTGGATGCCACTGTCGGCCACCCTCGGATGAGCTTCCTAGACGCTTTTCAAGGTTATCACCAGATACCATTAGCCCTAGATGACCAGGAGAAGACTGCTTTCGTCACTCCTATTGGTAACTACTACTATAAAGTGATGTCATTTGGCTTGAAGAACGCAGGATCTACCTACCAAAGAATAATGACGAGGATGTTTGAGCCACAGTTGGGTAAAAATATCGAGATTTATATAGATGACATGGTGGTGAAAAGCAAGGTTGTGGCTGAGCACATGAAGGACTTGGAGAGTACCTTCGAAGTTATCAGAAAATACAAGCTGCGCCTAAACGCTTCCAAGTGTTCGTTCGGTGTGGGATCAGGCAAGTTTTTAGGGTACATGGTGACCCACAGAGGAATTGAGGTCAACCCTGACCAAATAAAGGCCATCAGCGAGTTACAAGCTCCTCGGAATCCCAAGGAAGTTCAGAAACTGACTGGAATGACTACCGCCTTGAATCGATTTATCTCTCGATCGGCAGATAGGTGTCGGCCCTTCTTCTCTCTGATCAACAAGTGGAAGGGATTCGAGTAGACTGAAGAATGTGCTATGGCCTTCCAGCAGCCGAAAGATTATCTAGCTCGGCCACCAATCATGTCCAGTCCTGAGCCAGATGAAGTCTTGTTCGCATACATTGCTGTAGCTCCCTATGCTGTGAGCTTGGTGTTGATACGAGCAGATCGTGGCGTGCAAAGACTAGTGTACTACGTAAGCAAGTCGCTGCATGAAGCCGAGATCCGTTATTTGCCACTGGAAAAGGCTATCCTAGCAATAGTACTGGGTACACGAAAGTTACCTCACTATTTCCAAGCCCATACAGTCATTGTTCTTACTCAACTCCTACTCAGGGCTGTACTCCGAAGCGCTAACTACACTGGAAGGATTACTAAATGGGGTACAATCTTAGGGGCTTTCGATATCAAATACATGCCTCGCACATTGGTCAAGGGCCAGGTGCTTGCTGATTTGGTAGCCGAGTTCACGGAGCCCCAATTAGAAGAGATAACGCCAACATCGGACATGGATGAAAAGTCGGTTGGCATGATTTCTCAACAAAGCCACCCCCATTGGGAAGTATACGTGGATGGCGCTGCGAACCAGAAAGGTTCTAGAGTGGGGCTGGTGCTGATATCCCCCGAAAGAATTATCATTGAAAAGTCGTTAAGGCTGGATTTCTCGGCAACGAATAATGAGGCAGAGTATGAGGCCCTATTGATAGGAATGACTATGGTCCGAAGAATGGGAAGAAAGGCAATTGAGTTGTTCTCGGACTCAAGGCTAGTCGTGGGTCAAGTACAAGGTGAGTTCAAGGCGAAGGATAAAAGGATGCAGGGATACTTGAGTCGAGTTAAATGTCTGCAATCGGAGTTCGAATATTTCAGTCTACTGCACGTCCCCCGAAGTGGTAACGCACATGCTGACTCTTTGGCCACTCTCGCCACCTCTTCGGCACAAAGCTTGCCGAGAGTTATCCTCGTCGAGGACTTGCATGGGCCTACCGAAACAAGAAGAGAAGCAGTTCATGTTCACCAAATCAGGGCTGGACTCAGCTGAATGGACCCTATAGTTAAATTCCTAAAGGAGGATATTTTGCCGGAAGAAAAGGGGGAAGCTGACAAAGTTCGGAGGAAAGCAACCAGGTTCTGGTTATCCGAGGACCAGAAACTATACAAACGCTCCTACTCAGGACCGTACTTGTTATGTGTGCATCCTGAAGTGGCAGAGTTGCTGCTAGAGGAATTGCACGAAGGAATCTGTGGGAGCCACACTGGAGGTAGATCCTTGACTCATCGAGCCATTACTCAAGGATATTGGTGGCCAAACATGCAGAAAGAAGCCCTCGATTATGTTAAAAAATGCGATCAATGTCAGCAATTCGCCCCAAACATACATCAACCAGGGGGAACTCTCAACCCGTTATCCAGCCCATGGCCTTTCGCCCAATGGGGCTTAGATATCGTGGGACCATTCCCTAAGGCTGCAGGAAACAAGAAATATCTTCTGGTCGGCATAGACTATTTCACCAAATGGGTCGAAGTTGAACCTTTGGCCAACATCAGAGACGTGGATGTACAGAAATTTGTGTAGAAGAATATTGTCACTCGGTTTGGGGTTCCCCATACCCTCATCTCGGACAATGGCCTACAATTTGATAGCAAAGCCTTCAGGAATTATTGTAATGAACTAGGAGTCATAAACAGGTACTCCACTCCTGCGTATCCCCAAGGTAATGGGCAGGCAGAAGCGGTCAACAAGGTCATTGTAAATGGCCTGAAGAAGAGATTAGACGATGCGAAGGGCAAATGGGTGGAAGAATTGCCACACGTACTTTAGGCCTACAGAACTACGCCTCGCAGATCTACTGGAGAGACCCCCTTTTTAATGACCTATGGGGCTGAAACTGTAATACCTATGGAAACTGGTTTCCCGACATTGAGAACTAGTTCATTCAGTCCGACTGGCAACAATTAGCAACTAGAAAAGAGTTTGGACCTAGTTGAGGAAAGAAGGGAAAGTGCAATGGTTCGGCTAGCACATTACCAACAAAAGCTCAGGCAGGGCTATGATGCCAATGTAAGGCTAAGGCCTCTGGAACCCGGTGATTTGGTGCTGAGGAAAGTTGTCGGCACTGCAAAAAACCCAGCTTGGGGAAAGTTAGGACCTAATTGGGAAGGGCCATATCGCATTACTTCAGGGGCTGGCATTGGGGCGTATTTCCTAGAAGACCTAGATAGTCATGTGATACCACGCCCTTAGAATGTAAATAACCTCAAAAGGTACTATTATTAATTGAATCTTCCCTTTACAGTTCTATAAGTGTTTAAACTTAAACTCAGTCATGCCTGTAGTCCTCGGACCAGATGATTTGGGTTAGTTAGCACTCTTTTACAGGTTCTCTAAGTGTTTAAACTTAAACTCAGTCATGCCTGTAGTCCTCGGACCAGATGATTTGGGTTAGTTAGCACTCCTTTACAGGTTCTCTAAGTGTTTAAACTTAAACCCAGTCATGCCTGTAGTCCTCGGACCAGATGATTTGGGTTAGTTAGCACTCCTTTACAGGTTCTCTAAGTGTTTAAACTTAAACCCAGTCATGCCTGTAGTCCTCGAACCAGATGATTTGGGTTAGTTAGCACTCCTTTACAGGTTCTCTAAGTGTTTAAACTTAAACCCAGTCATGCCTGTAGTCCTCGGACTAGATGATTTGGGTTAGTTAGCACTCCTTTACAGTTCTATAAGTGTTTAAACTTAAACCTAGTCATGCCTGTAGTCCTCGGACCAGATGATTTGGGTTAGTTAGCACTTCTTTACAGGTTCTCTAAGTGTTTAAACTTAAACCCAATCATGCCTGTAGTCCTCGAACCAGATGATTTGGGTTAGTTAGCACTCCTTTACAGGGTCTCTAAGTGTTTACACTTAAATTCGACCATGACTGAAGCCCTCGGACCAGATCATCCAGGCTAAGAAGCCTCCCCATACAGTTATTATTAACGTCTGAATTTATCGTGCCCCAAAAATTCTTGGATGCATTTAACTCTCACTTATAGCTAGACTCCTCAGTTAGAAACATGTTCTGCACACATTCAAGAAAGCCTGTGCAACGTTCATCTCACTTATCGTTTTCATTACCTATTAATAATTCTTGTATAGCCCACTCTCTTCGGTTTTCGCTGAAGTCATTGGCCTTATCAGTATAATATCAGGGTTAAGTTTACCTACACTGCTATGATCATATGGTATAAGCTGTTCACCATAATGGCAAGACTTATAATATAAGCAACAAGTATATTGAAAACAAAAAAAGGGACTTCATTGATTAAGATAAAATAGTTTACAAGTAAAAAAAAAAACTAAACTAAACTGCATGAAAGTATAAAATAAAAACTCCTAGTCATACTAAGTCTTTGTCTGAGCAGCAGAAGGATCAGCTGTTTGACTGGGTTGGGCAGCAGCAACATCTGGGGCTTGTTCTTTGTCTTTCTCTGGTACACCCTCAGACTCTTCGACTGCTTCAGCTGGAGCAGGAGAGGTAGGATCAGCTGGAGGCTGCTCTTGAGCTTTTGGGAGTTCACGAATGTCTGGATCGTAGTATATGCTCCCAGGCAGCCTCAAGGGGGAATCTGCAGGAACCCCAGCGACATCCAAGGCCTTTGCCCAAGTAATGTCGCAGTAATCCCTACCGACCGAGGCGAACTGCTCGGTAAGGCCTCTTTCTGTCTCCTCCTTCCCCAGCTGATACGCTGCCTTTCTTTCAGCCTCAACTGCCTCCTTGGCCAGCTGAGCATCGTTCTGAGCCAGCTTGGCAGTATCCTTGGCTTTCTAAAGTTCGGCTCGAAGCCCCTCCACAAGTGCCTTCTCAGTTGCTAAGTTGATCTCAGCCATGTGCAGCAACTTGCGTTGGTCTTCGGCTTGCTTTTCAGCATTCTTCAAGCTCGCATCCAGACTATTTCTCTGGTTGGTCATCTCCTTGAGCTGCTCAGACAGTTGGGAGTAGTTTTCCTTCAAATGGCCCAAAGATTTTTCTGCCTCGGACCGAGAGTGGGCCTCTGCTTTGGCTTCAATATATGTTTGTTTATTCCACTCTTTAGCCACGAAGACCTGCTGAGTAATCTGCAAAGCAGAGTATAAAGAAAATCCACATAAAGCAAACAGAAGAATTAGTCAATAACCTAAACCAAAGAGCTAGATTAACTCACTTACCATGGTCAGGTCCCTCTTCAGGGACATGAAGAGTTCATACTGGCTAAAGCGCCTGTATGACTCCATGTCTCGGGGGAGGAGCAATGGTTGCTCCAAAGCTTCAGCCACTAGCTCTGTTTTTCCCCCATCATAGTTTCTAAAGGAAGTATCCCAAAGAATAGGAGCGCCGTCCAGCTCCAACTTTAGAGACCATGTGTGTGGCCCTTGGCGCACATCAGCAACATGAGGGTCCTCTCGGCTCACGGTAGACGAGGCCCTCTTGCTCCGGTGGTCTTTCACCACCTTCTGTTGCTTGGCCCCTTTTGGAGGCAACACCTCCCTCTCTTCAGTATTGAGGAGGGGCCTCTTCTTCTTCAGATCCTGCATGGGCTTGAGGCCGGGATCAGGAACTTGGGGTGGTGGTGGAGGCAGATTCACCACTGGTTGGGAAGTGCCGGTCCCTTTCGGCTCTGCCTTCCTGCCTCTGTTTTTCATTAAGTCCTTCAAATTCGACATGTCTTCTTCTTCCGAGGAGTTTTCGGGAAGAGCAGTTATCAAAATAGGAGGTTGAATGCAAGACTGCCTATCAGCCTCCTCCTCGGCATCCGAGTCAAGTATCACTTGAGTCCCTCCTGAAGCTTCGCCCTCGAATCTGAATTTGTCTATTTGCTCCTCGAAAGAAGAGGTCGAAGAGCCAATCCTTTCACCTGCAGCTGCTAGTTCAGGCAGAATTTGTTGAACTGGCTGGAGGAGCAGTGGCACACCTTGTGGGTTTGGATGCGGCACAGGTTCAAGATCATACGGCGCTAGGAAACCAAGCCGAGCAACGTCTATTCGCCTGAGCCGATGATCACCCTGTGTGATGGCGTTGCCGATCGGTTGAAGATCAGTTGTTTTTAATGTATAGCCGAGGATGAGAGGAACGGACCGAAGCTGTTCGTCTTCGCTCACAAAAATTTTCGAGCGTAACAAGTAATTGAGGGCGGCAGTGTTGGTAAGGCTAAGCCGAGGAGTAATGTGGTCCTTATCTGTTAACAAAAAAAAGTTAGTCAGAAAAATAGAAAATAATGGTATCGAAGAAAAGACAAATTGTACAGAGCAAAGACCCTATATCTACTGTTAGAACTCCTAAGTCTAGGAAGTCACACCTGGCTCTCCTGGCTGGGTAGGGCAATGAAGGCCGTCATGCCACGTGCCCGAGACGATCAGATAGTCGTCTTTCATCCCTTTATTTGACTTGGGAAGGCAGGAAAGGAGCCTAACGGCGTCGGAACGGGATTTTAAGTAGTATCCCGCTCCCTTCTGGCTGTGACATTCGTACATATGTACCACATCGCGCCAGGTAAGTCCTAATCCTAGGTGGAGGTTTAGGGCATCAATGGCTCCTAGGATCCTAAAGGTACTAGGTGTGCACTGCTCGGGGGGAAAGTCTGTGGTTGCGAAGATAATTGGTGGTGATGGAACCCATGGGAATGGTCATTCTGCCTTCTATGAACGCTATCATGGGAACTATTACTTCCCCCGTCTTTCGGTCGGTTAATATTCGGTCCGGAGGACAATATCTCAGATTCGCCCCCTGGGGTATCTCGTAGGTCTGCTTAAATTCTTCTATTAGGGCAGGGCTATTGACGAGTTCTTGAAATCTGCCCATTTTTGAGAAAAGCTGAAGGCAATAACTAGGGGAACAGGATTTGAAAGCCGAGAATGCTGGCCGAGAAGAGGATAAGAGATTCAAAGATGTTAGAACTTACACAAACCAAATTAGAGAACATTCTTCGAGTTCGTAGGACTTTTAGTAGTCTTTGGGAAATACTAAGGCTGATGGTTGAAGGAGCTTGGAGGATTTAAGTGCTTGAGTTCGCCGGATATTATGAGAAGTTGTAAAGTAAAGAGAAAATAACCTCTTCTGAGGGTTTATATAGGAGGACAGGTGAAGGGGTACAAGTTATCCCGCCCAAATCCCGAGGAAGAACCACGTCCGTTAAATCAATAGCCCACCGTTGGATGCAAAGGACAAAGCGCCGCCTAGAGCAATTAATACAGCGCTTTGGGAATACAAAAACAACAGCGACAATGATGAAGCGCTTATATTTATGCCTACACACGTGCAAGTTTAGATATTTGTATGTTATCAAGCTTTTTACTCCGTGACAAGTCAAAATCCTATTTTTTCTCTTCAGATGCGAGGGAAAAATTAAGATTTTGAGGGGCTACTGTAGGGGGGGTAAAAGCCCAAACCTACATATTGGGCCTAGGGCCCTGTTTGAAGATTACTGTATGTCCGAAGAGGAAAAACTGGGTGGGGTAGAGCCCATCTGGAGGAAAGAAACCCGGAAATGGAGGAATAGTATAATCCGAAGAGGTCACCCATGGTCCGAGGAGGTCTTACTCCTCGGATACGAGTAATCTTGATCAAACAAGCATATGGAAGGTCTGGACGACCTTCCTAGCAATCCCAATGACAAAGATAAGCTCTGGGCATATCTGGGGATGATAAGGACGAAGAAATATCTCAAGGAAAAGCTGCTACCATCGTATTTAATGCACTGCAGCAACTTTTTTGGCCGCATTTATGTGGAGAAGACCCCTGAATAGTGCAACCTCAGCTACCGCCACTCACAAAAAGCTAGAGAAGATGCTTGATGTGACCTACACTCAAGCATGTATGCAGATGAAGGACAAGTGGACGACAGGGATGATGAGGGAGGAGGCTATATAAAGAAGAAGGGCTCCTGATAAAAAGGAGGCCGAAACAAAAGAGGGAGAGAAGAACAAAAGAACTTTACTGTAGCTCTAAGAATTGTAACCAACTTTCATTCAATAAAATACCTCTTCGGACATTCACGTTTGCATTTGTTCAAGCATAATTGCATGATAGTTCACCCGTAAATACCATAATTAACTCTTGTTAAATTCACATCCAGCCCAGCTCTTTCACCCACGCTCTACAAATTCATTGTCCTAAGTTCATTGGGCTCATAATCCATATCTTTTGGGTTTGGGCTACAAAAACAGACCCTACAAATATTAATAATTTTCTTATTTAATTTTTATGTTACATCAAATTATCAAGATGTTCTACATGCGTATTCTTGAATTATCAACTTTAATTTTAATTTATAATATTATCAAGATTATATTAATTTTAGATTTATCAATTGTTTAGTACTTTTAAAAAAAAATTATCAATTTAAAATTCAATTTGGAATTATCAAATTAATTTAGTTTTAGGAAGAAATCTTACCCCTTATTTATACATTTATTTTATAAGCTTTTTCATAAAACCGCGCAACGTACGGTCTTATAACTAGTATATATATATATAACTGAAACCTCTGAAACTCTCACAATTTTCCACGTCAGCACAATATTTAAATAAAATTATTTTTGTCTAGTCCAAACTTGAGTGGAACTCTATCTCTCTAACAAGTCCAACTTAAATTTGTGGTGAGCCTTTTTTGCAACTACAGGCTGGGCTACCTCCTACCATGTTATGGCCTAATGGTTCTAGGTAGGAGAGTCAGGACTGGCTTGACTGCAGCACACCCCAAGCCAGCTTGTGCACAAGCTAGAGCCCCTTTACTAAGACCTTAGACACGTGCCCATGGCAGAGGAAACTGTTACAAAAAGTTATGGCATACAGGTGTAATATGACAATAATAAGAAGAATATGTTTACTGTCAGCTAGAAAACGGAAAATACTAAATCATGATCTTAAGAAAGGAAGAAGTAATGTAGCAATATAAATGCAACATAATTAAGATGATAACAATAAAGAAAAGAAAATCACACTAATGCTTGATCAATAAAATATATATAAAAAAAATAAAAAATAAAGAGAGAATGGTTAGTCTGTGATGCTTGAATTCTTTACGGAGTTAAGTAAAGGAAGGGAACCACTCTTCAATGTGAGCAATCTCACAAGGAAATATTGCCATGGAAATTACCCACTTTGAGAGAATGGGCTTAAATGGCTTATCCTCAAATTCCTTAATCCTCACTGGAGAGTAGACACTTGGAGGGAGAGAATGGAATAGCCTATTGGTGCATGCCCACTATCACGCTCTTGCTTACTCTCTGTTTTTCATTCTAATTCCTTTTTCCTTTCTAAGTTTTCTATTCTATCTTTCCCTCCCTTTCTTGCTTCATTTTCTCTCTATCCTCTCTTGTTTTGTTCTATTATTATGTCATTGTGCATGGCTGAGGCCCCTTTTATACTACCTGCCATGACAGGTTTTTACTATTTTACCCTTTAACCGCTTTTGTCCTGGCATGGGTGTTCTTCCCAGACCACCCACTGGTTTGTCAGCTACCTAGCCATCACCACTTCCCTGTGCTGGCCATGCCATATCTCATTCTCAGACAAAAGAGTCTTATTTTGTTTTATTGCTCACTGTGGCATTCCTATCCTGATAAGGGTGGGCATTCTCTCTCACTATCTCTCATAGCATGCACCTAGTGATTCCAACTCATCTTTCCCTCTTTTGGGTGGTATGTCATCCCAGTAGGACATTTCCCCTAAAAGAGCTTGAGCGGGAACCCTAGAATAGGCTTTTCCCTTCTCCCCACCGCCATACCATACCCTTTCTTACCTTTGACCCCTGGCTTACCACTCCTATATTGGCTGGGTACAAGTTAGTGGTGCCTGAACCTTGTGCGTGCTGAACTTCCATGTGTGTCCATAGCTTATCTGCTGTTCATGCGTTTGTCATGACCTAAGGGCTTGTCTGCATGTTCTGCTACTCGTTCTTGACCTCTTGTGGCATGGATGAGTCTCTGAACTTTCATTCTTTATGTCTTACTTCTCTTTTAGGGTGCGTCTTGCTTGATCATGGGCCTTTCCTTCTCTAATCCATTCATTACCCTCTTTTGTGGGGCAGTTAATACTTCTGCCATGCCATCCTATTGTCCCTGCCATGCTATTATTTGACTTATGCTTACTGGGCCTCTTTTGGGCCTACTATATGCTTTCATTTTGCTTAATTCCAATAGCCCAGCATTATCATTGGACTAGTACTCATGTTGTTTTGGGCTTCTTTGGCCCATTACATCGCTTACGAGCTTCCTCAGCCCATTTCATTCTTTTGGGCATCCTCGGCTCATTTTATTTCCTTGGGCATCCCTGGGCCATTTCAATTCTTCATTCCCATGGGCTTTTGCTAAGTCTTTTAGGCATCCTCAACCCAAATTACCATATCCTTTACCTTCGGAGTTTATGGGCTTTTCCACCAACCCTTTTTATTACTTAGTTCCTTCCTTTGGGCTCCTTCAGCCCATTCTTGCTTGCTTTCCATTTCTCATAATGCCCATGGGTTTACCACTTCTTTCTCCAGGTTCCTTTGAGCTCACTTGCTTTCTTTGAGACCCTTTTGCTATTTTTTAGGCCTATGGTCCATTATTCCTGCCATTCGGGCTTAATGGTTTTCTTCTCAATTTACTAACCCTTTTTCTCCCATATTGATGGGCTTCTTCCTATTATTGGGCCTCCTTGCCAAAGTGGGCATCAACAAAACTCAAACTCATCATTATCATTTTTTTTAAACAAAATTATTTTTGTTTAATCCAAACTTAACAAAGAGTGAAACTCTATCTCTCTAACAAGTCCAACTTAAACTCAAATTCAAACGTTGATAATTTATTTCCAAATTTGTGAGATTAATCTGAACACTATAAAAGCAATGCAAGCCCCAATATCTTTCTTAAAGCCGAGTAGAGGTACGAGCTCTTCTTATGTTATTTTCTTCTCCTCTACTTGGTTAAAAAAAAATTTATTTTATGGTTTTTCGTGTATTTTTTAAAAAGTAATTTTCGTACATAAACCACCAAACTCTCTTTAGCCGTTTTTTACAAAATAAAAAAGCTTGCAATAATTGAAATTATTCTTTTAAATGTAATCCATCTTTCTCTTATATTTCTCTATTTTTTAGTCATATATATTTTGTTTTGTTTTAATAATTTCTAAGTCGTGAATCATCTGATTCTTTAATATTTTTTGGTCTTTCAAAAGTTTTAATATCTGAATTTGAGTTATTTTTTTTGCTATATTTGAAACTATCTGACAAATTTTTTATAAGCCATTGCACGTTCAAGCAATAGCTTCTTCATCAAATTGTAAAACAAATTGAAGTCATCCAAGAGCAAATCATGCAATGGTGTAGTTTCTTAAATTATAAAATTATTTTAATTTACCTCACAAATGGGTAGATTCTCATGCATAGCACGAGTTAGTGACTAGTTATTGATATTTGCATGGCCTAGCATCACGGAGAAAGCAGGTTTTCCCAGGATGGCATATGGTTCCGTTGTATTGGGTTTGATCATTTTTTATTTCGTTGCCTTTAACATCTGGTTTTCTGATTTACTGCATTGTAAAAAAAAAAAAAAAAAAAAATTCCAATCGTTGATTACCAGAATTATATTCCTGAATTCAGGTTAAATTTACAGGTTTGTTAAAAAAATTTATTTACTAGTGAGAAATTAATGAGTTCTTTCAGCATTTGTGTGGAGGAGATTAAATGAGTTTTATACCCTAAAATAGAGAAAAAAGAACAGACACTGCCACATCCAATGAAAAGATTTTTCTTTAACCATTCTACATTTTATTTATTGGAGAATATTTGGAGCTTAATTAATACAACCATTGGTAAAAGATATATATATATATATATATAAAATTCTTGATAATTGTATGATTTTGCTTTATTTTTTGAAATAAAATAAATAACAAATATTTCAATGGTAATTGCATTTTAACTCATATCTTTAAGCCACTTAATAACAATGTATTTTTTAATAAATGATTAAGTTTTAATTTGGCTAAATTATAAATTATACCCTCTAACTTTGATTGAAATTCAATTAAGTCCTCTAAATTTCAAGTTTATTTAATTAAGACTTCCCTGTCTTTCTCATTCTCAGTCCTCTAACTTTGACCACGTAAGTAAATTTTATAACTTTAGTGTGAGTGTGAGAAAGTTTGACCACATTAGTATATTTTGTAGCTAATATTTTGGTTTTGACATAAAAGTTCTTAATATTCTCTTTTATGTGTTTAGCATCATACAAAACACGAGCACATACAGAGCGAATTTTAAAAGTTATTTAATTTCATTCATATGTTTAAAATTCAAGTATATGTCTAAGTACAAATATATGTTAAAAAAATGTTTGTTAAATTCACTAGAGGAAAAATTATCCCCCCCCCCCCCCCCCCCCCCTCTCTCTCTCTATGTTTAGAGCAGTTCATAATTCTCCTGAAACTAACAAATTTCCCGTTTTATATTTTTCAAAATGAGCAAATTACTCCACCAATTAAGTCCAACAAAATCTTTTGAATTCTGGAATCTCACAACTAAAAAATTAATTGTCAAAACTACCCCAAATAATCTACCCCATGCAAATTAAACCCCCAGTAAACTAAAATCTTTGTAGTAATCAATGAGAATTTTCTATCACGCCCATAATATCAAATTCTAAATTAAATTGGTCATTGACAGTTGTTGGGTTCAATTTAGTTTCTTATTTGTATTTTTCACAACTCTTTCACTTTCTTGGCACCTTATGTCTCTCATATTTTTTAATTTATTTCAATTCCTAATTTAATTTTCTCCTTTCACAATGGTTTTCTCTCTCCAGTTCAGAATTGGGTATTTTTCTCTTTACTTTACCTATTTTGACCATGAAGTTGTTGTTTTAGGGCCATCGCTTGTACCCAAAGCAATACAACAAACATGACAAGCATCACAACTAGTTATTGAATGTTGAGTTTCATAAAGAATATAATTTTAGTTATTTCTTTTCCAGAAATTATTTGTTATAATAATTGGATTTTTTTAATTTGAAAGTTTCAAAAATAGAAAAATTAGGGCACTTCATGTCAACATCAAACGGAAGTTGACGGCAATGTTTTAATTGAGTAAACTTGGAAATTAGAGGGTTTGATTGAATAAAAGTGAAGTTAGATTACTGAATTGAATTTTGATCAAAGTTTTTAGTCTTTACTTTTAGTTGGCTACTTAGTACTTACCCTTAGAGTTTTGACCATTGGGTAGTGGGTATCTAGAAGATAAAAATTCTACATCTGCTAATGTAGCAAGCTATTAATGGTTGGTGAAAAGGTGATATTAGTGGTGGGCCCAAAAGAGAACTAATAAAAGTTTGTCAACTCAACAATTATAAAAAATCTTGTGAAATTCTGTGTATGTAGCATCGCTCTTATACCATTCCTCCATCCACATTTCCACATGTTAATTGTGATATATGTGAAGTTAATATACTTTTTAAAAATGAGAAATTCTGTGGAGTATGGACAGAACAAAATCTCACATCATCCTAATTTTTAATTGTGATATATTCAAGGCGAATATATATATATATATATATTTTTTGATCTATGAGAGATTCATATCTTAATTGTTGTGAATATGTTGTAACAATTTGTTGTGCCTCACAGCCCAACTTTTTTTTTAGGGAAAATTATAGTAAAACCACCTGTGGTTTGGCCCGTTTTCACTTTGTTAACCTGTGGTTTAAAACTTAACACTTTGCCCACTTGAACTTCAATCCGTTTGCTCTCCGTTACCCACCTCACCCTTAGACATTAGAAAAACACATTTTTAATACAAATCAGAACATGACAGGGATCAAAAACACGAACCATTGAAACTTTTCCTCACGAGCCCTAGAAACACAAAAAAAAAACCCTTCTACATTTGATATTGAAATCGTGATGTAAGAATAAACCTAGACGAGCAACGAGTTGTTCAAGGGACTAAAATCTTAGTAAGAAATCAGTTATTGTTTGGGTTTTCGAACTATTTTTAATTTGGGTTTGTGGCTGTTTTATAGTTTTTTGAGTAATTAGTCAATGGTCAATGTTACAAGTAATGGAATGAGAATATTGGTTGTGTTTGTTGATGTTTATGAAAAGTGTGACCACCTGTTGTTTGGATTTGTGTTTGTTTATGGGCATTTTTTCTATCGTGGTCATTGTGTCTCACAGTGGACCCAAGTTTTTGTTGGGTTTAAATTTTAGTGTTTGCATGTGCTTATTAGTAAAACAGAAACAAAAGCAAAGCAGAAAATGCAGTCCCTCTAATGTGTGTGTTGTATCCCAAAAGCAAAATAAAAACATACAAGTGTTTACTCTTTATGTGTCTATTGTTTACAATTCTTTAATTGTTTACTTGTCAAATGGTAATTTGTTATTGCAGATGGATGATAAGGAAGTGAAATTTGAGGTTCATTATAGGGGTACTTTTCTATGGAACCCAAGTTTAGAATACTTTGGTGGTAAAGTTGAAATAGTGTATAAAGATCCTGATAGGCTTAGTTATTTTAAAATAGAAGGTATATATGAGAAATTAGGGATTGATGAACCATCTAAGGTTCATTATTTAGCTCTTGGGGGCAACTTGGAGCAAGACTTGAGGCTCATAGAAGATGATACATATGTGGTGTCTATGTGTAAGCTTAATGAGGGAGGGCCAAGAGACACCATCATACTATATGTGGAGAGTGGTCATGCTTCACTTTTAGTTGAAGTTTTTGAAGGGGTTATTAGAGGGATAGATGGAGGGGTTGGTGTAGGGGGTGGTGCAAGGGCTGCTACAGGGGGTGATGCTAGTGTGGGGGTAGAGGAGGAGTTTGATTGGTTGAATGAAGGTCTGGAAGGAGAAGAATTTACTGATGATATTTTTGGTGAGTCTTCTCACCTCACTGTGTTCCACTTGAGCCTATGATAAGAGTAGTTGATTGACTTGAGTTGGAGTTAGTGCCGAGTGTATGAGCTACTTGGTATACTAATACTGAGTGTGTGGTGTTGCGTGTGTGAGAATTGTGATGCTGATTATGTTAGTGTTGAGCATGTTAGTTGGGAAGTTGGTTAGGGTGCCAACTGTATACTGAGCTAATGATTGACTAATGATTGTAACTGTTGTAACTACTAACTGTACTCAACTGTATATAATGTAGAGCTGCGAATTGGAGGTTAAGTAGAAATAACACAAGCATATTCTTTTTTTCTTTCCTCTCTAATCTCTAAATCTCTCTCTAATCTTTCTGTTTTGCACTTCCTTCCCTTGGAGGTTGGTTCCCTCGAAGAACCCTTGAATACAATCACCAACTCTAAGCTATTTCCTATCACCCTAACACTATTCCATTTGAGCCTAACACTATTCCACCTCAACCAACCACTAATACACCTCAGCTAAACACAGATACACCTCAGCCAAACAATGCTCCACCTCCAAACATAGATTTGGATGAAGAGTGGGTTGAACCAGCTTTAGAGGATGTTATTGCAAGTGTGGATGGTTCTGATGATGAGCAGAGGCCTGGCAATCTAGAATTCAATGAGAAGACTGATATGACAAATGTTCAGTTGGTAAAAGGGATGAAGTTTCCGAACTCCAAGGTTTTTAGGAAGGCTTTGAGGGAGTATGTGATTTAGCATCACATTGATATCAAGTGGGAGTTGAATGAGAAGAAGAAGATTTCTGTACATTGTAAGAACAACTGTGGATGGAGGTGTTATGCCTTAATGGTAACTAGAGAGTGCACATTTGGGATCAAGACACTTAATCCTGAGTGTACCTGCCCCCTAACATTTCAAAATAGGCAAATTACATTAGCCTATGTGGCAAACAGGTATTTGGAGGATTTTAGTAAGAATGGCTTTGCCTTAAGGGTACCATTAGCCAATTGTTGTGGGTATGGAAGTCCAAAATGTCTGGATGGATAATTTGCACTAGTTGGTGAGAATTTGCCATCACACCCGTAATATCAAATTCTAAACGTTATCCATCATTGATTGTTGTTGGGTTCAATTCAGTTTTTTTTTTTTTTCCACAATCATTTCACTCTCTCAACACCTTTTGTCCCATAGATTTCAAATTTATTTCATTACCTAATTCATTTTTATCCTTTCACAAAAGTTTTCTCTCTCCAGTTTAGAATTGAGTATTTTTTTTTTCTTCACTTTATCTACAACACAATGAACATGACAAGCATCACAACTGGTTGTTCAATGTCGAGTCTCATTGAGAATATTTTTTTTAAAAAAAAATTCCAATAAATTAGTTTTTAATAAGTAATTTGATTTTTTTAACTTGAAAGGTTCAAAAAGAAAAAACAAAAAACAAAATTGGGACACTTTGCGGCAACATCTAATGGAAATTGATAGGAAAGTTTTGATTGAATAAACTTGAAACCTTTGCAAGCACGTGATATATATATATATATATATATATATATTACACATGATAAATTACATGTGAAGAAGAGTAATTAGCTCTCTGAGTTTTTACTCAATACGATTTTAAACATCATATTCTAGTATTTTTTAAAAAAACAAAAACAAAAATCTATAATAAAATTTAATGCATGACTGTTAGTTGACAAAGAAAGGATGTGCAAACTAGGGGCTAAACAAGATCCAAAAAGGAAAATGCGAAGAGAGAGATGAATGAGAGTCTACACTCAACAGCAATTACAAAAAAGAAATCCAATTTTATAAGGCCATTTGAATTAATTAGTCTCTTTTAACCAATTGCAAGCATGGAATGCATCTTATTTATGTACCACCTAAAAAAAATTCCTAGAGCCACCACTAATCTAGAAGAAAAAAAATTCCACTTCTGCTGATGTGGCAGGCTATTAGTGATAGGTGAAAATGTAATGTTAGTGGTGGGCCTAAACAAGAACAAGTAAAAGTTTGTCAACTCAACGGTTCTTTGTGTGCTCTTATCTAATTCCCCAATTCACATGTTAATTGTGATATACGTGAAGTTAAATAGATTCCTTTTTTTTTTTAAATGAGAAATTCTATGGACACAAAAAAGTCTCACAACATCCCAATATATATATATATATATATTGGAGAATACTAAGTATTTTTAACACACACACACGGGGAGAGGAGAGAAAGTTTTTTAAAGAAACTTACCATGGTGTATATCCAGAAGGGGCCTAACTCTTGGATACACAGAACAAGTTTTAAATCTCTTTTACATCCCAATTTTTAATTGTGATATGTCTAAGGAAAATTTTTTATTATTTTATTTTCACCTAGGAGGGATTAACACCTTAGCCATTATGAATATGTTGTAACAATTTATTGTATCTCTATCACAACTCTTTTTTAGCTCAAGAGAGAAATTAAATAGATAGCCGCAAATTAATGTTTCGCAGTATCGATTTAGAATGTCTATTTTCTTCATATAACGGCATTTCCTGCCATGTTTTAGTTGGGACCTTAAATCTCTGCTGGGACGGGAAACTGTCTTGCATAAATGGTCCTAAAGAGCATTGAAATTATACTAAAAAGGGTAGATAAATTAAATATTGCAAATGATTGATGTTAGAGTTTGTGGAAAAAAAAGAAAGAGTAAACTCATGTATATATCCAAAAGAAATTAAAATAAAAAAATAAAGGCAAAATGCAAAACTGATCTCTAACTTTCACTGTTTTTCATTTTGTACGGCTTTTAGACCCCTTAAAACAACAATTAGATTAACCTAGTTTATTTAGCCAAGTGATTAACTTAGTCAAATTATGCAAATCTAGGTTAACATAATCAATTAATCATATCAAGAAATAAAGCAGCGGAAATATAAAGAACACAAAGATATGATCACCCAGGAAAACCAAACCGGTAAAAAACCTGGGGAGGATTTAACCTAGCTATCCTCAAGGTAAACTTGAATCCACTATATGAAAGAATCAAAGTTCATACAAAAGGACTTACAAGCTCCCTGCTTGACTTCCTAATGCTACCCACCAGTAGAACTTACTGACACAACCACGTGCAAGCTCCGAATCCACGGACTCCTTCTTTCTTAGATTCTCCAATCAGTTACAAGCACCCACGCTTGTTATTTTTTAAGCTCCAATGGCAGCAACCGAGTTGATCATCAAGATGTTGATATTATCTCTACCTTGAAAACCCTAAGTCTATGTGAAGGAAAGCTCCTCAATGATCTCACAAGAGATTCACACAAACCGCAATGTATGAGCAACAATACAACAAGAGCAACTCTAAAAACGTGGCTAGGGTTTTGCCTTTTATACCTAGGGTAAAAACAGAAAACCCAAAACGTTTAATGAGTTAGGGCTAAGTTGAAAAATTCTGCAGAAAAGCATTCTGGCCGACTTTCGATTGATCGAGTCTAACTTTCGATCAATCGAGTCTAACTTTCGATCAATCGAGCCAGGCCGAAATGCACCAATGCATCTGCAGCCTCTCGATTCCAACTTTACATAAAATATATAACTTTGAGCAAGCCTAAACAAGACTAAACATATTGTTTTGATCATGGTTTGCCTATATTACATATTAGAGTTCTAAATACACAAATTCATAAATCTTTAGAACTTAACAAACTCCCCCTTTGGCAATCCGTGACAAAACACAAATTAAAAGCTCAAAGTTTACAAGTAAAAGCCCTTTACAAAAATAATGCTCATAAGCTCAAATTCAATCCTAACTACTATCCATCAATTGCAAGTGTAGACAGCAGCTCAATTGAATCAACCTGTATATTCCTGAAATACTCAACAAACGCATAAACGCATGTGTGACAAAAAACAGTAAATAAACAGGTATAACATTCTTGTATGATTCACACGACACATAATAAAGACATATATCAATGAACAACTCATAAATATAAATCAATAAACAGTGAATCACAAAAAACAAGAATCATGTATATATCATGTATATCAAAAACAATGTTACTCCCCCTAACATGAATAGCCCAAAAAAAAATGATGTACAAAGTGAAGCACCTAGATACAATCTAAAAACTCCACTAGCTCCTCAAAACAAACAATATACTCCCCCTCACTACAAAAACTCCTCTACAAGACAAAACTCTACTCCCCTTTTTGTGACGGAATGCCAAAGGGCAATCACAAGCCATCATCAAAAGGAGGTGGTGAGGGTGAACGAAGATGTGCTAAGTTGGCTCACAGAGCACGAATCTCGTCAAGCAAGTCCACCAAAATCTGACTATGAGCCACTTGAACAGTCATAACAGTCTCCAAGGTATGACGTACATCAAAGTCATCCGAAGGAGGTGGAGGAACATCAGTAGCAGCAGCATCACCAACAGGATCAAGAACATCCTCACCAGCAGGACCTGTAGAAGAAGAAGGAGGAGGTGTGGTACCAGAAGGCTCAGACCTAGGGTGTTTAAAGCCATCTCGAAGGTGAGAAGCCCTCTGTCTAAGAAAAGACGCACCTATGGGAGTAATAACATGAACGGGTTCAGAAGAAGGGAAATCATCTAGACCAAGATAAAGCAAAATCCTATGAATAAAGATAGGATGGACAAGAGCATGTGAAGAAGATGAACTCCTATAAACTTCATTCAAAGAACGAAGAAACAAATGAGGAAAACTGATAGGAGCATCTGTCACTAGAGCATACAAAAAGACACACCGCTCGAGAGGAATGGTGTGAAGATGAGAAATGGGCCAAAAAGAATGACATGCTATCCTAAAGAAGAGATAGTGCAACTCAGATAGCTCAGCAGAGGTGATCCGAGGATCAGAACCCCACTGGATAGAAGACCCAGTGATGTAAGACATGACATCACTCAACAAAGGAGACTCGTCATAAGGGTAGACTGGGTGCTGGACCAAAGGTACCCCTAGAGCATCAGCCACTACCATAGAAGTAATGGTGTACTCTACACCTCGTATCCAACTCTTTACCAAAGTGTTGGAATCATAGACGCGGATAGAAATGTTCGAAAAGAACTCTTTAATCAAGGTAGCAGGTGGAGGAGGATCAGAAATATGCACCAAGGGTAACTGCCCTCGACGCTCAAAGTTTGCCCTAATGGCAGGATCAAGCTCATCTAAGACAACAGTTCACTCAGACCAAATATTTCTCCTAAGATTCAGCTTATCATAAATCTCTTGATTTTTCTCACTCGGAAACTTCTCTCGGTCAAAAGAAAATGGGGAAGGAGTAGGTAAGGGAATAGACCTACGAGCTCTAGCCTTCCTAGGCATAGTGCTAAAGAAAGGACAAAAAACACTAAGAGAAAACCAAAAGAACAAAAAAAAAAAAAAAAAAAAAAACCAAGGGCAGATTGCAAGTTAGCACAAAAACAAAATAGAACAAAATTCTATATGATGCATGTACAATTTTAATGACATGATGCATGTTCTAATGCAGTAAACAAAGTTCAAATTAAGTTTGATTGCACAAAATTGGCTTGAGCATAGAGTTTCTACCAAAAACCCCAAAAATTTGAAAAACTACTTGAATGTTTTGAAACAAATTGATGAATTGATCATCACACATGGTTGAAACCAGATTAGAATGACCAATTTCATCAAAACAACAAGCCAATTTTATCAATTTAACCCAATTGAACAAAATCCCCAAATCGGATCAATTTCAAGCCCTAGAATTTTCAATTTTTCACAAAACACCAAATTGATCAAATTAACTATCATAGATCATGAATATATTCATATAGCAACAAAACCCATTGATCAATTTCACAAAATAAGGCTTGATTAAACGAAAATCCCAATTTATGCATAGTCCGAAAATTTACCCAAATATCATGAATAAATGCATGAAAACATGAAAAATAATGCAAAAGAAAGGGTAATATGGACATACCGGCTTATGGAGAGAGAAACCTTGCAAGAAATTAGGAAGAAAACGACAAAATTTTTGTTGTGGAACCTTGCCGAGTCGGAGAGAGAAAAGAAAAGTTTGAACTTTTTGAAAAGTGACTTTGAAAAAGTCTGATCTGAGTTTTTAAAAAACTTGATTCACGATATTCGATTGATTGAAAATTACATTCGATTGATCGAATCAATTCGAGAATTCTAAAAGAATTTTAAGTAATTTTCGATCTATCGAAAAACAGATTGGATCGATCGAAATAGGCAGCGGCTCACAACATTTTGAGAACAAATTACAGTTTTGAAAAACATAAACCACATTTTTGAAAACAACTCCTCAAAGTATTAAAATTGATGAACAAAATGCATGAGTATGAGATGGAATGCTTTTTCAAAAACCCAAGTATTAATCCCAGTTTCTCCAATGAAAATTTCAATCATTCTCCCTTTAAATTCTCAAGTAAAAAAAATGTTTTGCATAATACTCAAGGTATTTTCAAACTTGGTTGGTCAGACCAAAAACACACACAATAACATGTACAGTGTTTAGCAAAGAGTAACTTGTGTAGTGTGTGCAACTAGCAAAAGCTTGAGATACATGTGAGGTGATATGTGAAAAGCAATCAATCACAAAGTCTACAAAATCCATCACATAGAATTCAAAAGAGACTATCACCTAAAGAGTTACATCATATAACTCTCACATCTCCTAGAACATAAGCTTGCAATCATGTAAGTTTTTTGAATTTTGCCTCATAATTAGATGAATTTGGCATCAAACCTAATAGTACACACCAGTTTTAATTATGTGAATTTGGCATCAAGCCTAATAATACACACCAGTTTTAATCATTAAGCAATTAACTAAGGCTACACCTTATGTTCTTTTTGTGCATGTGCTACACTTTCTCAAGCACAAAATCTTCTGATATGCACTAAGGTGTTCATGATTGGCTAGTGAACAGTAGTGAGATGGTTATTTATGCCTTTCTCAAAATGATCAAGTCCGACAGTCAAATAACATGTAACTTCAAGATTAAGACAAAGTGATAAACACCATAAACATCTTTCCCACACAACATGCACTACAAAGCTTAAACTAGTAAAGTGCAATAAAATAAGCTCATCCAAGCTAAACAAGGTACATAAACATGTTATGTAAAGATAAGGTGGCCAACTTGATTTCAAATCCATGATATGTAATACAAAACACAAAAATCTTTTTGGTTTTAAAAAAATTATGACCAAAAACAAAAAACACACATTATGCTAAATGAACAATGCAAAGCTATACATGATAGTGCTTAACTAAGCTATAGAGGGTACACAAACAAGAAATATCAATTTCTTAATTAACCCTTGAGTACATGTACAAACTAGTACATACTCACACAAAATCAGAAATAGCTTAGCATACTATTCAAGTTTCTCCACAATGTCAAGCATGTTCTAAATCAAGAGAGAGATATCATAATTCATGTAATCCTCAAAAAGAAAAACTAGACACAAAATAAAACATTTTTATCTTTTTGAAATTTTTCAATGTTTTTGGATTTTTTTTTTAATAAAAAACAACCTAAAAAAACAACAAAACAACCAAAAACAGAAACAAAACATGTCCACAAATAATTGAAAGAATTAAATCAGGGACAAGTCAACAACACTCACCTTGGAGAATCTTTTCTCACCCATATAGCACAAGTCTTCGGCTTTGTAGGTGAAAATCCATGAGAAGTAGAGTGTATTTGAGGGATTACACCAATCTTCTGAGAGAGACTAAAATCTTGCAATTTCCTTTTACAAGCCAACAAACTTAAATTTTTCAAAAGCATATGAAACAATTTATTTGGACTTATGGCAGGAGAAATATCATCACATGTCCTAGATTGAAATACAGAATGCTTAAATTTCAATTTATGACACTTGGGCCGAATGTGACCACAGACACCACAAAAGTGGCAAATAGGAACAAATTTAGGAACATCAGTATTCCTAACAGCAAATCTAGTCTCAGATTTTGGTTTTTTCCTTAACAAAGAACAATTTGGTCTAATATGACCAACAACACCACAAAGGTGACAGGTAGGCATAAAAACAGATTTATTATGCTTTCTAATAGTAGGTTTAGACTTAGGTTTAGAAACTTCAGCGTCAACATCAGAACTTTTACCTTTGTCTAATCTAACAAAATAAGCCTTTTCTTTATTATTCTTCTTAAAAGGAGGATATAAACTTTCTCAGTTTTAGGCTTAAGAGAAACATAAACACTCCTGTTATCATCAGCAGGCTTGGTACTAGTCAAATTTTCAATTTTAGCTTTAGATTCAACCAACTCATGTTCCAAGCTTTTCAGCTTCTCATCTTGAGAGGAAATTTGATTTCTCAAAAATTCATTCTTTTTATTAGACTCATCTAATCTCACAATCAAATCCTCTTTTTCAAGATTAGCGAATTTTAACTCTTCCTTGAATTTCTTAGAAATTTTCAAAGATTTAGATAATTCATTACGAAGAGTTTCAAAAGCATCAAAAAAATCAACAGAAACAATAGTGTCATTTTTATTCAAAACATCACAAACATGAGTAGAAAGACACTTCAAATTATCCATGACAACAGGGGTCAAAGATCACCTCTTAGATCAAAAGATCTAAAACAAGAGAGCTACCCGCTCTGATACCACTTGTACGGTTTTTAGACCCCTTAAAACAACAATTGGATTAACCTAGTTTATTTAGCCAAGTGATTAACTTAGTCAAATTATGCAAATCTAGGTTAACATAATCAATTAATCATATTAAGAAATAAAGCAGCGGAAATATAAAGAACACAAAGATATGATCACCCAGGAAAACCTAACCGGTAAAAAACCTGGGGAGGATTTAACCTAACTATCCTCAAGGTAAATTTGAATCCACTATATGAAAGAATCGAAGTTCATACAAAAGGACTTAAAAGCTCCCCACTTGACTTCCTAATGCTATCCACCAGTAGAACTTACTGACACGACTACGTGCAAGTTCCGAATCCACGAACTCCTTCTTTCTTAGATTCTCCAATCAGCTACAAGCACCCATGCTTGTTTTTCTTTAAGCTCCAATGGCAGCAACCGAGTTGATCATCAAGATGTTGATATTATCTCTACCTTGAAAAGCCTAAGTTTATGTGAAGCAAAGCACCTCAATGATCTCACAAGAGATTCACACAAACCGCAATGTATGGGCAACAATACAACAAGAGCAACTCTAAAAACGTGGCTAGAGTTTTGCCTTTTATACCTAGGGTAAAAACAGAAAACCCAAAACATTTAATGAGTTAGGGTTGAATTGGAAAATTCTGTAGAAAAGCATTCTAGCCGACTTTTGATCGATCGAGTCTAACTTGCGATCGATCGAGCCAGGACGAAATGCACCAATGCATCTGCAGCCTCTCGATTCCAACTTTACATAAAATATATAACTTTGAGCAAGCCTAAACAAGACTAAACATATTGTTTTTATCATGGTTTGCCAATATTACACATTAGAGTTCTAAATACACAAATTCCTAAATCTTTAGAACCTAACACATTTCAGTTATCTAACTTTCAGTTTTGTCAATTCAGTCCTCTAACTTTCAATTTTTGTCAAAGCAGGATTCTGTTAAACTCCATAACTAAGCTACCGTTAACTTTCAGTTTTTTTTTTTTTTTTTTTTTTGGAATTAAAAGAAAAAAATCTGTAAAAAAAAAAAAAACATTTAAATCGAGGAATCACTCGGTTTTCAAAAGGGGAACACGTTTTTGAAATTTTTTTTAGCATCTTTATTACTTTTGTTGTTAGGGAGGTGGGTTCATCAAATCGTAGATCCCACCAGATTGTAGCAACAGAGAGATTGAAAGCTTTTAGGATCACATGGTGATGTAGTCCGATGCCATTCACTTGCAATATGGTGTGATCCTCGATTTTGATTTCAGGTAAAGGGAATGACGTCGTTGTTCCCCTTAAATGTTGTTGTTGTTGTTGTTTTTTTTTTTTTTTTTTTTTTTTACACATTTTTCTTTTTTTCTTTTAATTCTGAAATTAAAAAAATAAATAAAAAATGAAAGTTAACAACAGCCTTAACTGGGGTTTAATAGAATCCTATATTGACAAAAATTGAAAGTTAGAGGACTAAATTGACAAAACTGAAAGTTAGAGGACTGAAATGAAAAATAGTGAAAGTTAGAGGCTCAGTTTTGCATTTTTGCCAAAAATAAAAGAGGGAGAGTATAATTTGAATCCATCTATGTGCGTAATTGTAATTTTTTTTAATTGTACCATACATATGCACGGATTATATACTAGTTCTACTAAAAAAAAGTATATAAATTATATATTGCAAATGATTGATGTTAGAGTTTGTGGAAAAAAAGAAAAAGTAACTCATGGGTATATCCAAAGAAATTAAAATAAAAGAGAGAGAGAGGGAGAGAGAGAGAGTATAATTTGAATCCATTTATGTGTGTAATTGTAATTTTTTTTAAGTGTACTGTGCATATTCATGGATTATACACTAGTTATGGTCATGCTAACGAGTGCCCTTAGAGCACTGGTTAATAATCCATTTAAAGAAAGTTTTTATGGGAAATGAAAAAAAAAATTAATTAATATTTTGACAATTTTTTTCATTTTTCATAAAAGTGGTATTAAAACTTTTTTAAAATGGATTATTAATGAGTGCCCTTAGTTATAAAAGTGGGGATTGCCTCGGATGCTCGGCTAGTCGGCTGTGCATTTCATTATAACATTCGTTAATGATTAGTTGATTATTAAATGCTGGAATTATTTCTCTAGCTCATCATTAACTGGATATGCCTATGTTTTGGATAATATGTTTATGAATGTATTTGGGAAAAAATAAATAAAAAAGATCAATACTTCCACTTAAGTTGTTGTGGCGTCCGTTTAAAATATATTGAGTTGATAAAAACAAAACAAAAGGGGACAAAGATTAGAAACAAGATCATAAGGCTACCCTACCTAACAAATTAACAATGGTTATGATTACTTGTGAATTTGTGAACCGTGAATATGACACAAAAAGCATTTTTTGTTTTTTCTCACATAAAAAATATTGGGTAAATTATCATTTTTTGGTCCATAATTTTTACTTTGTCATTTGATCCTTATAGTTTTAAATGTGACAATCTGGGTTTTAACCTTTCGGTAATATGTCAAAATAGTTCATGTCATTAAGTGATGGATAAGAAATGCCAACATGACTAATGGCTAGACTTAGGAAACGGTTTTGGAGCCTTGAATTGAAGTGCCTTGGCATTTGAGGCGGAGCGTCAAATGGCAACGTTTCCGTCTCAAGCTTATTAAATGCCACAAAGTGCCTATGCACTTTTTGCAGTATGCAACGCGCATTCACTTCGCTCATTCGTATCACTTTGAGTTTACCAACTCAACACATGGACGGTTGGCTAATACTATCCTGTAATCACAGATTCCACTGTAAGTGCAATGCAAGTAATTGTTTATCTTAAAAAGAAAAATGTATATGTAAATAATCTTGACCAAATCTATAGCTAAACAGCCTAATATAAAGGGCAATGATTCTCTCACACTCATTATTTCACATCTACTTTTTATGTTTTAAATGTGGATATTACAATTTTGTCTTTTAAAATAGAGAAGTGCTACGTATTTTCACAACATTTTCATAACAAATCATACATGGTTAGTTGTTATTAGTTCAAATTTGAATTTACCACTGAGATTGCTTTTTTTGCCCTAACAATAACAACCAGTAACAAATAGTCACTTAGAATTTGTTGTAAAAATATTTTGAAAATGTTGTGGAAATAACATTTCTCTTTAAAATATGTACATCAGCCCAATTGTAGATACTAAGTAGAAGAGTGTATATAAAATAAGTATAAGAGAATATTTAGAAAAAGATACAATTTCGTACATGTTTATTTTGTCTTTAAAAATTGATATTTTTTTTTCTCTGTAGTGATTATTAATATGTTGAAGGGCGGCTTGAGCTTGTGTCAAACTATAAAATGTCTTAATAACCTCATGTTAGATGAATAGATAAATTATAAAACTTTCTTGTTATTTAAAAATTAAATAATTTAATATAATGTCAGCGTGGACAGGTGTATGTTCAAATTTCAAATCTCCGAAACCATATGATATATATTGCACATGATAAATTACATGTGAAGCAGATTAATTAGTTCTCTGAGTTTTTACTCAATTGAATTTTAAACGTCATATGCTAGTGCTTTTTTTAAACAAAAATATATACCAAAATGGCAAAATTTCATGCATAACTGTTAGTTATTAACAAAGAAAGGGTGTGCAACCAAGAGGCTAAACAAGATAGAAAAAGGAAAATGGAGAGAGATGAATGAGAGTCTACAACAATTAGAAAAAAGAAATCCAATTTTATAGTTATTCTTCTTTGTAATTCTCAGTTTGATTAATTATGCTGTTGAGGTTATAAGGTAACGTGGAGGGGTTGAAATGAAGCCAAGGACAACGAGAGACCAATCCGTAAAGCTGCAAAGAGACACCGAACTTATGAATTTTGAATCTTGTTAACTAATCATAGCATCATGTCAATAAACTTAACCTAAAAAGAAGCATCAATCCTTTAGCTTTGCTTCAAATAAAGGCCAACTATTTAGATGTGGCCATCTTAACATATATTACGCCACAACTACCTCACATCGCATTTAATGTGATACAATCAGTCTTCTCATTGGATAGGTCAAAACTACCTCGTTATTGCCCACATACCAATGTGATAGTGATATAAGATATTTCTCCACAACCAGAGGTTGGTGGGACATATCCAAGTTGAAAAAGGGGAGAATTGCTTTCATAAAAGGTTTCGTGACACATTTTTACAAGTCCAATTCATGTATTGTATTATATTTTATTCTTTTAAGCATGACCCAAGCCCATACGACATATTGGAGGAAATTAAGGAAGTGTGGTTTGGAGGGTATGAGTCGGTTTCTTTTGGACCTTTTGCATGAGCCCAACATGCGTGCTACCAAGTGGGTAAGGGACACTGATAACACCTCAAACTCATGGAGGAGGTCTTGTACTTGAAATTTCTACCCCAAAAGAGCTTTTATACTCTGACTGACCATGGCACAACTTTTTTTCTCTACACTCTTTTTGCCTAAAACACTTAGCTAACCCTAAGTGGCTAGCCTTGTCTACTATAGCAACCAAATGAATTTAGGCCACTTCATTTCCCAAATTAAGCAAAAAGCAAGCCAACTCTCTTACCCAATTAAAGCAAATATGATTATAAACTCTTTAATTGAGATCTAGGGATTCAAAGCCTTTTTTATTGACCAAAAACCAGTCACTTAGAGCACCCCAAACTCAATATAAAATGCCCCAATCAGATTCAAAACAAAGCCAATCACTATTTCCCCATAGAGCTAAAACTTTAGAGCAAAAGCCCATTAAGCCAAGTAACATCCTTACAATTCTAAAGTTTGGAGGTGGAACTATGGGTACAGGAGAACTTTCCCTCTCTTCCTCACAACCACTCTCAATTTCCTCTTCTTGCTGACTGTGGGTTGAAGTTTCGAACCTATATTCTTTTTCTACATTTTCTTATATTTTAGTTATTGCATTTTGATTTCTCTCTTGTTAAAACATCATTAGCCTTTTGTTCATTATACATTTGGAATTTTGAACTTGATTCTCTACAAATAAACACTTTTAAAGAACCCAATGGAAGATATGGGCTAATCTTTCATTTTTGGCCTTTGTCGCAAAACATCCCCGACAAAGGTATAACTATAAAAACACACTAAAATAGAGTTATTAATATGTTGAATTAGACTCAGTCTGACTTTATCATCAGAGTGTCATTAGTGAACTTCACGAGAACAATTGTTTTCACAAAAAATTGTGTTAGTTCTTGTGCAGATTAGAATCAATGAAACACCCTGATTTCCACAATCTTTCCTTCCCAAAGCATCCTACCTCCCACAAGCAGATATTGAATTATTAGTGGGAATAATAAGGTATGGTTATACCCAAGTCAATTTTTTTTTGGCTGAATGGTTATACCCAAGTCAATTACAGCTTTTTATTTTAAAGTTTGCTTATGGCTTGATTCTCAAAGAAAAATAAAAGTTTGTTTATGGCTAAGAATAGTAATTGAATGCTGACCCACATGCCAGGTCGAATGATTGCCTAACATTTTCCTAGCTCTCAATACCCAACTCTTGATCCAATCTGTCTCGAAAGTAGAACTCTGCATATGGAAATCATATAGTTGGTTTTTGGATTGTAAAACCAAGTGGTGATCAATTCCCATACTTTTCGTCTTGGGCAGAAGGCTTTATATATGTATTTCTAAGCCCATGTTTAGAATAGGCCTACGCCTTGAATGTCCGAAAGAGAGCCCACTCACGTGGGCCGGGACATTTCATTGTCCAAGAAACAAAAAAGGAGGCGCTTTTACACTGGGCTCTTTTTTATTAGGAGTAGGGACTGACGGCATTAAAATGTGCCTAAAGAATCAATTCACGTAAAGGTGAACATGTCTTCTCAAGCTTGCTGCAACGGTTGTATAAAGAAGACTTTGCTAGTTTTGCAATTGTGAGTCTGTGACTTGGAAAATGCGGTATCATATGAATTCTTTTGCTCATGGTCGCGTGGATAATGGAAGGCAACGTTTGCTACATATGTAATATGTAACTTAAATACTTTGAGGTGATCAAAAAAAACTTAAATACTTTGAATCCATATATATATATATACACTTTTCTTGATAATTGTCTAATTTTACTTTATTTTTTGAAATAAAATATAATAAAAAATATTTTAGTGGGAATTACATCTTAACTCATGTCCTTAACCCACTTACTAACAATGTATTTTTCAATAAATGATTCAATTTTACTTTGGCTAAACTATAAATTATACTCTATAACTTTGACCAAAATGCAATTAAGTTCTTTAAATTTCAAGTTTATTCAATTAAGGCTTCCCTATCTTTCTCACGCTTAGTCCTCCAAGGGCATGTTTGGTAGATGGTAACGGAAATTACATAGGAATAAGAATATGCATTACAAGAAATACAATATGTTGTAATGTAATATTTATTACTATTCATTTGTTTAATAACAACATAGTAATAGAACTTTGAAGACAATGGAATGAAAACATTTTAAATTAAACTTAAGATTTATTTTATGAAATATCTTACTCATATAATTATATCTGTTTAAAAATTGTTATTTTTTTAAATTTAATAGATATGTGTTATATTTTATGATTTTTTATTTTTATAATTGTTAGATGTATATGTAAAGTTTGTTTATTTGGAAATATATTAAGTTTTGAAATTATTGCACTTGCTAAGGAATAACTGATACAACTCTTTTAAAGAAGAATAGTTATTTCTCATTTTAAAGAATGATTATTCCTTATGATAAAATTATAACCAAACTAAAGAATAGCTAAATTATAGGAATAATTATTATATTATAGTGTCTATTACAGTCTATTAAACATGCCCTAACTTTGGCCATATATATTTTGTAACTTAAGTGCGAGCGTGAGAAACTTTGATCACATAAGTATATTTTGTAGCTAATATTTTGGTTTTGACATCAAAGTTCTTAATATTCTCTTTTATGTGTATATATACACATAAAAAAGAAAATAGCATTGTACAAAAACACAAGCACGTACAGAGTGAATTTTAAAAGTTATTTAGAGGCTGTTTGGTTCACCTGTTTCCATAACTCAATTCTCTGTTTTCATAATTCAATTCTCAAAAATGGTGGGACCCATAGCAAAATACTTGTTTGGCTGCACAATTTCTTTATTTTCATAACTCTGTTTTCCTCTCTCAATTCTCTACTTTTTGAGTTATGAGTTGTGGAAATTGAAAACAACTTTTGGTTGTTTTTAGTTTCCATAACTCATAACTCAATAGCATTTTTGTAATTAAACACACATAGAGGGACCCACTGTCAGATCTGCCGTAACTTTTGACCCTTTTTTTTTCTTTCTTCTCCACTTTTCTTTCTTTTTTCACCGGACTCCGCTGGGTTCTTTCTTTCTTTCTTTCTTTTTCTTTTTTTCTTCTTCTTTCACTGGTTTCTGTTGGCTGGGTTTTTTTTTTTTTGGCTCTTTCACTGGATTCTTTTTTTGGCTGGGTTTCTTTTGTTTTCACTGGGTTCTTTCAATTTTCACTGGGTTCTTTTTTTGGCTGGGTTCAGTTCTTTCTTTCTTTTCTTTTTTTTTTTTTTTTTTTGTTCTTTCATTGGGTTCTTTTTTTGGCTGGGTTCAGTTCTTTCTTTCTTCTTCTTTTTTTTTTTTTTTTTTTGTTCTTTCATTGGGTTCTTTTTTTGGCTGGGTTTCTTTTGTTTTTCACCGGGTTTTTGGGTTCAGTTCTTCTTCTTCTTCCTTTTTTTTTTTTTTTTTTCACTGTGTTCGGTGATACTGAAAAACTGCACCGAGTGACAGATATGGGACCCACAAACAGTGTGAAAAATATTTAGTGATGACAAGTGAGTGATGGTGCCAAACGGGTAGGGTATTTTTAGTGATGGGTGATGAGTGATGAGTGATAAGTGATGAGTGATGGAAATTGAGTGACGGAAATTGAGTGATGAAAAAAAAGCATCCAAACAGCCTCTTAATTCCTTTCATATGTCTAAAATTCAAGTTTATGTTTAAGTACGGAGTAATTCTACGGTACCCCCCCTAAAAAAAGAGGGGGTACGGTACCCATTAGTAGGTAACCTGCTACATCAGGTTACTTTTTTATCACATTTGACGATTTCATTCTCACATTGTGTAGTTCCAACATCACATGTGACAGTTCTCTTCTTACATTTGGTGGTTCCCTTACTTTTTTCTCACATTTGACGGTTCTATTTTCATATTGTGCGGTTCCAATATCACATGTGACAGTTTTTTTCTCACATTTGATGGTTCTCTTACTTTTTTTTCTCACATCTGATGGTTCCATCCTCACATTGTGTAGTTCTAACATCACATATGACAGTTCTTTTCTCACATTTGATGGTTCTCTTACTTTTTTCTCACATTTGACGGTTCTATCCTCACATTGTGCAGTTCCAATATCACATGTGACAGTTTTCTTCTCACATTTAGTGGTTCCCTTACTTTTTTCTCACATTTGACGGTTCCATTCTCACATTGTGCGGTTCCAATATCACATGTGACAGTTCTTTTCTCATATTTGATGGTTCTCTTACTTTTTTTTCTCACATCTGACGGTTCTATCCTCACATTGTGCGGTTCCAACATCACATATGACAGTTCTTTTCTCACATTGGGTGGTTCTCTTACTTTTTTTCTCACACTTGACGACTCCATCCTCATATTGTGCATGTTCCAACATCACATGTGACAGTTCTTTTCTCACATTTGACGGATCCCTTACTTTTTTCTCACATTTGAAGGTTCCATTCTCACATTGTGCGGTTCCAATATCACATGTGATAGTTCTTTTCTCACATTTGATGGTTCTCTTACTTTTTTTTCTCACATCTGACGGTTCCATCCTCACATTATGTGGTTTCAACATCACATATGACAGTTCTTTTCTCATATTGGGTGGTTCTCTTACTTTTTTTCTTACACTTGACGATTTCATCCTCACATTGTGCAGTTCCAACATCACATGTAACAGTTCTTTTCTCACATTTGACGGATCCCTTACTTTTTTCTCACATTTGACGGTTCCATTCTCACATTGTGCAGTTCCAACATCACATATGACAGTTTTTTTTCTCACATTTAGTGGTTTCCTTACTTTTTTTTTCTCACATTTGACGGTTCCATCCTCACATTGTGCAATTCCAACATCACATATAACAGTTCTTTTCTCACATTGGGTGGTTCTCTTACTTTTTTTCTCACACTTGATTGTTCCATCCTCACATTGTGCAGTTCCAACATCACATGTGACAGTTCTTTTCTCACATTTGACGGATCCCTTACTTTTTTCTCACATTTGACAGTTTCATCCTCACATTGTGCAGTTCCAACATCACATGTGACAGTTCTTTTCTCACATTTGACGGATCCCTTACTTTTTTCTCACATTTGACAGTTTCATCCTCACATTTTGCAGTTCCAACATCACATGTGACAGTTCTTTTCTCACATTTGACGGGTCCCTTACTTTTTTCTCACATTTGACAGTTTCATCCTCACATTATGCAGTTCCAACATCACATGTGACAGTTCTTTTGTTACATTGGGTGGTTCTCTTACCTTTTTCTCACACTTGACGGTTCCATCCTTACATTATGCAGTTCCAACATCACATGTGACAATTATTTTCTCACGTTTGGTGGTTTTCTTACTTTTTTTTCTCACATTTTGGAATTTAGTGTAGTCATGCATTCTAAGTACGTCTTGTGTACTGGGTGGCTTTTTTTCTCTTAATAAAATTCTATTACTTATCAAAAGAAAAAAAAAAAAAAAAAAAAAAAGAATTTAGTGCAGTCATTTCTACTGTGGCCCTTGTGGAAGGAGAGAAACAGAGAAACGGTAAGGGACAGGAATTGTCAGTCATGAGAACCAATTTCATGTTTGCCAGCTTCTTTATTCCAGTGGTTGTGTTTAGAGGAGTGTAGACCATCTAATGTAGAAGATATGGCTTAATTGGGTTATGGTGGACAATTGAATATTTCTTCTACGTTATATAGTCCTAGGATAACAGTTTGGTATCATATACTTCATGTGTCTTATGAATTGTACTCTTAAGTATTGGGTTATGTTACTTATCAGGAGATATTGTAAGAATTTAATTTTTTTTTTAAATAAAATGTTTAATTATTGATACTGTGTGTACTGGAACTGTATTATTTTCTACAATTGGACCATTTTTGTGGCCTTTTTCTCCTTTTTGTTTGAGCTCTCTCATTCCTTTCATATCTGAATGACTCTTAAAGATAACCCTGGAAAATTCTTTTGAGTATGGTGTGTCGCCTTGGATTACCGTGAAGCATTATAATTGTCTCCATGTTTAATTCAATTATCCTTAATTTATTATTATTGTTATTATTATTTTTTGGTTACATTTTGTGCTTCTTTGCTATTCTTAAATTTTATGGGGTTATGTGCAGATTTTTATTTTTTGGGGGGTGGGGGGCATGCCTCCCCCCCTCCCTCTGCCATTGGGAACATCAATGCCATAGTTAATGCTTGACATTGGTGACAGGTTCAAATATGTCAGACTCTTGTCTTCTTTTGTTCTAAACTAGTTTTCAGGATCTGGTGGTAGTTGAATTTCATTGCAGTCTATTGTTGGGGCATTGCTCTTGAAGAACTTAAGCTTGTATTGTACAGGTGAAGGCAGTATATGTGAAAAATTTACCGAAGAATGTTACCCAAGACCAGCTAAAGAAGCTATTTGAACATCATGGGAAAATCACAAAAGTGGTTCTGCCACCAGCAAAATGTGGACAGGAAAAAAGTAGAATAGGTTTTGTACATTTTGTTTCTTAATGCATTTTACTTTTTTCGAACAAAATTAAATTAGTCATTCACATTGCTTGGTTTGATCTGATTTTCAGGCCAAGTTTTGGAGTGTTCTCTTGCAAAACCACAGGCAGATCAGAAGTCTGGAGGACTGCTTCATTTTATCCACCTCGTGTTGGTTATGGTTTGGTTGGTGGTCCCTATGGTGCTCTTGGTGCAGGATATGGTTGGTGGTCCAAGTTATCATATACATTTTTTTCCTTAAATGCAAAATGAACATGGCAGTAAGCATAATTATATAAACAAGCTTTGAAGATCGAAATACTTTTTAGATTTTGCAATACTTTTTAGATTTTGCTCGGAGAAATTGTTTATATAAACAAGCTTTGAAGATTGAAATTGTCACCTCTTTCTTCATCATTTGGACCATCCGAGGGTGATTCTTGTTTCTCGTCCCTTGACTGAAGATAATTATAACATATAGAATCATGTTATGATCATGGCAGTAAGCACCAAAACGATCTTGACTCACTAGTTGCACTGTTTTCGATCAAGAAAATTCTTCTTTAACACCTTGAATGAGAAAATCTAGCACGAACTTCGCACAATTCAAGTTTCTAATCTCTTCAACATTACGGCAAATTAAAACAAAAGACCGTTTCATATAAGATTTTGTAGTGGGACATAATAAAGTACCCACTATAAACAGCAAAAAATAACTCACAAATTCATTTCCGAATGTTTCCATCTTATTCAACTCATCCTCTAAGAGCTTAATTGGTATATCCCCTTCCACATTTAATCCATATTGTTGGCACATATGATTTATCTCTTCTGCGCTCCCAACAATAGATATATCAACCCCATTTGATTTTATTCCTAAAATATATTCAACATCTTCAGTGGAAATTGGTAACCTCTTACCACAAATATCCAATGCACATGAATTTTGGTCAAAATGATCAATCAACCATTTGCATAAATCTCTATCCAAATTTATAAACTTTAAATCCAACAAACTACCAAACCCTAACTCTTGAATGACAGATTTTTGTCTTAGATTCAATTTGTTAACCATCGAACGAACGCGACCAAGGGTACACCGAGTATCTAATGAAACCTGCATTATAAAATGAATAAAAAGGGTTTTATAACGAAATTTAATACATAGTGATGCATTCTAAAAGTTTCATAGGTAAATACTTACTTTACGTGGTTTGCAAGGAATATTATGTTTTAAATTTGCATAATTTTCACAATTCTCACGTGCTTCCCTCCTATACTCTAATTTAGAGTCTTCATCAAGATTATTCCACTTTTTTGTAATCTCATCCTTAACCTGTAATTTTAGATTTTCATACTCAAGTATGATGTCCATGAATATGTGAACTAAACAATAATAATAACCTAAAAAAATATAAGTATTATTCAACTTACAGCTTTGCTTATCTTGACAATGCCTTCAGCTTTCATCATTTCTACTTGCTTTTTACTAAAAATCCAAATTGAACAAAACTCACTTTCTTGAATATAGCATTAGGATAAATAAAACAAGTGAATATATACTGAATTGCGTGAATCTTACTAATAAATTATAAATGCTCCAAGTGGTCTTTTTGGGGGCCTAACTTGGAGAGCATCTTGCTCTTCAATGGCATCTTGCTCTTCAATGTTCTTCACTCTCCCCATACTCCTATCGCAATATAGCATGGAAAAAAAAAAAAAAACAAGGTAAGCAATAACATGCATTAAAAAGTAAATACATTTCACGGTTGAATTTTGAAACTAGACATAAGGTGAATTTTGAAACTAAACATAAAATTTTGAAACTAAATTTGTCATCAAATCATAGGTGAATTTTGAAACTAAACATAAAAATTTGTGTGATGTGGACACAAGATATAAGGAGTCTACTATCAATTGGGCCTAAAGACCTAAGCCCAATCTCTTAATTAGTAATTTTCTTTTCCTATATGGATCAGGAGTTAAAGTTCTTTTCTTGTAAGCAATGTTTTGGAACTCTATTAAGAAGCCCTGGGTTCAATTTTATAAGACAAAGTTTAATTGATAATAAAGTTTTCACTAGTGTTATTTCAATTGTTTGGTGCCAACCCCAGCCAACCCTAGGTGTTGCCTCCTAGAATTTTCTTTCACTTGGTTTTGAATCCAAGCAAGCCAAGGTGCTAAATCCTAGGTCCCATCCTTTATTTTCTTATTCTTTAATTTATTTTTGCAAATTTTGTTGTTTGTCTTTCATCACTGTGTACTTTATAAAAGAACATTAGGTACTCATGTTCATAGTGGAGGAAAAAAAGTCCAACCGGTTTCAAGATACAAAGAGGAAAAGTGATAAGGAGCTCAAAAAATAGAGTCCCAAAACATTATCAGGATTTTTTTTTTCTTTAAGTTTTTATTCACATAAAAAAGAGCAAAGATGAAACACCATCAAATACACGGGTTGTGAACTGAAGGTGCATCTAAATCCAGCAAACTAGAGACAGAATGACCACTTGTGGGAGCCATCCAATCATACAAAGTATGTAGAAAAATCAACTTCACAGCCAACATTAATCATTCAAGGACTTCAAATGTCCAGTTATTTTGTTCCTTCCAAATAATCCACATGACACAGAGGGATTGCATTCCAAATATCACCATTTTTCTGCCTAGAAAACTGCCCCTTCCAATATGCCAACAAATCTACACCCTCTTTGGCATACCCCACTGCACCCCAAAGAGGCATAAAATGAAAGACTACGGATCTCTATCCATAGAACAATTTAACAATAAGTAATCATAGACTCCCCAGCTTGCTTACACATACAACAACAATCCACTATGATAACATAAGCATGCCTGGCACAAGAACCAGGTTATGGATGAATTCCTTTTATACCAAAAAAAAAAATGGAGATAATAAGTGAAAAAATTAAAATAATACTTCTTTAATTAGAAGAGTAACTAAGGAAATGCAGTGAAGTCAATCAAGAAGAGTTTCTGAATAAAACCATATTCTCAAAAATTTGACAACCGCTAATTTTACTCCCCACAAACTTGTTTCGAATCTAATTGTAGCTATAAACTAGTTGATGTTCACTACAATGCACTTGTTTTAGCCAAAGCATCAAACTATGCAAAACCTGCTAAATCATCAAAATCTATGCAGTATTCAACACCCCTAGGCCTTGGCTTAGTAGTAGCTTTTTCATCAAGTAGAGGAAAAAGCATTGAAATGATTTTTCAACTTTAAAAAATTTAAAATTTAAAATTTGAAAAAAAAAACGTAATAAAATGAGATTTAACAGCTGATACTGTAGTTTTAAAATAATATAAAAAATTAAATTAAAAAAAAAAAGGCATCAACAAATATCCAAATAAGCAGGGCCAAGGAATGAGAAAGTTGAGCAAGGAATCAAACAGAGGTGGTATCAATAACAAATTCATCCCATTTTTGTTTGATCTTCTTGAATTGGCTTAGAGAATGACTCCCATGTACTCCCTCTTTCAATAATGTAAGTTTGAGTTGCCAAATGCACTTATTTGAAAGAAAAGAATTGATGCAGAACAGAGGGCTTTGATATTAAAATTTATAAAAGATAGAAGAATTCTCAAGGGGAATGTCTATTGGGAAATTTTTTTTAACACAAAAATACAACAAAAATTATAGAACGTAGGAGTCACGTTCTAATTCTATCCCAACCCGAGATTTCTTTGCCAAAGCATCGGCAACCTTATTACAATTTCATTTCACATGGCAGTAGTGATCTAGGCAATCAATGGTGGACTGTCAAGCCCTTCGGTGTAAAGATTAATTTGTCAAATATATAAGAACCGAAACTCAAACAAAACAATAATATCATAAACCCACAAAGTTTAGAGAAATAATATAAACCCGTATCAGCGTTAATCATATGTAAAGAGAGAACATGAAGATTGTGGGTGGCACCGCCGATTTAGAATGGAAGAGAAGAAGCGCCGCCGAGTCGTTCGGGAAGAGATGAAGCGCCGCCGAGTTGGATTGGATATGAGTGCGCCGCTGATTTGAATATGGATTGGAAGAGAATAAGCTAGAGAGCGGCGCCGACGAGTGGATTGGGTGAGAAGAAGCTCCTCCAATTTGAGGTTGTGGGTGCGTCGGGCTCTGAGTGTTTATGGGTGTGCCAGGCTCTGAGTGTTTGTGGGTTGCGCTGTAGATGTGGTATCAACGATTTGAGGGTATTGTTTAGAGACGCAGACAGAGCAATCAGCAAACGAAGTAGAGAGGTAGAGAAGCAAACGTGAGACAGGAATGAATGTTTTAATTTTTTGTTTATATATAAAACCTGTTTAACCGGTAACCAAAAACCTTTAAAATTGCATTAATGGACAAGATCAAAACCATAAAAAATTAACGGCTCAGATATAGGTGGGTACCGTACTCTCCTTTTTTTTGGGGGGTACGGTAGAATGACCCATAAGTACGAATTTATGTTAAAAAATGTTTGTTAAATTTGCTAGAGGAAAAATCACTTCCCCCCTTCTATGTTTGGGATAGTTCATAATTACTCTTCTTATTTTTGTACAATTTTCCCATTATTTGTTTCCAACATGAGCAAATACTCAATCTGTTACTCTCCTAGTTAAGTCCAACAAAATCTTTTGAATCCTATAATCTCACATCTAAAAATAAAATGTTAAAAATTACCCCAAATAACCTAACCAATCTAAACTAAACCACCAGTAAACTTAACCAAACTTGTAAATTTAACCTGAATTCAGGAATATAATGCAGATAAGTACAAAGAAAATTTTCTCCCCCTTTAAATCACTAGTCTACTCTCTGAGGTAAGTTTGCTACAACAAAGATCAAACAAAATATTTCAGCTAATTACTTCCGCTAATTACAATATAAGGTATTGAGCTTGTAGTTGATTCCCAACAATCTCCATTACTTTCAAGTGGATTTTTATTTTTTATTTTTAAGACAAACAAGATGAAGAAGTAATTTGTATATGTTTTGTCTAATTTACTGGTTTGGTTAAATTTTTTCATGTTTAATTTACTCAAAATGTGAGCATTTGCTCATTTTGGAAATACGTAATAGAAAATAGGTTGGTTTCAAAGGTAAGAGAGGGGATTGTGAATTACTCTAAATATAGAGGGGGAGAAATTTGGTTTCTCCTAATGAATTTAAAAACATTTTTTAACATATATTTGTACTTAAACATAAACTTGAAAAAGTAGTATAAGGGTATGGCAGAGACACGTATATTTAATTAATTTTTAAATATATTTTTATTTATAGTTTTATATATGATTAAGTATTAATTTTTCATATAATTTTAAACATATATCAATATAAGAGAAATAATTAATATTTTATTTAATTAAAGTCTAATAGTCTTAATATGTGTGTGTGTGTATGTTGGGTTCAATTTCGTTTCTTATTGATACCTTAACTGTTGTAAATATGTTGTAACAATTTGTTGTTTCTCTGGCACAACTATTTTTTAACTCAAGTGAGACGTTAAATAGATAGAAACAAATTAATGTTTCGGAATAATTATTTAGAAGGTCTATTTTGTTCATATAAAGGTATTTCCAGCCATGTTTTAGTTGGGACCTTAAATCTCTTGCCGGGAGAGGACATTGTCTTGCATAAATGGTCCTAAGAGCATTGATATTATACTAAAAAGAGTACAAGTTGATTGTTAAATGCTGGAATTATTTCTCTAGCTCAACATTAACTGGATAAGCCCTATATTTGAATAATGTGTAGGGTTTGATATAGCTCCAGTACTTTTTAACTGGACATGTCTTTTTGTATTAAATATATAATGACAAGTGGTAGTAGATTTTAATCTCCACATTTTAGTTAGTAGGTGATATGATAATTTCTCATTAAAACAAAAGAAGATTTCTTTTTAAAAAATACTGAGAGTAAGTCAAATTGTAATATATATATGAATGTATTTGGGGAAAAAAACAAAAGAGATCAATACTTCCACTTAAATTGTTGTGGCATCCACTTAAAATATATAGAGTTGTTAAAAAATAAAAAAAAATAAAAAAATAAACAGAAGGGGACAAAAATTAGAAACAAGATCATAAAGCAGCCGTGCCTAACAAATTAACAATGGTTATGTTTGGTTGTGAATTTGTGATCCTGAATAAGAGACCAAAAGCATTTTTGTTTTTTTCTCAGATAAAAAATATTAGGTACATAATTATCATTTTTTGGTCTCAAATCTTTATTCTATATGTTAATTTGGTCCTTAACGTTTTAAGTGTGTCAATATAGTTCTTAAACTTTTGATATTATGTCAAAATGGTCCATGTTGTTAAGTGACAGGTGGAAAATGCCAAGTGGTGATATGACAATTTCTCATTAAAACAAAAGGAGATTTCTTTTTAAAAAATACTGGGAGTAAGTCAAATTGTAATATATATATGAATGTATTTGGGGAAAAAAACAAAAGAGATCAATACTTCCACTTAAATTGTTGTGGCATCCACTTAAAATATATAGAGTTGTTAAAAAAAAATAATAAAAAAAATAAACAGAAGGGGACAAAAATTAGAAACAAGATCATAAAGCAGCCGTGCCTAACAAATTAACAATGGTTATGTTTGGTTGTGAATTTGTGATCCTGAATAAGAGACCAAAAGCATTTTTGTTTTTTTCTCAGATAAAAAATATTAGGTACATAATTATCATTTTTTGGTCTCAAATCTTTATTCTATATGTTAATTTGGTCCTTAACGTTTTAAGTGTGTCAATATAGTTCTTAAACTTTTGATATTATGTTAAAATGGTCCATGTTATTAAGTGACAGGTGGAAAATGCCACCCAAAATAAAAATTCATTTTTATGTCACCTAAAATGTCACATGAATCCAGTATATACCACATGCCTTGTATGACAACAAAAAAAAAAAAGTAATGCTAGGGACATGCTCCTTTCAACACCCTACTTGCGTGTCAACTTTTAATTGAATTTCAGTAGTTTCACGTAAGTCCACCACATGATCTTAAAGATACTGAAATCTAATCAAGAGAGACACACATGAGTAGGGTGTGAATTTGGGTGCGAGAAGGGGTATGTTATTAGCATTACTAAAACAAAATAGCAAAAAACAAAAAAGAAAAGAAGAGGGGGAAAAAAAAAAAAAGCTTTGGCTGAATTATCTCTATGCAATAACTTTTAACAAGGAAAAAATACAATAGAGAAGCGAAATCATTTATTAGGCTGAATTAAGAAACTAGTAATAACTTATGATAGTAATCTCTATGAATTACTCAAAGAAAGAAAGAAAAAACCGAGGCCAGTTGGAAGAGACAGTAGTTGCTTCCTTTTTAGGAAACGGTTTTAGAGCCTTGAATTGAAGTGCCTTGGCATTTGAGGCGGAGCGTCAAATGGCAACGTTTCCAGCTCAAGCTTCTTAAATGCCACAAGGCCAATGCATTTTTGCAGTATGCAACACGCATTCACTTCACTCATTCGCTCCGCTTTGAGTTTCCACTGTAAAAGTGAATGCAAATAATTGTTTATCAAAACAAGAAAAAAGTAAACGCAAATAATCTTGAGCAAATCTATAGCTAAAAATTCTAAATATGAAGGGTAATGATTCTCTCATACTCATTATTTCACATCTACTTTTCATATTTTAAATGTGGATATTATCTTTTTGTCTTTTAAGATTTGTACATTAGCCCATGCAGTATTAAATAAAAGAGTGTATGCAAAATGAGTAAAAGAGAATATTTGCCGCTACGAAAAAGAGATAGATATAATTTCATATACATGATTATTTTGTCTTAAAAAATGGAGATATATTTTCCACTCTGATTGTTAATGTTGAAGGTTGGCTTGAGCAAACCTACAACTATGATAACAAGACCTTGTGATGAACTCTAAAACTCTTAATAACTTCATTTTAGATGAATAGATAAATTATAAAAGCTTTCTTATTAAATAAAACTTAATTAATTTAATATAATGTCAGTGTGGACAAAATATGTTCAAGTTTCAAATCTCTAAAAGCACATTATATATATATATATATATATATTGCACATGACAAATCACATGTGAAGAAGAGTAATCAATTCTCTGAGTTTTTACTCAATAGGATTTTAAACATCATATGCAAGTATTTTTTTTTTTTTTTTTTTTTAAACAAAAATCTATGCCAAAATGGCAAATTTTCATGCATAGCTGTTAGTTAACAAAGAAAGGGTGTGCAACCTGAAAAGTTCTCTCAAAATCTATAGAGTTTATCACAGAAACTCAGGAAACGAAAAACAGAGAAAAGAGAGAAAAACAGAGAGAGAGAAAAGTTTAGAAACTTCTTCAAGTATTATCTCACTGAATACAACTCTCAATACAATTAACAATGGAGGCTACCATCTATATTTATACATACAGAGTGAGGGATAGTGAGCACGAAAGAGATTAATAACCGTCTCACACGTGCTCTAACAAACTCACACACGTGCACTCCCAAAGCTAACAAACTGCTAACTAATTGACAGTTCAATAACATTATACACATACACTGAAACGGTACCATTTTCTTTAATGAGAAAACATCTACTTCATACACAAAACGGCACCGTTCCTTTTAATGAGAAACGGTGACGTTTTGTTTTAATTTTCCTTTATGTTTGCCCAGCCTTATGCACGACACCGTTTTGATAGAATTAGCCATTGAAGCTTCTTCTTCTTCTTCCTCATGATTTGAATTTGCTAGACCTCCAGTACTACAATGGCTTCCAGTACTACCATGGCTTTCATCCCCCCTCAAACGAATGGGGAATTTCCACATGAGTTTGGAGGTTAGCCAATTGAACCTAGGAGAAGGAAGACCTTTAGTAAACAGATCAGCCAACTGATCATGAGTGGAGATGAACTTAAGCATCACATCACGCTTGAGAACCTTTTCACGAACGAAATGGTAGTCAACTTCAATGTGTTTGGTACGGGCATGAAACATAGGATTAGTAGCAATGGCTAGAGCACTAACATTATCACACCAGAGAAGAGGAGGATGAGGAAGGAAAAGACCAAAATCTAGAAGAAGCATACGAATCCAATACAACTCAGCAGTAGTGGAAACCAAGGCACGGTATTCAGCCTCAGTGGATGAACGAGAAACAGTGCCTTGTTTCTTGGCAGACCAGGAGATAGGAGAATTGCCAAAGAATAGGACCATACTAGTAAGGGAACGCCTATCCACAGGGTCTCCAGCCCAATCAGAATCACTATAAGCAGATAAAGAGATAGGACCAGGAGTGAAGGCAATTCCAAAATGTAACGTGCCTTGTAGGTATCTAAGAATCCGTTTGGCTGCCTGAAGATGATTCTGAGTTGGAGTACTCATATGTTGACAAGCTTGTTGAACAACAAAAGAAAGGTCTGGTCTTGTAAATGTGAGATATTGTAAGGCACCAACCAAGCTTCTATAGGTTGTAGGATCAGACAATAATGGATTGTCATTAGGTAAGAGATGACAGTTAGGAGAGGAAGGAGTTTTACATGGCTTACAATCAGTCATGCCAAACTTCTTAATAAAATCTGAGGCATATTTGGCCTGATGAACAAACAACCCAGAGGAATTGTAATCAATTTGCAAGCCAAGGAAGTAATGTAGTATGCCAAGATCTTTGAGATCAAAGTCATCACCTAACAGTCTGATCACAGAAGAGACAAAACCAGATTTGTTGCCTGTGATTATGATATCATCCACGTATAGCAACAGAAACACAATTGAAGAACCATGCCTCAAAATGAAGAGATTGTTATCTGCAGCAGAAGCACAAAAGCCAATATGCAACAATTGAGAAGTAAATCTCTCAAACCAAGCTCTAGGAGCTTGTTTGAGACCATAAAGTGCCTTGTGAAGAAGACAGACATGCTGAGGGAAGGCAGGATCAACATAGCCTTGAGGCTGAGCCAAATAAACCTCTTCTTTAAGAACCCCATGCAAAAATGCATTGCTGACATCCAACTGCCTCAGTTCCCAACCAAATTGTACAGCCAAAGCTAGAAGAAGTCTAACAGTTGCAAACTTCACCACGGGACTAAAGGTCTCATCATAGTCCATGCCATACTGTTGGAGATACCCCCTTGCAACCAGCCTGGCTTTATATCTTGTTATAGTCACTGTGCCTTTTCAACTTATAAACCCATTTGCAAGTGACTACATTTTTATGGGGAGGAAGAGGAACCAAAGTCCAAGTATTCTACTTCTTTAGGGACTGAAACTCAGCATCCATAGCAGTTACCCATTGAGGGAATTTAGAGGCAATAGTGAAGGAAGGAGGTTTTGTGATGGTGTAATCAGCTTGAACCTGCATAACTCTAGGCTTATAGATACCATGCTTTGACCTTGTGAGCATTGGATGAGAATTAGTGGAGGCAGGAACAATAGCATTAGAATTAGACACACTAGGAGCAGGAAGTGAGGAAGAGTTAGAATTACCATGAGCAGTAATAGGTAAGGAAGTAGGAATAGAGGAAGGGACAGCCAAAGGTGGAGGAACAACAGGAATAGGAATTGATGAGATCAGGTGGTGTGGAGACAATGGTAGACTCAGTAGGTGAAATAGAAACAGACTCATCAACAAGGTGTGGAGGTTGAGAAAACCAATTAGAAAGAGATGATGAGAAAGGAATATGAGGATCAGTGAAGCTAGAATTATGAGCAAAAGGGAAGAGAGACTCATTAAACAAAACATGACAGGCAATGTAGATTCTGTTAGAAGTTGGATCAAGACATATGTAGCCTTTAGAAAGTGGAGGATAGCCAAGAAATATGCAGGGTTTAGATCTAGGTTGCAGTTTGTTTTGATTAAATGGCTTGAGGTATGGATAGCATGCACAACCAAAAGCTTTAAGAGCATGAAGAGGTGGTGATTTTGAATAAACCTTCTCCCAAGGTGAGTGAAAACCTAAGACTGAAGAAGGCATTCTGTTGATAAGATAAGTTGCAGCAGAGAAAGCATAGGACCAATAATTGAGAGGAAGATGAGACTGGTATAAAAGAGTAAGACCAGTTTCAACTATATGCCTGTGCTTTCTCTTTGAAACACCATTTTGCTCAGGAGTACGAGGGCAGTAAGATTGGTGAAGAATGCCAGAGGTTGAACAAAAAGATTTAAACTCATTGTTAATGTACTCAGAGCCATTATCAGTTCTTAGAACCTTAAGTTTAGAAATGAACTGAGTTTCAACCATGGACTTAAAGTGCTTGAAAACAGAAAGAACCTCAGTTTTATGTTTGAGAAGGAATAACCAGGTAAAACGGGAGTAATCATCAACAAAAATCACATAGTAATTGAATCCAAGCAAAGAAGTGATTGGATAAGGACCCCAAACATCACTGTGCACAAGTTCAAGAATTGAATTTGAAACAAGAGGTGTTTTATTCAAATGAAATCTGTGCATTTTTGCACTTATACAGTATTCACAAGATGAACAAACTTCATCAATCTGAGACAAAGAAACAGAAGGAAATACAGATTTTAAAGCAGAAAGTAAAATCTTAGAGCTTGGATGCCCAAGTCTACGATGCCATAGCAAAATATTATGTGGTTTGAGAGTGACAAATGCAGGATTCTGAACAGAATTGAAGCAGGAAGTTGAAGACAGATTAGGATTAGATGGAATGGAGTAAACTCCATCTTTACTCAATCCTGTGTAGAGGATCTTCCCCGTGGGTAAATCCTGAATTAAGAACTTATGTGCATCAAAATAACAAAAAGCATTATTTTGAAGGCAAAGTTTATGAACAGATAGAAGATTGGATGCAAGGTTAGGCACTCTTAAAATGTTATCAAGCCTAAAGTTATAAGTTAAGGTTCGAAGCTCACCATTACCAATGTGAGTGACTGGTAGTTCTTGTCCATTGCCAATTGTGACAGTCTCTGATCCTTGAACTGGTTGCTGCATAAGAGAGAGTTGTGACAGGTTAGGTGTCACATGGTTTGAGCAACCAGTGTCAATGAGCCAAGCATTGGAAGCTTGAACTTGAGCAGCATTAGCCACCATAGAAGCCAGTTTTACAGGTGGATGCCTCCCTTGATATGTGAAGTCCATTCTATGGTAACAATCAAGGGCAGAGTGACCATTCTTGCCATAGATCTGACAGATAGGCCTACTTGATTGGCCTGGATTCTGGTTAGTTGATTGTTTAGATTGATTAAAATTCTGAAACTGAAGAGAACCTCCTAAATTTCCTGGGTTGAAACTGCTTGAGTTGAAATTCTGAAACTGATTAGGATTGGAATAACTTCCACCACCATAGTGAGAACCTCCAAAATTATGATGATTACCTCAACCTCTTCCTCTCTGATTATTATTTCTACCTCCTCTTCCTTGTTGAAAACCTTGAGAATGAAACCTTGCAGCCATAGCCATAGAAGATGAATCAACTGTATTAGATCTCTTTTTAATTACTCTCTCTTCAGCATTGAGCAAAACATTCAACTCCTCTACTGACAATACATCACTCCTAGTTCTAATTGTTGAACTGAATGAATCAAATTCAGAGGGAAGACCATCAAGAATAATGTGGAGCAACTTTTCATCATCCACAAACACAGAAACAGCAGCCAATCTATCTTTGGCTTGCTTAATTTTTTGAAAATATCCATCAATGGAATCAACACCTTTCTTAATTGCATTCAGCTCATTTCTCAGACTCATCACATGAGACCTTGAGACAGATGCAAATCTTTTCTCTAACACCTTCCAAACTCACCTAGCAGATTTTTGCCCAATTGTAATAGCAAGAATTGCAGGAGAAAGAGTAGAATTCAAGAAATTGAACATTGCTTGTTCACGATTCTTCCAAGCTATGAAAGTTGGATTAACCTCAACAGTAAAATTACCAGATGAATCTTTAAGAAATCTATCTGGAGCAGATTGAATCATCAAGAACATCAATCATTGAATAGGTATCAAGAATTACCTCGATTTGATGTTTCCAGACTATGTAGTTTCCATAATCGAGCTTCACAGTCATCATTGATGATATGTTTGATAACAGCAACAGTGAAGTATTCACTGGTAAACTTGCAGTAGCCATAGCAGGCAGATTAGTTGAAGCAGATGCTGAAGAAGACGAAGCCATTGAAATGGATCAATGCTCTGATACCATGAAAAGTTCTCTCAAAATCTATAGAGTTTATCACAGAAACTCAGGAAACGAAAAACAGAGAAAAGAGAGAAAAACAGAGAGAGAGAAAAGTTTAGAAACTTCTTCAAGTATTATCTCACTGAATACAATTCTCAATACAATTAACAATGGAGGCTACCATCTATATTTATACATACAGAGTGAGGGGTAGTGAGCACAAAGGAGATTAATAACCATCTCACACGTGCTCTAACAAACTCACACACGTGCACTTCCAAAGCTAACAAACTACTAACTAATTGACAGTTCAATAACATTATACACATACACTGAAACGGTACTGTTTTCTTTAATGAGAAAACATCTACTTCATACACAAAACGGCACCGTTCCTTTTAATGAGAAACGGTGACATTTTGTTTTAATTTTCCTTTATGTTTGCCCATCCTTAAGCACGACACCGTTTTGATAGAATTAGCCGTTGGAGCTTCTTCTTCTTCTTCCTTATGATTTGAACTTGCTGGACCTCCAGTACTACAATGGCTTCCAGTACTACCATGGCTTTCACAACCTAGAGGCTAAACAAGATAGAGAAAAGGAACATGGAGAGAGATGAAAGAGAGTCTACAGCAATTACAAAAAAGAAATCCAATTTTATAATTATATAGGGCCATTTGAATTAGTCTCTTTAATTAATTGCAAGAATGGAATGCATCTTATTTATGTAACTTTAAATGGGGGAATCAAGTTTTTTGGAACTTCAATGGGCATAAATTGCCCTCTCTTTTTTTGGTCCATGCATCGTTCTGGGCTATAAGCCAAGGACAGTGAGAGATCAATCCGTAAAGTTGCAAAGGGACACTAACCTCATGAATGTTGTTAACCAATCATAGCATCATATCGATAAGCTTAACCAAAAAAGAAGCGTCAGTCGTTTAGCTTTACCTCAAAGAAGGGCCGGGTATTTAGGCGTGGCCATCTCAGCATTTATTGCGCACCAATAGCCTCACATCGCATAATTGCATTTATAGTGATACGATTACACTCCTTACTGGGCAGGTCAAAACTGCTTAAGTATTCCCTACAGACCGATGTGAGAGTAATATAAGCGATGTTAATCGCAAAACCTGAGGCTGGTATATAAGCGATGTGTTGGCTCAATCACCCCCCAATTGTTGTTGTTAACATCATCACATGCATTCACCACAAGCAACAAGATTTCAGAACAACCCAATTACTGCATGTGAGGCGACAAGGAAATAAACCAACACATATTTCGGTATAACTTGACAAAGGAATTAATAATTTTGTAATTTGGATTGAGGAAAATTCATCTATTATTAAGTCATCTGTAATTTAGGATGCTTTGTATTTATCTTCTTCTTAATAAAGTTACCGTATTTTCCATAGAAAAAAAAAAACATTACAAGCATCACAACTAGTTGTTGAATGTTGAGTTTCATTAAGAATATATATTTTTTTAATTTTGTTCTAGGAATTATTTCTTAATAATTAATAGGGTTTTCTTAAACTTAAAAAATTATAAAAAAGGCAAAATTGGAGTCAAGTATCAACTATCAAATTATTCTCGCATAAAAAAAAAAATCAATTATCCGAGTGAAAGAATTTAGATTTGTTTGTGTTTGCTGGTCTAGTAATGTGTGACCTCTTTTCTAAGGTGTAAAATGAGAACTTTGGTGTCAAGAAATTAATGAGTCATGCACAAGCTAGATAAATTGTTTCCAAAGAGACAACATGCCCTGTTATAGCATATTTCTTAATTCTTGTACAATCTCAAGGACTGCAGACTGCAGAGTATAGTGTGCAAAGTGCTATTTCAGGTTATACCCTGTTATGGAGAATAGTCTTTGATGGTTCCAACTTCCTAATAAATTCAAGGTTTTTCTAACCCCATGTTTAGAATAGGCCTACGCCTTGGATGTCCAAAAAAGAGCTCACTCACTTGGGTCGTGACATTTCAATGTCCAAGAAACAAAAAAGGGCTGCTTCACTGGGCTCTTTTTTCACGTTAATGGTTATAATCATAATTAACTCAATCTAGAAGCTTAGAATTAGGGCAATGTTCAAGTAGGGGCAGGTGAATAAATTTGATTTGAAGCTAAAAAAGATCCTTTAGGCTTTAGGCTTTAGGCTTTTACCAACACAATGGGATTTGATGGATTTCGGCTTTAAAACAAAAGTAAGAAGCACCTACATGCTTAGGCTAAGCTTCTTGAAGGTTTTATTTAAGTGGAATTATGATGCTTCTGTTGAACAAATTATGAATTTTGTTGATATTTTCTTCTGTTGGGTGATTACTATGTTGCTCCTTTTTTTGTGGTGAAGAAAAAATGGGATTTAAAATATGGTGCTTAAACAACATGTGCATTAAAAGAAGAAGAAAAAAAAAACCTGTTTATGTTCATTTATTTAGCAAACAAGTCAAATTCAAGCCTAAGTTTAGACTTGACTATTAAATGAGCCAAGCTAAAAAATAATGATGCATTCATGAACATGTGGCTTGACTTAGGTGTTGTATCTAAGTTTTGGTTAAAATTTAAAAGGAGCACTAAGGAACAACACTTAAGGTATTATATTTAAATTTTGAGAAAAGTTAACGAATGTTGTAAGGGTATTTATTTTAAGGAATATTTTTAGAAATTTTTTACATTTCCCATAAAAGTGATATTAATTTTTTTTTTAAATGTCTCATTAATAAATGAGATTAAGGGCATTCGTTAACATAGCCCTTAAGGTATTGTATTTAAATTTTGGGAGAAGTTAACGAATGCTATAAGGATATTGATTTAAGGAATATTTTTAAAATTTTTTTATATTTCCCACAAAAGTGATATTAAAACTTTTTAAAAATATCTCATTAATAAATTGGACTAAGGGCATTTATTAACATAGTCCTTAAATTTTAACTAAAATTACTAAATGAATGCTAACAGCGTTAAATAATGTGTCAAGGAAGAATTCTTATAATTTTGGTCCTTAGAGCAATCAATTCTTTAATTGGATTAGAAAAAGAAACTTTTAAGAAAATCCTATGAGATTCTTTACATACCTAATTAGGTACCCAATTGGATTATTAGTTTCTTACGCGTTGTCATATGAGAAATTGAGAATTAGTCATTTCATGTACAAATTACAGAACCAATTGTTTAGATTGAACGAGTTAAATCATTCTGGCCTCAAGATATTCAAGTCTTTTTAAAATACATCTCCCTTCCTCTCTTATGAATGCTTTACTAGTCGAATATATTCCCTTTGGTTGAGTTATTTGCTTGTTTGAGTCTGGGGCCTAGTTGATTTGACAAGTGAGTAGCTAAAACCGAATTATGCCTGATATTCCTTAGCCAACGCTTGTCTTGAACCCTTGGCTAAGGAAACTAATCAATAGGTACTTATCCACAAAACAACATGTCTGGATGATATCTTCTGAGATCTGAGAGTTGTAACTCTGAAAATATCTTTTGAACTACTAATCTCATAGTTATTAAGTTCCTCCTTCTTTCACTAATAAAAATTGAATTCAAGATCCTTGTTTGTTCATATGTGATATATATTCTCTTTATCATCAATGAAAAAGAAGGTTGAACACTATGTACTAGAGTTGAGAGAAGTTCATGTTGTGAAATAAACCAAAAAGATTACAAAATATTTGTTGTTACATACATATTTATATGAATGACATTTGTACATAGCTATATCATTCCCCTCCTCTCCTCTCCCATCCCATTCCTCTAATTTTCCTCATTCATATAATAAGATTAATCTTTACATACTTTTTTTTTTTTTTTTTGTTTTGGAGAAACTATCTTGACATACTTGATGTATTTTGAGTGGTGCATTAACAAAGAATTGGCCAAAAAAAAGAAAAAAGAAAGTTGTATAAACTGTAATACAGGGGAAAGTGCATTGGAATTTGTGATTGAAATGAGTGGTTGGAAAACTTGAGTGGTGCATTAACAAAAAGTTGGCAAAACATTATAAAAAAAAAAAGTTGTAAAAACTGTAATACAGGGGAAAGTGCATTGGAATTTGTGATTGAAATGAGTGGTTAGAAAACTAAAGGGAAGAAAAGGTGGGGAAAAGAAATAATAAGCAAAGAGGAAATTTCTTAAGTAGTTTAGGAGTAATACTCTTTTTTCTTATATGAGGAGTGGATCTTATCATGAGACCAACATTTTATGTGAGAGGAAGAAACGTTATTCCTGAAGTATCTAAATATTTTCTAAGTAAAAAAGATTAATATCTGACTTTTATGAGTTGTAATTTTGAAAATATTTTTTGAATATAAGATTTGTTTGTTAATATGAATGACATTTGTACATAGATATATCATTAACCTCCTCTTCTCTCCCATTCCTCTAATTTTCCTCATTCAAGTTATAAGTTTAATCTTTACATACTTGGTGTATTTTGAGTGGCGCATTAACAAAAAGTGGGCAAAACTAAAAGAAGTTCTAGAATCCTCAAATACAAGGGAAAGTGCATCGTGAATTTGTGACTGAAATGAGTGGTTGGAAAACTAAAGAGGAAGAAAAAGGTGGGGGAAAAGAAATAATAAGCAATGAAGGTGAGCAAAGAAGATTAAACTCTCTGAGGCAAAATTATTAGTCAGAAAAGAGCTTTTTGGAAAGATAAAGTAGAGAAAAGGAAGGTCACCACTCTCTGCAGGAAAAACTGCTTTGTTTGGTTGGAAGTTGGATTTTCTTTGTCTGACGTGGCCACTGCCCACTGCTTCCTCTTTTCCATGTACACGTCCCTTACGCTATAATACGCATCCTTCCCCATGCTAAGATACGCACTACACAAAAATAAATTCTAACTAAAAAGTAAAGACATAATAAATTATTACAATATTTTTACAATAATTAAGCTGTCGTTACTTATATGTCAAAATAAAATAATAATATATTATATTAAGATGTTGTGGGGCCCGGGGGCTTGGAATTTTCGGCCCACCTCTAGACTGGCCCAAGGCCCATGCCGAGGATCAATGGCTGTCCCAGGCAGCTGTCTAGGGACTTTTCGGCCCTCCGGGCCGCGCCGAGGACAACCCTGTCCTCGGCATACCTATCCTGATCCCAGTACAGGCAGTCACATCCACACTTAATGCGTCTACCTAACTCCCCTGGCAATCTCAGTGTTGAGGGGACTCCTGAACGGCGAAACCTTGGGTGCCGCGATCCACAGTACGGTGGGAAACGTGACTGATAGGACAAGTCCTTAAGCAGTGGTCTGGATGACTGACAGTTGGAAGGCTAGGATTGGCCAAAGAGGGTATATAAATGCAAGGAGCCCTTCAGAGTAGGGGCTCCTCGGCCATCCGAGGAGCAACCCCCCAGACGATAAGAACAAAGAAAAAGCCCCCAGGAAGGAAGAACACTTCAGGCGAGCCGGTGGCAAGCCTGTTGGCGCCGAACCCTACGACCCACTCTCTAAACAAATTTATTGCTGGGGGATCTACGACGAAACGAGCCCCTACAATTGGCGCCGTCTGTGGGGAGGGTTAGTGCGCTGACCGGCGCAACCGGCGGTCTTTTCAAAGCAAATGCCATGCAAAAAGGTGGCGGTGCAAAAGAAAGAAGAAGAAAGAAAAAATTCTGCAGCAAAAAAAAAAAAAAAAAAAAAAAAAAAAAAAAAAGAAAAGAAAAAAAAAAAAAACTCAACATCAAACGGAAAGGATTCTTTATCATTTCATAGAAAAAGAGTTACAGATACAATCAGAGGCTCAGGCAGGCTTGTTTTACAAGCTTTATTACAAGCTAATCCTACAATCGGAGGCTCAGGCGGTCCGATCCTACAACTAGCTAGGGGAGAGGGAAGTGTCAACCCGTGCTTTTATTGGCATCAGCAGAACGGGAGAGCTTGACAATAAAAGCGGGGAAGGGGGGCTGAGGCTGGCTTGCTTCAAAGCGGAAGCTTGAACAAAGGGAGGAGCAGATGCAGGGGCACCGGAACGTCCTCCCCCGTGATGTTCCCTTGATGCTCTCCAATCCTCCCGAGCGCCGGCCGTTGGAGACGGCAACACTCGGGCGCCAGACACGACGTAAGTTCGCGTATCTTCTCCACCGAAGGTGCGCTCCGGGGAAAGATGTTAGGTACTCCAACAATGTCCCACCTGGCCACCGCGTGCAACACTGCTGGTGTTACGCCGAGGCTCAGCCGCACCAGAAACCCAGTGGGGGCTGCGGCCACGGCAGCCCTTAACTCCATATCTCCTAACTCCGGTCACAATCCCGACGGGGTTATTAAAGGGGCATGGGGAGTGGAAAGATGGTTTTCTTTCTGTTCGAGTTGGGAAGCTCATGGGGTATGAAGAAACCATCCCCCCAGAAAGCCTTATATAGAGGGGGAGAGTTGGTGACAGTCAATTCGCGCAGAATTCGAAGAGTGAGTTACCGAGGCGGCGGGCAATAATGAAGCCACCAAATTCCAAGGGGGCTGCAGACCGTTGTACTTCTGTCGATTTACGAGACCATTAATGAAGGCGCGTCTCGCGCACCGAAGCGTCAGGCGCAGAACACGAACGGCCAAGAAACGCTTCCCCGATAGAAGATGGGGAAACTAATTACTTCAGAAGACCAAGTGTTAGACAGAACCAAGGCCCTGCATGGTCCTCGGACTCAGGCCTATGGGGAAACTAATTACTTCAGAAGACCAAGTGTTAGACAGAACCAAGGCTCTGCATGGTCCTCGGACTCAGGCCTATGGGGAAACTAATTACTTCAGAAGACCAAGTGTTAGACAGAACCAAGGCTCTGCATGGTCCTCGGACTCAGGCCTATGGGGAAACTAATTACTTCAGAAGACCAAGTGTTAGACAGAACCAAGGCTCTGCATGGTCCTCGGACTCAGGCCTATGGGGAAACTAATTACTTCAGAAGACCAAGTGTTAGACAGAACCAAGGCTCTGCATGGTCCTCGGACTCAGGCCTATGGGGAAACTAGCCACTACTTATGAAGGCAGCACCTGTGCCTAGGTCTTGCATGGTCCTCGGACCCAAGCCTACGGAGAGCTAGCCACTACTTATGAAGGCAGCACCTGTGCCTAGGTCTTGCATGGTCCTCGGACCCAAGCCTACGGAGAGCTAGCCACTACTTATGAAGGCAGCACCTGTGCCTAGGTCTTGCATGGTCCTCGGACCCAAGCCTACGGAGAGCTAGCCACTACTCATGAAGGCAGCACCTGTGCCTAGGTCTTGCATGGTCCTCGGACCCAAGCCTACGGAGAGCTAGCCACTACTTATGAAGGCAGCACCTGTGCCTAGGTCTTGCATGGTCCTCGGACCCAAGCCTACGGAGAGCTAGCCACTACTCATGAAGGCAGCACCTGTGCCTAGGTCTTGCATGGTCCTCGGACCCAAGCCTACGGAGAGCTAGCCACTACTCATGAAGGCAGCACCTGTGCCTAGGTCTTGCATGGTCCTCGGACCCAAGCCTACGGAGAGCTAGCCACTACTCATGAAGGCAGCACCTGTGCCTAGGTCTTGCATGGTCCTCGGACCCAAGCCTACGGAGAGCTAGCCACTACTCATGAAGGCAGCACCTGTGCCTAGGTCTTGCATGGTCCTCGGACCCAAGCCTACGGAGAGCTAGCCACTACTGATGAAGTCAGCACCTGTGCCTAGGTCTTGCATGGTCCTCGGACCCAAGCCTACGGAGAGCTAGCCACTACTCATGAAGGCAGCACCTGTGCCTAGGTCTTGCATGGTCCTCGGACCCAAGCCTACGGAGAGCTAGCCACTACTGATGAAGGCAGCACCTGTGCCTAGGTCTTGCATGGTCCTCGGACCCAAGCCTACGGAGAGCTAGCCACTACTCATGAAGGCAGCACCTGTGCCTAGGTCTTGCATGGTCCTCGGACCCAAGCCTACGGAGAGCTAGCCACTACTTATGAAGGCAGCACCTGTGCCTAGGTCTTGCATGGTCCTCGGACACAAGCCTACGGTGAGCTTGCCACTATCTTTAAAAGCAGCAACAGGATCTTCCATAAAAGGCTAATCACTTGCCGGAGGATTGAAGCGCTGAGCTAACTATTTGGGAAAAACCAACCAGCGGAAGGCCTTGGGGGGAATGAGGGCTGTGGGTGTCAAAACCCTCCTCCCCGTTCAAGGGAACGTGCAGCAGGATTTTGAGGGGCTATTGTGGGGCCCGGGGGCCTGGAATTTTCGGCCCACCTCTAGACTGGCCCAAGGCCCATGCCGAGGATCAATGGCTGTCCCAGGCAGCTGTCTAGGGACTTTTCGGCCCTCCGGGCCGCGCCGAGGACAACCCTGTCCTCGGCATACCTATCCTGATCCCAGTACAGGCAGTCACATCCACACTTAATGCGTCTACCTAACTCCCCTGGCAATCTCAGTGTTGAGGGGACTCCTGAACGGCGAAACCTTGGGTGCCGCGATCCACAGTACGGTGGGAAACGTGACTGATAGGACAAGTCCTTAAGCAGTGGTCTGGATGACTGACAGTTGGAAGGCTAGGATTGGCCAAAGAGGGTATATAAATGCAAGGAGCCCTTCAGAGTAGGGGCTCCTCGGCCATCCGAGGAGCAACCCCCAAGACGATAAGAACAAAGAAAAAGCCCCCAGGAAGGAAGAACACTTCAGGCGAGCCGGTGGCGAGCCTGTTGGCGCCGAACCCTACGACCCACTCTCTAAACAAATTTATTGATGGGGGATCTACGACAAAACGAGCCCCTACAGATGTAATTAAAAACAAATTATTGTGAAAAATATTATAAAATTTTATTATGTAAACAAAATTTCTCAAATTTTAAATTGGTATGATTTTTTAATATTTTTTTTAAAGCATGATATAGAAAACAGCAAGTTGCCTTCTTCTGAAGCAATTAAAAAAAAAAAAAAAAAATCCTAAAAGTAGCTTTATCTTGAAAAAAATACGTAGTATCAAATGATGCCACATCATCTGATATCAAATAGGCAAATACCTTCTCCCTTGTCTTAGCCCATAAGCCAAAAAAAAAAGAAAAAAGAAGAAGAAGTGGTAGCTCAAAAAAATCTCTATCTCATTTGGTTGCATATTCCGAAAGTTGTTCTTAGGGAATGATAGAAAGTCTTTGAAATATATTATTTTTTAATCCTTATCCTGATTTTAATGAATGATAAAATGAAAAAAAAGAAAGAAAAAGAATATCTATATCATAATTTTTTTTATGTGTAATATTCCAAGAATATGTGCAAGAGCACATTTTTTACTTGTTTTTTTAGTAGTGTTCTGTGGGGCCCGGGGGCCTGGAATTTTTGGCCCACCTCTAGACTGGCCCAAGGCCCATGCCGAGGATCAACGGCTGTCCCAGGCAGCTGTCTAGGGACTTTTCGGCCCTCCGGGCCGCGCCGAGGACAATCCTGTCCTCGGCATACCTATCCTGATCCCAGTACAGGCAGTCACATCCACACTTAATGCGTCTACCTAACTCCCCTGGCAATCTCAGTGTTGAGGGGACTCCTGAACGGCGGAACCTTGGGTGCCGCGATCCACAGTACGGTGGGAAACGTGGCTGATAGGACAAGTCCTTAAGCAGTGGACTGGATGACTGACAGTTGGAAGGCTAGGATTGGCCAAAGAGGGTATATAAATGCAAGGAGCCCTTCAGAGTAGGGGCTCCTCGGCCATCCGAGGAGCAACCCCCAAGACGATAAGAACAAAGAAAAAGCCCCCAGGAAGGAAGAACACTTTAGGCGAGCCGGTGGCAAGCTTGTTGGCGCCGAACCCTACGACCCACTCTCTAAACAAATTTATTGCTGGGGGATCTACGACAAAACGAGCCCCTACATGTTCTATTTCAATTTTTTTTTTTAACTTAAAAAATAGAGAATAATTTTCCAAGGAAGGAAAACAAATTATGTTATTCGAATTCTTTATAATTATCTTTAAAATTGCTCTTCTGAAAACACAATCTAATATTTATTAAAGTCTTTGAAAAGGTTTCAAACAGGGATGAAGTCAGGACTTAGAGTTTGGAGAGGCGGAAGTATAAAAAAAAAAATCATTATGAAAGTCCAAATAAGCATCAATTTTCCTCTAAAAAAAGCATACATTTAATATTAACAAACTGTTAACAAAAACAAAGATGCAAAATTATTGTTTCTTAATACATTACACTGCAATCATTTATAAAAATAGAACTCAGCGGTTTTTTTTTTTGGTGTGTGTGTGTGTGTGTGTTTGTGTTTGTGTGTGTCTTTGATGCGTGTGTTTGTTGCTGGTTAAAGACAACATTATTTTGTTAAAACTTTTAAAAGGCCAGATTTTTTGTTTTGGGTAAAATTAGTTGATTGAGCTTAATTATTTTTAGCTATGCTATTTGTCATTTTTGTTGTTAGACTAATTTTTTGGGGCTAGTTAATTTTGTTCTAGATTTTAGATCTATAACTTTTTTTATGGTCTTTAAAATGATCAATAATATTGTTAAGGGAGATTAAGTGTAATTTTATTGAACCAAATTGCTAAAGTTAGTACATAACATAAGTAACTATATACTAGTATTTAAAAAAAATTAAAAAATTGGGGGGGCCCAAGCATAGTTCCGTCAATGGTTTCAAAGGCTAATCTTAAAGGTTTGAACATACATTTTCAAATATAACATATGCACATACTATCTTATACATTAGATTTTGATATCAATGATCCATCTTAATTTGATTGATTGATGGACTTTTGATTTGAACAATTATTCAATAAATATTAAATTTGTCACCAATCAAACCTTCTCAACTGGGACTTGAACAGTTATCCCCTAAACATTATATATGTGACCAATTAAACTTTTTATTAATAACAAAAGATAATAATAATAATATTTCAAAATTTTTAATGTTTTGAAAATAATTATGCATACATTACTTTATTAAAATTTCAAATTATAACAAAAATATTGATACAAGATTTTTATTTTTTAGATACAATTTAATAGTTAAGAAAGAAAAAATTTGAATTTTGAACATTTTCATTAATATTATTTAAAATTATTAATTAAACAACAAAACTCTTAGTAAAATATATTAAAGTTTTGATAATAATTTAATGTTTTCTTTATTGTCTTTTTTTCTTAAAAAATAAAAAGCATTAAACAAGTTTCTACTTTCTGGGTGTTGCGCGCGTGGTAGTATGTTGAAATAAGGTTTTGTTTTTGTCCTTAGTCCTCACACCCACCACCAAAAGAAAGCTTAACTGACAAGAAAATACATTAAAATGGTTTGGTGCTAAAATATGCGCTTAATTAACTCTACTTTGGATGCTCACTCTTCTTGGGTCTCGAGCTTTCCTCTCTCTCACTCTCTCTCTTTATTTGTAAAGAATGAACAAAAGTGGGGCACTCTGGAACTAGAAGGCTTTTTTAAGCTTCTCTAGTTCTCTGCCGTCACGTGTTCAAACCCAACCCATAAGTCCATAGCCATTGTTGTAGTAGTATTAAAATTAGTTGTATAGTTTTCAATCCAAAACATCTCTCTGTCTCTCACAGTTTCCATGTCAGGACCATTGTTTTCTTGTCTTTTTTATCTTTTACTAAACTTACCAGAAAACCTGTTTGAGGCTGTACTTTGAGACCCAGTTGTTTTTATTTTTTTTATTTTTAAAGGGTGATATTTCTATTATTATTGTTCTATTGCTGAGCTATGGAGATTTTTAGAACTGGGTAGATTTTGTTTTTAATGTTCTTTTTTGGGTCTCTTTTATTTAAGTCCTTGATGGGTCAGTAAAGGTAAGAGTAGCTGATTCAGGATTTGGTTTTGTGGGGATGATTATGAAGATCAATTTTGGCTGAGTATAGCTGGGAAAATCAGTGACACAACACAAGCGCAGCCATTTGGTGGTTATTCTTTCAGCTTTTGTGGGTATGTGACTTTTTTTGGAATATCTAAAAATGGCTATTCTTTCTCCTTTGAGCTTTGATTACCTTTTTGGCTTATTTGAGAATTGAGATCAATGAATGACCAGGGTTAACTAGGCATGTGGTGTGAGAACAGACAATTTAGGCTTAGGAAACCATCTCAACGTATTGAACTTGAAAAACAAGTGATAACAAAAAGATAACACATCTGGATATTTTTGTTACAGAGTTGTGGATTAGTTAATTGTTGTAAAAAAGTTTTGAAACTGGGTACTTTTATTTTACCTTTATTATTTGGGATTTATTTTTTGGAGCAAAAAGTGTAAAAGCATGTTGTGATAAAACTCTAGGGTTAATTTGGATGTGAAGTGATTTGGATTATCATCTTATAATTTGATGACCGTTTGAACTGGGAAGGATCTGAAAAGTTTATAGGCATTATGAATTTGCAAGGAAGTAATAGGCATTATGAAGTTTCAAGGATGTAGTCCTTGATGTAGTAAGTATATTTTTTGCTTATAGAAGTAGACAAAATTGAACCTGCATTTGAGTTTATTCTTTCTGTTGTATTTTTCAGTTAAGCTAGATACCATAAACTTCTTAGCTGTTACACGTATTGAGCAAAATGGGATGTGTTGCATCGAGGATTGAGAAGGATGAGCGGGTGCAGATTTGCAGGGAGAGGAAGAAGCTAATGAAACAGTTGGTTGGGTTTAGGGGAGATTTTGTGGATGCCCAATTGGGTTATTTGAGAGCATTAAAGAATACGGGAGTAACTCTTCGGCAATTCACTGAGTCAGAGACATTAGAGCTTGAAAATACCCCTTTTGACCTGCAATTGCCTCCCTCACCACCTCCACCATTGCCTCCTCCACCACCTCCTTTTAGCCCTGATTTGAGAAAGTTTGATGAAAATAATAGGAAGGAAGAAGTTCCCCAAAAAGAAAGCACAGAGATTGAAGAGTATGATCGTTGTACCCCATCACCTCTTAGCTCGTGGGACATTTTCGACACTTTAAGGTGTTTGTCACCACATCATCATTACAAGAATAGTGAATTGGTGGAACTAGTTGAGGACGAAAAGTGGGCAGAGACTAAGACAGAATTTGAAGAAGAAGATCAGAAAGAGGAAGCTGTTGCGAAAATTGTTGTAAATCCACTTCCTGAGAAGCCTCAGCCTGTAGAAGTGGTTGATGATAATTCATCAACAATGAGCTGGTATAAAGAAACTGATGATGCATGGAGGAGCAAGAAGACCTTGGAGGGTATTATGTGTGAGTTAGACGATTATTTCCTTAAAGCATCAGCTGGTGGAAAGGAAATAGCTGTTTTTATGGACATTAGTGGAGGGGATACATTTCTTTCATGGGGTCTCGAAGAAAACAAAAGTAAATTCTCTCTCTTTTCAAAAATCTAACATTTATCAAATACTTTCAATTTATCCTTTATATGCTTTCACTTGATACTTGATTGGTACATCTGAAGTGGAAGTTCCACTCGAGTAAATTGACTTTTTCCTAATTTTGTTCATGATGTTTGTTGTATTCTTATTACCATCAATGTTATTGTTCTTATTATATAAAAACTTTCTAATGTAGTGGCATTTCTGTAAAAGACTCTGTGCTTTATAATATTGTTCATGTTCAGATTATACGAAAACTTTCTGATGTAGTGACATCTCTGTAAAGAGCCCTGTGCTTTCTGTTGTTGTTTATGTAATATGTTCTAGCTTCTGGCCCTTGTGGTGGCTTTTTTATTCATTATTAGTAATCGGCATATGCTGCCTTCTGTGTTTAAATAGTTCAGGCAGTCAAGCCGTCATTACAGGCTGATATCTGAAAATAACATGCAAATTGTTGCCTCAATATCATTGGTGCATAATTCTGGACCTTTAAATGTTGTTGTTGAATCTTAGTCTGAATTGCAACATTGTCAAAGAAATTTATGTGGGGAAAACTTCAATTGAAGCTTTAATATAATATATAGAGACACCACTTAATCAAAAAGTTTAACCCTATGGGCTTGGCCCCAATTATGTTATATTAATTCCAACTTCTCTTTTACTTTGCCTCTTTGGCTTACTTTGCTTCTTTGTGGGCCATGAACAAGTTCTACTAACTCCCTCTTGCCTATGGGCTTTGCCTTCTCTTGAGTGTCATCCATGGTCCTTTTGTATGTCATCCATAGGAACCGCATGTTAACCTTGCAAACTCATCCATGGGAACCCTATAAGTCCTCTTCCATGGGAACCTCGCACTGTGTCATTCTTCTTTGCTCTAGCACCATTGGTAATACTATTTTGTTGGGTTGTTATCCAAGATCATCTGTTTGGGGTTTATGGGCTTGCCTTGTACGATTAACACTTGTCTGGCTTCAAGGACATGCACCTCGTCCTTGCTCCAACTACCAAAGCAACCCATCCTCGTTCAACTGCAAAAGAGACTTAGTAACTTTGCCACCTTACCCCACACCACCATGGGTCGTAATACCATTTGTTGAGGAGATAATACTTTGGGGAGATTCCAATTGAGACCTTAATACAACAGGGATATCACCTAAGCCAAAAGCTTAAGCCTATGGTTTAGGCTTATTTATGTTATATTAATTCCTCAGCACCTTTATTTTTATTTCATTTGGGATTTGAACTCACATATATATACCCAATTTTTTTTTTTATATGTGGATCATTCCTTTGGGGTATCAGATCCCAATGTGTAGATGAAATTAAGAGTTTTGGTATAATTCAGAAAATATATGCAGCACTGAATACTGATGACTGTTATTTTATTTCGTTTGTTTTTGGACTATTATGTCTTTGCTTTAGTGACTTTGGGAGGTCAATGTTTTGTGAATCTGATCTTTGGTAGCTTCTTGTTTATCACTGCATCTAAAAGCCATTAGAACCCTACTTGATTGGGGTAGCCCTGGACAGTTTTTGTTGTAAACTGTTGTCATTCTGGTGTGTGATGCATCATTGTAACTTCAGCTTATAATATATATTTGGGTGAACGATACACCACCTAGTTGGTTCTTACTGAGGAATTGCAACAGATTTGGCTGGGTTGAGCATCAAGTATGATGAACATGCTGTCACTTCCGAGCCTTACTGTTAGTCAATAGTTTCAAGTATGTGCAGGACAACCTGGACCAATTAAAAAACATTTTCAATCCCGCGTCTGACTAGGCTAGTTTTTTAATTTTGATATGCACAATTTTTTTCCACCAAAAGAATAATTTTTTACCACTTCTTAATCGAAAAGTCAGCCGCATGGGAAACTGACTAAAATTCTGTACATGTTAAATATATTCATACAGGAACACAATGAATTTGAAAGTGAATTCACATATTATAACTTACATGTGGGTGGAGGAATCTCATACCTAACCTGTCAATGAGAAAGTGGAGTGATAGTTTGGTTCTGAAATAGGCTCCCTCATCTTTCTTTCATCCTTGTTTTACCATACCAAGAAGCATAACACTGGGCTTGGTTCACTTTTATTTTTTATATATTACTTTGAGATGATCATGACTATTGTTCTTGTTTCTTTTTGGTTATGAGATTTAAGCTTCTTGTCTATTGACTTGGCACCTAATATGATCATTTGTGAATAATTTTATCCTAGAAACCTTGTTCTGGTGTAATTGGTTTCTGTTCAAAATATCAATTTGGCTAAAATATCGTTTCCGTCCCTAAAGTTTGCTTCTTCTTCTTTTTTTCCCTAAACTTTTTAAAAAGTCCCCCCCCCCCCCCCCCAAAAAAAATAGTGTAGGAGTGAAAATAGGGACAAATAAATGAATTTTTTCAATAGCTTAGGGATGAAAAAAATAAATTTTTGAAGTTTAAGGACAGAAAGTGTAAATTTTTAATAGTTTAGGGACGAAAAACAAACATGTTAAAGTTTAGGGATGAAAAAAGGAATTTATGCAAACTTTAGGACAAAATCAATATTTTAGCCAATCAATTTATTCCTGTGAGTCTGGCTATTGATGATTTTTGTTATCAAGTTCCTCTAGGAATTTATTATTACTGTATCATTTACAGGAAAGAATTCTGCAAAGGTCTTTAGTTCATTGTCATGGAATTGGTCATCCAAGTCTCTTCAGGTAACCAAAGAGGATGTTGAGCTTCATGGCTCTAGTGAACCATGCAGGGTTGGAGCTCATTGCATCACACTTAAAAAGCTTTATGCTGCAGAGCAGAGACTTTACAAGGAAATGAAGGTAAGATCATCACTGGACGACAGAGCGCAACTAGTAAGAATGTGTAATGTTCTTTAGCGACATCTGGTGCATATGCCTAAAGGGCTCGTATCTTCATTTGGTCTAGCCCATTGTTCTACTAATATCTGGAAACATTGCACTATGAGGTGGTGTGTTTTTGTTGTAACATTTAAGAGTGTTCTTTGGAATTGTGGTACCCTGGCATGAGATGGCTTGGAAATTTGTCTTTTCTTAGGGTTTGTTTGGCTATTAAAGTCTTACTTTTTTCTAGGCATAATTGTACTTTTACATAGCTTATTTTTTTAACAAAAGAAGCCAATGAAAATAAGCTCATCCAAACACTCTCTTTCCTCTCTTTTGAAGGTAGTTTGACTCATGAAACATATGGAAAATAATACTATGAGACAAAGAAATTACGCATATTTACTTTCACATGAGCATGTCTGTTTCTCACAACTTCACAAAAGCATCTTTCTGTTCAACTTCATGCTTATGATATCAAAATATTATTGTACATGGTTCTTATACTCACAAAAGCATCTTTCTGTTCAACTTCATGCTTATGATATCAAAATATTATTGTACATGGTTCTTATACTTGCCTCTGATGGTTTTAATCATCACTTTTTGTAGGAGGAAGAAATTACTAAATTAGAGTATGCAAGGAAGTGTTCCTTACTGGAAAAACAAAATACTGAGAACAATGACCGGACCAAGACTGAGAAAACTCGATTAAGTGTTGAGAGTTTGGAGGCCGACATAGTACGCTTGAAAGAATCAATTAGTAGTACTTGTTCATCAATATTGGAGCTCATAGATGAGGAGCTGTACCCTCAGCTGGTTGCATTAACTTCTGGGTAAGTGTTGTAGACATCAATATCTTGATTATGAATAAAAAGCTGTACTCTTTATAAATGCATATGGTTCTATATCAATTTTAATTGGTTAATAGGATTATTAAAAGCTTCCAGAGATTTTCTCTCCAATACAAGAAATTGTATCACTTGCCAGATTATGTTCTCCTGCTTTCCATAATGAGAAAATGGCATTCCTCTCAACTCAAATCTACTTGAATTTATCAAAGAATAGGTTGGCTATTGTATATGTCATGTAATGGATTACTCTAACAATAAAGGTGTGCAGTCATGATGATCATTATCATATATCCTTATTTAATTCTATTAATACTTCTGTTTTCCTGATTTTTTTACCTCATTTCTATGTGCAGTCTGTTGTTTGGGAAAACCTATAATTCGCTAGTTGATATGAACCAAATTTGGTGAATGACACCAATAGTAAGGTTGTATTACCCACCCCCTCTACATCCTTATTCCCCAAAGATGGGTATAACAGCTAGCATGGAAGTTCAAAAACTCACTAAAAGATTCCATGGTTTAAGGAAATTGAAGTATTCTAAACTTGCTGGATATGTTTTGTTTTGGTGAATATACTTATATACTCCATATATAGAGTATTGTAATATTGATATCTTGATTTTGCCCCCAAAATTTATCTTCTATGCTTAAATCTTTTTGCAGGCTAATGCAGATGTGGAAAACAATGTATGAGGCTCATCAAGTTCAAAACCAAATTTCTCTGCGGTTGATTCATCTCCGTGATAATCCAAGCACAGAGATCAGTACAGAATACCGTCGCCGGGCAACAGCTCAGCTCGAAACTGAGGTTACCTACTGGTACAACAGCTTCTGCAAACTCACAAAGTCTCAAAGGGACTATGTAAGAACCCTCTCCAGGTGGATCCAACTCACCAACCACCTTGAAGATGATCATCAACATGGTGGTTACTCATCTGTAGTCCGCAGCCTATGCGAATCTTGGCAGCTAGTCGTTGACAGATTACCTGATAAGGTACTTCTGTGAACCTTGGCTTGGATATTAGTAAGTTTACTGATAATATAAGATCTGAGCGATTAATATTAATATCTGGCAATCATGTCAATCCTTAATACACAGGTATTACCCATGGTATTACCCATGATTTGCTCAGTCATGGAGTTCCCATTTTGGAGACAACCAATTAGTACCTTGTAAGTTGTAACAGGTGTTTTGACAGTTACACTGGTCATGCAAATGAAATTGACAGCCCTAGACATATACTTTGTTATAAAGATAACATGTTTTCTTTGAACCAGCTTCCTTTCAAGTGTTTAACACCCAAAGATTAATTTGACCATTGTTGAGCTGGCAGTCTGATTAGTATGTTGAGGATTCCTAGCCGACTCTAAAATTTTGAGACTAAGGTTTATTGTTGTTGCATTGGAGCTATCTTTAGAATATGGCTATCTTGTGGTATGTGCAGCATCTCTACATTTGCTGAACATAGGTAATACAGGGGCCTAAAATACTTGTTGGAGTGGGAAAATTAGTAAACTCTGACATGCCCAATTATAGGGTGAAGAGATAAAGTTATTTTCTTGATGCAGAAGCAAAAAGGTGAAGGGTTATTGTTTTAGGTTTTTGTGTTGGGTTGGATTGAGGTGAAAGATTAGGCAATCAACTTTAGGTGCCCCTCAACATTTGATGGATGCTGAATGATGCAACTTTGCTTTTGTCAGATTTAAAATCAGGAAGCATTCAATTGAGTCTTTAATTTCTTTATAATTGTTTAAAATCTGGGTGATTTTGGGTTTCAACAGATGACCTAGCTGGTATGATAGATAATGATATGGTGATGCATCTATATCAAGGAAGTGGGATTTTTCTGATTGCCATAGAATGTCACTATTTTTTTTTTTTTATATATAAATTTATTTTTGGGGTCATTTTTTTTAGAAAATAACAATAGCATAAGAAGTATAATTTTAGTAATCAACTTTGTTTCCTTGTTGTGTACAGTTTTATGTATTTAAGTCTTGTTAGATTAGCAATTCAATATGTTTTTGGGTCAGTCTGAAGCATCTTGATTTTGAATTATTGAAGGGCCTTATTATTAGGATCTTACAAGCTGAAGCTTAAAAAGTTTATAGGTGGATTTAGTTGCCTAATCTTCTAGTACAGAAATACATGGAAAATGTTCTAGAGACAGCCTACATTTTGGGTACATGAGATTCTGTATACCTAAATAATCTCTTAGCTTTAAAATTGTTATATATCATTATACTTATAAAAATAAATTAAATGATTATTACTCTAATCTGTGTGAATTCTACTGCAATTCCTTTTAATTGAGACGAGTCTGATGGGGATGCTAGAGATGAATGATTCGTGTAATAATTCACATTGCAAAAAGGTCATGGAAAGTCTAGATTATCTCCTCCAATGTTTTCTCACATGGAAATAATTATATTTGATACTGTGTTATAGGTAACCTCAGAGGCCATTAAAAGCCTTTTGTCTGCCATCCGCGATGTAATCCTGCAGCAGGCAGAGGAAAACAACCTGCAGAAGAAATCCAATAAATTTGAGAAAAGGTTGCAAAAGGAGTCAGACACTCTAGCAGAGATTGAGAAGAAACTTGAGGTTACAGAAGATACACTCTCTGAATTGAGCCCTAAGCATCCTTTATCACAGAAGCGTGCCAAAATTGAAGCTCTAAGGAACCAAGCGGACGGTGAGAAGGCCAAATATCTGAATGCAGTCCAGGTTACAAGGGACATGACATTGAATAACTTGAAAATAAGCCTCCCCAGACTATTCCAGGCATTAATGGGATTCTCAAGTGCTTCTGCTCAGGCTATTGAGGCTGTTCACAACCATGTTAAACCGGAAGTAAGCTGTGACGTTGCACCACAAATCTCAACGAATTGAATACCTTTCAGATTATAAGATGAAGTGAAAATCTGGTAGCCCCGGTTTCAGGACCATTAGGCCAATATATAGGGACCTGGTGTAAATTCATTGTGTTTTACTTGAGGTTTTGATAAAATTACAGTGGAATTCTATTTCTTTTTATAGCAACAGATATAATTGTTTTGTTCTTGATTATTGGTAAAGTTTTACATGCACCTAGTGAGCCTTGAACCCACGACCTTAACCTTCACCTGGAACTTGTAGGGTCAGATATATAACTGCTTTGTTGATAATACTAGAAAAATATGATGGTATTTTGCCATTGCAATGATTTTTTGTGCGCGAGGAATGACATAATTGCAGATGCAAGAGCGTACTCAATTTAGATCGTATCTTTTTGGAACATTTGAAAACACGTTTAGTATTGTATGCATGGCATGGGACTAAAAGGTCTGCGGGCTCCTTTTTTAGAGAGAGAGAGAGAGAGACTGAAAGAGAGTACCCTTCTCACCATCAAAGTGCCTCTACAGATTTAGATCCAATGCCTTTACTCGCTACTAGTGGCGAAACCAGGATTTTAGTCTAGTCTAGAGGGGGCAAAATTAAAAGACAATATTAAAAGTGAAATTAATCTAAAAAATATTAATCAATAATAATATCAAAATAAATAAACAATTGTAAGCAAATATGAATATATTTCATATTATTAAAAAAAAAAAACCAATTCATAGCTACTAAAACATTTACAAACTAATGGAGTAAAATGTGATTAGAGTTATTTAAAAAGTATAATGAATAATTGAAATTATTTTTTGTGATTTGTGACATACCAATTTGAAAGACATAAGTAGTAAAATTTGTAGCATATCTAGCATCATTCAAGGATAAAATGCTGTGAAAAGTATCATAAATAGTGAAAATGGTAAATAATGATGTAAAAAAAAAAAAAAAAAAAAATGAAATAGGTGCAACACGTAGGACAAGACAAAAGCTACTTATAAGAATAGTGAAATTGGTGAAAAGCTTACAAGGTTTGGTGTATGAGAACTTTTTTTTCCTTTCTTTTTCTTGTGTCAGAGTTACTTTCAACCAAGTAGAAGTCCATTTTTTCATTTTTTTTTTTCCCTCTATGTCAGTAAGTAATTACTTTAAACTACTAATGCTAGAAAATTTTAGGAGGAGTTAGGGGGTACCCCCCTTGCCCCCTTCTAGCTCCACCAGTGCCTGCTCCATTTGCTCTCTCTCTCTCTCTCTCTCTCTTACACGTGCCATTTTCATGTTCAAAAAATGACTCTCCAACTCTAGCTCTATTTTGTTCAATTCATCATTTAGCAACTGCCTGTTTTTTCTTTTGTTCTTATTAAGGAAAATGCACATACTCTCTCTCATACACGTGCCATTTTCATGTTCAAAAAATGACTCTCCAACTCTAGCTCTATTTTGTTCAATTCATCATTTAGCAACTGCCTGTTTTTTCTTTTGTTCTTATTAAGGAAAATGCACATAGGATTAGAAAGTGAATCTTATAAATTGAATATTTCAAAAATGAATCTACAAGAATTAAAGAATGATTGGAGTCAAATTACCACCGCACACCTTTGGTGCAATGGTCCCCCTCGCCCCCTTCTAGCTCCACCAGTGCCCGCTCCATTTGCTCTCTCGCCCCCTTCTAGCTCCACCAGTGCCCGCTCCATTTGTTCTCTCTCTCTCTCTCTCTCTCTCTCTCTCTCTCTCTCTCTCTCTCTCTCTCTCTCTCTCTCTCTCTCTCTCTCTCTCTCTCTCTCTCATACACGTGCCATTTTCATGTTCAAAAAATGACTCTCCAACTCTAGCTCTATTTTGTTCAATTCATCATTTAGCAACTGCCTGTTTTTTCTTTCGTTCTTATTAAGGAAAATGCACATAGGATTAGAAAGTGAATCTTATAAATTGAATATTTCAAAAATGAATCTACAAGAATTAAAGAATAATTGGAGTCAAATTACCACCGCACACCTTTGGTGCAATGGTCATTTTACAAGTATAAATACTTGTGGGCTGTGGGGGGCAATGACCGATGTTTAAGTCTCTAAGAAGAAACTTCACATATATATACATTTAGATTAGATTAGAGTAGAATTTTTATCTTTTATATATATATATATATATATATATATTTATTTAAATTGGAGTCAAATTTATTTATTTATTATTATTATTGTTTTTTTTTTTTTTTGCATAAAGAGATTCATGGTTAAGAAACATATTTTATACAAACATCTATACCTATATAATATCTAAAAGCTAAAATATAGTATAGTATTCCGATCCATTTACTCTATTAGTAAATAGAGTAATTAAATAAGTTAATATGCATGTGTGTGTGTGTGTTCTTCTTACTATTAAAAATTAAATGAAAATTTTCATAATATGCATCTTTTAAATAATGCATCTTATGAATGTAAAGTAATTGTCTAACATTTAAGGAAATTAATATAAAACAACAACAAAAATCAAAGTTACGGAGGAGAAAAATTGAGAGAGGAAGTCTAATATATGTGCAGTGTTAGCTAAAAGATGAAGGAAAAAATAAAAGATATCTATAACTAAGTTTTTGTACTTATCTAAAAAAATTGATAGAAATATATAGAAAAATTTGATAAAAACAATTATGATTTTGTGTCTATCTAAATCACTACTAGAGTTTGGTGCAATTTGGTGTGCCACTTGCTAGCCCTTCACAATAGAGTAGTGTAGATTATAAGTTTCACCTAAATATAATTTTTTTTTTTAGTTGTAGGGCTATAAATTACATACAGAATAAAACACTAATGATAGTAGTATGGATAAGTCTTATCTAATAACCGTGTATTGGAAAAATAATAATAAAACACTAATGATATTTTTTTTTTTTATATATAAAGAGGCTGAAGCTTATATTGTTGGATAAATAAAAACGGTTGATAATTCTTAAACGGAAAAACCAAATTGGGATGTGAACAAAAAGAAGAAGTTTACTTAAAATCAAATAAGAAAACAATTTCATTTATCTCAAAAAAAAAAAAAAAAAAGGATAATATGAACAAAATGTAGGTTACATGTTTTGTTAAAACACTAAAATAATTATTTGGTGCGGTAAAGTTGATAAGAAAAAAAAATTATTTTTATTTTTAGTTGGTGTGGTAATTTTTTAGATAAAAACAATAAGTATTTGTTTTTCAATAAAGTAACAATAAGAGTACTTAAAAATTTTCTTTTTTATCTTCTTCTCTTTGGTTATTATTATTATTATTATTTTTCTTTTTTTTGGGACTAAGTGTTGGGATTTCTTATATATATGATTAGGTAAATTTATGTCTTTTGCATAGGCCTTTGACGTCTGATGGAACATACTCAGTCCGGAGTGCATATCGGCTGTATGCGGAGTTTAGTCGACAGCCTCTACCTAGCTCTTCGAATGCGGAGGGAGGGAAAGGGTTGTGGAACGGTATTTGGAAGCTCCGGGTTCCTCCGAAGGTTCGTCATTTTTTTTGGAGAGTGGTCCGAGAGGTGTTGCCTACCAAACTCAGTCTGTTGAAGCGGAATGTGGTGGCTGATGGACTGTGTGAGCTCTGCCGAGAGTCCAATGAGGACTGTCTTCATGCGTTGTGGTTGCGTGACTCGGTGAAGGCAATTTGGAGGTCTGATCAGTGTTTTTCTTTTATGCTTTCCGAGCGTTTTTCCAGTTTTGCCGATGCGTTTTTGTTTCTTCGCAAGGAGGCTTCTCCTCGGTTGGTGGAGCAATTTGTTATGGTGGCGTGGTGTATTTGGGAGCGTCGAAATAGAATCAGATTGCGCCAGCAGGTTTGGGGGGTTGGGGAAGTGTGCAGGCGTGCTTGTGAGCTGTTGAAAGAGTTCCACGATGTGCATAAAAAGATTCCCCAGATGGTGATTCGTAGTAGTGACTCTCGATGGAACTTTGAGCCAAAAAATTCGTTATGGTGGCGTGGTGTATTTGGGACTCGGCAGGTTTGGTTATTGGAGCTTTGAACCAAAAAATTCGGTACCCAGGGTCTGTGGACATGGTGGAGGCTCTAGCTGCTAGTAGAGCCATTGTTTTTGCTAAAGAACTTTGTCTTCAGTCTATGGTGGTGGAGGGAGATTCCTTACGAGTTATCCAAGCTATTCTTGCTGCTCGGCTTTCAAGGACTATGTTTGGTCATATTATTGCTGATATTCATAGTTTAGTTTCTGATATTAATTGTAGTTTTTGTCATGTTAAGAGAGAAGTGAATAAACTTGCTCATGCATGCACTCGCTGTTGCTTCTGCTGATTTTGATGTGTGGCTAGAAGATCTACCACAAGATTTTGAGGATGTTTTTCAGTTTGATTTGCGTTAATAAATTTTCTTACCGGATTCTCAAAAACAAAAAAAAAAAAGAAGTTCTTTACACTTTGACCAGGCTACTCGTTTAGAATGACTGAGCTTACATATATATCATCAATATTATTTGCTGATATACCATTTTAACACTTTACCCATCATTCTTTTTCTACGACGGTTCAACATAAATGATAAAACTTGTGAATTGTTTTTTTTTTTTTTCTTTGAGAAACATAAAACTTGTGAATTGAAAGAAAGCTAAAAAAGTCGAGTTTAGAAACCATGATTGCACCAAGTAGTTGCATTAAATTGCAGAAAAATTTATTAAAATATTTATAAACACTTTTTTTTTTTTAATTAGTTGGTTAATGGCATACAACTACAATATAGACCTAATAAGTTAGTTTGAATAACAAAAACTAAATTAACGTGTAATCATTGTTCATTTAAATTATTAATGAAAAAAATATAAACAAAAAGAAACATCACCCAAGAGTTTGTTTCGTGAATCCAATTTTTTTTAGTTGATATATAGATAAATATACATTACAGATTACCATCTATGCTAATTAGGAATTGCTATTATATTATAACTCATTCAAATTGATTTGATCTCAATAATAATAATTGTAGAGACCGGGTTTGAGCACTTCTACTGTTGAGTGAGTGGACTCAAGCCCAACTAGCCCGGTATAATGAATTTGTAGAGAGCGGGTTCAAAAACTAGGCCCTAGCAAGCGGACAACGCCCATCGCAGTGTTTTCCACCGCCAGACACCGGGGAACCGAAATCGTTCTCAAAAATTTGTCCTTGACCCGGTCCGAGGAGCTTGTTAGTCGTCCTTCTTCCATGGGGATCCATCCCCCCTCTCAATCTGTTTCTCCCACTTTATATAGTCCTTCTCCAACGATCCCTTTCCTCCACTTGTTGATCATCCATGCATTCTCCTGACAACCCGTCCCATTAGCCACTTTACCAGACCTCCTGTGAGTCGCAGTAACCGAGGAGGCACTGCCCAGAGGCCATTTCCTCATTAATGCGGCCAGAACATTGGTTGTGCGCATTTAATGTGGAGGTGACAGTTCATCCTGGACTGGCTCCTCCACTATGCTTCTACGGCTGACATGTTGTACTTGTTCTTTCTCTTTAAATGCGCTGAAAGGCTGCTTTAAGTGGCCCGTTACTTCCTAATTCCATGGTCTCGGCTTGCCGAGGACAGAGTTGTCCTCGATAAGGTTCCTGGGCAATTTGGACTTTCGCACTTCGTCCTCGGGCGTTCCCTCATCCTTGGCATGGGCCTTGGGCTTGATATGAAATGGGCCGGGGATACCGAATCCTCTAGCCCCACAATAGCCCCTCAAAATCCTGCTGTCCGGATCCTCGGATGGGGAGGAGGATTTTGATATCCTCGGGCCTCTATCGTGGTTTGTTTAGTCTGGTCCTAGGTCAGCATTTGGAGTCTTTTCACCTGTTTGATGCACGTTTCTGGCGCTTCGATATGCGGCACGCACCTGCATTAAATTTTGGCGACTTTATACTCCCCACGTTCAACGGTGCGATGGTGATCCAACGGTGAGGATCTTTCGCCATTATGGGCGGGAAGCCTTGCATAGTTGTTTTTGGTGAGGGGGCATATACCCATTTGCACCGATTCGTCTCTCCACTTTCGCATTCAAGAGGTCTCATGTACACGCCCTGAACCTGGTCAAGTCTTCAACTCAACTCGCGTCCCTTCACAGCCTAAAAAGAGCGTTCCGAACGCCCTCCCTCATTTCTGTAAGTTTTCTTCTTGCCCTGTCTTGTGCTTTACCCTTTCTGACTTTCTTTTCCCCTATCTCTCTCCTCCTTTCGCTCTTCCCTGAGTCTCTTAGCCGTTCTTCCAGATGGGTAGGTTTAAGAAGTTAGTTGAGTCTGAGGAGGCGATGGAGGAATTCATCGCCACTCATAGGATACCCAGTAACGTGAGTTTGAGGTATTGCGAGGAGGGGGGGTGGTATATAAAGAGGGAAGTTGGTGAGGTAGTAATTCCTATAATCGCCTTCCTTGAAGGTGGTATGAGGATCCCTATGGGGACAGTGATGAAGAACTACCTTAGGCACTTTCGATTAGCCCCTACCTATTGCGCCACCAACGTGCTTAGGATCCTGGGCTGTGTGGATGCCTTGAACAAAAAGATGGGTCTGAGATTAACCCATCACGATGTGAATTGGTGTTACAACCTTCAGCACCTAAAGGGCAAGTCCTACTATATGAAGACGAGGGATGATAGAGTTAGACTCATCTAGTGTCTTCTCGAGTCCAGCAAGGGGTTGGATAAGGATTTTCTCATCGTGTCGGGGGAGTGGCACGATGGCCTTCATTGCCCGACTGTGGAGGGGGAGCCAGGTAGGGTACTCGGAATATGGAAGGGTTGATCTGTTAGGTTTTCATAGTTCGCATTGCTTGGTTGCTAACAAGAACTAACTTTTTCTGTTGCAGATCCACACACCTTTGAGCGACACTTCCATTTGGTCAACAAAGGGGACCTAGAAGCTGTACTCAGGGCAGAGGTCTTTGTGAACGAGGCTGACGACTAGGTTAGAGCCGCCCACAAGATTCTCAGATACAAGCCGATCTAGAAGTCCTTCTTGGCTCCCAGATACGTGATCAGAGCCAAGGACCCGAGGCTTCGCCAAATCACCGTGGTGGAACGAGGGTTCTCGTTTTCTGAAGGATCCTCGGTCACCGAGGGTGTCTCGTCGGCGGCCTCTTCCTCCTCCCATCAAGCCGCAGAGGTCGAAGGAGGAAGTTCAGAGAGGGAGGAAGAAGTAGTCGACCTGAGTACATCCGAGGACGAATTTGGTGCATTCGACCTCGTCCATCTGCTTGAGGACCCCCTTGGTGACTTGGGTGACCCCCATTTATCCGAGGAAGACCTTCTGTCATTGAGGGCTGGTACCCCAGCCGAGATGGGCTTCAAGAGACGACCCCAAACCAGCTTGTTCGACCTGTTTGAGGGCCAACCGGGGAAGGACACGTCGGAGAAGTCACAACCCGAGCCTTCTCCTCCTCCCAAGCTTCCACCTTCCCCACCTAAGTAATTGCCCGCGTAATCTAAGTCGTCTTCCATTCCGCCGGCCTCAGACCCTCAGCCCGAGTCCACCGACCTGAAAAGGAAGAGACCTTCCAAGGGCAAAGACCCAATGGACGGTGGGAGATCTCGTTCCTCCCAAGAGGAAGATGAAGCCCGCTGACCTTCAAGCAGCTGAGGATTGGCGGTCAGGATAAGGGAAAAGAGGTTATTCAGCAGTCCGAGCCCCAAGCCTGGCTGCCTGCCGCCATGCTGCATAGGAAGCCATTGATGGACGATGCCACCCTCAGGGACTTTTGAGGGGGAGAGGGCGCTCGCGTGGCCGATGCCCTAGAGAGGTCCCTGCTTCTCCCCGTCGACATGACCGAGCTGAGGGGCATGAGGAGGCAAGAAGTCGCCCGTAACCTCAAGAGGTACCTGGGTATGGTAAGACTTTTGATACTTGTGCCTTTGTTGGATTTCATTTCTTAGCCCCCGGCTTATGATTTTTTTTGTTTTGATTGGCAGGCTGTCCAGGCTACTTTGAGGCTGGAAGAGGAAGCCAATAACCAGAGTAAGGCCCTGGACCAGGAGCGCGACAGGTACTTGGAGGTCGCGAATACTCTTAAGAAATCTGAGGCTGATCTCAAGAAGGCGAGGGAGGACCTGGCGGAGATGACAAGGGCCAGAGACAGCGCGGCATCTGACCTAGCTGTTGCTAAAAAACAGGCTGAGGACCAGACCGAGCGCTTGCGGGAGGTCGAGGGTCAGCTGCATGTCGCCGCAGAGCATATTGCCGACTTGAAGAAGAAACTGGCTGAGGCCGAGTGGGCCAGAGGTGTTGCCGATTACGCCAGAGACGAGGCTTTGAGGGCTAAAGAATTGGCCGAGTTCGCGAGGACAGATGCCGAGGCCTCCAAAGAGCAAGCGGAGGAGGAGGCCTTTGCTGACGGAGTGGCTAAGACCGAGGCGAGCCTCAAGGTTCAAGTGCCCGAGGTGTGCAGACGCTATTGTTCCGAGACTTGGAATGAGGCCCTCAATCAAGCTGGGGTTGAAGCCTCGTCTGAGCTTAGGAGGGCCGAGAGGGTGTATTACCTCCCTGCCATTCGCGAGGCTGTCTCCACTGACCCTGAAGTTGGCACGGCCTCTAAAGCGACGGACGAAGGCCCGGTCAGTGCCGCCGATGATCCAATGCCAACTGACAAGCCTGCTGAGGAGATTGGGCACCATGGGGTGTTAGGGAACGAGGAAACTGGTAACCCAGCGGCGCCCAGGACGTGGTGAGGCCTCCCGCTGGCCCTGGGGCCACCCCTGCCAACCAGGAGTCCTTCGAAGTAGCACCGCCGAGCTAGGATCTCGTCGGCAGCCTATTTGCCTTGATTTATCACTGTATATTTTGTTTTAGTTTAAAACACTGTAATGCTATTTTTAAGCTGAATGCATGGGTCTTCTTTTCTTTTTACTTGGTGTTTATTGTCATTGTGATGAGTTTGGCCACTTATATAACCTGTGCTTCAATTATAAGCTTCACAATCTCAGAAATTCAGCATGTTTTTCATTCTAAACTGGCAACCGAAAAACGTAAAGCCCCTAGCAATAGTTCCCACTTGGACCTTGATCGATAACTAAACTACCTTAACACCACGACCTATTTTTCCGGATTGAATGTTGAGGGAATGATTCCACAATATTGGTTCCACATCATATGAATGAGTCACTGTAAATAGCGAAAAATGCTTAGGAAAGCCATTAGTTGCTGACTGTGCTAAGGGGTTAGGTTTAATGTGCCTCAGAATGCTTTAAGTGATGCTCATGAGCTTGCGTTTGTTTGCTCCTTTGCTGAACGTAGCCAGTCTCTCCAAGGACCTGAGTCCGAGGACCATGCGGAACCTTGGCTCTGTCTGACACTTAGGTCCTTCTGTGAGTAACTAGCCTCCCCTCAGGTTTAAGTCCGAAGACCATACAAGAACCCTGGTTTAGTCTGGTACCCAGGTTTTCCTTGAAGTAGTTAGTTTTCCCATAGGCTTGAGTCCGAGGACCATGCAAGACATTGGTTCAGTCTAACGCTTATGTTCTTCTGTAAGTAACTAGTTTTCCCAGAGGTTTGAGTCCGAGGACCATGCAAGACCTTAGTTCAGTCTGGTACCTAGGTATTTTTGGAACGGTTAGTTTTCCCATAGGCTTGAGTCCGAGGACCATGCAAGACCTTGGTTTAGTCTAACACTTATGTTCTTCTGTAAGTAACTAGTTTTCCCATAGGTTTGAGTCCGAGGACCATGCAAGACCTTGGTTCAGTCTAGTACCCAGGTATTTTTGGAGCGGTTAATTTTCCCATAGGCTTAAGTCTGAGGACCATGCAAGACCTTGGTTCAGTCTAACGCTTATGTTCTTCTGTAAGTAACTTTTCCCATAGGTTTGAGTCCGAGGACCATGCAAGACCTTGGTTCAGTCTAGTACCCAGGTATTTTTGGAGCGGTTAATTTTCCCATAGGCTTGAGTCCGAGGACCATGCAAGACCTTGGTTCAGTCTAACGCTTATGTTCTTCTGTAAGTAACTAGTTTTCCCATAGGTTTGAGTCCGAGGACCATGCAAGACCTTGGTTCAGTCTAGTACCCAGGTATTTTTGGAGCGGTTAGTTTTCCCATCGGCTTGAGTCCGAGGACCATGCAAGACCTTGGTTCAGTCTAACGCTTATGTTCTTCTGCTTGGAGTGAAGGAATTTGTCCTCAGCGTTGGAAAGTTTATTTTTAGCGTGACAACAGCCTCGGCCTTGCTTCATCGAAAATGGGTTATTCCACAGACTGGGCCCTTGGCTCCGCGCTGCCCTGGATAGGGGTGGCTTGGATTTCTATCCTCACGCGTGGCAGTAGCCCCTCCTTCGCTCCAATTTTCTGCCCTCTTTGATTACGAGGTGTCTTCTGACTGTTCGAGTTCTGCGCTTGACGCTTTGGTGTGCGAGGCGCGGCCTCATTAATATCCTCGTGGATTAATGCAGATCCAGCGGTTGATGGCTTCTTTGGAATTCGGTCAGGATTAATGTCGCTGATAATTCTTCTTTTGAATTCTGTGTGGACCAATTCCCACCAACCATCGCCCTCTACATAAGGCTTCCTGAGGGAATCGTCCTTCCACACTTCACGAACCCTCTAGTTAAACAGGAAACATGATTCCCCAACCCTCTAAGCCTCTTCAATAACCTTGCCAGGATTGTGATCAGAGCTTGGAGGAATGGGATGGCTCTAGATGAGGGCGGGGGCAAGCAAGCCAAAGGTCCTCCTCCCTCGATTGAGAGCTGCTGCAGTTGTAGTTCGCGTCTGACTTTCGACGCGGCAAGGCTTGGGCGTCATCCTGGTGGTATCGTGCCTAGCAGTTAGGAGGGAGGTCCATGAAGTACATAACGCTTTTCTCCGGTGCGCGTCCATGCCTGCCCTTCAAGCTGGTAGTGACTCACGCCCAGCTTACCCGCCGGTGGAGGCTCGCAAGATTACGTCACGTCCGGTGCCCGGGTGTTGCCGCCTCCAATGGCTAATCACCATGGGGCTGGGGGAGCATTAAGGGAACATCATGGGGAGGGGCCATCAGGCGCTTTTGCATCTGCTCCTCTCTTTTCGCCGGCGCCACCCACACCGGCCCGAGGGTTGTTGGTAGCCTTAAAACAAGCCTGCCTCAACCCTCCTTCCTAGAGTTAGCTTTCGAACAGGCCTATATGGGCCTCTATTTGTAGAGTTGGCTTTAAAACGAGCCTGTCTGAACCTCTGTTTGTATAATGTATTTATTTTTTTGTTTAATAAAATGCTGCAATGTTTATTCACTTTTCCTTTTCTCTGAATCTTTTAATTTTCTGCAATGATTGTTTCTTGTGCAAACGCGTCGTTGTTTGTTGTTTCCCCCTTTTTTTTTTATGGGATTCGGGATAGGTGTCGCTGGCGGTGACGAAATCTGCCTAACCTTCTGTAAGCTAGCCACCTAGGAACGATTGTCCATTGTGCCTGCTAGCGCACAAGTTCTTCCCACAGACGACGCCAATTGTAGGGACTGGGTTTGAGCACTTCTACTGTTGAGTGAGTGGACTCAAGCTCAGCTAGCCCGGTACAATGAATTTGTAGAGAGTGGGTTCAAGAACTAGGCCCTAACAAGCGGACAACACCCATCGCAGTGTTTTCCACCGCCGGACACCGGGGAACCGAAATCGTTCTCAAAAATCTGTCCTCGGCCCGGTTCGAGGAGCTTGTTAGTCGTCCTTCTTCTGTGGGGATCCATCCCCCCTCTCAATCTGTTTCTCCCACTTTATATAGTCCTCCTCCAACGATCCATTTTCTCCACTTGTTGATCATCCATGCTTTCTCTTGACAACCCGTCCCATCAGCCACTTTACCAGACCTTCTGTGAGTCGCAGTAACCGAGGAGGCACTGTCCAGGGGCCATTTCCTCATTAATGCGGCCAGAACATTGGTTGTGCGCATTTAATGTGGAGGTGACAGTTCATCCTGGACTGGCTCCTCCACCATACTTCTATGGCTGACGTGTTGTACTTGTTCTTTCTCCTTGGATGCCTTGAAAGGCTACTTTAAGTGGCCCGTTACTTCCTAATTCCATTGGTCTCGGCTTGCCGAGGACAGGGTTGTCCTCGGTAAGGTTCCTGGGCAAGTTAGACTTTTGCACTTCGTCCTCGGGCGTTCCCTCATCCTCGGCATAGGCCTTGGGCTTGATATGAAATGGGCTGGGGATACCGAATCCTCTGGCCCCACAATAAGAATAATAATAATAATAATAACAAAAAAAGAATTTGGACCGTACATAACTCTTCCCAACTATGCACGTTTTGTTTTGTTTTTTTTTGTTTTTTTTTTTTTAAACTTTGGTGAGATAGGGTTTGTTGGACTTGCAACAACACGTTGTCAGTGAAAAAGTGTTGAAGAAAAAGTAACTTATTTTAACTTTTTATCTAAAAAGTTGTTAAAATTTGTTGTAATTTGGTGCCACAGTTTTGCACAATCAAAATTTCTAAATCCAATTACATTTTTTAAACCCTAACTTTGTAATTTAGTGTAGCCATTTGGTGTAACCATTGCTTCTAAGCCCAACTATATTTATACTAGTATTATTCTCATGCATTACACAGTTTTGGCTATAAAATTTTTAAATAATTTTTTGAGAAATAATAAATTAATAATCACTTTAGTCTAAATCATATAAATTGTATATAAAATATTGTTTTTAAAGGTCTCAAGCAATCACACAACATATTTATATGGTAAAAAATAATAATTCTCTTCTGACTTATCGTTTGTCTTATAATGACATGAATATTATTCAAATGTCTTGTGGGTGCTAAATATAGGTATTAATATTGATATTTGTAAAAACTAAAACAAAAATTAATTAAAGTGAAATTAGAAAAAAAAGAGTTACATGTTCATAATGTTAGAGAATCACTTCCACACACATAATATTACTAACAACAAAAATAAAAATAAGAAATAGTAACGTAAAAATTTAACTATTTAAGAAAAATAATTTAATATAATAATGCATATATAATCATAACAGAAATACAACCCATAAATAAAAAGATGAAGGGTTCGGCTCACCCACTAACTTTTTTTTTCTTGAGAAAGACATTACCTACTAACTAAATAAAAAGTGGAGATTAAAATCCATTACCACTTGTCATTATATATTTAAAATACAAAGGCATGCCCAATTAAAAAAGTACTGGAAGTTACTGGAGAAGATAACAAAAATTTGCTAATTTTTAAATAATAAATAGATAAAGTGTAAATACTAAATATAGAAATAGGTTCATACCTGGAAACAAAATTTGATATTAATAAAATATTAAAATCAATACTAAAATAGAAAACAAAAAACTTTCTACGACGGTTATTAAACAATCTAATAAAAAATTAATTTAATAATTAATTAAAGTTGATATTTATTTGGAAAAAAAAAATTCAATGTAAATACTAAATATAGAGATAAGTTCGTGCCAGGAAGAAAAATTGATATTAATAAAATCAATACTTAATCGAAAACAAAATAACTTTCTGTGAAAGTTATTAAACATTCTAATTGCCTTGCACTCAAATTTGAGACAATTTTTCTTTAACATGATAATATGTTTTATATGTTGTAATAATTTTGTCTTATACGGATCTGTCAGTCTCACTTTTATTTATCGGGTATTTTATTCTTAATAGTCAATATATCATATCATATACTATATAATAAAAGTTGAACTTAGACGCCGTAGTTGCGCCAAGTGGTTTCACCAAATTGCAAAATTTTTTTTTAGATTTTTAGATTTTTCAATAAATTCATTTACTTAAGTTTTTAGATAAAAACCAAAAGTTTTTGATCTTTATCAACTTCTTTAGATAAAGAAACAATAAGTGTTCTAATGAGCTTCTTCTTCTTCTTTTATTTTTATTTTATTTTTATATATTTTATAAAGTAACAATTTTACTAGCTTACATTAGTTTTTTTTTTTTTTTTTTTTGGGGGTGGGGGTAAACATTTATCCTACACCATCTATTTCCTAATAATAAAGTAACAAATTTAAAAGTATTACTTTTTCTTCTCAAAATTTTTTTCTTTTGGAATAAACAACAAAAATATAGCTAATATTTATTAACTTTAACGTAAACTAAAAAAAAAAAAAAAATTCTAATAACATTAACTATTTTTTGGGATAAAGCAAAAAAAAAAAACTAATATGTAATTAACATAAATTTCTTAATTACGTAAATTCCTTTTTCTTTTTGTTCATATCAAGTTATCAACTTCTTCACAACTTAAAATTATCTAATATAAAAGTGGGGGTATATATACAATTTTTTGATGTATTCTTTCCTTCTCATACTTACCTTACCTATAAAACTTGCATGTATATATTTGCCTTCTTTTTGTTTTTCCATAAAATTCCCTTCTTTATTTTATTTTCATCAAATTGAATATGTTTTGTGTGCGGGTTGCCTTTTGTTTAAGTTATTTTTGTTAACTTTGATCTAATTTATATGCTTATTATGTCTTCAGAATCAATTGTAAAAACAATAGATATTTAAGGTGATGTGAAATCTCCATGACTTCATGCCTCCCCCTTGCTGTCAAAGTTAATTCAATTTTCATGTGAGTATCTTTACTTTAACTCTAATTCCAAATTTTTTTTAATGTTTAGAAATTAAAATTGTTTGTAATTATTGAATTTAGAGTTTCTTTGTGTCTATATATTTATGTGTGTGTTATTGTGAATTTTTCTTTCAATTTTTTTTTTAATTTTATAAATTTGGGTAGTTTTAATTTGTAAATTCGGGATGATTGCTTGGGGTTAAAGTAAAAATATTAGGTCAATTTTAATCATAATTCATGCAATAGTAGGGTGTTAGATGTTGATATTAATTTTATGCTTATTTACAATAATTAACATAAACATCTTAGCATGTTTAGTGTTGATATTAATTTGACACTTTGAGATGCAAGCGCTTCATTATAATTAAATATAAATGTTATTATGCCGGTATGTTATTGTAGGGACTGGGTTTGAGCACTTCTACTGTTAAGTGAGTGGACTCAAGCCCAGCTAGCCCAGTACAATGAATTTGTAGAGAGCGGGTTCAAGAACTAGGCCCTAGCAAGCGGACAACGCCCATCGCATTGTTTTCCACCGCCGGACACCGGGGAACCGAAATCGTTCTAAAAAATCTGCCCTCGGCTCAGTCCGAGGAGCTTGTTAGTCGTCCTTCTTCCGTGGGGATCCATCCCCCCTCTCAATCTGTTTCTCCCACTTTATATAGTCCTCCTCCTACAATCCCTTTCCTCCACTTGTTGATCATCTATGCTTCTTTCTGACAACCCGTCCCATTAGCCGCCTTACCAGAACTCCCAGTGAGTTGCAGCAACTGAGGCAGCCTTGTCCAGAGGTCACATCTCCATTAATGCGGCCGGGGGGTTAGGTGAGCGCACTTAATGTGGAGGTGACAGTTTATCCTGAACTTGCTCCTCCACCATGCTGCTATGGCTGACGTGTTAGTCTCAGTTGGCCGAGGACAAGGTCGTCCTCGGCAGGGTTCCTGGCGATTTAGACTTTCACACTTCATCCTCGGGCATTTCTTCCTCCTCGGCATGGGCCTTGGGCCGGATATAAAGTGGATCGGATTTGCCAAGTTCTCAGGCCCCACAATAGCCCCTTAAAATCCTGCTGTCCATATCCTCGGATGGGGAGGAGGATTTTGATATCCTCGGGCCCTTGTTATGGGTTGCCCAACCTTGGCCTACGTCAACGTTGGAGTCTTTTTGCTTGCCCAATGCACATTTCTAGCGCCTCGATATACGACGCGCACCCGCATTAAATTCTGGCGGCTCCATACTCCCCACGTTCAACGATGTGATGGTAATCAGTCGGTGGGGATTTCCTGCCTTTATGGGCGGGAAACTCCGCCTGGTTGTCTTTAATTGAGGATATAAATACTCATTTAAACCGATTTTCCTCCTTACTTTTGCATTCAAGAACTCTGGCGCACATACTTTGAATCCGGTCAAACCTCCAACCCAATCGGCATCCCTTTCCAGCACAAAAAGCCTGTCCGATGAGCTTTTCCTCATTTCTGTAAGTCTTCTTCTCCCTCTCTGGCTCGAATTTTCTCTCTGAGTCCTTTCTCTACTTCGCCCTTTCTTGAGTCTCTTAATCGTTGTTAGGGATGGGTAGGTTTAAGAAGTTAGTTGAGTTTGAAGAGGTGGTGGAGAAGTTCATCGCCGATTATAGGATACCCAGCAACGTGGGCCTGAGGTATTGTGAGGAAGGGGATTGGTATATTAGGAGGAAAGAGGGTGAAGTTGTGATTCCCATAATCGCCTTATTGGAGGGGGGTATGAGAATCCCTATGGGGCCGGTGACGAGCGGCTACCTTAGGCATTTCCGGTTAACTCTCACCCAGTGCGCCGTCAATGTGTTTAGGATACTAGGGCGTGTAGACGCCTTGAATGAGAAGATGGGGTTGAGGTTAACCCACCATGATGTAAACTGGTGCTATAACCTCCAACACCTGAGGGGTAAGTCTTACTACATGAAGACGAGGGACGATAGGGTTCGGCTTATCCAGTGCCTCCCTGAGTCCAGTAAAGGGTTAAATCAGGATTTTCTCATTATGTCAGGGGAATGGCACGACGGTCTCCATTGCCCGACAGCAGAGGGAGAGCCAGGTAGGGTACTCGCAGTAGAGGAGGGTTGATAAGCTATGTTTTCATAATTTGCACCGTTTGGTTGCTGATTAGCACATACTTTTTCTTTTGCAGACCCACACGCCTTCGAATGGCATTTCCATTTGGTCAACAAGGAAGACTTGCAATCCATTCTCAGGGCGGAGATTTTCGTGAACAAGGTCGACGATCAAGTTAGAGCCGCCCACAAGATCCTTGGGTACGAGCTGCTCTAGAAGTCGTTTCCGGCTCCGAAGCACGTGATCAGAGCCAAAGATCCTCGACTTCGTAGCATAACTGTAACGGAGCAGGGGTTTTCATTTCCTAAAGGGTCTCTTGCTCTGGAAGGCATTTCGTTGGCAGGTCCTTCTACCTCTGCCCAAGCTGAGGAGGCCGAGGAAGAAGAACTAGGAGAGGAGGAAGAAGTTGCTGATTTGGGTCCATCCGAGGACGAATTTAGCGCTTTTGACCAAGTCTACCTGGTCGAGGATCCCTCTAGTGACTTGGGCGACCCCAATCTGACCGAGGCGGACCTCCTTTTTGCAAAGACTTCTCCCCAGGCTGAGATGGGCTTTAAGAGGCAACCCCAGACCAGTCTACTTGACCTGCTTGAGGGTCAACCGGGGAGGGACGAGCCAGGAAAGTCCCAATCCAAGCTTCCACCTCCGCTACCCAAGTCTCAACCTGTTCAGACCAGGTCGTCATCTTCCCAACCCAAGCTTCCGCCTCCTCCACCTCAGTCGAGTTTGCCACCAAGGCCCAAGCCTTCTGATCCTCAGCAAAAGAAGGGCCCTAAGGGCAAAAGGCTTATGGGAGCCGACATGACTCGTTCTTCCCAGGAGGAGGATGAGGCTTGGCGGCCCCCTAAGCAGCAAAAGATAGGGCGCCAAGGCCAAGGAAGAGAGGTGGCTGTGCAGTTCGAGGCCCAGGCTTGGCTCCCTGCCCCAATGCTCCATGGGGAGCCCTTGATGGATACCGCCTCCCTCAGGGACTTCAGAGAGGGTGAGGGCGCATATGTGGCTGATGCGCTGGGGAGGTCCCTGCTACTCCCCACCGATATGGCCCAGTTGGAGGACCTGAGGAGCCGTGAGGTCATCCTCAGCCTGAAGAGGTACTTAGGCATGGTAAGACATCCGACGCTTGAGGCCTCGTTGATTCTTATTCTTCATTTCCCAACTTATCTTTCGTTTTGCTTCGATTTGCAGGCTGTCCAAGAAACTTACAGGCTGGAAGAAGAGGCCAATAAACAGAGCAAGGCTATGGATCAGGAACGTGACAAGCGCCTGGAGGCCACGCGGACCCTTAAGAACTCCGAGTCTGACCTCAAGTAGGCAAGAGAGGATTTAAAGGAGGCGATGAAGGAGAGGGATAGTGCGGTGTCAGGCTTAGCTGGCGCTCAGAAGTAGGCCACCAACCAGACGAGGCGCCTTCAAGACGCTGAGGGCCAACTGAACATTGCCAAGGAGCACATCACTAATCTAAGGCAAAAGTTGGCCGAGGCATTGGGGGCTAAGGGTGTTGCCAAGCACGCCAGGGATGAGGCTTTGAGGTCCAAAGCAGAGGCTGAGTCTGCGAAGACAGAGGCCGAGAGCTCCCAAGAGAGAGTGGAGGAAGAGGCCTTTGCTGAGGGAGTGGCCGAGACTGAGGCTGCCCTCAAGGCTCAAGTCCCTGAGGTAGGTAGGCACTACTGCTCCAAGACTTAGAGTGAGGCCCTCAACCAAGCTGGGGCAGAGGCCTCGTCTGAGCTCAGGGGGGCCGAGAGAGTGTACTATCCTCCTGCTATTCGAAAGGCTGCCTCTGCCACTTCTGAAGCCAACACCGCTCCCAAAGCGGCAGACGGGGACCAGGCCGATGTTGCCAAGGATCTCACTTCTACTGGTAGGCCTGTCGAGGAGGCCGAGCATCGAGGGGTGCCAGAGGAAGGAGAAACCGGTAACCTGGAAGCGCTTGGGGACGTGGTGAAGCCCCTTGTTGGTCCTCAAGTCCCTCATATTGACTCCCGGGTTCTTCTTGTTGAGGGGGACCTCCCCAAAGTTGCCCCTTCAGCCAAGGAGACAGCTCTCAAGGTGGTGCCTCTACAGGCTATTCCCCTGGATCAGAGCTCCGAGGACCTCGTGGATACCTCTAGACATCCTCCCAAGGGGAAGTGAAGCTCCAATTGAAGAAACATGCTGTCTTATGTTTACTTTTAGTTAGTTAGTTTTTTTTTTCTTTTTTTTGGTTGTTTTTGTTCCTTTTAAGCGCTGTAATACTACGCTCCAAGCTGAATGCATGAATCCCTTTTTCTTTTTCTTCTTTACTTGGTGTTTATTGCCATTGTGATGAGTTTGGCTACTTATATAACCTGTGCTTCAATTATGGGCTTCACAATCTCAGAAACTCAGCCTATTTTTCATTCTAAACTGGCAGCCGAAAAACGTAAAGCCCCTAGCAATAGTTCTCACTTGGACCTTGATCAATAATTGAATCACCTTAGCACCACGACCTATTTTTGCTGGGTTGAATGCTGAGGGAATGACTCCACAATATTGGTTCTACATCACATGAATTGGTTACTGTAGACAGTAAAAATGCTTAGGAAGGCCGTTAGTTGCCGATTATGCTAAGGTGTTAGGTTCAATGTGCCTCTGAATGCTTTAAGTGATGTTCACGGGCTTGTGTTTGTTTGCTCCTTTACTGAACGTGGCCAGTCTTTCCAGGGACCCGAGTCTGAGGGCTGTGCGAGACCCTTACGATGCCGAACCCATAGGTTCTTCTCTGAATAGCTAGTTTCCCCACAGGTTTGAGTCCGAGGACCATGCAAGACCTAGGTTCAGTCTAACGCTTATGTTCTTCTGTAAGTAACTAGTTTCCCCATAGGTTTGAGTCCGAGGACCATGCAAGACCTTGGTTCAGTCTAGTACCCAGGTTCTCCTTGAAGTGGTTAGTTTCCTCATAGGCTTGAGTCCGAGGACCATGCAAGACCTACGTTCAGTCTAACGCTTATGTTCTTCTGTAAGTAACTAGTTTCCCCATAAGTTTGAGTCCGAGGACCATGCAAGACCTTGGTTCAGTCTAGTACCCAGGTTCTCCTTGAAGTGGTTAGTTTCCCCATAGGCTTGAGTTCGAGGACCATGCAAGACCTAGGTTTACTCTAACGCTTATGTTCTTCTGTAAGTAACTAGTTTTCCCATAGATTTGAGTTCGAGGACCATGCAAGACCTTGGTCCAGTCTAGTACCCAGGTTCTCTTTGAAGTGGTTAGTTTTCCCATAGGCTTGAGTCCGAGGACCATGCAAGACCTAGGTTTAGTCAAACTCTTATGTTCTTCTGTAAGTAACTAGTTTCCCCATAGGTTTGAGTCTGAGGGCCATGCAAGACCTTGGTTCAGTCTAGTACCCAGGTTCTCCTTGAAGTGGTTAGTTTCCCCATAGGCTTGAGTCCGAGGACCATGCAAGACCTAGGTTTAGTCTAACGCTTATGTTCTTCTGTAAGTAACTAGTTTCCCCATAGGTTTGAGTTTGAGGACCATGCAAGACCTTGGTTCAGTCTAGTACCCAGGTTCTCCTTGAAGTGGTTAGTTTTCCCATAGGCTTGAGTCCAAGGGCCATGCAAGACCTTGGTTCAGTCTAACGCTTATGTTTTTCTGTAAGTAACTAATTTTCCCATAGGTTTAAGTCCGAGGACCATGTAAGACCTTGGTTCAGTCTAGTACCCAGGTATTTTTGGAGTGGTTAGTTTTCCCATAGGCTTGAGTCCGAGGACCATGCAAGACCTTGGTTCAGTCTAACGCTTATGTTCTTATGTAAGTAACTAGTTTTCCCATAGGTTTGAGTCCGAGGACCATGCAAGACCTTGGTTCAGTCTAACACTTATGTTCTTTTGCTTGGAGTGAAGGAATTTGTCCTCAGTGTTAGGAAGTTTATTTTTAGCGTGACGACAGCCTTAGTCTTGCTTCACTGAAAATGGGTTATTCCTCAGACTGGGCCCTTGGCTCTGCGTTGCCCTAGACAGGGGTGGCTCGGATTTCTATCCACACACGTGGCAATAGCTCCTCCTTCGCTCCAATTTTCTGCCCTCTTTGATTACGAGGCGTCTTCTGACTGTTCGAGTTCTACGCTTGACGCTTCGGTGTGCGAGGCGCGCCCTCATTAATATCCTCGTGGATTAATGCAGATCCAGCAGTTGATGGCTTCTTTGGAATTCAGTCAGGATTAATGTCGCTGATAATTCTTCTTTCAAATTCTGTGTGGACCAATTCCCACCAACCTTCTCCCTCTATATAAGGCTTTCTGTGGGAATCGTCCTTCCACACTTCACGAACCCTCTAGTTAAATAGGAAACGTGATTCTCCAACCCTCTAAGCCCCTTCAATAACCTTGCCAGGATTGTGATCAGAGCTTGGAGGAATGGGACGGCTCTGGATGAGGGCGGGGGCAAGCAAGCCAAAGGTCCTCCTCCCTTGATTGAGAGCCGTTGTGGTTGTAGTTCGCGTCAGACTTTCGGCGTGGCAAGGCTTGGGCGTCATCCTAGTGGTATCGTGCTTGGCAGTTAGGAGGGAGGCCTATGAAGTACATAATGCTTTTCTCCGGTGTGCATCCATGCTTGCCCTTCCAGCTGGTAGTGACTCGCGCCCAGCTTACCCGCCGGTGGAGGCTCGTAAGATTACGTCAAGTCCGGTGCCCGGGTGTTGCCGCCTCCAATGGTTAATTACCGTGGGGCTGGGGGAGCATCAAGGGAACATCATGGGGAGGGGCCATCAGACGCTTTTGCATCTGCTCCTTTCTTCTCGCCGGCGCCACCCACACCGGCCTGAGGGTTGTTGGTAGCCTTAAAACAAGCCTGCCTCAGCCCTCCTTCCTAGAGTTAGCTTTCGAACAGGCCCGTTTGGGCCTCTGTTTGTAGAGTTGGCTTTAAAACAAGCCTGTTTGAGCCTCTGTTTGTATAATGTATTTGTTTTTTGTTTAATAAAATGCTGCAATGTTTATTCACTTTTCCTTTTCTCTGAATCTTCTACTTTTCTGCAATGATTGTTTCTTGTGCAAACGCGTCGTTGTTTGTTGTTGTTTTTATTTTTTATGGGATTCGGGATTGGTGTTGCTGGCAGTGACGAAAAACTGCCTAACCTTCTGTAAACTAGCCACCTAGGAACGATTGTCCATTGCGCCTGCTAGCGCACAAGTTCTTTCCACAGACGGCGCCAATTGTAGGGACTGGGTTTGAGCACTTCTACTGTTGAGTGAGTGGACTCAAGCCCAGCTAGCCCAGTACAATGAATTTGTAGAGAGCAGGTTCAAGAACTAGGCCCTAGCAAGCGGACAACGCCCGTCGCAGTGTTTTCCACCGCCGAACACCAGGGAACTGAAATCGTTCTAAAAAATCTGTCCTCGGCCCGGTCCGAGGAGCTTGTTAGTCGTCCTTCTTCCGTGGGGATCCATCCTTCCTCTCAATCTGTTTCTCCCACTTTATATAGTCCTTCTCCTACGATCCCTTTCCTCCACTTGTTGATCATCTATGCTTCCTTCTGACAACCCGTCCCATCAGCCGCCTTACCAAAACTCCCAGTGAGTTGCAGCAATCGAGGCAGCCTTGTCCAGAGGTCACATCTCCATTAATGCGGCCGGGGGGTTAAGTGAGCGCACTTAATGTGGAGGTGACAGTTTATCCTAAACTTGCTCCTCCACCATGCTGCTATGGCTGACGTGTTGGTCTCGGTTGGCCGAGGACAAGGTCGTCCTCGGCAGGGTTCCTGGCGATTTAGACTTTCACACTTCATCCTTGGGCATTTCTTCCTCCTCGGCATGGGCCTTGGGCTGAATATAAAGTGGACCGGGGTTGCCAAGTTCTCAGGCCCCACAGTTATAATTATTATTTGTTGTTCCTCACCCTACTTCACCTTAATTGTTATTTGAATAAGTAAAAGTTATGTCTTAGTCCGACCAAGTATAGCATTTCTCTTCAATCATTAATTGGTGTTTCTCAATAAAATTATTCATGTTATAAGTTTATGACCAAAACTGTGCAAAGCCCTGCCCGTTTACTACTAAAGGCTTTTAGAAATTTAAAACTTGCCATAATCTTTAAAATATTTTTACTATTTTATTTGTTATTAAATTTAATTATATTATCAAAAAAAAATCTTTTTAAAAATTTATATAATATTCTTGTAGGGACCGGGTTTGAGCACTTCTACGGGTTGAGAGAGTGGACTCAAGCCCAGCTTGCCCTGCAATGAATTTATAGAGAGTGGGTTCCAAAACTAGGCCCTAATGAGGAATGCAACTACCATGCATGGTTGCATGTGGATTTAACAATCTAAACATGAATTGGGATGCACAAAAATGCTCCTCGGACTTGCCTTCCAGAGCTCGGAGTTCTTATTATTTCTTTGAAGATTGATTACAAGGATTGAGGGAATACAAGTTGCTACAGTACTTCTTCATTCAGATTTTCTGTCCCCCTTTCAAAAGAGACTCCTTACATTATATACACCTCTCTCAACTGATCCTAGCCCTACATTTGTTGATCAGCCAGGCCACCACATGAGAGCCTGTCCCATCAGCCGCATTCCCATTCCTCCTGTGGGTTGCAGCACCCAAGACAGCACTGTTCAGGAGTCCTATCCACATCAATGCGGCCAGGACGTTAGTTGAGGGCATTTAATGTGGAGGTGATAGTTCATCCAGGACTTGCTCCTCCACCATGCTTCCGTTGCTGACGCGTTGTACTTACTCTTTCCTCTTTGGATGCTCAGGAAGACTCCCCTTGATGGTGTGCTGCTTGTCCACTTTCTGATCTCGGTCGTCCGAGGAAGGGATCGTCCTCGGCACTGTTTCTTGGGCAACTGGGCCTTACACTTTCGTCCTTGGACCTTGGACGCCTCCCCGGCGCGGGCCTCTGACTCTCTGGCCCCGCAATAGCCCCTCAAAATCTTGCTGTCTGCATCTTCGAGCGGAGAGGAGGATTTTGAAGTCCTCAGACCTGCTCCTTGTCTTGTCAAGTCTTGTCCCCCATCAGCGCTGGGGTCTTTTCATCTGCCCAAGGCGCGTTACTGACGCTTCGGGGCGCATAACGTGTCCTTCATTAAATTCAGGCGACTCTGTGCTCCCCACGTTCAACGGGAGGATGCCAATCTGACGGTGGGGATTCGCCTCACATTTATGGGTGGGAAAACCCGCACGGTTCCTCGATTTGGGGTATAAATACCCACTCGAACTGTTTTTCCCCTTTTTCACTCACAATCCAGAGCTCTTGCGCATATATCCTGAGTCCAGCAAAGTTTCCACCTACATCTCCAGCATAAAAAGCCCATCCGAGGAGCTTTTCCTCATCTCTGTAAGTTGCTCTATCCCTCTCTGAGCTTTCTTCCTCTCTACTCCTCCTTCTTTTTCATTTGCTCCTCCTTAGCTCCCTTAGGCATCACTTGGGATGGGTAGGTTTAAGAAGTATGTCTACACTGAGGAGGCAATGGAGAAATTCATCGCCGACTATAAGATACCTAGCAACGTGGGCTTGAGCTATTGTGAGGAAGGGGAGTGGCTCCTTCGGAGGCAGGAGGGCGAGGTGGTGATTCCCATCGTTGCCTTCCTCGAAGGTGGCATGAGAATCCCCATGGGGCCAGTGATGAGAGGCTACCTGACGTACTTTCGGCTAGCCCCCACTCAGTGCGCCATCAACGTCTTCAGAATTCTGGGTTGTGTGGACGCCCTGAACGAGAAGATGGGGCTAAGGTTGGCCCATCACGACGTAAACTAATGTTACAACCTCCAGTGCCTAAAGGGCAAGTCGTACTACATGAAGACAAGGGACGACAGGGTCCGGCTTATCCAGTGCCTCCCTGAGTCCAGCAAGGGGCTGGACAAGGACTTTCTCATCGTGTCCGGAGAGTGGCACGATGGCCTTCACTGCCCAACGACAGAGGAGACACCAGGTGGGGCAGTGGGAGTAGGAGGGGATTCAAAGATTTTAGTTTATTTCATGCATCATTTTTTTTTGCACCGTTTGGTTACTAACATGAATGTGTCTTCTCTCTGCAGATTTGCACGCCTACACGCGCCACTTCAGCATGATCAACAGGGAGGATTTGCAGAAAGTGCTCAGGGCGGCGGTTTTCGAGAACGAAGCTGACCATCAAGTTAGAGCCGCTCACAAAATCTTGGGGTACACCCCGGTCTAAAAATCGTTCGCGGCCCCAAAGCACGTGATCAGAGCAAAAGATCCTCGGCTGCGGAAAATCACCGTGACCGAGGACGGGTTCTAGTTCCCCGAGGAGCCCTCCACTTCAGAAGGTGTTACCTTAGCAGGCCCCTCTTCCTCCCACAGATTCGCAGAGGCCGCAGAAGAAAACTTTGAGAGGGAAGAGGAAGTTGCTGATTTTGGCCCTGTCGAGGACGACTTTGACGCGTTTGATCAAGTCCACCAGTCCGAGGACCCTCCTGGAGACTTGGGTGATCCTCGCCTGACCGAAGCGGACCTCCTAGCGTCACAGACCTCTCCTCGGCTTGAGATGGGTTACAAGAAGAAATCCCAAGCTAGTTTGTTTGACTTGATTGAAGGCCAATCGGGGAAGTCCAAGACAAAGCTTCCTCCTCTTCCTCCCAAGACTCATCCTGCCCAGACCAGGTCGGCCTTTACCCAATCTAGGCTTCCTCTTCTTCCACCTCAGACGAGTCTGCCGTCCAGGCACGAGCCCACTGATCCTAAGCAGAAAAAGGATAAGGGCAAAAGGCCCATTAAGGACAAGTCTGGGTCCACGCAGGAGGGGAACGACATTCGGCGGCCCTCGAAACAGTTGAAGATAGGCTCTCAAGGCCAAGACAAGCAGGTTGATGTCCAGCCCGAGGTTCAGGCCTGACTTCCCGCCCCAATGCTCCATGGGGAACCTTTGAGGGATGACTCCTCCCTCAGGGATTTTAGAGAGGGTGAAGGTGCGTATGTGGCTGACGCGCTGGAGAGGTGCCTGTTACTTCCTGCGGACATGGCAGAGCTGGAGACTATGAGGAGCAGGCAGGTCTTCCTCAGCCTTAAGCGGTACTTGGGAATGGTAAGACCCTCAACACTTGTGATTTTTCTGACTTCAGTTTTTCTTCTTTTTTTTTTTTCTTTTTTTTTGAGCTCGGCTTATTATGTTCCCGTTTTGTTTGACAGGCTGTCCAGGCCACCTATAGGCTGGAGGAGGCAGCCCACAACCAAGGAAAGGCCATGGATGCAGAGCGTGAGAAGCGCTTGGAGGCCACTCAGACCCTCAAGACCTCCGAGAACGACCTCGCCGCAGCCAGGGAGAAGCTGAAAGCAATGACCAGGGCTCGGGACAACGCAGTGTCAGGCCTCGCCGATTTCCAGAAGCAGGTTGAAGATCAGACGAGGCGTCTGGGTGAGGTAGAGGAGCAGCTGAAGATCGCAAAGGAGTTGCTTGCTGATCTGACGAAGAAGGTGGCTGCTGCCGAGGAAGCCAAAAAAGTGGCTGAATGGGCCAAGGATGAAGTTGTGAGGGCTAAGTTTGAGGCAGACCATGGTAGGGAGGAGGCTTGGGCCTCTAAGGAGGAAGCTGAGGAGGCAGCTTATGCTGCGGGGGTGGCCGAGACGGAAGTTGCCTTTAAGGCTCAAGTCCCTGGGGTGTGCAGGCGCTACTGCTCCCAGGTTTGGAAGGAGACTCTCAAACAACCTGGGGTCGAGGCCTCGTCTGACCTGTGGAAGGAGGAGAGTGTGTACTACCCCCCTGCCATCCGTGAGGCTGCCCCAGATGGTTTTGAGGCCGAGGAGGCTGCTGAGGAAACTGCTGCTACTCCGGGTGAGGGAGCCTCAGTCGCTGGACCTACTGGTAAGCCAGTTCAAGGGAGTGATCCTCCCGGGATGGTTGAACCGAGTGAAGGCCCCAATGAGGAAGCGCCCCAGCAAGTTGCAAAGCCCTCCTCTGATGCCCAGGTTTCTTCCGCTGAGGAGGCAGCTATTCCTGCCGTGCCTCTGCAGGCTATTCCACTCAGTCAGAATCCAGAGGATCCTGAGGCTGCCATGGACCAGCCACCCACTGGGGCGGGCAATTAAGTGGAAGGAGTAGGTTCCTTGGCGCCTCTACCTGCTTTGTTTTTGGCCGTTTCTTTTGTCTTTGCATTTTTTTTTTTTTTACATTGTAATGTGAATCCTATCATGTAACTTCTATGGACTTAATGCAATGTGATTCTCATTTCTTTTTCTATTTGTTCTGGATGTTTGTTTATTTGTGCGTTATCCGTTTTTTTTTTTTTTTTACTTGTATAATTTTAACTTCAATTGCACTTCGGCCAATCGCGGTAGTAATTATTATAACGTGAGGGCGTGTATGCTTGGGCGGACCTTTTATATCCTAAGGACTAGGTAGAATCTTTTTGAAGTAGACACTTAGAATCTTTCTGAAGTAGTTAGTTTCCCCATAGGCTTGAGTCCGAGGACCATTCAAGGCCTTGGTTTTGTCTAACACTTAGAGTCTTTTTGATGTAGTTAGTTTCCCCATAGGCTTGAGTCCAAGGACCATGCAATGCCTTGGTTCTATCTAACACTTAGTCTTTTGAAGTAGTTAGTTTCCCCACAGGCTTGAGTCCGAGGACCATGCAATGCCTTGGTTCTGTCTAACACTTAGAATCTTTTTGAAGTAGTTAGTTTCCCCACAGGCTTGAGTCCGAGGACCATGCAATGCCTTGGTTCTGTCTAACACTTAGAATCTTTTTGAAGTAGTTAGTTTCCCCATAGGCTTGAGTCCGAGGACCATGCAATGCCTTGGTTCTGTCTAACACTTAGAATCTTTTTGAAGTAGTTAGTTTCCCCATAGGCTTGAGTCCGAGGACCATGCAATGCCTTGGTTCTGTCTAACACTTAGTCTTTTGAAGTAGTTAGTTTCCCTATAGGCCTGAGTCCGAGGACCATGCAATGCCTTGGTTCTGTCTAACACTTAGTCTTTTGAAGTAGTTAGTTTCCCCACAGGCCTGAGTCCGAGGACCATGCAATGCCTTGGCTCTGTCTAAGACTTAGGCTGGCCGTCAAAACGCGAGATGCATAATCATGATAGGCTAAGAATTTGAATCCAAAGAGACTTCTTTATTAATAATAATACCTTTTCAGGTTATTTACATTCCATGGACGAGGTACAGGTTTTTCATCTAAGTCTTCTAAATAATATGCACCTATCCCTGCTACTGAGGTAATTCGGTAGGGCCCCTCCCAGCTGGGTCCCAGCTTTCCCCAAGAAGGGTTCTTGGCAGCCCCTACGACTTTTCTCAGCACCAGGTCCCCTAGTGTTAGCGGTCTGAGCTTCACATTGGCATCATATCCCTGCTTGAGCTTTTGTTGGTAATAGGCCAGCTGGATCATTGCTCGTTCTCTTCGTTTGTCAGCTAGATCCAGGCTCCTCCCTAGCAGTTCATCATTGCTGTCTGGAGTGAAAGAGCTCGTCCTCAGCGTTGGGAAATTTGTCTCCAGGGGGATCACCGCCTCGGCACCATAAGTCATGGCAAAAGGCGTTTCCCCCGTTGACCGCCGGGGCGTATTCCGGTACGTCCAGAGAACGTGGGGCAGCTCCTCTACCCATCTCCCCTTGGCGTCGTCCAGTCTCTTCTTAAGCCCATTGACGATGACCTTGTTGACAGCCTCGGCCTGTCCATTTCCCTGAGGGTAGGCGGGCGTTGAGTATCTATTTGTAATCCCAAGTTCATAACAGTACCTCCTGAAGGCCTTGCTATCGAACTGGAGCCCGTTGTCCGAGATGAGGTGTGTGGGACCCCGAATCGTGTGACGATGTTCCTCCAAAGGAATTTCTTCGCGTCCACATCCCTGATGTTGGCCAGTGGCTCGGCCTCGACCCACTTGGTGAAGTAGTCCATGGCCACCAACAAATACCTCTTATTCCCTGGCGCTTTGGGGAAAGGTCCTACAATGTCCAAGCCCCACTGGGCGAATGGCCATGGACTGGACAAAGGATTGAGGACCCCTCTTGGCTGATGGATGTTTAGGGCGAACCTTTGGCATTGGTCACACTTCTTGACATACTCTAGGGCCTCCTGCTGCATTCCCGGCCACCAATATCCTTGTGTGACGGCCCGGTGAGACAGGGATCTCCCTCTTGTGTGGCTCCCACAGATTCCCTCATGCAGCTCTTCGAGCAGTAATTCTGCTGCTTCGGGGTGGACGCACAGTAGGTATGGCCCAGAGTAGGAGCGCCTGTATAGTTTGTGATCCTCGGACAACCAGAACCGAGGAGCTTTCCTTCGTAGTTTTTCTGCCTCTGACCTCTCCTCAGGCAAGACATCATCTTTGAGGAATCTCACTATGGGGTCCATCCAGCTGGGACCCATCTCAACCTAATGGACGGGGATCGCTCCCTTTGGCACTTCATTCGCCCTCTCTAGATGCTCCACAAGTATGATCCGAGGTAGACCCTATGCCGAGGAAGTTGCGAGTGTGACTAATGAATCGGCATGGCTGTTCCCACTCCTGGGAATATGAGATAAGCTAAAAAGGCCGAACTCCGACTGCAAGCGCTTGACCTGGCTCAGGTATTCTTGCATTCTCGCATCTCTGGCCTCCATCTCTCCCTTTACATGTCCTACCACCAATCTCGAGTCTGAGAACATCTCTATCGACTTTCCTCCCATCTTCTGTACTATGACCATCCCTTGCAGTAATGCCTTATACTCGACCTCATTGTTTGTGGCCGCGAATCCGAGCCTCAGGGACTTCTCTATGACATGATCTTCAGGGGATACTAGGACTAGCCCCACTCCAGACTCCCTCTGGTTTGCCGCGCCATCAACATATACCTTCCAACATGGTGACCCCGGGATGGAGATTGCCCCAACTGATTTCTCATCAAAGTTCGTCTCCTCGGCTGCCACTTCTACAGCTGGTTCAGCGAACTCGGCCGTCAAATCTGCCAGATCCTGGCCCTTTATGGAGGTCCGAGGCATGTATTTGACGTCGAAGGCCCCCAGAATTGTGTTCCACTTCACGATTCTTCCTGTGTAATCAGCGGTCCGGAGTACAGACTTCAAGGGTAGTCGGGTTAGGACAACCACTGTGTGAGTTTGGAAGTAATGGGGGAGCTTTCTCGTGGCGTGGACCACAGCCAGTATGGCTTTCTCCAAGGGTAGGTACTTGACCTCCGTTTCATGCAACAACCTGCTGACGTAATAGACTGGCTTTTGAACGCCATTGTCATCCCGTATAAGTACTAGGCTCACTGCGTGGGGCGCTACAGCAAGGTATGCGTATAGGACCTCGTCGGCCTTGTGATTGGACATGATAGGCGGCCGGGATAGATACTCCTTGAGCTACTGGAAAGCTACGACACAATCCTCGGACCACTCAAATCCTTTCCACTTGTTGATCAGGAGGTAGAAGGGCCTGCACCTGTTAGCCGACCTGGAAATGAATTGGTTCAGAGCCGCGATCATCCCAGTAAGCTTTTGGACCTCTTTGGGGTTCTGCGGAGGCCTCAGATTATGAATAGCCCTGATTTGGTCAGGGTCGACTTCGATTCCCTTATGGGTGATCAGGTATCCCAGAAACTTGCCAGAGCCTACGCCAAACGAGCATTTTGAGGCATTTAGGCGCAGCTTGTGCTTTCTCAAGACGTCAAATGTGCGGCAGAAGTCCCCTAAGTGTTCGGACACCAGTTTGCTCTTCACCACCATATCATCAACATAGACCTCGATGCTCTTGCCTAGCATCGGCTCAAACATTCTCATCATCATCCTTTGATAGGTGGACCCTGCGTTCTTCAGTCCGAACGGCATTACTTTGTAGTGATAGTTCCCGATGGGTGTCACAAAGGCTGTCTTCTCCTAATCTTCCAGGGCCAGTGGTATCTGATGATAGCCTTGAAAGGCGTCTAGGAAGCTCATCTGAGGATGGCCCATGGTAGCATCAACCAGCTGGTCGATCCGAGGCATGGGGAACGGGTCTTTTGGGCATGCCTTATTTAGGTTGGTGAAGTCCACGCAGACCCTCCACTTTCCGCTCTTCTTCTTGACCACCACAGTGTTGGCCAGCCACTCGGGGTAAAAAACCTCTTTTATAGCCCCAGCACGCTTAAGTTTATTCACCTCTTCCCTGATGGCATCAGCGTGCTCCCTCGATGGGCGTCAGGGCGGCTGTTTCTTGGGCACTATGGATGGATTGATGTTGAGATGGTGACAGATGAAGGATGGGTCAATCCCTGGGGTGTCAGAGGCATCCCATGCAAACACGTCGATATTGCCTCTAAGGAGCTCAACCAGCTCCTTCTGTTCCGCGGGAGGCAGCCGAGCCCCGACCCGAAAGAACTTCTCTTGGTCATCATCAATTACCACTTTCTCCAAGTCCTCACATTTCGTTTCCTCGGCAGCTACATCAGGGTGCGCTACCGGGGTCTTTGATTGCTATAAACCTTCCTCAGTAGTGGCTGAGGGTTGAGCATCGAGCCGATATGATATGGCAGCCACCGTGCACTGCCTCGCTGTGGGCTAGCAACCTCGGATCTCTAGGACCTGGTCCCCTGATGGGAATTTCACCTTCTGGTGCAAGGAGGAGGCAACGCCCCCCAAGGTGTGGAGCCAGGGCCTCCCTACGATGGCTGTGTAGGGGGAGTACGTGTCCACCACCACAAAGTTCACCTCCACCACCTCTGGGCCGGTCTGGATGGGCAGCCTGATCATGCCTTTTGGGATGACGAGCTTCCCATCGAAGCTCATTAGGGGGGAGCTATAAGGCGTCAGGTCCTCCGGTTTTAGCCACAGCCCCTTGTAGAGGTATGGGTACATGACCTCGGCCGCACTGCCACCATCTACCATCACTCTCCTCACATCGCAGCTCCCAATTCTGAGGGTGACCACCAGAGCGTCATCGTGGGGTTGGGTGGTCCCCATCTTGTCCTCCTCCGAGAAACTCAGGGCTGGGGGAAAACTCCTCTTGGGCCTCTTCGGCTCCGTTTGGGGATCCTCGGCAGGTAGTTAGGCTACAGACAATACTCGCGAAGGGCGCGTGCCTGTTCTTCCCGATGCCGCCAGGATTACGTTAATCATGCCAGCGGGTTGCCCCATGGCGGTATCCTTCCTTAGCTCCTGGTAAGTTTGGCCCTGATGATTATTGGGATGGTGCAGGAGGTGCTTCAGCTTTCCCTCCCGGACTAGCTGGTCCAGGTAGTTCCAGAGGTTCCTGCAGTCCTCCGTGGTATGTCCGTGGTCCTGGTGGTATTGGCAGTAGCGACTCTGATTGCGCTTCTCAGGTTCCCCAGCCATCTTATTCGGCCACCTGAAGTATGGTTCGTTCTTTATCTTTTCCAGCACCCTATGTACTGGTTCTCGAAACACAGCGCTGACAGTCTGGGCATTGGTCGCTCCAGATTGTCCCGCGAAATCCCTCCTTGGACGGGCGTTACTATACCGGTTCGACCTGAAATCCCTCCTTTCCTGAGGGATAACCTTCTCCTTCCCCTTGTCCTGTAATAGATCTTCCTCTACCCGCTTGTATTTATCGATCCAATCCATCAGCCGTCGCACGCTGGTGGCGGGCTTACCGGTTAAGGACTTCCTCAGGTCGTGCCCCATTGGTAGTCCATTCTTGAACGTATTGATGGCGACGTCATCGTACTTGCCGTCCAGCTCATTGTAAATCTCCCAATACTTGTCCAAGTAAGCCTTGAGGGTCTCCCCATCACGCATGGACAGGGACAGTAACGCACTCATGGGCCGAGGAGGCCTGCTGTTCGTAACAAAGTGGGAACCAAAAGCCTGGGTCAGCTGTCTGTATGAGTCTATGGAATTCGTCCTTAGACCGTTGAACCACCTCATTGCCACAGGTCCCAAGCTGGATGGGAAGACTTTGTACATCAGAGCCTCGTTCTTAGAGTGGACAGCCATCCTCTGGTTGAACTGGCTCACATGCTCCACGGGGTCCGTTTTGCCATTGTAAATAGTGAAGGTTGGCTGCTGAAACCGCTGAGGGAGCATTGCCTCCTTTATACGACGCGTGAAGGGCGACTTGGAGAGCCGATCCAGTGCCTTGCTCATGGCGTCACTCCCTAAGCCCCTAGGAGTTGGGCTGTCATGTCTACGCCTCTGGTAGCGCTCCTCCTCGTGAGAGAAAGTCTCGCTCAGGGGCGTTCTTGACCTTTGCCTGTAGTCGTCATCACTCTCGTCGTCAGAGGGCAGGTCAGGGCTGGGTTCGGACTGTCTTCGCCGTGCACGGCGTAGCTTCCTCTTCAAATCATCTATCTCGCGCTGCATGGCCACCTTATCATCCTGTCTCTGGGATGCGTGGCTATGGGCCTCTTCCGATCGCGTGGCGTGGCCATTGTCGTGCCTCTAGGGCACGTGCCCGTCCCGGCGGGTGTGGCTTCCGCTAGTTGTTGAGGTATGTACGCTTCTCTCTCGAAATCGTTCGTTCTTCTCGTTTTGACCGCCTTCGGGGTCGCCATAGTTACCCTGGTGCCGAGATTTAGCCGATTCAGGTCGATGGGGACTTCCTTGGTGAGGGCTTGATCCCGCCATGCTTGGCTATTGTCCTTATTAACGCACGAGTTCTCCCCACAGATGGCGCCAATTGTAGGGACCGGGTTTGGGCACTTCTACGGGTTGAGAGAGTGGACCTAAGCCCAGCTTGCCCTGCAATGAATTTATAGAGAGTGGGTTCCAGAACTAGGCCCTAATGAGGAATGCAACTGCCATGCATGGTTGCATGTGGGTTTAACAATCTAAACATGAATTGGGATGCACAAAAATGCTCCTCGGACTTGCCTTCCGGAGCTCGGAGTTCTTATTATTTCTTTGAAGATTGATTACAAGGATTGAGGGAATACAAGTTGCTACAGTACTTCTTCATTCAGATTTTCCGTCCCCCTTTCAAGAGAGACTCCTTACATTATATACACCTCTCTCAATTGATCCTAGCCCTACATTTGTTGATCAGCCAGGCCACCACTTGAGAGCCTGTCCCATCAACCACATTCCCATTCCTCCTGTGGGTTGTAGCACCCAAGACAGCACTGTTCAGGAGTCCTATCCTCATCAATGCGGCCAGGACGTTAGTTGAGGGCATTTAATATGGAGGTGACAGTTCATCCAGGACTTACTCCTCCACCATGCTTCCGTTGCTGACGCATTGTACTTACTCTTTCCTCTTTGGATGCTCAGGAAGACTCCCCTTGATGGTGTGCTGCTTGTCCACTTTCTGATCTCGGCCGTCCGAGGAAGGGATCGTCCTCGGCACTGTTTCTTGGGCAGCTGGGCCTTACACTTTCGTTCTCGGACGTTGGACGCCTCCTCGGCGCGGGCCTCTGGGCCTGGTACGAAGTGGGCCGAGGCTGTCTGACTCTCTGGCCCCACAATTCTTTTATCAAGCCGTGCATCACACGTGCATAATACTAGTATATATATAAAAGCAGAGACCTCATGTGGGAGAGTATGAGGTTCTGCCAAGTAGCACATTCGTTGAGCTTTTCTCAAAGGCTTCCACCTTATCAAAGTTTACATTTATGTAAAACTTTTAATTCATTGAATGTGTCAATGAAGTGAATACACATTAATTATCTATAAGTATGCACTAATTATATATACAACTTTTAATTCATTGAATGTGTCAATGAAGTGAATACACATTAATTATCTATAAGTATGCACTAATTATACACACACACACACACACACACACACACATATATATATAAGAATTTTATATGGTTTAAAATATATATATATATATATATATATAAAAGAAAGAAAAAACATCAAGTGAGAGACCATACGATTCTGTCATGTGGCGCTTTGTAAGAGTAATTTTTCATTTAGCTTTACACCTCAACTTCTTTACATATTTGGATTATAATAAAATTCTATTAATAGGATATCACTATTTTCACTAAGTGTTTAACTTACAACTATCATACTTCAATAACATAAACAAGACATCATAAATTTTAGATTATATTTCCATAAGCCAACTAAACATTTACATTTTTCTCAAAAAAAAAAAAAAAAAAAAATTACATGAAATTACAAATTTTTTATGCTAAATCCAAGCCAATGTAGAAACAAAAATTATGATTAACAATTTCAGCAAAAACAAATAAATGATTAAACAAACAATCAACTTATTACACCACATTTTTTTTGAGAAGATATTACACCACATGATAACTAATTTCTAATTTATGTAACTTTTTCTCTATGGTTTAAATTCTCCATCCCCTTAATTTTGTATTACATCATTAATTTAACAAAAATCTCTTTATGTTATTGCAACTTTACTTCATGTTATTACTTTAAAATATTTTGGATATTCTATAAATTTTTTCACATAACAGCTTAAAGCATTATCCGCGCGTTGCACAGGACCATGGCTAGTTATCAATAACTGTTAGTCTCACTTTTATTTATCTATAAAAACGCCTATTTGCGCTTTAAACTTTTTTTTTTTTACTCTTCTGTTTGCATGGTTACATTTTTTCTTCTTCTTTCATCTTAATTAGTATTATATAGTGTAATTGGGTCTATGCATACAGTCCAAATGTTTTTTTTTTAATTAATTTTTTTTATATAAAAATGTGAAGAGAAAAAAATAGTTTGATATGACCAAAAAGGTTGCATGTTTTGTTAAAACACTTGGAGAGTTTGATAAGAACATATAAATTGTTGTTTCTATCTAAAAAATAACTGCAAGTTGGTGAAGTCACTTGGCGTAACAACGGATTCTAAATCAACTTTTATTATATACTAGTTAAAGGCATGTACTTTGCATGGTTTTATCATAAACTTATAGAATATATATTTTATAAGAGAAAAAATAACCAAAAAAATAATTATTATAATAACAAAAAAGAATAAATTTTATTGGTATAACAACCTTCAAATATAAAATGATAACATCTCAATAGAAAATTATTAGCTTGTAACTTACAAATTCTGCTCTAATGAGACTTGTAGTTACATGTATCAAATTGTATATATCTAAATTTTGTATATAGTGAATCTGTAATATTATTAGCTACAATAATGTTAATGAGGAAAATAAATGTTAGAAGTTGTTTTACATTTGGGAGATTGTTGAATACCTCTTTGTACACTATATTTTCAGTGTTTGTTTGTTCTTGTTTGTCATTGTTCTTTATTAAAATCTTTAGTCCTTCATGCAATTGACCGTGGCTAAACACTAGACTTGGCAAGTTCTTGATTTTTGTTGATTGTCATAGCATAACAAATTGTTTTCTTAATCTTAAAAAGTATTAATTATGATATTTTTTTTAACTATAATTAACACGTAATCGTGCGAAGATTATCATTTTGAATGCTTTTTATTTGATAAAATCATATATGTTTAACCATATTAATCATATATGTGTAACAATGTATCACCATTGAATATCTCTTTGGTTACCCAGTCAAAAAGTAAAGCGGTGTGTAATTCATGTATGGTATACAAAATAATAACAAAATCATATCTAAGCATATTTAATGACTGATTCTCAAACCATAACCATATAAATTGAATAAAACTTAAGAAAATTAGATTAAACAAAAGACAAAAAATACACGAAACCTATTAAAAAAAATTAGAGTAAACAAATATATAGTTGTAGGTAGAAGAACAAAATTCGATGGAAATCAAAATTCATCCACACTCATCAATTAAGGTTGGATATACATTCTCAACAAATAAAAGTTTGGATATAACTGTTTCTTTTATATATGTTTGTTGCAATAATTAATGACGTAACAGAGTAATTAAATAGAGCAATTAAACCATTTTCAGTAACCACTAAAAAAAACAAAAGAAATCTGTAAAGTTGTGATTTCCAACTAGCTTGTGTTGGCTTTAATTCCGTGCCAAATTTGATTATAATTTCTTTAATCATTTTCCTGTATGTATGTGGGTTTATTTGTAAGAGATGAGTGTAAGAGATTGGTGAAGAATCAAGCTTCAAAGATGAATCAGCGCAATTTGCGACTAATTCGCAAGAAGCTCGCGAGAAGTAACCCGTGAAAAGGCCACGTCTGAAGAACATGACTGGAAGTTGAAGAGTCACGCCAGGCTGTCAAGTTTGTGAATGTTTCGTGAAAAGGGCCATCCTGCGAGATACTCGTGAAACATTCTGTTTGACAAAAAGATAAATTGTTTTACCAAATTCTTTACCCATACTATAAATACCCTCATTACCTACGAATTGCAAAGAGTGCTTTTCAGAGAGAAAACCCTAGCAAAAACACTTGAGAGTTAGAGATTGTTATACCCACAATCATCTACGCATTTCCTTGTGGTTTTCCTCAACTCCTACCTCTCCATCTCTACATCCTTGAGAGGTTCATAGCCTAAACACTTATCACACCAGATCTAAGTGTTAAGTAAGGTTTTGGTGCTGTTGAGAAGTATTGGAAGGAGCCATTTGGTGGCAAATGCAATCGGGCTGAATTGCGGGATCCAAAAAGCTAGAAAAGACATGACTCTGAGAAGTCCGCTGGTAGCAGGAGCTTGGAGGGCTCAAGTACATGGGGGTAAACTAGCCTTGTAGGGTCTTTTGTTATTCATGTACTCCAACTTTATTCTCTAGTGGATCGATTTCGACTTGGAGGGTCACGGAGAGGTTTTTTGCCGAGTTCTTCGGTTTCCTCTTCGATAACACGTCTTGGTGTTATTTTGTGTTTGCATCTCTCTTCCCTACTCTTTAATCTTTCATTTTATTGTTAAGTGTGGATGGATATGGCTTCGAGTAGTGTTTTCGATTTATTGCGTATATTTACTTTTGTTCTGCACTTTGATAAAGTTAGAGTAAAAGCAATCTAGTTATAATTTTTAATTTGGGGTCTAAACAAACTTGTGTGTTTTCACACAAATCTGAGCTTTCAAAATCATCAAACTTCCATATTCCAAATAGGACCCATGTATTTTTTTTTTTGGTAAACATACAATGATTCAAATAATTTTAACCACAAAAAATTGAAACTACATCCATCAATTTGAATTTAAAATTGCTTGTGAATTCATAAAATTCGTACCTTAAATGTTCAATCATGAACGTGACTTTTAATGCATCTACAATACAAATGAAGTATCACTGTCTCACCAACGAACATTATTCTTGGTTATATATATATATATATAACATGATTCTTACTTTCTCCAAACTGGCCTGAACAAAAGAAATTTATATATATATATATATATATAACATGATTCTTACTTTCTCCAAACTGGCCTGAACAAAAGAAATTTATATATATATATATATATATATATTTACCATCTTCTCTCACTTGCTCACTGCATTTCTCTTTCTTTTGTTTTTCATTATTCTTGCGGCACTCTTTGGCGGTTCTCTCTCTAATTACCTCACGCGAATGTCTATATTTATTATCTGTCTCTATTTATATAACAAATAAAAGTAACCGTTTATATTCCTATTTTTTAACTCTATATATATATATATATTAGTTGAAAGCTCATGCATTATATGGATTTGTTTTGTTCATAAACCTATAAAATATATAATTTTATGAAGAAAAAAAAATAATCATTACATAATTTATATGAATTATCTTATATATGTATACACACTCCACATTGAAGAAGTTGATAAAAACAAAAAGTCTAATGCCAGCTTAATTTGTGGATGTGTGAAGTTGAATTCTAAATCTAAAAAATAAGTGTTAAGATTTTTATCAACTTAGAAATTATAGGAAAAGAAGATAAGAACAAAATATATATATATATATATATATATATATATATTTTTAAATTTAAAAAAATAGAATTTGGATTTAATCAAATTGAGAGTTGAGACTTTTATACACTTAGAAATTATAGACGAAAAAGATAAGAACAAAATAATAATACCTATCTGATACACCCTATCTCTACCCACACTATATATATCCCCATTACCCACATATGTTGAGGAGTACTTTCAGAGAGAAAACCCTAGCCACAACCTTTGAGAGTTAGAGATTGTCATACCCACAATCCTCTACATAATTCATTGTGGTTTTCCTCAACTCCTACCTCTCCATTTCCATATCCTTGAGAGGTTGATAGCCCAAACACTTACCACATTCTTTCTGAGTGTCAAGTGAGGATTTGGTGCTGTTGGGAAGCATTGGAAGAAGCCAAGCATTGGAAGAAGCCAAGCTTTGGTAGATGCAATCGGGCGTATTGTAGGATCTGGAAAGCTAGACAAGACACGGTTCTGAGAAGCCTTGTTGGAGTAGGAGCTTGGAGGGCTTAGGTGCATCGAGTAGATTAGGCTTGGAGGTCTCTTGCTATTTATGTATCCCAACTGATTGTCTAGTAGATCGATTTATCGCTTGGAGGGCGGCGGATAGGTTTTATGCCGAGTACTTTGGTTTCCTCTTCAATAACACATTGTCATGTTATCTTGTGTTTGCATTCTTCTTCCCTACTCTTTTAGCTTTCATTTTACTACTATGTTTTAATGAATATGGCTTAGAGTAGTTTTATTATTTATCCGCTTGCATTTACTCTATTCCTCACTTAGTTTAAGTTAAAGTAAAATCAACCGAGCCGTAATCTTTAATTTGGGGGTCTAAACAGCTCTTGTGTTTTAACACATTTTCGAGCTTTCAATTGGTATCAGAGCGGGTACACTTATTTGGTTTCATTACCTAAGTATGATCCTTGACCCCTTTGTGATGGACCGATCACAATCGCTCAATGCTCCACCATTCTTTGATGGGAGCAACTATGCGTTTTGGAAAGTCCATATAAGGGCATTCATGTGTGCTATAGATGAGTTGGTATGGGATTTCGTCAAGAATGGGTATGTTTAACCCACAACAGCCAAGTCTAAATGGGACAAGGCAGCTCTTGCTTTGGCGAATGCAAATAGTAAAGCTATTAATGCTATATTCTGTGATGTGTCTACTGATGAATTTCATAGAATATCGTATGTGGAGACTGCCAAGGAAGCTTGGACGATTCTTGAGATTACCTATGAGGGTACTAAGAAAGTCAAGGACACAAGGCTCCAAATGCTTACCACTCGATTTGAAGAGCTCAAGATGGGTGACGATGAGTCTTTTGATTCATTCTATGGGAAGCTCAATGAAATTGTAATTGCCAAGCTCAATCTCGGAGAGAAGACTCAGGATGCTATGGTGGTGAGAAAGATTTTGAGGTCCTTACTGGAAAGCTTCCGTGCGAAGGTCACAGCTATAGAAGAAAGTAAAGATTTGGATGAGATCAAGATCCAAGAACTCATTGGATCTCTCCAAACATATGAGCTTGGACTGCCTTCCCACAAGTCGAGCAAATCACTTGCTCTCAAAACCATCAACGAGAGAATGGATAATTCCTTTAAAGAAGATGATGTGGAGAAGGAAGTAGCATTTCTTGCAAAGAACTTCTGCAAATTTCTGAAGAGTGGGAAGTTGTTCAGCAAAGGAAAATTCTCATCCTCCAAAGGTGACAAGAAGGAGTTCAAGAAGAGAGATGGGAAGGATTCTTAATCCCCTCAAGGAATCGTGTGCTATGAATGCAATGGACATGGACATCTCAAGAAAGAGTATCCCAACTATTTGAGAGGGAAGGGTAAAGTGTTTGCCACTACCCTTAGTGATTCTGAAAGCTCAAATTCAGACACGGAAGGAGAATGTGATAGTGAAGGAAATTACAGGGCCTTCATTGTAATCACCTCTGTTGATTCAAAGGATGATTTGAGCAATTTGGTTGATGAACTTGGTGATATTTCCGAGGGTGAGGAAGTTGAAGACTCGGAAGATGAAGACATATGCCAAAATGAAAGCGAGAATAACCTTTAACAAGCATATGATTCACTACTGGAAGATTGTGGAAAATACGCCAAGGTTGCGAACCTTGCTGTGAAAAAGATGAAAAAGGTTGAAGAAGAGCATAGGTGTATACTTGTGCAACTCAAGGAAGCGAAGTGTGAAGTAGAAGGACTCAAGGGAGAGTTGGTTGAAGCTTACTCTAAGACCAAGTATCTTGAACTTGATGTTATTCCAGCTAATGTAAAGGATGAGTGTATCTCCACCAAGAAACTTGACAACGTGCTATCCTCACAAAAATCTTCATATGATAAGACCGGTTTGGGCTATACCGGAGAGGGAAGCTCTAGCAACGAACCCAAGAAGGAAGTAAGGTTCGTATCAGCCAAGAATGAAGAGAAACTCAAAGAAGTGTAGCCTGAGATTGAGAACCCTGCTGCTGTAAAAAGAACCATTGGTGCAAAACCAAAGGAAAAAGGGAAGTTATTACCCAAAAATCAAAGGGGGCCTCAAGTGAAGCATGTGTGTCATCATTGTGGCGTACAAGGGCACACAAGGCTGAACTGTTTCAAGCTTCATGCACTCAAGAAGGCTGACTCTATGCGTGGCCAGGAAAGCTCAAAGAGAAGACCAAAAGGAGCACAAGCTAAGGGAGGTAGTGAGGGACATATCATTGGAGACGTTATGGAAATGTTGAAGAACATATCACTATGCCTTGCTAGCTTCATTCCGAGGTTTGAAAGTTATGTTGGTCGTACCCCTCCATCTAAGGCTCTCACCCAAAACACTCGTAAAGTGTGGGTGAAGGAGGGTACTTATGCATGGTCACTCTCTATGCCCATGCATTAATACTTCCAATGTTTAGGGTCATAGGTTCATGCATCATGTCATACATAATCCTCTTGTGTCATTGCTTCCAGTTTAAAGCATGTTTTTTTTACAAGTTTTGTTTTGTACTTGCTGTTATTTTGTTGATCTTACTTTACATGCTTTGTTTTTGAGTGTGTTGAAAAATTCAAAAACCCATAAAAATTGAAAAATCTCTAAAAAGTTTAATCGCTTGTGTTGTGTATATCGCTTGTGAGTTTGGCCTAATACCTTCGTACTAATGGCGTAGTGCATTTACGAGCTTAGCTAGTTCTGTATGCACATCTATGTTTGTGGGAAAAATCTTGAAATCTATGTGTGATTGTTGTAAATCGATCTTCAAGCTTGTCATGAATGATTGGGCAATAGTCATGTTGGTTTTGATATATGCATAGACTTGTGCCTAAATATATTCCTACATTTCTTTTTTCTTTTTCTTTTTTTCTTAAAGAGCTCAGCAAATGTAAATCTCAAAGTAAAGAGAGATAATGAGTTGCAAAAGCCGTCGCTGATACTAGTATTTGAGTAGGAAAAATGGAAAGCGACTTGCATTGAAATGTATGGTGCCCAAAAAGCCAAAGGCTTATTCTCAAAAGTGAAATATCAAAAATTTCTGGCACCAATCTCAAAATGAGATGTATTGTTCAAAAAATGATCAATTGTTATGATTTGTAAAGAAGTCAAATGAAAAGTTTCAAAGATGTGTAATCATTTTCTTGTGGGAGGTCATATATGTTCATTTCTATAATTGAGATAGACCACTTGACCTAGTACCATTTGTGTATGACTTAATTGAATTGATCATTGAAGCTTCACTCTGGACTAAAGACTATTCCACATTTGATACTCACACACAACACACAAGACTTTTGTTCAATGAATGATTAATTCATTTGTGTGATTGTACATGATCAAATGTGATGTGTATGCTCAATTGCTTGTTGATCAAACCCAAAAATATTTTTGAGTATTTTATATGTTTTTGAAAGTGTTTTTATGCTTTCATGTTTTAAGTTTTTGTGTGATTTGCATTTTCAATGTTTTTCTTCAAAAACTTCTTCAGAGGCATTTTCGTGAGAAGCTCGCGACTAAGCTCTTCCCGCGAAAATGGGTTTAGGCAAAATAGTGAAAACACTAAATTCAGATAGAAACTTTCGTGACTGTCTTGCAACTGTCCCGCAACTAAAGACTACCTGTGAAAAGTTTTGTGCTTTAGAGGTGTTTTTCGCGAGTAACTTCGCGAGATGGTAACCTGCGAAAAACGCGTGTTTTCAGTTTTATAGGGCTGATGTGACAGATTTTCAAACACATCCTATTTTCCCTCACTTTGCCTCCCTTGTGCTTCTCTCAACCCAAAACCTTATTTCACTCAAAAACCCAATCATAACTCAAGAGAAAACTTCTTCAAATCTGTTCTAAGGTAAGTTTATACATTTTTCTCTCTCTTCTTCCTTAGATTATGCAAAAAATTTCTAGGTTTTTCTTGAATTGGGTATTTTCTAAAAAGGGTTGGGAAACTATGATTTTACGAAAATTCTTTCAATTTCTTGATTGGGCTCAGTCCCATTTAGTTTGTTTGTATTTGTGTTGGCCCCGTGTGGCAATTTTAACATGTATTTAGGTAATTTTCACTAATGTTCATGCATTGCCCACATGTTAGCTGTATTTGTGTGTTGTTTTGGACTCCAATGAGTACCAAATTTTGGGGATTACCTTGATTGAACTTGTTTATCTAGTTTTGATCTGTGGTTGTGTGTTTTACACACTTTTACCCAACTGTGCTTAGCCATGCCTTGCACATGCATCACATAGGCACACCTCATGCACTTGATGCACACACTTGCATACTTATCATGTTTTTGCATATCTCTCATGCTAAATATATGTTGCTTACATGTTTAGCTCAGTTTACATGATTGTGTGACTCTGTTTATGTTCTTCTAGGACTTTATGCTTATTTTTATGGACTAACTTGTACTAATCAAGTTTGTGTCTGTTTTATGTGTTTGCACCTATTGCTTTGTGTTTTGTATCTATATGTGCAAATGTCTCCAACTAAGCACTCTGCCTCCAAAAAGAAATCATCAAAGCGTCAACGCACAAACTTAGAAAATTTCCCAAGCATTGAGGCAGACATGGCCTACAATGATTTCTACAAAAGGGCAACGATCATCATGGAGAGGGTTGTAAAAATGGAGACCCTTGTTAACACTTGCATTCCAGAAGTTTTCAAGGAAAGGACTTGGGCAAAGTTGCTGAATCCAAGTGGAACTGTCTTTGACGAAATCATAAGGGAATTCATTTCAAATGCCATTGTGGAAGGGGATCGCATTAATTGTTGGGTCCGGCAAAAGGAATTCTTTATCACAAGGGATTCCATTCAAGAGTTCTTGGAAATTCATCCACCTTCTCAACGAATCTCCATCCAATGTGATGATAGATTGGATTCTCTTGAACCAATGGTGAGTCTCCTCGGTGGTACTCTAAAAAAGAAGTTGATGTACACAATTCCTTTCAATTGACGACATTGGGCTATATCATGACCCACGACCTTTACTTGGTGACAAATTTGACCACACTAGCAGCACCAAGAACTACATTTCTTTATGATCTCTTCACACATAAGGAGATCAACATATGCAGTCACATCTTCCACCTCTTGACAAAAGACATCTCCAAGAGGACTTCGAGAACTGTAATGACATTCCCTAGTCTCATCATGGGTCTCATTGCAAAGACAAAGCTAAAATTTTCAAGTGGTCTCACTGTGGTGCAAAGAGACTCTCTTATTGGAGCTCCAACAATGTCCCAAAGCAAAGCTCATATCACCGAACCAAAAACCGGCGTTTCTCAAATTCCAAGGGATGATGTTGAGGAAGAAGGTGGGGACACGGAGGAGGAGATAGACAGGTTTACATCAGCCTCAGAGGGTTCTGCACAGCCATCCTCCCAAACACCATCACAGGGACCCGATCGCCTTGATCGTCTCATTGCAAGGGTTGAGCAGATGTATGGCATGATCGAATCACATGTGCAGCACACAACAGATCAGTTTACGTATGTTCAAAGCCACATTACTGCACTTTCATCTCAGATTGATGACATGATGATAGAGCAGTGGCGTTATCAACAGGGCTCTGAATTAGAATCTGAAGAGTTCTAGAGCCTTTAGCTATTCGTGCCAAAAAAGGGGAGAGCAAACTCTTTGTATAGATTGGACGATAGCATATAGTAAGGGGGAGAGCATCACAAGAAAGGAAGTGTGCATAGTGAAAGGGGGAGTTTTGTGAGCTTAAAAGGAAAAAGCTGACACACACCACTTTTGGTCGTATACTTTTGGATAGTCTAACCATTGTTTGTCTAGCCTAGTTTACAGCTTTATTTAATTTTTACCTTGTGGTTATTTACATTGCTTCCTTTTAAAGCTTTAAGTACTCTGGTTTAATTTCAGTTTAATATTCAATACTTGTTTATATCACTGGTTTGTAGCATTTTTTAGTACTTCTAGATGTTGTTGAATTATCTTGAGTACTACACACTTGTACCCTTGTTGGATCTTGTACCCTTGATGCAGATACTTCTTGTATTTCGCATTGGTTGTGTGTTGGACATGCAATTGATCCTTGTGATTGGTCTTAATTGCATTGCATGTCCGGATGATCATTTACTAGCTAAATGATCATTGTAGTCATTCTTTAATGACTGTTCTTGTATGATCAAGATATGCTTAATTGTTTTATAGTGGTTATTAGCTTGATCGCACTTTACTTGCATATATACATATCACATATTCAACTTGTCATAAGCTTAATGAAAATTTTGTTTGTGTGCGAGTGTTTCAGGTTACAAGTATATACATGCAAGTGCTTCACAGCTTCTAGATTAGGTGTGAGTGAGTTTTGCCACTGTTCCCAAACTCATGTTTAAGTCTAGAGTCTGTTTAAAGGGTTTTGTCACGGAATAGCCAAAGGGGAAGATTGCAAAGTTGTGATTTACAACTATTTTGTGTTGGCTTTAATTCCATGCCAAATTTGATTGTAATTATATTCAATCTTATATACCCTATATTTTATGTGGGATCTTATTGTAAGGGTTGTGTGTGAGAGAGAGTGTGAAGACTCAAGGCATATTGAAGACAAAGAAGTTTTCGCGGGTAGCTCACGAGTAGCCTTCCCGCGAAGTGAAGCATGTGCCCAGAACATGACTGGAATGCGAAGAGTCAGGACAGGATGGTGACAACTAGTTTTTGCGAGTGTCTCGTGAGTAAGGCCTTCCCGCGAGATACCCGCGAAACATTTTGTTTTGCCCATTTGTCTTATCTGATACACCCTATCTCTACCCACACTATATATACCCCCATTACCCACGTATGTTGAGGAGTGCTTTCAGAGAGAAAACCCTAGCCACAACCTTTGAGAGTTAGAGATTGTCATACTCACAATCCTCTACACAATTCATTGTAGTTTTCCTCAACTCCTACCTCTCCATTTTCATATTCTTGAGAGGTTGATAGTCCAAATACTTACCACACCCTTTCTGAGTTTCAAGTGAGGATTTGGTGCTGCTGGGAAGCATTGGAAGAAGCTTTGGCGGATGCAATTGGGTGTATTGCAGGATCTGGAGAGCTAGACAAGACATGGTTCCGAGAAGCCTTGTTGGAGTAGGAGCTTGGAGGGCTTAGGTGCATCAGGTAGATTAGGCTTGGAGGGTCGCTTGCTATTCATGTATCCCAACTGATTGTCTAGTGGATCAATTTACAGCTTGAAGGGCGGCAGAGAGGTTTTACGCCTAGTACTTCGGTTTCTTCTTCGATAACACATCGCCGTGTTATCTTATGTTTGCATTCTTCTTCCCTACTCTTTTAGCTTTCATTTTACTACTGTGTTTTAATGAATATGGATTAGAGTAGTTTTATTGTTTATCCGCTCGCATTTACTCTATTCCGCACTTAGTTTAAGTTAGAGTAAAATCAACCGAGCCGTAATCTTTAATTTGGGAGTCTAAACAGCTCTTGTGCTTTAACACATTTTTGAGCTTTCACATATACTAGTATTATGCCCATGCGATATATGGCTTAATAAAAAATCATGTGTAAACTTTAAAAAAAAAAATACATTTTAATTTAATTAAAATTAAATAATAAAATAGATAATTAAAATAAAGTAAAGTGAACTAATCTTTTATTTTAAGTTATATAATGAATGCATGTTGTGTAAGATTAAAAATTTGATTTAAAAAAAATTATATATAAGTCCAAAATTAATTAAATGGAAGATGGTAGATAACTATGTAACTAATATAAAAGGGGATACCTAAAAAAATATAATGGGAGTTTGAAAAATATTATATTAAGCTTTAAAGCTCAAGTAATCACCACCACATATTTAAATGAAAAAAAAAAAAAAAGGCTTGGATTCAATAATTAAAAACGATAAAAAAAATATATTTGAAATCTTATTTAAGTGGTAACGTCAATTTAATAGTTAAGAATTAAGAAAAATCAAAATTACTGAACATTAAAAAATAAAAGTAAAGAGACTTATATGAGAATTAATTTTTTTTTTCTTTGAAAGCAAGGGAGGAGGTACCGAATTTCACCCTATCAAATACATGTGTATAATGAAATAGTAAAAAAGAAAAAGAAATGATAGAGTTAAATAACCTTGGAGAGGAAAAGAAAACTAGTAGCTTTTTCATTATAGGCATCCTTAAAGTATCGTTTAGCTGCAAATATTTATAATTTTTTTTTCCAACTAATTTTACTATTAAGAGATAGTAGAGTTTCTAGTTAAACTCTAGTATAAAATCTCATCAAAATATTCATTATGATCTAATCTCAAGTTGTAGATATACTTGAGGATAAATATAAAAATAAAAAAATTGTTGATGAGTTTATTTTTAGATAAGGGTAGGCATAACTGATATAGATTTTTGCATAAGCAAACAGTGTGCTAGATGAGACCAAATTGATATAGGTCTTTAAGATAATGAAATACTGCAAATGATTAAAATCATTTTTATACACGTACTAATATTTTTTTTATGTCTTATATTTGTTGAATGCAGGTTGCATATTTTGTTAAAATACTTTTATTATTTTATCCGAAGAAATTGATAAGAACAAACTAATTTTTGTTTTTATGGGAATAAAAATTATATATATATATTTTTAAAATCTAAAAACTTAAAAAAGTTTCTGCAATTTGGTAAAGTCACTTGGCGCAACTGTGGCTTTTAAACCCAACTTTTATTATATAGTACTATATGATATATATCTATACTACTATTTAAGGGGCTCCCCCTGTTTGGATTTCTCAATTTTTATGTCCAAAATACCCTCAAATTCATCTGTTTCAAATGCTTAAATTATAGGGTTAGACATGTAAAATTAGTAATTTAAAAACTCTTAATTTTTAGCTAAATTTAAAATTAAAAAAAAAAAAAAAACCGTTTTTTTTCTCCCACTTCCCACTTCCCCATTTCTCATACGTTAGTTTCCCATTGTTTTTGGGATAACTTTCTACTTTTTTTGTTGTTGATAGATTTCTACTTTTTATTTTGATTGAACGTTTTCAACTTTTTTAATTAACAAAATCATTTTTCCCCTTTTTTTAACCGATTAGATTTACCATGTTTCACTCCTAAAAAATTGCTTTTAATTTGCCAACTACGTTTTCCACTTATACAATTACTAAACTCAAATTTTTTTTTCCTTTTACAATAAATTGTAAACCAAATTTATTGTAAAATACATTTTTCATCAGTTCCTTTTCAGTTTCTTCGCAATTCACACTTTCTCCGCTAGCCACTATTGATCAGTTATTATGCAGCTATACTGCAAAATAACTGCATTTTCTTCTCTAACAAATTTTTTATATAAAAAAATTGCACTTTCTTCTCATCTCTTTTTTATCCTGTATCTATTTTGTTTTTACGTTGAGAGAAGAAGAGGCTGCCAAAAAGAGATTTGGCCAGTGGGAAGAGAAAGCAGATCTTGGCCATTCTTCTTTTCTATTGCCAATCTAGAGTCTAGATCTAGAGCCATTCCGAATCTGCTCATCTACTTGACTTTGGTAATTGGTAATGTCCTCCCACCGAACAACCTCTTCTCTCTTTTTTTTTAGTCTCTTTAATATCTATTTTCTTTTAATTTTGCGGTATTGGTTCTTCCTTTTTTTTTAAAAAATATTTTCTCTAATTGTTCTTCATTTTTTTCTTTTATATTTCTGCATTTCATAATATGGGGAATGTGGTGAGTTGAGTCCGTTGCTTTTGTGGTTAAATACGTGTTCTAGGTGTTTGTAAAAAATATTTGGTTTGCAAATGTCTAAAATTTTTCTTATTATTTCTCAGGTGAGTGACCCATTTTTAAAATGAGGCCAACGTTGTCTCTGAAGATGTTGAGCCAGGGCAGTGTTGTAGCTGATCATCAACGACATAGTTGTTAGCATTAATAGCAGTGAGAGAGATGGAAGGGAGTCAGTGATGAGCTATAGTCATTGGAGTAGATAGTTCTTAGTTTTTAAAATTTATGTTAATTTTTTAATTTAAATTTGTAATACTATAAGCATTCTGTTTACTGCTCAAAGTTACTATTACTCCATTTGGAATTTGGAAGTTTGATCGATTATTTGATTTTGCTATGAAATTCAAGGCATATATATATATATATATATATAATTTTTTTTTTGTTGCACCTACAATTTAGCTATGGTTGTTGATCTATTATTTGCACGTTGAGAAGATGATTTTTTTCAACTACACAGATAGAGATTAGGATTTGTGTCACAAAAATTCACAACTTTTTAAGAATATTATAACAATAAAAAATCAAAATATAAGAGAGTATTATTACTTTTAAATATTAAGAAAAAGATAGAAATTAAGTTAATCACCCTAATTTTACTACGCCTAAGTTAATTGCGAAATATTTACCTTAAATAAAAATAAATAAATAAAAAACCCATATTATTGGACAAATGCATAAACTTCAAATTGGGATGAATGGAAAATGATGACAATAGGTTAAAATAAAATAAAATAAAGGAGTTATATACTAGCCTCATCACACGCACTTCGTGCATGCGATGAGGCTTTTTTTTTTTTTTTGGGTTTAGTATTCTATATTTTTCACTTATCTCAATTTGAGATTTACACTTTTTCCCACAAAAATTGTGCATTTAGAACTATTAATATGATCAGAAATGTCATAAGACCAGCTCTAAAAAATGAAATTGAAATAGTATTAAAATCATATGTTCTAGATATATATATATATATAATATGAGAAACCATTACATATTTTAGAAATATATGGTTTAAAAAAAAATGTATGCTAATACTATATATAATTTGAATCTCTTCTAAAATAAAATGTATGATTATGATTGTTTTTAATTGTACCGTACATATACATAAGACTACACACTAGTATTATTAATATTCGTAAACTCACGTAATGTGACTAGTAATATTGGTTTGCTACTTTGCCCTTGCTTCTATTCCATTTGGTTTGCTAATTAACACGGCGAAAACGAGAACAAGAAAAACTCTAATTTATACAGCAAAATATTGATTGGGGGTAAGGGGGTTCATATATATATGAATTGGGCATACGTTGCATAATTTTTTATCACTAGGACAATGATTATCTATATTTTTTATAGCTTGGGATTGCTGTTTTGTTCCTTTAGTTACTTACTGTTTCTTTTCACTGCTATTGGAACTATGATTTTGATCCGTGCTTCGGTACCATGACTGACTTTTTGCTTTGTATTCTCCTTTCAGGTAAACAAGATCAGGGGTGGTATGATGGAGATTGGGAGAAATGTTTAGATCAAACGTATCAAATCGAGCAATAGAAAGTAAATGCGCGTGACTGTGTAGATAATTATGTGAAAAAAGCAGGAACAAAAATTAGTCCTCCGAAAGAATCTCCTTTCACTACTTTTTCTCCACCACTCTTAATTCCACATCAAAGTTGTGACAACAAAATTTATCCCTATAATTCATCAATTGACAATAGTGCAAAACTTGGTAGAATTTGTCAAATAAATGGCCCAAATTAGTCTAACTTGATGTGAACCTGTTCTTGTGGGATGCAATGCTATTTGTAGTAAACAAACAGTGCTATTGTGTCAAACTTGGGAATGCAGGGGGTGTGACGTTGCCTCTATATAAGTTAGTTACGTTAGAGGAGAGATCACAAAGCAATTTACTAATAGTCTTTGGGATTCATTTTCATTTTTCCAACACATATTCTAATTCCATCGACCATGGCAAGTTCCTCAGTACTCCCACCTGAAGCAAGAAGGTATAAAAAATTTTAGCTATCTTACCCCTATTATGTTTAATTTGTTAAAGAACAATATTCTATGAAAAGAGTCCTTTATCTCTGACTAAAATTTTTTTGTATGAGTTATGTTAGGTATAATACAAATTTTACTACATAATCTTTATAAACTAATGTGCTGTATCCAAATTGCTGACTAATAAAATTGAGGGATAATATCATGTAAAAATATGACAGGCTAGAAGGAAAAGTGGCACTAATTACTGGTGGGGCTAGTGGCATTGGTGCGTCCACTGCAAGACTATTCTTCAAAAATGGAGCTAAAGTTGTAATTGCAGACTTGCAAGATGAAATGGGTCAATCTCTGTGCAAAGAACTAGATCCTGAATGCACAACCTTCGTACATTGTGATGTCACCAAGGAAACTGATGTGGAAAATGCTGTTAATTGTGCTGTTTCCACGTACGGTAAATTAGACATTATGTACAACAATGCTGGTATAATTGGGGTAAAAAAAACCAGCATTCTTGACAACACCCAAGATGATTTTGAGCAAGTGATTAAAGTCAACATGTTAGGTCCTTTCCTTGGTACCAAACATGCAGCCCGTGTGATGATCCCGGCTCGCAAAGGCTGTATAATCAATACTGCTAGCATATGCTCAGTCATAGGAGGGGCTTTATCGCATGGTTACACAAGTGCAAAACATGGTGTGTATGGATTAGTAAAAAATACAGCAGTGGAGCTTGGAAGATATGGCATTCGTGTGAATTGTGTGTCACCCTATGTGGTTCCTACACCTGCGGCATGGGATATCTTCGAACCAGATGCAAATGGAGTTCCTCCTACTATTTATTCCAACCTCAAGGGTAAGAATGTCATGCCAGAGGATATTGCTGATGCTGCACTCTTTCTTGCAAGTGATGACTCAAAATATGTGAGTGGACATAATCTTCTCGTAGACGGAGGCTATACCGTTTTGAATGCAGGCTTTTGCATGTATCCACAATGAAGAATAAAATGGGAAGTCTAAATGCACTTAAAATTAATGTTTGTGAGGCTATGTGAAATTTTCCATGAATTATTTGGTGCTGGTAGAAAGACTTTAAATAAAACTAGTCTCTTTACATGCGGCTATGCGGGTGTCTAGAGACTCTTCCTCTCTTTGTTTGTTTGTTTTTTTTTTTTTTTTTTTTTTTTTTTTTTTTTTTTTTTTTTTTTAATAATATAAAAACTCATATGTACTTCTCTATTTTTATTTTTTCAGTGGATGATTCTAAAGGTGTTACCTAATTGTTTAAGTTTATGTGAAGATGTCTATCACGTAACCAAGAAAATCGAATTCCCATCGCCTTTGGCAATGAAAATACAGCAAAGTGAGATGACTTCCCAATGAAGCGTTGAATTTGCAAATGACATTATGACTTCTGACAGGGGAATTCATTTTCAACTCCTATCATTGTGGTTTGGGCAAGACAATTTTTGTGAAGTTATAGCATTGTGCATTGCAAAACAACAAATTGCAAATAAGAGTATCATTGCATTAACTATGAATAAAAAATGATGGTTAGAATCCCAGAAAGTTGCTAAATACATAATTGTGGATTCTTCTAGAAAGTATTTAGGGAATTTTAACTTAATTTTGAGTAGAAGTATGATATGGTGTAATCAATAAAAATTTATTGGCCTATAACATTAAATCAATAGATAGAATTCAATAGGAGTGGAGTTATTGTTTTTAATGTAGTCAATCTAAATTGAAAATGAATATTACAACCTAGTGATTGATTGTGTTTTATATAAATACATAAATATCATGAGAAAACAAGTCAGGCTTATTTCGTACAAAAATATTATACCTTCAAGTTAAGTTTTTTTGCGCAAAATAAGAGGTGGAATTATTAATTGAAGCTAATTTTGATCTCCCGACGCGATCATGCTATTGCTCTTTTGAGTGGCTAACCACTTATAGCAATTTGGTCGAGTATGACCGGCTGTTCCACAGTGATGACAGAGATGCTGCCTCTTTTGTTTAGGCTTTTGAGAGTTAGCCTTCTTAGCCCTAGGGTTTTTAACTTCTTTCTTTTCCTACTTAGGGGGTGCTCCTAAGATAGATTTACCCTTGTCTATGTTCTCACTATCTAAATTAGTTTTGACATTAGTGTTCTCAATTTCAACATTATTAGCAGGAAGAACAAAAACAGTAGAACTAGTAGAAGCAATACTAAGAGAAGAAAAATCATACCCTAAATCGGTTCGATCGGAAGCAGATTTCTGAAGACTGAGCATTTCATCGAGCTTAGCACTTGAAGTCTTTTCCAGCTGAGCTCTGACTTGAAATAGTTCTGCCTCAAGCTTCTTGATCTTCTCCGTCAAGAAGTTACTCTCAAATCTCAATGCTCCAATAGTTTGATTGGCTTCATCAAACTTTGTGGAAAGCTCTTCACGCTCAAGCTCCACATCACTAAGCTTCTTGGTGGTAAACCTATACAATTTCTTGTGCTTTTCTAAGACGTTGTACAACTTTGCATAGGCTGTGTGGATGTCATCTTGTTCATCTATCCTCTCAAACTTAGACTCCACCAATTCCTCTTCTCCATCCACATCTTCAATAATCCCTTCAGTAAGATTGACAGTGGCAGTGAAGCCATTTAGGATTCCGTCATCCTTATTGTCGGAATCATCCTCAGGCTCAGTGTCGCTCAATGTAGTAGCAAGTGCCTTGCTTTTCCCAATGGTCTTAAGATATGTGGGGCACTCTTGTTTCATGTGGTCGAAATCTTGACACCCAAAGCATTTTGGTCCTAAGGGAACAATGTATTGACCGCCATCCCTAGCATCCTTCTTCTCTTTGTCTCGATTCTTAAACTATGAGGAGCTAGATTGCCTACGGTTCTTGTCAAAGCCCTTCCCATTGGCATTCTTCATGAACTTCTTGAATTGCCTCGTAATATAGGACTTCATCTTAGAATCCTCATTATCTGAAGACTCATTAGTATCACTACTCTTGGCCTTCAATGCCATGCTCTTGCCCTTACCCGACTTACCAATTCTTGTTAAACCTAACTCATAGGTCTGCAGATTACCAACCAGCTCTGTCAAAGGAATCTTGTCAATGTCCTTTGATTCCTCGACCACAGTGATCTTGGCATGGAATTTCTCGGGTAGAGATCTGAGGACCTTTCTCACAATCTTGGGTTCATGAATGGTTTCCCCAAGATTAAAAGTTGAGTTCACTATGTCCTTGAGCTTGGCATAGAACTCATCAAATGACTCATCCTCCTCCATTTTGATCTCTTCGAAGCTAGTAGTGAGCCTTTGAAGTTTTGAATTCTTGACAGTCTTGGTTCCTTCATAGGTTGTCTAGAAGATGGTCTATGCTTCCTTTGCCGTTTCAGTGGAGGATATCTTCTTGAATTCTTTACTAGTGATTGCACTGAACAAAGCATTCAATGCCCTGCTGTTAAAGTTTCCTGTCTTGATCTTAGCATCATCCCAGTCGGCTGGCACTTCCTTTGGCTTGGTCCAGCTAATCTCTACAGCTTGCCACACCTTCTCATCTAATGACTGCAAGAAAGTTCTTGTGCATACTTTCCAGTATGCATAGTTTGTGCCATCGAATAAAGGAGGTATAATAAGAGACTGTCCTCTATCCATGACAAGCATGGGTCAATGAATCACACAGCAAAGATTAAAACCTAATCAGAGTATGTCTGCTCTAATACCACTTGATAGGCCAAAAACATATTGAACCCTTGTGATGAATTAATTGATTAATTAATCAACTTAATTAATTGATTAATTAACCAACTTTATTAATTAATCAAATTAACATGCAAATGCGTGGCAGCATAAACAAATCACCAAATAACTAAGTATGCAGCGAAAAATAAACTAACACGGTGATTTGTTTACAAATGGGGAAAACCTACCCAGCAAAAACCTCACCGGGTGATTTTAAGGTCACCACTCCCGAGAATCCACTATTATCACAACAAGCGGTTACAAGTAAAGAAATCTCAGTACCTTATACCAACCTACAGTTTAATCCTTACCCCAATACCCAATTGGACTTGTTCTATAATGACAATATCTCCTTGTAATGTATGGCTCCCAGTACGTGATTAATCAATTGTGCGGATTCCAGTACGCGACTTCAATCACCAACTAAAGAAAGTTGTTGGCTGCAAAGTTCTTCAGTTCATCACATGATGAAGATTGGTCACAAAACCCAATGGTGTACAAACACAGCAGCTTCTTCACAAGAAAGATGAACTAGGGCAAATTCTATCTCCGGTCACAATTTGCTTGAACAAACTTTTCACAACACTTATGCAACTTGTTCCACCTTTGACGGCCCTTAAAATAATCATTTTATATGTCTAGGGTTGTGAGAAAAGAAAGCCCAAACATACAATCATGGATTGAATGAAAAACATATCAGAAATTCTGAGTTTCATAAATCTCGACAGATGCCCTATCTGTCGAGCTGCTGTCGAGCCACAAGCTGAAACAGCTCTTCAAGGCTCGATAGATGGCTAGTTGTTGAGCTAGCTGTCGAGCTTTAATGACAGAGACTTTTCATACTTGAATCTTGGATAGACTTGCATGACTTTAACACTTGAACTTGAAATAAGGTTTCTTGAAGTATAAAACACATCCTAGATTTACCCAATTACAAGTAAAGTGTGTTTTGTCAAAGGATTAGCCAATTACATAAAATAGTGATATATGTTCCTAACAAGTGAATCACATATGTCCTAACATCCGTGTATTGCACGGGCAACTTACTAGTTGTTTTAAAAGTCCCTTCATAAAATTTATCCATTTTTGTAACTTCAAATCAAGTGCCAAATGATCATTTTATTTAGAGTCTTGGTACAAGCATCAACAATACACCAAAAATTTCACAAAGTCTCAAACATTCATTCCTCTTGGGCTCATCATAGTACAAAAACAAAAAAGCCTATGAAAATTTTGGTGAAATCTTCAGTGTATTTATACCCTCCATTTCATTACTCACTAACGCAAGGCATATTCTACACCATTACATTCCCTATTGACCTACTTGAAAGATATCATGCCAGTTTCATCTATTGCAATTATAAACAATGGTATGGTTTGTGTTTATCAACGATGGTAGAGAATGAAATTCTTCAACATACAGCTTCTAATCTACACTTGTGAATATTATCCGCAAAATAAAAATAAAAAATAAAAAAATAAGAAATTTCTTATCTAAAAAAAGATTCAAAAATTTTCTCGTCAATGCCAAATATTTATAATTTTAAATTAAACAAAAGGGAATCCATATATCTTTTCTCTTCTTAATTAAGGCTTGCAGTTGGTATGCACTTCCATTCCTTTACTACACATTCAAAACAATGGGAAGATAGATCTAATAGCTCCTATTTTCTTTCAATTTCATGGCTCCTAAGACGATTCCACCCACTTGTTATAAGAAAATATGCCTTTGTTGTTTTTACTTATTTCTTCTTAGTAGTTATTTCGAACCTAATGGCAGTTTTATCTAACAATAATATTCAATGGCTGAACCTGGTTCGGGTGCAACACAACAGTGTTGATAGTTGCTCAACTTTCATATTCCCTTTGACAACTCGAAGCTCCTCAATTAATCTAAATAATAATAACTCTAAATTATACTTAAACAATAAGAGCGAAATATAATAACAAATCCACCTTATATTTGTAGGGAAAATTTTTGGTTTACCTCAAATCCCAAATCTTTCCTATGCTATTCTCAGAACCTACATACATCCTACTTCCATCACATTGAAACCCCATTGCCATCATATTATTAGTATGTTAATCATAGCTCATCACCTACCAAGCCATTAGAGATAAGTGTCCACATCAACCTTTGGAAAAAAATATGTAAAAAAAATGTTAAAAAAGTGTAAGACTAAACTATTTTTTTTTTTTTTTTTTCCCTTTGATAAGTAAAAGTAAGACTTCTTGTAGGAGTGACATACTGGTTAAGTATTGTTTGATTTAACATCAAACAATTGAATATGCGGATTTTCAGTTGTAGCTAGGTAATGTGTATCTTGGGTTATCTCAAGCAGATTAACATGACGTGCACATCAGGCATATCAAATCCAACATGAAAAATTTAAAAGCATCAAGCGTTACAAAATTTACAAAATATGAAATAGAAAAAAGAAAAGTATGATGGCCCAGAAAATGTAGGGAAAGAAGAAAGGTAATTGAGTTTTACTTTGTTTTATTATTTGGACATGCACGTCATAGAATAGGTGGCCTAAAATATGACACAACATATGCCAAAAAAGAAGTTTTTTTTTTTTTTTTTTTAATTTTTTTAAAATCTTATATATTTCTTATTGTAATACGAAATTTAAGAATAAATATAAAAAAGTTGTTCAACTTATGATAACAAATAAAATACTGCAAAATAAAAGGAAAAAAGATGTAAATTACTGCTCATGTCAAACATATGGTCCCAATTCAAATACTACTAACAAAATATAATAGAGGGTATTATTAATAATACAAATGAGAGATTTTACATTTTGGTGGAAACCATTGCCAGTGAGAATGGAAATCATACTCCGCGTATAGCTCTCATCAAGAATGAAATCCACGTAAAGACAAATATTTTAATATAAAAGGAAATCCCATTATTCAATGAGCATTAAAATTTAGATTTTTTTTTTTTTTTTTTTTGGTTGAGAAACCATCCCAGGAAGAAGGGGGAGGAAAGTATTATTAAGGAAGTTCAGAAAGATGAACAGATGCAATGTCAGACGGAACATCCTCCATCCAGACATGAAAGGGGGAAAAATTACAAGCTAATCTAGCTAGTTTATGGGAAACCATCCCAGGAAGAAGGGGGAGGAAAGTATTATTAAGGAAGTTCAGAAAGATGAACAGATGCAATGTCAGACGGAACATCCTCCATCCAGACATGAAAGGGGGAAAAATTACAAGCTAATCTAGCTAGTTTATGGGCTACCCTATTTCCTTGCCTACAAGTATAGCAAAAGGATAAGTTATGAAAGGATGAGGAGGAAAGCTTGATGTCCCTGATGATGTGCCCAAAACTTGAAGACGCGAAACCTCTACTATTTATGGCTTTGATTAGTATTTCCAAATCACCTTCAACTATCACCTGCTCGAGATTTAGTTCCCTTGCAAAACATATGGCATTGCACACTGCCAACACTTCCACCATCTATACTGAGGTAGGCAATGGAATAGTTTATGTAAAGGTAGCCATTACAAGACCTTTGTCATTTCTAACAATAGCTCCTAGACTTGCTAAATTATTTGCTTTAAAGGTTGCACCGTCGAAGTTGATCTTCAACCAGCCTGCTAGAAAAGGAAGCGATTTGGACTCTTGAGTTGCGAACGGGGTTGCTTGAGGAGATGACAATGCTCGTTGGAATTCCTATAGGTTGTCCATAGCCATGGAATTAATCTTCCCCAATGAAACTGCTGCCTCACCTACACGAATCTGATTTTTGCGAGACCAAATCAACGAAGCAGTCATAGCAAATAGCTTAGTGAGGTTGCTTTTTTCCTGGCAGAGTTGGATGACATCCAAGAAGGATTTGCAATTCCTAGAGTCATCAATTAGCCAAGCAAAATGGACCTCCCAACTTGACGCTAATGCTGGATAGGACTAGAGCGCATGGTGGGATGTTTCTTGGTCTAGGTTGTAGTTAGGGTAGGCATCATCACTTAAGATCTTCCTTTTCGTTAGATTTGCTCTCAAAGGTAGAGAATCCAGTCTAGCTCTCCAAATTAGAGTTTTCACTCTATTCGGAATCCATAAGCTCCAAATACCCTTCCATACTCTTTTAGTTATAGACAAATCTGAGGATGTCGGGGTATCTTTCATCTCTTCCTCCATTAGCAGTCTATAACCCGATCTAATAGAGTAAACACCATCTGGATTATTAGGCCAAATCGACTTGTCTTCACAATCTCCAAGGCTAATTGGGATCGATTTGATCAAGGCAGCTTCATGGGGCAAGAAAATATTATCTATCACTTCCTCAATCCAACAGCGCCTCTCTCTATCAATTAAGATTGAGACCTGTGCATCACTACCAAAAAAGGCCCAAGGAGACACCACTCTCTTATTATGGGGATCTGGGAGCCAATTCTCGTGGTAGATCCAAATCGAAGAGCCATTACCCACCCTCCATTACATCCCTTTACAAATCACATCCCTACCCTTTAGGATACTCTTCCAGGCAAACGAACCATTTCCTTCCTTAGCATTAAGAATGGATACCTTAGGGAAAAATTTAGCTTTGAAGAACCTGTGAAATAGTGAGGTCTTGTTGTCCAACAATCGCCAGACCTGTTTAGCTAACATGGCATCATTAAATTTTTGAAGACCTTTGAAACCCATACCTCCCAAGTTTTTTGGCTGACATAGAGAGCTCCATTTGGTCTAGTGAATCGTCCTTTGATTTCCTCTCTATCCCTCACCAGGATTTCCTAATCAAGGCCTTAATGTCATTACAAAGAGTGATCGGGAGTTTGAAGCAGCTCATTGTGTAGGTTGAAATTGCCTGGATGACTGCTTTGAGGAGAACTTCACGTCCCGCTTGGGAAAGTAGTTGTTCCTTCCAACTTTGGAGTTTTGCCAAAACCCTTTCCTTGATGTAAAGCAAGCTTGCTTTCTTATTTTTTCCGACTAGAGACAGAAGGCCAAGATACTTTTCGTATTACTTGATCTCTTGCACGGCTAGGGAATCTTTGATTTGATCCAGGATGTTTGGTGGAGTGGATTTACTAAAAAATAGACCAATTTTGTTCTGGTTCAACTGCTGGCTAGATGCCTTCTTATAGCTACACATAGGGCTGTCCAAGGACCTGGGACAACCAATCCGTCAACTGTACCCGCCCGACCCGAAGGCCCACGGGCGTCTCCGAATGTAGATAGTGGTCGATCACGGGTCCAACTTAAAAATAATTGAATATTCGGTTTGGGTTTTAGATTTTACAATATTTCAATCGAATTAACTGACTCGACCGAATTACTGAAACAATAATGTCTAGCTACCCAACCATGTCCTGCCCTAACTTTTCGGTAACTGGAAAGTAGTTAGAATTTTTTGACTCAAGTTCCCACTTCCCAAATCAACCGTTTAAATCAAAAACAATATTCAAGATCCACGGTCACAAATTATGTTTCAGTGCTTTAGAGTTTAGACTACTTTTTCTATAACATGACAACTCTAGCCTCTAGTCACAATCTCATATCAGAATGGCACTATTACCCAAATTTCAAATCAGCCTTTAAAACTTAAAATTAAAATCAAGAATCAAGAACTAAAATCCCATGGTCACCATTATAGTTGCAAAACAATCTTTTGATTTGATATGATATCACAATTCCAAATCCCACAGCCACAATCTAATCCCACGGTCACAAGAACTCTCTGTCTCTTTAACCTCTTCAGCTTACTCTTTAGTTCAATCTCACTTTCTCAAAGACTAGTAGGGTTGTTTGATACATAATTTTAAACACATGTTTTCAGATTTTAAACAACATTACACACATTTCCATACACTTTTTCACCCATATGTATTTCCAAAAAAACTGAAAACTGATATTTAAAAACACGTACCAAACGAGCCCACTCTCAGACCCTTAGTTCTCTCTTTGCCTCTCTCTACACCAAAACATAGCAACTCACTACTCACTACAAACCTTAGCCACCATCCCTCTCTACCTAAGATCAATATAGGTTAAAGGTTGAAGAAATCAACTTGGGTTGTTCTTGATTTTCCTCCCCACTCAGCTCTCCCTTCAAAGCCTAGATGTTGCCATTTTCTCCTCCTCAATCTGGTGTTGTCTCCTCCTCACCAACTCAGTTCTCACTCCAAATTTTCTTTGGGTAAATAATATCGGTTTCTCATCTCTCTTTTTGTATGTCTCGTTGATTTTATTTGTTATGGAAACTAGCTGTTAAAATTAAATAAACCCAAAGATTTATTATTTGAAATCTTAACTGACTAACCAACAACTCTGACCCGTCCAATCAATGACCCAAAATATTAGGTCCAACCCGAATATTCGGTCAAATACAAGTCCAAAACTCAGTCACCCGATCAAATCAGGTCGAGTTCAAATTAGACCCAAAACCAATCCGAACTGACCAGTGGACAGCCCTAGCTACACAGCAAAGCTTGAATTTTTTGGCATTCAGTTAGAGAGGCTCTGCAAAAAACCAAACTATCGTCAGCAAAAAATAAGTGAGTCAATCTAGGACCCTTTTTACAAATGGACACACCCCGGATATGTCCGACTTCCACCGCCTGCTGCAAAAGACTGTGAAGGCCTTCTATACAGAGGAGGAATAAATAGGGAGACAGTAGGTCCCCCTAATGTAGTCCTCTTGATGGTTGGATAACCTTCGAGGGTTCACCGTTTATTAGGATGAAGTAGTTGATCGTAGAAATGCACTCCATGATTAGAGCAACCCATCTTACATCAAAGCCCATTCACTTCATTATAGTCTCTAAATATACCCATTCAACACGGTCGTAGGCCTTGCTCATGTCCAGCTTCAGAGCAAGGTATCCAGACTTACCATGTTGGTGATGCTTCATGTAGTGAAGAGTTTCAAAAGCCATAAGGATGTTATCTGTGATGACTCTCATTACTTGAAAAGCACTTTGGTTTTTTGATACAACCGTCAAAAGGACAGCTCTAAGTCTGTTAGCTAGTACTTTTGACACAAGCTTATACACCACATTACACAAGCTAATAGGCCTATATTCAATGATATTTTCAGGAGATTTTACCTTCGGGATCAAAGTGATATTGGTGTGATTTATTTCTTTAGGGTGTGTTTGGTTGGAGGTGAAATAGGGAGGGAAAAAAAAAGGAGAGAAAATTGTTGGGAGAGGTGTTTGGTTGGAAGGGAGAGGGGGAGGGAATTTTGGTGGGGCCCAGGAGTTTTCGCTCATGGCCCACCAAAACACTATCTCCCCAGATTGGGGAGAAAATGGGAGAGAAAATTGTGCAAAACTTTTTGGACAAAAATGCCCATTCAAGTCCACTATGTGTGTACTATGTACGTGCCTGCCTTGCCTTTGTTTCCTATTCCTTATTAAAAAAAAAATTCTAACTGCACGTGGGCGTGGCCTTTGTTTAATTGTTTCTAACTGCAATACTGTTGCCATTTTTTTTTTTCTTCAATTTGTTTTTTTTTTTTTTAATTTTAAAAGGATTCTTTTTTTTTGGTGTGGTTGTTTTGATTTTTTTTTTTTTTTAACTGAGCATGATTGGTTTTTTAGGTTGGTTGAGTTTGTTTCATTGTTTTTTTTTTTTTTTTTTTTTTTTTTTTTTTTTTTTTTTTTTTTGCATGATCTTTATTTTAGTAAACTTAGTGTGATTTTTTTTTAATTGTTTTTTTTAACAAGATAATTTTTTTAATAAGGGCATATGAGTCAATTTATATAAATTACATATTCTATTCTCTCACTTTTTTTTCTTAGTAAAACAAAAAAGTTTTCAATCCCTCAACTTTTCCACCCTCCCAATCAAACACAAATGAGGAAAAAAAAAAAATCTTTTCTATCCTCCCACTTTTCTATCCTCCCAACCAAACGCACTCTTAGGGATTTTACAATTATTCAAGCAGTCAAGAACAGCTGAGCAGACATCCTCACCAATCAGAGACTAGAAAGATTGATAAAAAAGGGGGGGCATACCGTCTGGGCCTGGGGCTATGATGGGTTCCATCTGCTTAAGGGCAGATTCAACTTCATCCTTTAAGAAAGGCTTGAGTAGTTGTGCATTCATTTCCTCTGTAACAGTGGGTTTGACTGCCTACATCACTACATGACTTCAGAAAATTCTGTGGGATGAGATGAGGTAAACAAGGAGTGGTAATAATCGTAGGTTATGTCTTTGATCTAACTATCTTCAGTGCACCAAGCATTGGAGGAGTTTCTTAACCCTGAGATCCTATTCCTTTGAAACCTGTGTGAGGCTTTGCTGTGAAAATAGCTTGTATTATGGTCACCACACTTCAAGAAAAGGGCTCTCGAACGTTGCTGCCACATCTAACTCTCTTTAACTAGAAGATCATTGACTTCTGCCCTCAATGATTAAACCACTTTGTAATCCACTTCCCCTTTGGCTGCTGCTATCTCGGCTTTAAAAGCATTTTCCCTTTAATCTCAATTTGCTTCTTTATACATATGAATGATTGATGACTCCAATCTGAGAGCTTTTCCCCACAGATTTTTATTTTCCCTGCGATCAGCGCCATGGTAGCATTCTGACAGGTTGTCCCCCAAGCAACGTTAATAGCATCATTGCATCCTCTGTCACGAAGCCACATTTGCTCAAATTTGAATGGGCGTTTTGGGCGAGGAGCTTTCCCCTTTGGTTTAATTAGGATGGCTTTATGGTCTGAGGAATGAGTAGGAAGGTGCTAAACCTTTGTGCCCGGGTTGAGGGAGAACCATCCATTAGTAGCAATTGCCCTGTCAAGCCATTCAAGTACCAACCCACCAGAACGCTTACCCCTCCTTGTGAATTTTCCCCCCACATATCCTAGGTCCATGAAGCTGCACTCGTCTAGAACATCCCAAAAAGCCTTCATTAGAATCTCTTGTCTGGGACTGAGGCCAAGCTTTTCATGTGACCAAAGGAATTCATTAAAATCCCCTACACACAACCATGAGAGAGAGTATCAACGGTGAAGATCGCGTAGCAAAGACCAAGTTCCGTGCTTCCTGGCCGAGTCGGCAAAACCATAAATGCCCGTAAACCGCCATTGCTTGTTCAAGACTTCTCCGACGATGGCATCGATATGGTTTGGGGAGGAAGAGACCACATCTATGTGTAAGGACTTCTTCCAAAGTAGAGCTAAACAATTAGCCTTACCTGCGTTAGGACCAATCCAACAATGATCGAATTTTAGTTCATCATATAATCATTGTAGCCTAGCTTCACCTGCTCACGTCTTGGCTAAAAACAGGGCTGCAGGATCTTGTGCCTGAGTGAGTACCTCGAGCTCTCAGACTGTGCCCCGGTTCCCAAGCCCACGCACGTTCTAGCATAGCCAATTCATTGTTCTCAATGAGGCTGAAGATCAGCCACCGCCGCTGGGGGAAGATTTTCATCAGGGTTAGCACAATCAAGGATTCTGTGCTTAGTGGGAATGTAACTATCCAGAGTAGGGGAAATGCGTTTGCCTAGGGATACATCAAGTATCTGATTGTTAATGAGGTGTGAGTAAGGTTTTGAAACCCGGACCGGACCGTATGGTCCGACCGAAAAAATCGTGAACCTCTCAGTTTTGCGATTTTTTTAGCTTCAAGAACCGCTCTATGGGAAAAAAGCAGGAACCTATGCGAACCATGGTTGGACCGTACGGTTTTGAGAACCGTGACTGGTTTTTGAGGTTCGGACTATTTCTTTTTGTTTCAGCTTTTCCAGTGAATTTTGGCCAATACACTGGTATGAAGTTATGATCAGATTTAGAAGAAATGAAAAAACATGAAGAAGAACAAAGATCGGAAGGAGATCTGATAATTTTAGATCTTGAACAAAGGGATTTGTAAGGGAAAAAAAAAAATAGAGAGAGAAGAACACAACGAAGTAGGGTCTGTGCCAAAACAAACTCCACACTTGCTCAGCAAATAAATAGTAAACACAAACTACATTAGATGAAAAAAACAAAAACACAAATTACAGTAACACGTATCTTCGTCTTCTGCTGCTGCTTCTTCTTCTTTCTTCTTTTTTTTCTTCTTCTCTTTCTTTTTTTCGTTGATGGAGCTCTGCAATTTCCTCTTTTTCGCTAAGGTAGGTGTTTCTCTTTCTTTCTTTAGACTTTTGTTACTTTTTTACTCCTTTTGAATTCCTAAGTCCCTGTCCCTCACGTGGCTAACTTGGAAATGATGAAAGGTTTTAATTTTTTAATAAAAGCAAAAAATTTTCAACCATTAGATTTAGATATTTTTTTCAGCTGCCCAACGTGATGTAACATGCATTGATGGGTGCATTAAATATTTTAAGTATTTTTGAGAGTAAGAGAGGTGCTAGGTCTAGAACAATTTTACAATAATTTTACAACAAATCATAAGTGGTTAGTTATTATTGGTTCAAATTTGAACCTAACACTAAGATTACTTTTTTGCCCTAATAATAACAACCAGTAATAACCTACCACTTAGGATTTGTTGTAAAAATGTTGTGAAAAATGTTGTGGACATATCATTTATATGAGAGTAATGTAGTATCACAATATTTTACACAATTTTTTTCTATAATTTGACACATGGCAAAGTGTGAGTAATGGGAAAAAAAAAATTATGAGTTTACATCTCTACCACTCACATCTCGTCGCGTGGCAAATTGTGGCAAAATTTGTATAAAATGTTATGGTACTATTATTGCTCTAATTTTAATTAATATTTATAGTTAAGTATATAATAATTATTTCAATTTAAAATTATTAAATAATTATTTCAATTTAAAATTATTAAATAATTTATTTTATTTTATTTGAGTGTCTTTCTAATTCTTATATAATAATAATAATAATAATAATTATTATTATTATTATTATTATTATTATTATTACTATTACAAGTTTAACTAATCAATATATAAATAAATAAATAGATATTATATTTAAATTTGCTTAGGCTTTGATATTTCTTATTTGTCTTGTAAAAGTTATGATATGAAAATAAATATTTGAAATATAGATATTTATATTTAATTGGATTATTTTAGTTAATTTAATATTTTTTATTAATTTAATATTTTTATATATAAAAAAAATAATTATTAAATTAATTATGACGTCATCACGGTTCGACCTCAAAAACCTTAAACCTCTCTCTTTTACGGTTCAATGAATGGTCCGGGTTTCAAAACCTTAAATGGGAGGGCTTTGGATGCGAATCCATTTACCACCAAAATGGGCTTGAGTTTGCACTAAGTCCAAGTCCATGTTTGATAAGTCACGAAGGGGAATGGGCTTAATGGGCTGATTATTGGAACTCTCATTGACTGGGCCTGGTTGATGAGCTGGTTGAGGTTTGTTAACCAGATTTATGGCAGTAAATGAGTCTTTCAAACTCAAAGAAGGTGCTACCACCCTGTCAAAACAGTGAATATCTCGATCAATATCTTGAATTAATTGATCAAAGTCAACGGGGTTCGAAGATTTCGGAGGGAAATCCACCTTTGAGATCTTTGCTATCTTTGGGCGAATAAAATCCGAACCGTTAGAATTTTCATTACCCTGATTCTCGTTAATCACATTAACTGCCCTCGGTGGAGAGGAGGTGGGTTCCTGGGTGCGCTGTTGAGCCACCATCGGTAGCTGAGAAAGTGAGTCGGCTGTGGATTGGGTAGGGTTGCCCGTCCTTTTCTTTGCAAAGAAACCAAGGATCGAGACTACCTTTTTCCTTGAAGCAATGAAGGGGGGGTGCCCCAAGCCAAGGCCCAAACTGTTGGTCTTCGAGTTTGAGGGTGCCTTCGCTTTCAATCCAAGTCTTGCAATCTTTGTCATCGTAAGTGAGGCAACCACACCAGTAGCATAGGTTGGGGAGACATTCATATTTGAAGGAGACCCAGTGCTCTTTGCCATCTTCTAGAGTGATGAGCCTTCCTCAACACAAAGGCTGAGAAATATCAACTAAAACTCTCACTCTAATGAAGCTGCCTCCATCAGTCCAGAACTTCATTGGGGTGCAGTGTCGTTACTGCTGATTCACATATTTTTTCTGCGACCTCCTTGTTTCTGAAATGCAGTGGGATGTCGTAGACTTGAACCCAAAAAGAGACCTTAGTTAGATTTGATGCCTTCAGAGACGCGTCCTTGTCGTAGCGAGATAGGACCATTAGGTGTTTGTCGAAACTCCATGGCTCCGATGAAAGAATTCGATCAACATTTGTATTGTTATCAAAAGAGAAAAGGATAACATGATCTCCAATGTTTTTTGCCTTGAAACCTGATTTGGATCTCCAGAGGGGAGTGAAGGTGGGGGCAATGGCATCGATGTTTAGAGGACGTTTGGTTAGAAATCTTGCAGCAATAGCATGTTCAATAATGGCTTGCTCTCTCTTCAAACATAGACCAAGGCCCTCTTTGTCCGAGAGAGATAAGGAACTCCAGTTGGTATCCTTTTATCCTAAAATTGGTATCCTTTTATACTACAATTTCTTAGCAATTGAACAAAAAAGGGAAGTTTCGCCTTGATTAAAAATAGTAACTGAAAATATTGGAATTAAATCGCATCAAGCTAGAGAAGCAATTACTAAATAGCAATAAAGCTATTGACAAAGGACTCAAAACTTGTTTTACAATTTTACCCTATCTAAAATTCTATGCTTAAACTATATTTATCTTTGAAAGAAATTGAAGATATCCATTATCCATCCCGTCTATAAATCATATACTTACTATGTAATAAAAGTTGAGTTTAAAAGTTATGGTTGTGCTAAGTGACTGTACCAAATTGCAAAAGTTTTTTTAAGATGAAAGCAAGAGTTACTTTCTTAAAGACCTATATCAATTTGGTTACATCTATACTTTTCAGCTCTTATCTATAAATAAGGTTATCTTCTAATAAGTGTAGGATTCCATCTTTGAGTTTGACCAGATATTAGCATTTGTTGTTTACAATATAAACATGACATTTGTTTCTAAAGGCAATTTCTTTTCTTTTTTTGATAGGAGCTTTTCCTTTTTTATTAATTGTCAGTGCTATAGAAATAGTGTTGTGTTTAATTATCGAATAAGTTCTCAAAGGATTGATGTAATAAATGTTTCATTCGATTTCTTCTATGTTGTTTTAGATTTAATTTTAATTTTAGTTTTGTCATAGGAGACACTTAATATGTGTGTGTATGAATGATGTCAAGGACGTAAAAATTACATATTCAAAGCAATAGTGAGGAAAATTTTAAATGGTATTACTTAAACAAATTATACATTATATAATATGACAAAACCATACGAGAATTTAACTAGTATATTATAAAAATTGAATCCTACAATTGGTAAATGCACAAAACGATGACAAGTAGCACAACTTTCTACCTATTTAGAATGATGTGGGCTAATAGTATCACATAGCAAGTAGCAATTTGTCCTAATATTTTATATTTAGTACTCTTAAATGTAATGGTGCATGTATATATTATTTACTAATCATTTTGTTTTATTTTTCTATTAAATATCATTTGACCATTTGATATATATATATATATATTTTCTATTAAAAAATAAACTTTTTATAATTATCTAATTGTATATACTAATTAAAAGGAAAAAAAAAAAAACTTACTTTCTATTATATCTAAAAGTTGAGTTGTTTATATAACAACTATTGTTGTCTACTTTGGTCCAGTATTGGACTAATTAGGCCTTAAATTGATTCTTTTTTTAAATTATCTACTTCAATTTTGGTTCTTTTTTTTTTTTTTTGTGGTAAAAAATACAGAAAAATTAGATATTAAAATTAGAGATATGGGCCCTAAAAAAATATAAATGATAAATATTCAAAAGATAATATCAAAATTCAAGTTTAATAATATAGGCCTTATACTTAAATTTTGGAAAGAAAGGAAAATGTTACAATTCTAAAGTTATATAATAATTTAAACTTATTGTAACATGTTACATATTTTCCATGAAATGCAAATGTAATTTTTCTTTTTGATATTCTTGGATCTATTAAAATTAGAAAATTGATTATGGTATATTTAAAAAAAAATCATTTTTAATAATATCTTCTCCATTTATATAAAACAATATTATAATTATGTAATTTAAATATATTTACTAAATTAAAATTATATATATACATATATTTTTTTTTTTGTTGAATTCAAAATATATTATATGTTCCATTACATAAACTTTATAAAAATAGAAAATACTTTAAATAACAATTAGGTAATTAAGCCACTGAGGCTCTACAAAGACACTAGACTAAAGGAATATAAACAGACCAACAAAACACTAACAGACCCTTGATTAGTTCGGTTACAATCAACAAACAAACAAAAACCACCAAAAAAAAAAAGCTAATTGGTTTTTGTCAAACATGAAGTACAGGGATTTTCCACACTTATTTCTTGAAAAGAAACAAATTTGTCAGCCTTAAAGCCCATAGAGTCCCAGAAGAAGCATTGAAACAAAAACGTGGGAAACTCCTTTCTTTGCCAAAAGACCAGCTCACCCATTAGAGTCAACATGCATTTTTGCATGAACGAAACTTTTTGGCTAGCTATAAATAATAACAGGAACTAAACAATAATAAAAGATCAACGTGAATCTTAATTGAAAATTAAGGACTATAAGAAAGTAAATGATGATGATGCAAGGCTCACAAATGCTATAAAATTGAATGAATAGAAGAAACTGAATGAATAGAAAAATTACAAAATATCCATTTGCAATCACAAGTTTCAATCTCTAGAGTGACATTACTCTTTTATTTTCCCTGGATGTCAGTCATTAGGATTTAAACTCAATCACTTCCCAGTTTTCATTTACAACATTACCTTCTAATTTTCATTTACAACATTGCCTTCTAAACTAGGAGGTATCTAAGGCTGAGGCAGATTACCATTATCATGGGGTGCAAGGTTTGTATAAGGCACCATATCTCCATTAGGTTGAAAGCCATTCCAAGTTCCTATATCCATATCTCCATTAGGTTGAAAGTCATTCCAAGTTCCTATATTTAGGATTGGGAATGCTCCATAATCAACTCCATTGGGCTCAAAAGTTGGAACCTCAAGTTCCTATATTTAGGATTGGGAATGCTCCATAATCAACTCCATTGGGCTCAAAAGTTGGAACCTCATATCCGTAAGGGTGCAACCATGTAGCACCCCCATAAAATGGTGCACCAAAATAATTCCATGAAGCACCCCTGTAAGACAATGCACATATAGGAGAATAAAAATCAAAATAAGGAGCATAATGATGATAATAAGGAGCATTAGGCACATAACCAAGGCTACCAGAACTTAAGACTGTGTTGTTCCAATGATAAGAGAATATCTGACTATGATTCATGTCCTTCAGTTCAGCCCTCTTAACTTCCACAAGCTTACTTTTCAGTTCATATAAACTTTTCTGCAACAGATTATTCACGACATCCTTTGAATCAAAAGTAACAAATCCAAAGCCCCTTGGTCTGTGGGTTTCTTTGTCATGTATCACCACAGCATCAATAATCGTGCCAAAACTCCCAAAGTAGCTCTTGCCAAAACTCCCAAAGTAGCTCTTGAATTCTTCCTCTGTCAGATCAAGTGGAAGACCTCCTACAAAAATCTTCTTATTACTAGTACTAGTTCCATTATTGTGCTCTTCAGTGTGGATAGTCTGATTTTGGTTCCTCCCATTACCTCTGGGTTTTGCTGGTTTCACATCTACCTGTACAATTAGATTGGCATACATATATACTCAATGAAACAAAAGTCAAAATGAAAATCACTAATAATAAAAAGAAAACCCAATATACCATAAATTAAGAGATTAGTGCAGAAAGAAACAAAAACAAGATATAATATATTTTACCATTTTACAACACTAAACAAGAAAAATCAAACGTTAATATAGGAGGAATTCATAGAATTACAATACACAGACAAGTTTTTATTTCAAGATTCTCAAAATGTTGTTTGAAAATAAATTTTCTTCTATTTGCAGAAGGCTAGGAAGCTTGGACATGGCAAAATTGTCAATGTACTAGTGTCGGACACGTATCCAATATACACATATTTGACACAAGAAGTATGTAAAAAATCAAATTTTTTTTTTTTTTTTTAAATTCAGTTGTTCTATTTTGATGTTGAATGTTATTTATTTGAACTTTTTTTATGGGGGTCTAGTTTATTTGAATTCTTTTGTTCGTACTTTAAATAATATTTTATTGAAATTAAATTAATTATATATATATATATATATATATATTCAAACATTGCATTATTGTTGCATACTTTTTAAATTCAAAATAAACATAATAATACAGAACAAGTATGCACTAACTGTTATCTTCCTAAAGTTTGGAACACCTATAGAGGGCCAAGAATCCATGACAGTTGGGGAATTTATAAATACAAAAAAACAGCTTCTTCTTTTTTTTCAAGGAATCAGCAAAATAATATTGAACCAACAAATTAACAGATTAAGGACTCGTCTGAAATACAAAAAGTATATCGCTAATACTACTTTAGTTATTTCTAAAGTATATCACTAGTACTACATTAGTTCTCTCGTGAGTGTGTGTTTGCTCTGTGCGTGTTGAAAACCAGGAGGAACTAATGATAATTTATAAAGAGCATAGTGAGGGTGATAAAAAAAGAAAAAGAACCTTTCTATCAAGAATAACATGTTGATCTTGAAGTGCTTGATTAGCCATATCCGGGTCTTTGAAGCTCACAAAGCCAAACCCTCTTCCATGACCAGTACGCTTATCAGTGATAAGCGAAGTATCCTCCACCAAAGTAGCCTCACTTGTTTCCCAAGAAATCCCACCCACAAACAACCTTCTCTTCTCCGATTCCATGACTCAGAAACAGAAAAACAAGCCTATGAATCCAACTGAAACAGAAAAACACGCCTATATAAATTATAATAGATAAACGTAAAAAAGATAAAATATATAATCAAGTAAGAGAGTTTGTGTGGAAGACCAATAATAGAGTCACCGAGTCCTAATTGTATAAGTAAGTATTATTATTATTATTTAGTTTTTTTTTTAAAAAAATTTAAAAGTTGCTTTTAACTAGGTTTGTGTTTCTTCTAAAAACTCTAGGTTTGTGTTTAACTGTTTATAGAGTACCGTGGGTATGGAAGAACAACGCATAATAATTATAACATACCGGGATAGAAGACTTTTTTTTTAATATTTAACTAGCTGAATTCTCGCACGATGTGCGGTGCAACTTATTATTAGTTTTCTCTAATATTTCAATAAGTTTTATCAAGAATCTTGTAGCTTTCAATAGAGACATTCATTATTTAAGTCCTCCAACTATCGATGTATAAAAAAATTTCAATAAATTTCTTTGTAAAAATTGTAATATTTAGTTATTTTATAGAGAAAATAGAAAGACATTAAGATTGCATGATATAGTGGTTAATATTGATAAGCATGTTTCATGCCTACTAAAAAAATGCATATATCATTCAATTTTATTTTTATTTATTTTTATTTTAATTTTACATTCTTGATTGTGTATTACTAATTTTTCCCCATTTTTGTTGGAGCTTCAATTGTTGCATGATATAGTGTTTCAATTGTTTCTCACATTAAAAAAAAGAATTGTTTCTCGTATAAATCTTAGAAAAATGTTATTAAAATTTCATTATGCTATAGCAAAATAAATATATTTATTCTAACACACACACACATATATATATCACATGTGCCTAAAATTAGTTAGGAAATTTAAAGGATTAAGATGTGAATTCACAAATATTTAATTTTTTATGGCTTTTGTGTTAATTGTTGTCAAAGCAACTAAACATAAGTAAGAATGTCATATTCTAAATTTATTATTATTATTCCAACTAAAAATTATCTCTTATATAGAGTTTATAAAAATAATTATATAAATTCATTTAATATAAATAATTAATGCACAACTATAGATAATTAATATATGCATTTACTCTAATGGTTAATTCAATGAACTAATACTTTGATATAAATGCAAACTTTGTTGATTCAAAAGCCTAAATAAAGAAAACTTGAAGAAATGTGCCACATGATAGAACCTTATGCTTTCCCGTATAAGGTTTTTGCTTTTTGGACCTGTTTGGATAAGCTGTTTCAAAATGTGCGTTTTAAAAACTAGCGTTTTTAAAACGTGCGTTTTGAAAACTCCATTTTAAAAACCACAGATAAGCGTTTGGTAAAAATGTGAAAATATGCGTTTTCTATTTTTAAAGCCAAATTAAGCGTTTGGATAAGCTGTTTTAAAAATAGCTGTTTTGAGTGTAAATTCCAAAAAAGGACTTAACTATATTGTTAAGGCTATCTTAATTTTTCTGTAATCAAAATAAGTCCTTTCGCTAAAGACCAAACTCAAATTACAAACTAGTTTCTAGAAATTATAACAGGACAACAAAAAACATTTTGCTTCTCCTCTAGGACCAAGATAACCCCCAATTATTACACAACATTCTATTAAGAATTGAATTACAAACAGGTCTCTTTGTAGCCATTCTAGCTTTTACATATCTGCAAATATCTCTTACCAACTGCTCCTCTGTTTAAACTACCCCATTATGTACCCTATTATTCCTTTGGATCCAGATGTTATACACCATTGCACATCAAGCCATCTGGAATTCACAAACACTAGAAACTAGAAACAAGTCAAAACTTAATCACATAAGCTCATAATCCGAACAAAGAAAAGTTCCTTCCCAAAGATGCCCATTGCCAAGAATTAAAAACCAAACCCAAAATTTCTATTAAAGTAAATTGTTAAACCCATCATGCAAAAGCTCAAATCTATAGTAAAAATTCAAGAATAATAAAAGAAGAATATGGTTACTTGCAATGTTCTGAATACCATTTCGAAACTCGTTTCGGTTTGTCAATTGGAACAGAATATTTTGGTACCGGTCTATTTTGGTATGCCATTTTGGGTTATAGCTATTTTTTATATATTGTTGGTTATTCATCAAAATCCATATAAATTTTTAAGAGTTTTATAATTATAAGTTCATATTTCAACTAATATGTCAAACTTATTAAGCCCAAATCCTAGATATCACCAAGGGAGTCAATCTCATACCTGAGGCTGTACCGATTTGGCCAGCGAAACGATATATTTCGGTACGGGTCAATACTTGTGTACCGTTTCGTGTTTACTGCTATTTTTTTATAAATATATATATATATATATATTATTTGTATATATTTTAAAAATAAATAAATATTATTTACATATTTATAACTTTAATTATTTGGTAAAAGTTAATTTGTTAAGCAATTAAACTTGTTAAGCTTATAAGTTTATTAAAAAAAAAATTGATCAGAGATAAAAGTATAAGACCAAAAAAAAGATAATAAAAAAGAAGGGGTAGTAGGTGAGAAATGAGATATGCGTGAGAGGGGCTTGGTAGAAAAAGATTAAGAGCCCATTTGATACATGTGTTTAAAAACATGTTTTCAATTTTTAAACATATTTTTAAAAAGTATAAACAACATTATTAGAATAACCAAATCAAATTTCTCCTAAATAATTAGAAAAATTAAAATAGTGGGTGATAAAACCAAACTCATGCTTGATGCCTCTTGCCAGTTGCCTCCCACCTTTATTAATTTCTTTTTCTTTCTCTAATCCACATCACACGCCTAAGATCTATAACTGTACAACCTACATGTCACTACAATTTCCAAGAAGCACTCATCTTCACATGTTTAAACTTATCACTTCCCTATCAAACATTTCTGTAGGAAATTTCTTTACTTTCCTAGACTCTTTCAGCTCCCTCACAGCTCTCTATATCTTTCACCTCAGACTCTCTCTTTCTCTTAAAGCTTCAGACCTTCAGCCCCTCCTCAAGGAAGCTTGCTGGATATTTACCGATGCCACTGCTCTCCATCAAATGGCATGACTTCATCGTTAGTGTAAAGAGGAGTTAGAAATGAAGGGAGGCAGAAAGTATGATTGGCGTGAGGGGAGGGAAAGAAGCATTTTGTGTGTAATTTTGTACCGGTCCAGAATCCATTAACCGGCCGGAATCCAGCAAAAATCGTTTAAAACGTAAAAAGGTATGTTCTTTTCATTACCGCCCGGAATTGATATATTGGCCGAAATTCAACGAAGTAGAGGTTACTGAAGGAAATTGGTGAAGAGTGACTATTGAAAGAGAAAAAAAAAAGGGATAATATAGCCAGCTATTTGGGGGTATTTTTGGTTTTTTGAACGAAAAAAATAGCAGTGCGAAAACGTTCTATTTGCTCGATATTGAAAATGCAATTAGATACTGCTTCTTTGAAACCGCAGATTTGTGCGATTTGTAAACGTGATTTAGCTGAAACAGCTTCTCCAAACGATTGTGTATATTGCGTTTTGTATCAAATGTGCGTTTTTGTCCATGAAAACG